>CM038476.1:3321046-4521046 GCA_021464305.1 Kandelia obovata
ATGAACTTTGCTGTTGTCCAGAACAAATCAACAACTGTACCTCTTACGAGCGTCATGACCATGGCTCCTGCAACTGTTGCTATAGTCCCAGCCACCTTTGCTTGACTGTGGAGAGATCTTATATTCAACTTCTCAAGCCTACAGAGTGAAAGCACTCAGTGGGGTGCAGTAATAGCAATAGCGTTCAAGGAGATTGAAAGTAAGTTGATTGGTGGGGGCTTCTGCATGGATTATATATATGCAGTGTGATGAAATTACCTAGTAATGCAAGCCATTATAAACGTGATGGCTGGAAGAAATTTGATTATGGCAGCTGCGAATGTAGCCGTGGTGTACTTCATCCCCAGGAAATACAGGTTTTGGTCAATAACTGGTCTGCCCAGACAGGAAAGAAACAAAACAATTACATCTTAATCCGTCGCAGGTATAACATAATAAAAAGGAAATTCGGTAATTCCGAAAAGTACTCTAGCAAACCAAGCACCATTATTTTCACGAAGGTTAACCGAGTGATCTTTGGGCTTACTTTCCTGTGAAAAACAAACACAAAAAAGGGGTCAACTTTTTTTTTCTCACTGGAGTTACTGTCTAGTGCCTCGGGATTTGCCATCTTTGTGTTTAGAAAGGGAAAGAGAGACCTATCAAGAATTGCTTGCGAATGGGGCAATGACAAGAGTAGCAACAGCATGGCGGTAGACCACGAGCACATAATTGCTCATTCCCCGATTTAGTGCAGCCTTGGACAGAATGTCCATCCCCGCAAAGCCAACTTGCATGAAAATAACAGCAATAAATGGCTTCATTCTCTCGAACAACTTCTTCATCTTTTTTTTTTTTTTTTCTCTCTTGTTTTTTGGGGCTCTATTTGCTAAAAGAAAAGATTATCAGAAAAAAAAAAATTTTCACGAGGATGTTTACATTGGCAGCTATTCTTCCTCTTATATAGAACTAAAGTGCTGGCACTAAATGCGCTTATTTAATTAGACCTCCTCGCAGCTATTCTTTTTTTCTTTTTTTGCCGGGGGGGGGGAGCATTGTTGATATTCATTATCCTGGGTGGTTTGCTTCCTTTTATGATTATGTAAAAGGTAATTTCGTCACGTTTTTCTTATATGTTTATTTTATTGTCTTGAACCTTAATGTTTGCAACAGAATTTCCAATCAAAACACCAATCTCTGCCGTCTCTTTTAAAATGAATTGTGCAATCAGACCGAAACTGGGTGCTTTTATGCAGCATTATTTGTGGCCATGCTTTGCACGGGCACACAAACGATAGGTCGTGGTGGTGGCCATTAAGAATTAGTAGTAGCACACTCTTCTTGTGGAAACCTACCAAACTTGGTGACCTTAAAGATACTGTAAGTAACTAAATCCAACTTCTGTTGTAACTTTTGCTTTAGATAATCAGTTTGGAATACTTTTGAGCCGAAGCATTTGTTCTCTTACGCTTTACTTCAATGCTTCTTTATATGAATGCACTACCATAGCATCCACTCCAATTAAAAATCCTACTATATGTGCTTCTATAATGCCCCAACCTACGTGGAGGACACTGTCTCTTTGATGCTTATGGTGTAGATGCACTCAGAACCAAAAAATGGAATAATCGACATGTAAGAGCAAAAATAGAAAGTAAACTGACTCTGCGACTATGCAATTCATCAGGAAGCTTGCTTGCTTAGATATCAACCGGTACGCAGGATAGATATGGCCCCTTTTTCTTTTTTTTCTTTTTTTTTTTTGATGTTTTTAAAGCTCCAGTGGACAACTAGCCCTTATACTTTCAGTTATGTAGTAGGAAAGTTTAGTTGCCCGTGCAACTGAAAGACACTTTGCCTCTGTAATTGCATAAAACTTAGAAATTGAGAATCAATTAAGAGTTTAAAAAGAATCCGTTGTCATCAAATTCTCCATTACCTCGTGGCAGTGAAGTATATACTGTATATATATTCACCCATTTTCATAAAGTAGAGAGATACGATGTTATAAAAAGAATGGCACTTTTCTATGTCAAGGTCTGCCAAAATGGTTACATTCATTACGATTGAGAAATGGTATGCCTAAAGGGTACCATAAGCATTCTTAATTAAATTCTTTGAGAAGCACTTTGAATATGCCTCTCAATATCAAAGGACAAGGAAACCCATTTTATTAGAAACAAAATGGGACTATTTTTTTTTTTTTCAATGTATGTTGTCACAAATCATCTCCATCCAAACTTTTTAGCCTATAATGCTAATTACAGATAATTAATTATTTTTATTTTATTTTTTACTTGCTACTGCCTTTTAAGAAAGAGAGAGGAAGTCGATAAATCTAACGTAGGAGGTATGCATATCAGACCATATTGTGAGAATTTTATGGAGATTTTTATTATAAAATACTTATGTTAAATTTAAATAAATTACACTTTAATTTATATATTTTCAAATTTAATATATTTAATTTTCTAATTAAATTAAATTATATATATATATATATATATATATATATATATATATATATATATATATATATATATTCAGTTATCCTTATTTTTATCCAACCAATTAAGATCATGAATATTGACAATAAATATAAAATATAATTTTAAATAATTAAGTAAATTTAATATTTTAATTTATTAATTAACTAATTCATATTTGTATATTAAAATTGATATCTAATTATATATTATGATTATCAAACTAATTTAACTAATCTCTTTAATACATTGCCTTTCAATTAAATTTAATATTTTTTTCATACTTTGTACATTAATTTCTTGAATCAATACTCATTAAAAACAATAAAACATTCTTTCTTAATTATTTTAAGGTGACAATTTTTTTATTAATTATTCAGTTATCTTTATATAATTTATATATATCCAACACACATCCTACAACCAATTTTTTATATATATTTTTAATATATATATATATATATATATATATATATATTCTATTTTTTATTTATTAATAATTATTTAAATAACTATTTTTTAATTTTATTAATATTTAGTAATTTTAAGATCAAATTAGACTAATTTGTATACAAAATATCTTAATGATCTTAAACATAAGAATCATTTACACAATTATTACATGAGAACTTTTTTAAGTAATATTTTTTATGAAAAGTTTTATAATAAGCTAATTCAATGAACTTGTTTATTTAACAAATATTTACATATTTTTGTTAATATATTTATACTTTAATTAATGAAAATAACAATTTTCTTTGTAAAAAAAAGTATAATATGCGTTAGCTTTATAATTCTATTAACATCTTATCTTGATTATATATTAAAAATATATTATAATAATTATCTTATCATAATTATTTTTACAAATTTTATTTATTTTACAAATTTTATCTTTAAAATTTATTAAAATCTTTATCATTTATGTAAATAAATTAAAAATAAAGAATATATTTTATTAATAGCCAGGTGAATGAAATATTATACATATAACAAATAATTAACCTATTGATTACAAGAACATACACCAAGAACTTTGCCACGCCACATAGGTGTGTTTTCAGCTATGTTAAGTTCAACTACAAGTTGAACCACCCAATAATATCTTATCGACACAGCCCCTTCATCCTCCTTGCCTGCACCAACTCATTCCTTAGTCTGTCTCCCTCTTCAATTCCCAGATCCTTTTATAGCCTATTGATCCATGGTCTCCAACTTTCCCTTTCTCTCTCTCTCTCTCTGTCCAATCTTTAACCCATATTTTATGAGCATTACATCCTTATTCATAATCTTGTCAATGTATGTTAACCGATTATGTTCAATGTGAATGGATCATTAGCTTTTGAGTTTATCTTATGTTTGAAATAAGAGTATTTTAAAAATTTTTAATTTTATCTCAAAATAAAAATTTTGTTCTTTAAATTTATAAAATATTACTTATTTTATAACTTATAAAAAAAAATCTAAAGAGAAACTCATGTTGTAATTAACCCAAATTCGAGTCTGACATGAGAAGATTACTGCAACTTCATGTTGTTTTCTGACCTGTTGAAGAGTTAGTTATTTAAAAATTAACTATTACAACTATTATCTTAATTTTTAATATTTATTTATTATAAAAAATTATTATTTACCCTATTTTATACCTAAAAAATTAAAAGTATTGAGTTTATAATTTCGTATAGTTTCTGTTACTGGGTGTATACGAATAAGAAAAATCTAAAGAGTACAGAGAACGTAACATGTATTAACACTATTCATTTAAAAAATAAATTATTCTTAATAATAATATTTTTATATTTTTTAAATAAATAAATATTCTTTTTTTAACGCTCTTATTTCATTATATTCAATCTATACTTATACTAACATCTTCCCCTCAGTCTTAAATCATTATAGACTAGATCGGTGGTACTTTTTGCTTTGAGAAAGGTTTGTAATCATCGCCTAGAGATTGGCCCTTAGGGCAATTAACCATAGGCTCCTACAACTGTAAAGATGGTGAGGGATGAGTCACTCGGGATGATGCTGGATAGTGTATGCCATGTCAATATATGATTTTGACATCGCCAGCTGCATTGACTAAATATTAAAACATGATGATTAGGTTTGTGGCTTTATATGTTGGCGTGGGGGAGTGTGGGAGATTATCTACAGTATCCTATTAGCCACCCGTGTGGAACTTTGGGTCGGGAAACTACGCTTTAGGCTACGTAATGATTTCGAATGGCAGCTAAAATATGAAGAAGTTTGGTTTATGGAAAGATAAAATATTGTTGGTCTCAGATCAATCCGATGGATGTCCAAGGAAAGTCCATTTTGAGGGGGAAAAAAATTATCTGTAATTACTTAATTGGATTGATCGTATGATGATTGTTGTTTGATAATCAAAATAATATATGCGATATCACAACCCATCTGGAAAGGGACTGTTTATGCGACCCAATAACGGAGCATGTTTAGGGCCCCAAAATGGAGCAGGCCCCAATGAAGTGATTGTTTACATCCATTGCAGAAAGACCCATGTTTCGTGCGCGGGACGACACAAATGTCATTGGCATAGGTTGTGGCCCAGTTGGTCATTAAACGGACCCAATGCTCTAGGCAGCCGTACTTGGAGTGGACTCGGTCTGTATTGAATTGGGCTAACTGGGTAGGCCTGTGTGCTTTATTACTCACAATAGATGAAATTTCAAGGTTGGAGTTGGAAGACTCATCTGTCTTTGTCATGTTCAGTAAAAAGGACTGACCTTTGTAATCTAAAATTAATGTATCAGATAGACCTAACGTCACATTAAACAAGGCAGATCATTCTCTTTTAAGTTAAAGCCACAAATTTATTATCTACTCAAACCTACCAAAAAAAAAAAAAAAAGCTACTTTTTCTTTTTTCTTTTTTTTTTTTTTTTTGGCTGATAATGTTTTTTTTTGAGAAGTTTGTCACACATTGTGACTCATGCCAACTTGTGCACAAAATATCCATGATCTATATATATATATATATATTCAAAGCAAGCTCGATTCCTTTTGGTTGGTAGTGGGAGAAGTGAGCATCTATACGCTAATCCTGAAAATTTATGATCGCCGAAAGAACACTTCTTCACCGTCTCCCTTCCCATCCGTCCTCGAATCACAAATTCCCTTGGCCTTTGGATCAAATATTTGCCAGGGACCAGGGGTAGGATGGACTTTTATAGGCTTTTAAGGGGTTGCATTCCTTTTCAAGACCTAAAAACTATGGAAAAGCAGTAGACATCCCTTACTTAGAAACACCGAAACTGATCCAAAGAGGACCACTTTTTAAAGGCCCTTCCAACTTGTTAGGAAGGACTACAGTTCATAGAATGTGGAACTAAGTGTCCCTGTAAACCACCAAAAAAAAAAAAGGGTGGGGGGGGGGGGGGGGAATGTAATTGCTATTAGAGTCGTATTTAAGGTTAAAACACATAAAAAGTGCAATTGTGTTTCCGTCATTGAAAAAATTAAACCGTGCCACTCCCCATCATTTAACTCCTGAATTAATGAGACTTTTAATTAAAAATGAATTAAAATGGGGCTTTTGTGGGTTTCACGGGGAAACCTATGAACTGGTTATTGGAGTATGGCTGAATGCTGATCGGTTCCCTTCTCGATAGCGTGCTGCATAGCAAACCAGAGTGTAATACAGTCAAAAGGATTGAATTTTGTGGATCTTAGCCAACTCCATTGAAACTTGCATCCACTACGAAATTTCATTGTTATGTATGTGTCAAGATTGGTTACTGGCATGGACCAGTAAAAAGGCGCAATTTTCCTTCTTGGGTCTTTGTAAGATCATGACATAAACGGTTCTAGATGGGCCTGCAGGTTAAAAGGATACGCCGATCGCCAATGCCTCGTGTCTCTGTCGGTGGTGTGTTTTTCAGGTCTATCTCAGAATCTTTGCAGTGTCCAAGGTCAGGCACAACAGGGATTTGGAACCCTAATTCCAAAGATTTGAGAGTGATGCAATTCCAGCAATCCCCCGATTCTGGTGTCCTGCAGCCTTTCCTGGCAGTATCTCAGCGATGCAAAGCCTGTGCCACTCGACTGCCATCTGAAGCCAAACGATTCGGGTCTTGCACCTCTTAACAAGCTATAACCAAACAGGCAATTATCCATTATTTAGATTGATTTTTGTAACGAATTTGACTTGCACGAACCAGAAAATTTTGGGGCAACTCAACAATAAATTAAACCCTTAAAAAATCATTCCAGGCCACTCAGTCACAAATTGGGTCAACTGTCAAGTATCAACATCCGCTCAGGGGGGATCAAAGGGCAAACCAAACGTATGCAAGTCCAAAGAGTGGAATCGACTAATAATACTGTGAATTGGCCTCGTTTTCCTGTTTCCCTTCTCTCTTATCTTCTCAAATCACTATATAGGAATTTCTCCTTTTCGTGACTGTCATGAAAAAGTTTGATAGAACTTAGAAGACTTGGAATATTCTAAGCTAGTATGGTTCCTATTTAGCGAAGAAATTACGGACTAAACGCTCCCTAGGCTCAAAAAAAAAAAAAACCGGTTTTGCTTCCCGTAATGCACTGATACTATCTAATGAAACTAGCCTGTCCACGATCTAGGAAATTTTTCTAGGATCTTTATAAGTTAAAAGAAAGACATTGTCATCCGAAAAGAAAATGTTATGAAAAATCAGAAAGCCTTCCTTTTGAAACTTATTCTCCCTCCCCTTCTGTCAGTATCTTGTCCTGCTTGATTCTGTGGTTCCAAAGAAGACTTGTCACAAACTTATGCCACTTTTTTGCGACCGTGGATTCTCCAATTGGCTGGCTTCACCTCCTTTTCCACCATTTATAAACATTGCTTCCATGGCAACCTCTAGCACAAGGCAGACAACACCTCTTCAATTAAGACCTACTCATCTACATTTTCTTTCGTTTGTTTACTCTTTGTGGTCATCACTCTCAATCTATCTTCAAAGGGTCTCCATTCCTAAAATTCTCTTTTTCATCATTTTATGCAATCTGCATTGGCATGGCTTCAAGCTATCAAACTTCAAGAAGCTCTAACTGCTCTTGGACACCAAGGGAGAACAAAATATTTGAGGAAGCTCTTGCCCTGTACGACAAGAACACCCCAGACCGGTGGGAGAACATAGCCAAGGCCGTCGGTGGCAAGTCGGCCGAGGAAGTCAAGAGACATTATGAAGTGCTTATTGAAGATGTTAAACATATTGAGTCTGGTCATATTCCCATTCCAAAGTACAAGTAATTGAGGTAATGCATTGTTCCTCACGCTCCAAAAATTCAAGTAATATGGTAGTTTTTCTAGCTCTGGGTGTAAAATGATTTCAATTACAGGACAACAATCACGACATTTATCCTCATTGCAAAAACTTAGGATTTCATGGCATATGTATCCGTATAATGAGTCACGTACACCCAAAAAATGGACCATTTTTTGTTTCCAAACATGTTGTGCACATATCGGTTGTCCATTTCTGCTGTTTCAGCTGTCTAAAAAGTGGAAACTGTTAGTGATATTTCCACAGCAGGACTTTATAACGTGTTGCGGTGTAAACCGCAGTGTGTACCTGAGATGCGACGGCACTTTGGTTACCATTTCCCGATTAATTTCTCTGGATCTTGGCCTCTTTTCCTATTCCCTTCTCCAAATATAGGCATCAAGGGCAAATGCAATCATTAGAAGCTAACTGAAAATCTACTGTTTTCAGGGTCCGTTTTATAGGCGCTTTTCGAGCTATCTGAAGCTGCAGTATCCAAGCCCCTGACCAGAAGAAGCTCTATCTTCATATTTGTCATAATATCAAAAGGTATAAACTGCGAGAAGTATATCCTTGTGGCCATATGTAAACAAGTCTCCCTGTCTCTCTCTCTTTCTCTGTCTGGCTCTTTCAATCGTGGTCGAGATGATCATGAATAGTCTGCAATTGGCCTCAGTTGTAAGGAGATTGCATATTTACATAGGTATTATCTTCCTCTACCACTCCCAGCATGAGAATGAAGATGCACACCATCTGCGTTCAAACTAGTTAGTTTGGGCTTTGAAAAATCTGTTGGCCTCGCAGGTGTAGGCTAGGTTATAGAGGAGTCTAATAAACGATTTCCTTTCCTTCCCTAGAGAAAAAAATAATAATAATAAATTTATTTTTTTTAAAAAAAATCTTATAAAGGATTAAAGGAAAATTCCCATAAAAAACTTATTCCGAAAAACAAAGAGAACTTCTTTTTGGATTGAATTTAAAATAGATATATATATATATATATATATATATGTACTAACAACTCACTTAATTCAATAGTATGAGTAAAATTAATCTATTTAAAGAACCTCAATATTCCGTTCTGGGGGGTATAATTCTTGTTTCTCTCGTTGTACTTAGTTTTGGTGAATCAAGAATTATACCCCCAGAACGGAATGCTAATTAAGAAAGTAAAATTTGAAGCCTCCAAAGCCGTTATCCTATACCAAGAACCGCATTAAGCGGAGGTTTCATGAAAGTGGTGTCAAAAAATTCCTCAAAGTTGGTGTCCAAGATTGGTACTGCCGTTGAATTGGTAACTTCGAGTCGATTGGATGAGTTGCGGAATTCACACCAATTCGTCTACGGCATTTGATTTATTTATTTTTTTTTTTTGAATCAAAGTATAAATTATATCTTTTGAGAATTTGAAAGAAATAAAGTTTGAATCTCAGCCCACCCAAAGAGTTTTACACTTTGAGACTAACAAAATTAAGCCCGATTGGTTAGCAGCAACTTAACATTGGTTTTTCTTTTCTTTTCTTCTTCTTCTTTTTTTTTTTCTTTTTTCTCATTTTCAGTGTACTATTCTTTCAAGCAAAAAAGATGCTGCATTAATTATTTCCCACCACCGTCACGGAATCGCATGCTAGTTGCTTGAGTTGATTATTATTTGTTCTCCGACAAAACATTTCCCACTTTGCACCGGCAAATTTAATAAAATTACTTTTATGTTCAACTTCGGCAACTTTGACTTGATTTTACTCTGAATCTTCGTGTTGGGTGTCGAAGGCGGGCGGAGCAGTTTTCAGACCGTCCCGGAAGCATTGCATTGGAGACAACAAAGAGTGATAATTGTGATATATGACTTTTCTGCATTATCGCTATAATTTTTTTTTTCTTTTTCGTTTTTCTTAATATTTTTTTCCCTTTTGATGGTTTGAATCTTAAAGTAATTTACGAACATTCAGCGTACTTGGGCTTAATTCATCTATTTGACACGCTAGTCTTCTTCAAAATCGGCGAGTTGGTCAACTCATTTGATTGAAAACATAAAGTCAATAAGTAGGCATATTTCTACATCGAATAGTCCCATAAGTTCGTACAATCCAGAATTTTTTTTTTGGGGGGGGGGGGGGGGGGGTAAAGCGTACAATCCCGATAGTTAAAAATTCAGACAACTGTAGTGATATGCAACAATTTTGAACATTATCGCTGCCCATCTTCGTACAGGGAGCGAAGGATTCTCTTGAGGTGCCGATTGTAAACAAAAGGTCGCTCCAATTCAACCAAGTGGCCTGCCTTCTCTATGGCATGCAACTTTGCTTTGCCTTCTAGCTGCCTGCATAAATGTAATATATGCCGGCCAATTAAAACTACCGGATAGATAGGTTGACTGCATAAGTGAGCAAGTTCCGCTACACTGTAGATCGAAAATTCCTAGCTAAACCTAGCTAGTTAATAATGAACCCAATTTATTTAAGAAATTCTGGAGGCTATGAAAACGAATCATCAACCATCATAATGGAAAAATAGAAGATTTAAATATGGTAAGAATTTAGTAACTAAGAAAATTCATTGAACTTCAGGTAATCGGATGAATGAAAGTGCTGACGGTGGAGTAGACATACTGCTTCAAGTTATGAGCCTCTTCCATGTTGAAAATTTTGTCACTCTCTCCCCATAAGAGAAAAATTTTCTGCCAAAGTACGCATCACATGGGGCACGGACGCCGTGCTACAATCTGTGCGTGATTTTTAATCACCAGTAATGAAAGTCTGACTAACCTGTGCCTGTGGGTACTGAGGGATGCTGAAGTCTTCGTCTCTTATTACCAGCGCCTCCAGAAGTTCGGCTCTCTCCTTCCTGTTATCACACATGATCTGCCTCCCAGCAAACCGGTCGAAACCCAATCATTGCCAAAAACGCAGATATTAAAACCAATTAAGGAACTTCAAACTTCATCAATAAGTCGGAAACGTCAGCAAATTGGAAAGCTTTTAATTTTAACAAACAAACATGCGGCACATCTTCACGAATAAAATTTTCAGGTATATGCAATGAAACCCAGATTGCTTGCAATTCAGTAGCCAATTATTAAAAGTATCGAACCGAATCGTACCAAGAGGAAGGAGACTTATCAAGACGACCAGGACTAACAGCTTACCTCCAAAATGTTCTTATAAATGAAATCAGGCATCCATGGCAGCTCGTAGAAAGCTATGTCCAACATTGCTTTCATACCCTTAACTGTGTCAGGAAGCAAATACTCTGCCCAAGACGAATACCCTATTCTCTGTAGGCCAGCATACGTAATGGACTCTGTCAGGGCCATAACCGAGCAAGTTATTACCATTGAATCAACCAAATCCGGATACATCTCTGCCATCTTGAACCCAACCATCCCGCCATAGCTTAATCCAACCAAAGTACACCTCCTCACACCAAGCTTCCTTAAACCCTCGGCCATGCACTTGGCTTGGAAAGCTGGTGACCGGTCAGTTTTGTCGGTGATTGAGTCTCCAAAGAAGAGGAAATCGGGGACATAAACTGCATAATCTTTGGCCAAAGCTAGCACCTGAAATTGCCATGTCAGGATCCCATTTAGTCCAAAGCCATGAAGGAAAACCACAACAGGCTTGCTTGGTGACTTGCTCTTGGCTTGGTTCTGGGTTTCATGATTCTTGCTGACAGTTTTGCTAGGGACCCAGAAGTGCATTACAGTTCCTGGCTCGATCACAACTTCTTGTGTTCTCATTCCAGCTAACTTCATTAGTCCCTGCAACAAGCGCAGGTATACTGCCAAAGCATTCACCATTTTCTCTCGATCTCTTTTTATTTTGCGAGAAGAATGTCAGAAAGGGCGCACATTTGATTCAAACAATTGGGAACAATCGTTATATAGACGCTCTTGGTTTAGATGTGCGCGCTGTTGTCGTAATCATTATATGTTTATTTATTTGTCTTTTTTATTATTAATTATAATTATATATATTAAATAAAATATATAATTAATAATTATGATAATGAGTTTACATATATGAGGCATATTCAATTTATTGTCTTTATATAACTTTTCGGCAATATAAAATGCACAAATCCGGTACCTTAAAACAAACTCACATGACCGCTGACTTGCCTTTGCACTATAACTCGTGGGTTACGGAAACATGGGACCATCTCCAACAAAGTCAGAAAGGACACATGGGACCTGCTTCTTTCCTTCTCATGAATCGATAATGTGACCTAAATGATCAAGTGGTCGCTGTATTAATATCAACAATAATGCCCTAAAAGTCACAAATTCGGCAAGTAATTTGCGTTACTTATTCCACAATCTCTTCAATCGTTACAATTGGGATGGAGAATTGGGTAGGTCCTATTCCACAACATGAATTGAATTGATGGAAAGGAAAAAAAAAATAGCCGCAGGCAGAAGCAGCTATTGGGTTGGCTATTGTTTCGCCAATTTATCGTAACAGAAAATCAATCCGTATCAATCAATCGAATTTATTGAATAAATAGTATTAATTATATAAAATAAAATATTTATATTTATCAAGTCGAATTGATGAATATGATAATAACATACTGATTACGTTTGGTATACATCACTATCATATCTTAAATCTAAACAAGAAAAGTCAAATCATTAATGAATTTGTTTATTTGTATATCAACGTGCTCCCTCTCAAATACAATCGCATGATTTCACCGATAAGCAATATATATTACAAACATGTTCACCAAATCAATAAGTTTTCTCCCTTTTTTTTATTTATATATATTAAAAAAAAAATTAAAACCCTGGAAGATTGGTACTGGGGATGGAGAATGAGACAGATTACGTTATGGGGTTTATAATGGAATTTCTTTCGATGAACTTTTTTAGTTAGTTCTCGATCAAACGATGCGTTTCCCACATGTTGGGCGTTAGATCAAGATGATCTTTTTTTCTTTATCCCGGCAAGGAAAGAGAGAGAGAGAGAGAGATAAAAGCCTCAGATATCGCGGGATTTTTGCCTTTCCTGATGATAAACCCCTAGTTCTTCGCAACTTCGTTCTACTGTCTTGTTCTTAGATTTGAAGGAAGAAAGTGGGTCAAACTTTGGGTCATTGCAATCAAGTTTGGAATCTTTGGTCTCTTCCGATTGGATTGCGGCGTCCACTTCTCTGCCTTTATTTTTCAGATGCCATGTCCCCTCTGATGGGCCACGACAACCGTTCAAAATTAGGGCCATTCAAATAGTTAAATTCAATATTTCATAATTCTCACCCCGGATTTACTAAAAGCAAAAGATGAAAAATAAAGCGGACAGTCTTCACGGTGTGGGAATTCTTGGAACTTCGACCATTTCTTCCTTGGGGGTTTTGGGGGATGGTAGCGGTTGAGAAGAGGGGTCCTGGAATAATGGGCCTTTTTTAAACAGAAAGAAACCCAATGGTCTTTTTAAGGTTATTTATAATAAGCCATGAAAATGCCGCGACGGATCGGCCACCCATGAAGGTCCAACAGGATGTCCCAAGCATTGCACTACAAGTGTAGGACAACTCACTTATATTTGACGCTCACTGCTGATCAGTTATACAGAATCGGCCCATTTACTTTATGGATGAATAAAGATTTGATGTGTTAACAAATAATAATAATAATAATATGCTTAGCATTAATCTTCTTGTAACCCCCTAAATGAAGAGCAAAGGTGGAGAAAATGGGAAGTTGAATTTGCTCAGGCGCATAGTTGTTTATCTTCCAAAACTTTAAGCCTTGCGTGTGAAGATAATTTGGAGACAAAGGGAAAGCAAAGACGATGATGACTTTCCCAAGGACCCCGGGAAGATGTGTAACTAAAGTGCTATTGTTCCATTGAATAAGGGGAATAAGCTTGATCCATTGTGATGGGTCACTCCAACTCATCCCCAAAGTTAACATTAGACCAGCCCATCAATCTATAGCTGCCCAGCTCGCGTAATAACGAAGGAAGTAGCTATTAGTTACAAAGTCAAGAAGTAGAGTTGTCAAATTTCCGTGACTTGATCTTTGGGGGCATAGCGCAGAAGAATATGATACAGGCGTCTGCACTTTCCAGTTGCAACATCAAAGCATGGACCATACACAGTCAGCACTGATACAGTGGTTGCCAATTATTCCTGAACAGCTACTTTGTAAGGTTAATCAATTAAACCACCAGAACCAATGTCATGCAGACCAGCATTATTTTTTAAAAATTTTCAAGGTACAAATAGAAAATTTCTAGGAATGAGAAATCAAAAAGTTTACAATAAGAACAATTCACTAGTCATGCCGAGTAATGAATGACAGTGGAAGATTTCTGGAAATTACCACCATTAGCAACGTATGGCCGTTAATCATGCTGTGTATGGATTTTGACGACTCCATAATTTGAGAAAGATTAACTAAATTGCTAACTGATAATAACCTAGAGAAACGGCTTCAGCCACATAGGATGCTTGCATATATGCATCACCTGTTCTGGGAAATAGCTTGGAAATTTCACAATCGAAGCTTCTACCTAATGTGTAGCTCAAGGAAAAAAAAAACATGGGTCCTGCATTAATCTAAAACCGGGTACTACTTATAACAGAAACTTAAGAATTATCCATTATTTATAGCAGATATATTGATTGATGGTAAAAAGAGAGTGATAAACGAGTGAAAAATAAACTCTACTGAAAAAGCTCGACCATTGAGACCTTCAAGTTTAAGCTGGATTACCCTTCCAATAACAGGCTTCCCAAAGCTATCTTCACATATTCAAGCTCGCCACATGTAAATTAAAATCAGAGTCTTCACATATTCAAGCTTAATTTAGAGCAAGGTTCCAAATTATTCATTGACAGGTATTGAAACTCTGATATGCTTAAATAAAAGAGTAGGGAGTGCCGACGACTTCACATGCACATTGAAGGAACAAAGGATAAAATTGCATCAGGCACAAAAATATCAATGTTTAGATTACAAGGTCCAGCACTAATGCAACTGAGATGTTTGAGCAAGAGACAACAGAGACACTATACCTTCAAGGCCAAGTCACACAAGAATGACCCAGTAAGTTACAGACAAACACTAAAAAGGGCACAACAAAACAGAAGAAAAATTGGCTAGTTAAACTATCAGGATACCCCTTCAACTTAAGAAACTCTAACAGAACTATTGTAGATCTAAGCAACTGTCTGCACTGGGTACCTGCAAATGCAATCCTCCCACGGATTACTAGAAGAGGGTTTAACATTCCTCAGAGCTTGCCAAACTGCACTGTTGCACTTGAAGCCACTTCCAAAAGCAATCTGCCACACACGATTTCCCTTATGCATCCTGCCCTTTGCCTCAGTGTAGGCCAGCTCATACCAAATGGAACTCGAAGATGTATTGCCAAACCGGTGCAGAGTCATCCTGGATGCCTCAACATGTACTGGAAGAAGCTGCAAATTCTTCTCAAGCTCATCAATCACAGCTCTGCCCCCAGCATGAATACAGAAATGGTCAAAGGCAAGCTTAAAATCTGGGATATATGGCTTCACTTTAGCATTGAAAAACTTCTTAGCAACCAAAGTTGCAAAGAACAAAAGTTGCTCACTAATTGGAAGAACCAAAGGACCCAAGGTGGTGATGTTAGTCTTAAGTGCTCCACCAGCAATTGCCATAAGATCTTTTGACAAAGAAACCCCAGTTTTTCCAGCATCATCCTGCTCCTGGTAAACACACTTAAACGCCTTATCATCCGCCCCTTTATGGGTCCTGACCACATGGACAAGCTTGTACTTGGCCCGCCTTCTGTCTTTAGATTTATTTGACAACAGAACTGCCGAACCCCCAACTCTAAACAAGCAATTCGGTATCAGCATTGACTTCTTGTTCCCAAAGTACCAGTTCTGCGTGATGTTCTCAGTGCTCACAACAACACCGTAGGTATTTCTATGAATTTGCAACATGTCTTTAGCGAGATCAACTGCAATAACCCCAGCGCTGCAACCCATACCCCCAAGATTAAAGCTCCTAATATTCCCTCTCAGTTTGTATTTATTAACAATCATAGCAGAAAGTGATGGGGTGGGATTGAACAAGCTACAATTCACAACAAGAATACCAATATCCTTAGGCTTGATATTGGTATTAGCAAATAGAATGTCCAATGCACCAAACATCACCTGCTCTGCCTCTTCCCTTGCGGCCTGCATGGATGGCCTCGGAGGAATGTAATGCATCGCTTCGGGGACATAAGTTTCTTCGCCAAGACCCGACCTTTCCAGGATCTTCCTCTGAAACTCCAGCGACGACTCGTCGAAATCCCCTGTTAGCCTCGAATGCTCCATGAATTGCTGGTATCTGACCTGCAACTTCTCTGGAGGCTTGTAGCAAGCGTAATCCACGAGGTAAACGGATCTGGGTCTGCTCAAAATATAGACAGTGCATCCAAAAGCGAGAAAAGCTGAGCAGATAATGACGCTAACGAGATTGTATTGGAGCTGGAGCCATAGCTGATGAATATCATCCAGGTTCAACTGAGAGGCCTCAACGATAATGACCGCCATTACAGGAACCAAGCAGAGAGTCAACAAATGACTCATCAAATAATGGTATCCCAACTTGACATACTTAAGATTCACGCTTTGCAGGAAATCCGGTAGCCGCCGGGATGGCTGGATCTGGACTCCGCCGGACGAGCCACCGCCCGCGGCGGCAGAATCAGAACTCATGTTTGGGCAACACAGAATAAAATTACACTGGCCAGAACCGAGTACGAGGGGGACCAGAAACGTAAGTAGCTATTAATATACGTACGGTATACCGATCTGATACAGAGAGAAATAGAGACAGAGAGGCAGCAAGAAGGGGGCGGTCGGTGGGGTTCAGAAAAAGTTTGGTATAACTGTTACAACGACCACTTACGATGCTTATAGCCCGCGTTGATAGACCGCTAGATATATATATATATATATATATGATTTGGATTGAATTGAAATCAAGATACCTGGAAATGAGAGAGAATTTTTCTTCTCTCCCTCTCCCTCTCTCTCTCCCTCAATTTCTCTCTTTCTTTCGGTGTGTCTCGTGTCTCATCATCTGAGCTACATGAGAAATAAGAAATTGAGGAATCGGAGGACCGCGTTGGCAGAGAAGAGAGAAAGAGAGAGAGTCTCTGTCTTACCGTTATTTAATGTTTTGGGCGAGAAATCAACTGGTGACAAGCGCACCAATGCCCAAAAGAAGGGTAAGGGCATCGTATTTATCTGACAGCTATTAATATTTTTTAACCTCGTCACCAAGACTTGTGGACTCGTCATCGATTGCGTCATGAGTAAAACCTAAAATTTCGTTTAATAATTTGAGTAATAATATTTATAATTTGAATAACAATAATAATAAATGAATTTTATTTATTCGAATATTATATGTATATATTTATTTTACATTATATAAATATTATATATAATAAAAAATATCTTATTTATAATTTGAAAATTAATTGTATTTACTTAAATTTATTATTCTTTAGTTGGACTCATATTTAAGTATAATTATTTAAAATATTTGTATATAAAAAATTATCATTTTTATTAATTATGAATTTTAGTTATAAAATTATATGTATTTAAAATTTAAAATTTAAAATTCATATCTTGAATTTAAGAACAAAAAGTGAAGGTCTTCAAATTAAAAAGGACTTTAAGATCAAATTATCCACTCGTTTATATTATAATTAATAACAGTAATTTCCTTTGCACGCAGTGGACATTGTATAAACGTACTCGTTAAATTTTGGTGGCTTGCCGTGCATAATCTTCGATACACTGTCATTGGCAGTGGCCTAGCCGTGATTTTGGGTAGGGGACGAGGATTTAATGAACACGTTTTTTTACAAAATTATTGTCTAATTAATTATAGTTAAATCAATAAATGATAAAATGCCATTTATAATTTTTTTTTTAAAAAAAAAATCGTATCAGTTTGTCTTCAATTCCGGGTTATCAAATCGTTGATTGAAATAATTCTATTGAAATTTAAAATTGATTAGTAACAACTTAACTTTAGCAATCCTTAACTTTAATAATTTAGTGTATTTATTGGATTTGTTTAGTCAATGGATGATTGTCCCACAGGGAAGCCTATCTTAAGCAGGCATCTGTTTTTAATTTATTTCGTGATTGACCAAAGACACAGCAAATCAGACAGACTCTTTTATGCATCACCAACTTATTTTTTACAAGTAATCCTAAATATTATAGAATTTTTTTATTTATTATAAAAGTATTATTCTTAGTATAATATATAATTATTTATTAATAAAATTACTTAGTAAAATACAAAAAAAATTTTATCTCATTAATGATAATATTTTGTAATAAGTTAAAAAAATTCTATATTTAATATTATGTATTTTTTATTACAATTGTTGTTGGTCAATCTTTTTAAGCTCTCTGGTACGTTAACACTTGAAGCCAATCAAACTTTAATGTTTTTCTGAGAATGGAAAGTGATTAATTTATACGAGGAAAGCGGGATGGCATTTGAAGACTTTCCGAAGTGATGGGGGCTAGTGAACATTTGGGGAGGGGGATTTTCCAAAGGCACAATGTAAAGCCCCCGGGGGAGGTGGCGCGTGGTGTGTAGACGTGTAGTGGATCGCAGGACTTGTAAATTAATCCTCACACGCTCGCGCGCGCGGGGAAAATTAACTCGCCCATGAAGCATTGACCGATGTTTGGTGGTACTCTAGCCTAAAAAAATAAAAATTTTTAAAAATATATTTTAATAATTACAATTTTTTATTTTTATTTTATAATATTTAAATTTTAAAAATGAGATAAGAAATTACGAAAATGTGAAAGTCCTAATTCATCATTTAATAAATTAATTAAAATTTATTAAAGTCTATCGAATAATAATGCTACGTAGAAAAAACAAATTAATATGCTCAAATATATGAGTGTGCATATCCTTCTGATCATGTTAGAATTTTTTTTTTTTTTTTTTTTGCGGTTGATTTCGCTTCCTTTTGAAGCAAAGTATAGAAAATAATCGGTGCTTTGAATCTCTATGTATTTGATGTTTCCAGTTCGACCGTGCTCTCATCCGGAAGAACTTTTTTCTATTATTCCTTTGAATTGCATCTCCCCAACCCCCCCCCCCGGCCCAAAAAAAGAAAAAAAAGATCATTGACTTCCACGTTTTGAATGCGTTTGCGTTTACTTGCTATCCCTTCACCAACCACGTGGTTGCCTTGTCGGCGAAAGGGTTGCTTCATACGTATTAAGTTATGAAATCCAAAATAAGTATTTTTTTTATT
This sequence comes from Kandelia obovata, assembly GCA_021464305.1. NCBI lineage: Eukaryota > Viridiplantae > Streptophyta > Magnoliopsida > Malpighiales > Rhizophoraceae > Kandelia > Kandelia obovata. The sequence goes on from CM038476.1 coordinate 3,340,067, forward strand.
TTTAATTTTTGTCTCTCCTTTAATCAGGTACTAATCAGTTTATTTCAATTGGATAGCTATGCCTATGTTAGTCACGCCACCACTCACAGAAGATTTGTCCAATACGCATTTAATATTGCGAAAGGTTAGCATGGAAGGGAACATGAATGGACCCATCTCTTGTTAAAATGAGTTAAAATCTCGCCGATCTCGCCTACGGATGGGGAGGAATGGATCACATCTTATTGCAATTAGAAAGAGAAAAAAGACTTGCAAGGTTTCGGCACCCACCTTTTTCTCATCCAAATAAGGCAAGACGGTCTACTTTTTGGATAATCTAACAGAAAACTCTGGAGTCCTATCTATTCAGATGCAGGCATTGGGTCATCTATGTTTTCACAAGGATGGCAGAAAACCGCAGATTAAGGAATGTCGTAACATTTTCTATTGTTCCAATTAACCCTATCCAACAAGCAATCTAATAATTTATTTCTTTTTATTGTTCGGTGTCATAATATATAAAACAATGTTACATATTGACTCTTTCGTAAGTCTTATTTATCGTGCGGTTTAAGAAATTACTTTTTTTCGTAGACATTCACCTCTAAAATTAGGTGGAGTTTTCGATTTTTATATAGTAATTAATTTTATGTGCTTCGTGTCCGATCGGGCACTTCAACTATGAATTCGGAAAAAAACCTAACATGACATCAGACATGTTGCAGTTCCAAGATTAGAAGCTCATTTAAATGGTGAACGTCTCTAGGAGGAGAAGAAATCCAAATTTGAATCAATGCCGCCTATTTTGAAATAGTTATTAAATTTAGGAGAATTCCTTGAGACGGCTATTCCATCGAGCCATTGCGGTGGGCGAAACAAGAAAACAACCCCCAAGTCTCATATTTATCATGCCCCTCCATTGCCAGCCGACCCAAATCTCCATCGGTTTTTGACTTTGAAAGGTGAAAGATTGGCCCAACGAACGTGGCTTTGATCTGTAATAAAATGACTCTACTTTTTCAACGCATGAAACCGACGGAAACATATATGAGTTACAATCAAATCTCACGCGTTGGTTTAACATTAAGAAATAGTTGAACTGAGTTGCATTAAATACGTATTACGTCACTATATTTTGATTTTAATTTTTAATAGGAAAGAGCAAACGAATATGAAATACAACAAATGGCACACGTTCAGGAGGACTGATTATTGGATTGGAGTCACACGCACGGTTGTCATTTTCTGAATTGTTTCCCTTGCCTGTACGTTGTGGGAACTGGGATATATTGCGCTGCCGAATGCTACCTATTTTCTCCAAGCAATCCAACAATGCCAACTGGCCCCTCCTATGTCTTATCGCCATTAGCCAACAATCTGCCATTTTCTGATGTCTCGACTGCCCAACAGATCGCTTTTTTTAAAAAACATTTCCGCAAAGGAACAAAAGTTGCAGAATCTTACAGCTCGATCCGTCCTGGACATGGCCTCAGAGACCGGGTTTTCCAATTGATACCCGTGCCCCCATTTCATCCTGTAATTATGTCTCATTATTGTTCAGGATCTAATGTATTATTTATTTATTTATTTATTATTATTATTATTATTATTATTATTATTTTGTGTTTGCCGTGCTGATATGGGATGAACATTAACGCCAACCAAGATTAAGTCCCTCCTTTGGAGATCTTAAGGCTACACTTTCCTTATGATGTTATGGTGCATTCTAAATTCTACGAGTCATATCAACAAAAATTGAGTTCTGAGAGATAAAAAGAAAGGGAATATTTTTCTTATCAACTGAATTAACTTTTATGGGTACTAACTTATTAACTTAAGAATTTTAGAAAGAAAGACTAAAGAACTCCATGACGTGCTATGACTACAATTGTGTCCCTCGCAGAAATAAGCGTTGAGAGCTTCTTGATGTAAATCATGCAACAGAAAAAATTTTAGGAAAATCAATACTCATTAATTATAATTTTGAAAATTGAGTTTGTAGTTATATGAGTATTAATAAATTTATTATCTTAAATTACACAATTTTTTAGTTAAAATTTATTTTATTTTTTATCGCATAATATTGAATTAATTTTACAGAATTCCAAACTTATCCTCCAAGACTGAAGAAACTTCCAACCTCTTAAAATGGAAAAAAAATTAAAATTAAAATTAAATAATAATAATAATAATAATAATAATAAAACAGAAAAATCGATTTCCCTTTGTGAGTTACCGTTCTTGGCTTGCCATCGTATTTCTGACAGATCAAGGTACGCGCCTCTCTGTTTCTGGTCGTCGTTTTTGCGAATTTTCGTTTATGATTTTATTGGGTCGGTGTTATTTTTGCGTAATTTCGATGGAAAAACTTGCTTAGGAGAGATCTGTGAATTCGTTTTCTGGGTTTTTTTTTTTCGTTTGTTTGTATCTTTCGTGGGGAAATTTAATCGAGCAGTTGGCGTGCCACAGTTGTTTGGTCAGATTACTTGGTTTTGCTGGAATTAATTTCATGTCTATCAGGGCTTGCCAAAGATGGAGACGCAAAAAAGTCAGCAAGAAACGCAGTCGGCACCTGTGGTCACTTCATGCCGGAAGAAGAAGAATGAGGAAGCTACTTTTCTGGAGGATATAAAGGATCACATTGATGAGTTCGTCAATGCATCTATGGATGAACATAAGACTTGCTTTACGAAGACCATTCAGAAGGTTGTTTCCTATTTTCACATTTAATTCTAATTGTTGCCTCTCCAGAAGCTGGATTCTTGATTTCGTAATCTGCTCACCTAAGAATTTTGGTTCGTTCTTAGATGTTTGGAATGTCGAAGGTTGTTGCTGAGAGGAGTGCTGATGCAAAGGAAGTTGAAAGTTCTCTGCCCCTTCGAATTATAGTGTCAAAGTAAGCATGTGTTCCTGCTTATTAGTATGATTGCTTGATATCAAGCATTGGAACGGTGTCATTAAGAATAAGAAATTTGATATAACTGCAACATCTTTTTTCCGCTACATCAATTTTTGACTAGTTTCAATGCAAAATTTGAATGAGTTTTGCAGCTTGGCTATCGTACTTTTGTTCAACTTAATAAGCACCTCTATTTGACACCATGCTGAAATGGGGTCCAGGGATTGGTCTGGAATACCAGCAAAACAAAGCTGAGCTAGCCATTATTACCCAATAATTCCTCAGTTCCACTATATAGTCATGTGATCTAATGGTTGCCGAATGCAGTTGACCCCTGCGTTATGTTCAGGGTAAGGATAATTCCTACCTCAAGTCTCAACTTTTCCTAACCCAACAACGAATTCAGTTTGCTTCTAGTCAATTATTCTGTTCATTGGTTAGCAAATTTCAAGTTATTTTTCATTGCTTAATTACTCTACTCTTAGTTCACTTCATGCATTATTTGCATGAAAAATAAACATTCAAGGTAAAAAGAAAGAAAAAAAAAGTACAGAAGCAAATAGTTATATTGGACAATACATGAGTATATTTCATTTTCAGTCAGAGTAGAGGAGATAGAAAAGCCAAATAATTAAACATTCAAAGTTACTTTCCTCAATGGACAGTGCACAGTGAATAAAACCATGTAGGCCAGGACAATATAAAGTGAGATGGGAAGAACCAAGAGGTAGAATGGAATCACTTATATAGCTATATATTATGGTTCTTGAATTATCGGTAATAGTGTCACTACAGCATCTGATGGATTGGAGGTGAAAATCGCTGAAAACTTTATTAATGCTGCTGACAGCATGTAAGTTCATATAGCTCACCAGAGGCTTGGGTTATTCATCCTGTATGCAAACAAGGGAAATTGTAAAGTTGATACTTTATTAGATTCAGTCTCTTTTTAGTTGTGGTATCTCATGGTTAAAACGTCAACACATTGTTCACCTTACTGTGTGGATTAACTGAGGCATAGAATTTGATTGGGCTTACGTACTAACTGCAACTATATCTCTTGTCCTCTTCATTGATACTTTCACGGGCGCCAGCTTCAGTGGTCGTGTAGTTAGGGAAAGGCACTTGACCTGACTCAATACGCTTGACATCCAGCACAAGCAGGTCATAATGCCTCTTCACTTCATCTGAGGTTTTCCCATCGACTGCCTTGGCAACATTGTTCCAGCGGTCAGGTGTGTCTTCGTAGTACACAGCCAATGCCCTTTCAAAGTCCTTGTTTTGCTTAGGAGTCCATGAGGCAGAGCTGCAAGAGGACTTCGAACTTGATGCCATTTTCTTAGTAATTATGGAGAGAAATTAATACGAGGATTGTTTGTGTAGCTTGATAGGATGGTTTAAGGTTATATGTGTTAGAATGAGAAGGCTGCAATGCAGAGCACAGTAAGAAGGGAAGGGAAGGGGAAAGCACTTCACGAGATTGAATATGGGGTGTGCTGGCGCAGTGCGATTTGAACAAGAAATCTTGGAATATATCCAAGAAGTTTAACTTGGACGGTGAGACCAAGGACAAGGAGCACACCTACGTCCTTTTCTGTTTTTATGAACATATCATACCAACTAGATTTTGCACATTGTTTAGTTCTGTTGGCTTGAGTTTATAAACGAGAAATTGCTCAATTAGGAACTGGAACTAATAGAACATCAACCCGTTGACTCGAAGAATCCAAAACCATTGCTGAAAAAACTAGTCTTATTAGCTGAATTGAGATTTTAAGCAAAATTTTCCTGTTTCATTCTTCTCCTTGCTGAAAAAGCTTGGTGTGGTCCAAGCTGAAAACCATGATCGGCGGAATGACCTCTCTACCCATTAACTTTCACGTGTGTACAACCATTCATCTCATTTTCTTATCAAAAAGTTCATTGCATTTGGGTTCCATTTCACGGCAGACGCGTGATCTTACAAGTGTACTACGTCCTGAACAACATTCCAAGCAAAATAGCTGGCTTGCCGTATTCCGTACATCGGTTAAGTTGTGTTCTTATCTATAGGAAAGGGTCAATAGATGTTGCCTGCCCATTTAGCAGTTGGGACCCTCCCTTGAAGTGATATTTTTTGCAGAATGCGTTTATCCTAGCAGGCATAATTGGCACTCGAGAGAGCATATATCTGATTAGGGTGTCGCTTGTCTATTGTCGAAGAATGTTAAAACAGCTTGTGATAAAAAAGACGGTCCACTTCACCAAAGTGAAAAAAAAAAAAAAAAAACAATTGTCGGTCCTTATAAACTTGCATGACAATAATCGTTGGGTACAACTACTATATGTGTTCTAGTTGTTGGAAAGGAAAAAAAATCATTGTTTTCAATAAGTATTAATTACTTTTCCTAGATACTGTATTTTATCAACTATCAGTTCTATGTGTCAGACGAGGCCATCAATCACAAATTGTCATGTTAGTAATCGATTTTATCAAACAGATCACTCTGTGACCATAGTATGTACTATATCACTGAAAACAATGAAAAATTCGAAATTTTTTCCTGTGCCGAACGGGTTCAAAGTACATGACTTAAGGTAAATAACAGTACCGCCGTATATGACAGGGGTATCGATGGATGACATGCCTGTTTTTATGCCACTTTCAGGGCAGAGTCACGATTCAAAAAAATTGGCCATTTTTAGTTGCTGTATTGGGCCATATTTCACTTACTGATATTTATGGGGCCAACTGTTTATTTGGGCTTCTTTATTGATGACTTCTAGGCATATTCTTTCAAACTCTGGTTTTCATGTTGGGCTCTAAAACTCATCTGGGCCACCGTTCTCCATTCCTCGCTTTTAGTAGTTCATTGGAAGTTGCATCGTCCGCAATTAACGTAAAACACTTGACCCCACAGATTGAAGGCTTTGGGGGCACTTTCGTTCCTTCTTCGGCGTGCTACTTTACACCGAACACTGTCCCATGGACTTTAGTTTCGTTCATAGAACAGTTCACAGTTGTGTTTATTTAATTGATTCAACGATTTATCGTATTCATCATTTAGATGATTAAAAATAAAACGGCAATTTTGAAACGAAGGCATGTACTTCATTTCTTTTTCTTTCAATCACAAGCAACCATTACCATTGGTTAAAAAAGTAACCATCGGTCGAAAAGGGAGAACCAGAACACAGAAACATGACCAGACCAACCTAAGAAGACAACGGAAAACAAACAGACATCATCACCTAACTAGCTCACCCAAAGAAACCAAAACCACAACCAAAAGCCACCTTTCGAAGACAGAGCCTAGTACCTCCAGTTACCATCAGAGGCACCTCCGGCCCTAGAGTAACGAGATCCACCATCACCATAGCCGCGGTCACGTCCATTACCGTAACCACCGCCGTAGCCACCACTAGCACGATTGTAGCCTCCGCGGCCTCCTTCTCGGCGGTTGCCGCCAAAACTTCCACCGCCACGGCTGAAACCTCCGCCGCCGCCGCTTCCGCGGGACTGAGCTTCGTTCACAGTAATATTACGGCCGTCAAGATTCTGGCCGTTCATGCCCTCGATGGCATCCCTCATCGACTGCTCGTTGCTGAAAGTTACGAATCCAAAGCCACGAGACCTTCCAGTCTCGCGATCATTGACAATCTGCAAAACAAATCAATCGTACCCGATCAGATCTACAGATCTAGAACAAGACCGCCACAAAAAATAAAAAAAAATATAATTAAAAAAATAAAAGAAAATCGACCGTTCTTCGCCCAGAGGATGAAAATGAACGTACCGATTGAAGGTTAGCAACATAAAAGAGAACAGTAGTAGTAACACAGAGGTAATAGTAACACAAACAGATCACAGATTTTAGATCGACAAGGCCGATTCGTGTCGGGTCAGATCCGATCTCTGCGACCCAGAGTCGACAAACAGACCTTCGAAGTTAGGATCTCGCCATAGTTGCTAAAGGCTTCGTAGAGGGCATCGTCGGTAGTGGCCCAAGCTAGGCCGCCGACGAAGCACCGATACTCGACATCTGCAGACGCCATTGGTTACAATGAAAACACTAAAGAATTAGAGGTATGAAGGCAGATCCTACAAGATGCGAAGAAAGAATGGGAGATGCAATGGACCCGAACGCTAGATTTTATAGATGGTTAAAATGCTACGGAGGCTTAACCAGGGTTAGTTTGATGATTTGTGATAGAACTATTGGAAAATCGCAAGTACCGGTGAATGTGCTTTGCGTGCTTGGTTACGAGCATAAGTCTGTCCCCCATGGGAATGCATTGGATCGGAATTGGAGTTGCTTATAACATCTCCGCCCGCTGAGCACTTGTTTTGTCTTTGTCCACGACCACTCAAAAGATCAGCTAAAATTTCGATATATTTACAAAGTTATCGCATTATTTAGGCATTTATTATTTTTCTTGTTAATTTTAATAAATAATATTATTGATTTTGATAATCGTTATAAACTTATTAATCTAATAAGATAATTAGTCTCATTCAAATATCAATGATTCATAAAAATAAAAATAAAAATTAATCTACTTTACATACATAATATATAACTTAACAAAATATCAGAGAATTATTTGAAAAAGAAAAAAAAATTAAAATCCATGCTCTGTGCAATTAAATAAAACAAATCAAATTACACTTAGAATTAAAAATAAAATATTTTTTAGTATTACATAAATATATATAATTTCATCCTTTTTTAGAGTTTAATTAATTTTATTATTAAATCTTATAATTAATGATTGTAATTAAAAATTAATGGTATCAACAATAAAAATAATACCCCCCCCCTGTGTGTGATATGATATTTTACATGGTGATAATTATGAGTGCATCAAGCGATTAGGTCTATTTTCTTTCCGGCCCATGTCAATGGAGCCGAACAGCGTACTTTGGCTATCTACGCTAGGGATAGTCATAGCAAAGCAGGCGCGAGAATCTTCAAACAAACAAAAGTCGCTCTGATTCACCTTTTGGGGGGCGTGGTAAACCGTGGTTAACGGACGCGGTGACGTGTAAGCGAGACGGCGTAAGAGGTGGGGTTTGGTGCGTGATATTTATTGCCCTCCGAAAAAATATCTTTGCAAATATAAGGAAAAAATAAAAATCGCGACTGTTTTTTAATATTTAATATTTTACTCGTTATAAATCACTCTTTTTATTTGCGCAGCTTGGGCACGTTTGGAGCAACCGATATCAACATTATTTAAAAAGAGTGATTTATGGAACTAAGAAGCGGAAGGAAAAGACAAACAAACGTGGACTTATGGAATATATATTATTTCTGCACCGAGTGATGAAGGTAGGACTGCAAAATACGATGGCCGAGACCCAATGGGAGCCCATTAAGAAAAATATGATGGCATGGGCTATGGGCTTAGACAACAATGAACCGGGTCTTCAGGCCTAGTTCTGAAATATATAAGGCATAAGACAGGCCTTGGTTGCTGGAATGCAAACATTGGTTGACTCTATAAAAATGGCCGAATGAGCCAATATGGACCGAGAACAGTGTGAAGAAGTTTATAACCCATTTCAAAGGTCCTTCATAGAGTAGGCCACCAGCGACGCCTAGTCCCACCGCTGTCGAGCCCAATGGCTGCCGCTTGTTTGTTTTTCTCCCAAGTCTGCCCGTCCCCAAGTGTTCAAAAATCGATCCATTTCTGTTCATGTCTTCTCACCGAAGACACTGTCATCGTTTGATTCATTTTTCACAGCCATCAGTCGACTGCGCTTGTTGGGTATGATAACATTTAACTTCAATGCATGGGATTTCATGGTCAAATTACAAATCCATTTTTTGCTGTTGGGTTTCGGATTGATTCAAAGTAAACACCTTTTGCAGTCTCTTTGATAATAAAATGTTTGACTGGTAATCATCTTACCAACCCAACGATGAAACAACAAAAACTGTATTTGTTATTAGCCTTTGTTCTATTCAAGCTCCGTCCAAAGGAGTGCCGTGCCGCCATTTTCTTCTTTCGTTGTCTAAGTAGAGTTCTATTTGCTGTAATGGTATGCAACGTTTACCGATTTGCTTTGCAAGCAACCTTTCTTGATCGAGGTTTTGTTAAGTGACTTCTTGAGTTCTTGTGCTGAAAAGTTTACGATGATGTTTAAAATAATCAAAGAATTTTTACCCAAATAAATAAATAAATAATGATCCACTCTTCACCCATTCCTCTCATAGATTTCCATCGAAATTTTAGGAAGTAAAATAATAATAATAATAATTCTTTCTGTCGAAATAAAGTTATTAAAAAAAAAAAGGGTTTTCCTCCGCTGCCCGTTCTAACGCCCGTGATGCCCTCGAGGCACGCAACAAGCACAAACGGCCAGTCAGTGGAGAGCACGATTGGCAACCTTTCCAAATAAAATGTCGTTTTCAAAATTTAATACCCATGTGCTACAGACTCTCGTTGCAATCATATCTCAATCGTCAAATTATTTGAAGTACTCGAGTCTATGTGTCAACAATTACAAAACAATTACCACGGTACACGGTCTGTTAAGATGAAAATTTTTAGTGAGTGAATAATATTAAATTTTATATTTATTAAAAATAAAATAAAGTTCAAAAAAAATTATTTAAATTTAATAATATTTAAATAATAATTTTGTAATATAAAAATATCAATAAGTAATTTTCATTTTGACTAATCAACCTACACACAAATCACTTTTCATTTTTATTGCTCCTTGCCGATGGTAAGTTTTCGCAATTATTTTTTGAATTGGTGGATGTAATTCATATCGTGACTCCTCAGTACTAACGATGGCGTAGGGATGTAATTCAGCTATAACAATCATGTTCTTTTTGTTTTTCTTTTTTTTTTTTTTTTTGGGGTGTGCAAATAACTAAAATTTACTGTATTTAAAAAATAATTATAATATACTCAATTGTAATACACAATAAGTTACTGTAACGGAGCGTACACTCTCAAATCATATAATATAGAGATACAATTAAGGCAGTGGTCTTCTTATACTTCTTGCACACAAAAGTCTACTTACCGGCGGCTTAAATTGAGATACTTTAATTTTAATATTAAGGAGATCCACTGCTATTATGAAACAACTGAAATCTGATTGCAGAGTTTTTTTTTTTTTCGTAAATGTTCTTTAAAATGAAAAGACGTGAGGATTGTCGTGGAGATAATGACATGGTAGTCAATGCGACGTGGTCAATGCCAGTGAGGTGTTGACTGACTTGATGATTTGTACACAACTGTGAGAAGAGCTAACGAAGACCGGGTCATGGCCCCACCTTTCGCATTCCTGACGTCGCTGTCTCCGCTGCAAGCGCGTTAACGTGGCGAGAGTTTTCGATTCAGACAAAGAAACAAGGAAAAAAAAGTTGACGACTGAACTAAAGCGTGTCAGTGTTTCACTCTCGACTGATCATCTTCTTAATCTCTTGAATCTTCCTCAGCAACTCGCCTCCTCTCAAAATTTAATTGGACGACAAGCTATTCTTACAAGGAAGTCACTGTTCAAATTTAAAATTACACCTACCTATTTTTTCATTTTGTATTAATTATTATCGAAGGATTGATACTGATTTTAGTAAAAAATAAAAATAAAAATCTAAAAATACAACATCAAATCAAATCAAGATCATTCTAAAAATTTAAGTTCAAATCAATATTACCAAAAATAAAAAATAAAAAATTAGTATCTGATTTCAATCTTTCAATAAATAAGTATTAGATATTAATCTTTCAATAGTTATAAATTTTATGCTTCACAAATTTGAGTACTATTCTTACATAACGACGACAATTATATTAATACATTAGAATGGACTATTCCAACATAATTTAATAGAATTTCATCCTATCACAAGTTACTATTTCCATTCAAATTAGTAGCATCAAAATTATTTTTTTTCCCTCTTAATTTAACAAGTAAACGAACCAAATTAATTTGATTAATAAAATTTTAAAAAATATGGCATGTTCTATGCTCTTAAATTCCCATGAATTATAAGCTTTAATTCGGATGAATGAAAAAAAGTTTCTATTCGTAGCAAATTTATATATATAATAATAGGGGGAAGACGCGGGATTACCAGAAGTCAAACATAAGCGCGGCCGCCGGACATGGTTTCAGCGTCCAACCAGTCTCTCGGAGTCACTGGCCCACAAGTTCAGACACATGGTTCGGGTCCCCTGGCTCATGTCTCCTTGCTTTCCTTCTCTGTATTAATACAAGAGCAGAGGCATGGAGTCCATTATACATTATATTGACCAGCCATTTAGTTTCTTTCCCCCTTCCACTCTATAAGCTTACTCTAAAATCTTTTTATGATTATTATTTCCATATTGAGTGAGGAAGAGAATACAATCAAAGCTAGTGTTGTTGGGGTAAGAGTTATTTCTTTTTTCTTTGTTCAGAGAGAGAGAGAGAACATATGTTATGAAGAAAATGGCTTATCCGAGAAAAAACTGAGTATATGCATGAGAGATTCAGTGCCCATAAGCCATGGTGGACCAGCGAAGCCCAGTAGCACTCACCTTTATGCTATTGCTGTTATGGTTAGAACCCACATTGGAGCAAGTGGAAAGACTGAGTTCGCGCATTGAGCGACTGGCTTTGCTTCAACTCAGATCATCCTTGGGACTAAGAGCCAGGGAATGGCCTTTGAAAGGCGAGCCTTGCTCAACTTGGCGGGGTATTCAATGCCAGAATGGCAGTGTTACCGGAATCAACATTTCTGGGTTTCGAAGGACAAGAATTGGATCTCAGCACCCACGATTTAGGGTTGATCGTCTCGCCAACCTGACCCACCTCAATTACTTTAACGCCTCCAGGTTCTTGCTTCCTGGTCACATCCCTAAATTGTTTGGTCAAAGCCTTGCGTCCCTTCAAGTTCTTGATCTTCGGTCCTGTTCTATACGCGATGCTATTCCTGAGAATTTTGGGAATTTGAGAAATTTAGTTAGTCTTTATTTGTCTGATAATAGTTTGACGGGTATAATTCCCTCGAGTCTGGGCCGGCTAGTGGGGCTCTCTGTTCTTGATCTCTCTCAGAATTCGTTTACTGGGATTGTTCCTGAGTCGTTTGGATCACTTGGGAATTTAACAATTCTCGATATTTCTTCCAATTTCTTATCCGGGTCGATTCCAGCTGGCATTGGGTCGCTCACGAAGCTCCAGTATCTAAATGTTTCAAATAATAGCTTGTCTTTTCCGGTACCTGCTCAGCTTGGCAACCTCGCTAACTTGGTTGAACTTGATCTCAGCTTCAATTCATTTTCTGGTTCAGTGCCTGCAGAGTGGAGAGGGCTGAGAAATTTGACGAGAATGCTGATTGGGAACAATTTTCTTCGTGGGACTTTGCCGGTCAATTTATTTTCTGCTCCTAGTCGGATTCAAGTTGTGGTCTTGAAGCACAATTGTTTTACTGGTGCGGTCCCTGTTACATTGTGGTCATTGCCCGGATTGCACTTTCTTGATATCTCTAGCAACAATTTCACTGGTTTGCTGCCAGTTACCAGCTTGGATGCTAATGCTAATGCCACTGCCGCACAATTGAATATATCTTTCAACTTGCTTTATGGAGGTCTCAAGCCAATATTGGGTAGATTCAGTTTCATTGACGTTTCTGGTAATTATTTTGAAGGCAAGATTCCAGATTATATGAGTAATAATGCATCTTTTATGAGCAATTGTCTTCAAAACGTGTCAAATCAGAGGAGTTTGCCTGACTGTGCATCTTTTTATGCTGAAAGGAGGCTGAGTTTTGATAATTTTGGAAGTCCAAACACAGCAAAGCCTCCTGCGAAAGAAACTCAAAGGAAGAGGAATATATGGGTCATCTTATTAGCGAGCATCTTGGGAGGAGTTGGACTTATCTTGCTTTTAGCATTATTGGTAGCGGTGCTGCTCTTTCACATCCGAAAGGAGGACACCAAAAACGAGAGAGGGGTTGGTGTTGCACCTATGCCTGCTCAGAGCAGTCCACCACCTCCAGGACCATCACTTAACTTTGCAAGTCTAGGAGAAAACTTCACTTCTCAGCAGCTCCTTCAGGCCAGTGGTGACTTCAGTGATTTGAATCTGATCAAACATGGCCATTCAGGTGATCTCTTCAGCGGTATTTTGGAAAGTGGGATCCCTGTTGTCATAAAAAAGGTTGACTTGCAGTCCATTAAGGAGGAAGCATACCTAGCGGAGTTGGATTTTTTCAATAATGTTTCACATTCTAGATTTGTTCCCCTCTTGGGACACTACTTAGAGAACGAAAATGAGAAATTCCTCATTTACAGATATATGCCAAACAGGGATCTATCAAGTTCGTTGTATAAGAAAGGCAGTCCAGAAGATGATAGTTTGCAGTCACTAGATTGGATAACGAGAATGAAAATTGCGATAGGAGCTGCGGAAGGCCTATCTTATCTGCATCATGAATGTACGCCACCCATCGTGCATAGGTACTTCAAAAGCTTTCTCATTGTTTTCCTTCCTTCCTTCCTTTTCCGTGCGTGTCATCAGCTTTCTATCATCTGCAATGGCATTTTCTTGTACCTTCTGACTTGTTGCATTGAGTTAATTGTTCTCAAATGAACCGGGCTTCATGACATAGCTTACTGTGTAAGAAGTTCTGCTGCGGGCCTTCCTGACATTTTGCTTTTCCGTTTTTCGTTTTGGTCATCAAAGAGATGTTCAGGCAAGTAGTATACTTCTTGATGATAAATTTGAAGTACGGCTGGGGAGCCTGAGTGAAGTCTGTTCTCTGGAAGTGGATAATCACCAAAGCAGGATTACAAGTTTGCTGCATTTGCCACAGTAAGTCTTCTGTCATTTTTTTTTAGATATAAAGTTGCTCTCTAAGGACAGCAATGTCTCTGTCAGTATTTTTACCTGTATTTATTGTGATTAAGAAGTGCCTGAACCATAACCTAGACTCATTTCCTGTTCTTTAAATCGTGTAGAGGTAGAGTTAGCGTCTTCTATGCTTACTTTAGATTAATCAAGGTTATCATGACGTGCTTATTTATTGTGTGCAGGCACTCGGGCTCGGAACAAAGCACTTCTGGTACGTAAAGATACAGTAAAAATTGATTTTCGTAAGAATTCTGTTACTTTGCTTCTTTATATTGGTCTGTCTTACTAGGAATATGAAGTTTAATGTATTTCTCAAATCTTGGATGTCTTAGTGTCAAACAAATGTTATTTAAAGTGTTTAGGTTCAGGATAGGATGACACCAAATGCCATAAATCAAACGTACGTTAGTCAAAATTGCTAACTGTGAAGCATGATATAGGTAGTTATCTCCATGAATTATATTGCATGGTTTTTGCAAGAACTATCTCAATATTTTATCCTGCATGCCCTTTCTTACTATTTGTGATTGAGGCTTCCATCCATCTAGCATTGATCTAGAAATGCATTATGATAGAAAATAGGAAAATTGTGGGGCAGAATTTCATGCCTTTCGACTCATTCCCATTCCTATTTAATTTGAATATGACCAGGTTCACCGACGGCAGCATGCTCCTATGACGTTTACTGCTTTGGGAAGGTTTTACTCGAGCTGGTAACAGGAAAGCTTGGCATTAGTGCATCCAGTGACACCCAACTGAAGGAGTGGTTAGAGCAGACACTACCATACATCAGTATATATGACAAGGAACTAGTGACAAAAATCATCGATCCGTCTCTTATCATTGATGAAGACCTGTTGGGTGAGGTATGGGGCATGGCCATTGTTGCCAGGTCTTGCCTCAATCCCAAGCCTTCAAAGCGACCCCTCATGAGATACATCCTCAAGGCTTTGGAAAATCCTTTGAAGGTTGCCAGGGAGGAAAATTCCAGCTTTGCAAGGTTTAGAACCATGTCATCTATAGGATCTTGGAATGCTGCTTTATTTGGTAGTTGGCATCAGAGCTCATCTGATGTAGCCGCCATTCCAGCAGCCTTAGCCAGTAGCTTTAGACCATTAGGAGCATCAAATTCACGGGGAAGCGGCCAAAATGGTGGTGGAGGTGGTGACCATTGCTCCTCCCGTCAATGGCATTCCTTGGAGATTTTTCCTGAACAATCTGATGTACAAGATATAGAGAAACAAGATCAGGATTTGCAAGGAAATTGATTCCTCATGATTTGTTGCTAATAATGCAAGCAGGCTTCCAATTATACTGCCTGCCTGCCAGTTAACCTCATTGTGGCTCTTCATGGTTTGACGTCTCAGACCACTTTTCTACATGATTTGGGTGTATCAGAGGTTAACATTTGAACTATTTGGAAATCATCACCAAATTTTTCTTAACATTTTGGTGCGATGCATCATTTGAACATTGGAGCGAAACATCATGGAAGAGAAAGGGGTGGCACTGGCTGCTTTGGTCCTTTATTTGTTTGGTAAACTTGTTTATTGTTGAGGCAAGCTTCCATTTTTTCTGTAATTTATATATCCTTGTGGTCTTCTTGTGCAATGTAAAGTGTATTTGGGAAGGATTTCATCATTCATATCAGCCAGGTTGCAACCCCCATAATGGAAGGATGAGAAAAAAGAAGGAATAAATCAATAAAAGACAAGTTTGTGCTAATTATTTCAACTCCAGATCATCCCAAACGATCATGATTCATATCAGATTCTTTTGTTCTCTGTCTTTATTTTATTTCTTTTTGAACTCTCGCTTGTTTTTCTTTACATTGTTTATTCAAATGTTACCATGTTGATTTTTAAATGCTTGTTATATTTATTTTGTTTAGTATAATTTATTTATAATTTCAATTTATATAAATTTATTTTATAATTATTATTATTTTAAAATAGATGTATTTATGATTATTATTATGTACGCAACGTAAAAATTATACTTAAAAAAGTCAAAATAAAAATTTCCTAATTTTTATCCATTATAGGCATTCGTAGTTGGTCTGTTGTCTTGTCCCCAGCACCACCCCTAGATCCACCTCCACTGCCGCTATCGGCAGCGGCACTCTAATTTCACCACCACTGTCCCCTCCTCCCTTGCATTCCAACCACGTTTAAAAATACCAAACCCCGAAAACCACACCACAACCACAGCGGCCGCGGCCGCGGCCATGACCACCCAACCCTCTGTCTATCCCCCGCAGACACCGCACTCACAACTCCAAAACCACCCGTCTTCTTCTCCACCACTCAAACCAAACGAGGCCAGCCACACGAAAACCTTACACAACTAGACGCAATTCCACCAGAAGAGAAATCAAAGCTTCAAGAACCGTCCCACATTACCAAGAAGCGAATCCCACAATTCCCGGCCTCAATTTCCCAACAAATTACTCCCAACGCCTAACGGCACGCCGGTCAAGTTTCTTCGCTAACTTCTTGAAGTGGTTGGAGCACAATCATCTGTCATATGACAAGATTGGTAAGCTAATGTGCATGTCAAGAGGAAACTTTCAATCCCTGTCGAATGTTGTGAAGGGAGATTTTATTGAAAGCAGGGGAGAATTTTTTTTTTTAACACAGAAACGAAGGATTGGATAAAATTGTTGAGAGTTTAGAAATGACTGCGGTGAGCGGGTTGGATGGGTTATGTCGTGAGTCGATGTCTTTAATTGCTGTCTTATTCTATGTAAGAAGTGAAAATTCCAGTAGGATTCTTCGTAGACGTGGGCACGAACGAGAGGGACCTGAAAATGAAGGTGTTTTTATGGATATCGGTGGAAAAGAGGATTCCGAAAGTGAATCTTAGCCCCCAAGCAACTTTCCTTGCTGCTCATCGTTTGCATATACAGCTTGTGAAAGTGTAAATACATCCACATTGAAATTCTTTCCCTACTTTGCGAATTATTCATCTGAAATAAGGGCGAGGAATCGACATAACACAGGTAAAAGTATTGTAGTCTTGAAACATACAACGACCAACTCCCAACGACCAACTCCCACAATTCCCAAATTCAATTTAAAGCTGAAGAAGCCGGTGACAAGGCGAGAAAACTATGCGGATGTCTTCAGCTCCAGCACTGAAGCATCTGCATAAATTGGGTGAAGAACATGGGCATCAATAGGCTCCACGTGCACCCACCAGCGTTCCCCTTTGCGTCCAATCAACTTCTTCCGCTCAAATTTGACGCAGCCTTCCTTCAAGGCAAAAAGGGTGTGATCCTTCCCTATTCCAACGTAGTTTCCAGGGTGGAAATGGGTTCCGCGTTGCCGAACAATGATGTTTCCCGGTATCACTCTCTGCAAATGCCAGCAGACACAAATATCAGAATCAATATGTGGAAAAGAAAAAAAGGGAAATTTGAGGAACAATAATATGGCCTATTTCAACGACATCTTTTCCTTCTCTTCTTCTTGATTCTCGTTATTGCTAAACGCCAATCATTTAAAAGACTTAAGGCTTTGTTACCTCTCCACCAAATTTCTTGACGCCAAGATACTTGGGTTTCGAGTCGCGTCCATTTTTGGTAGACCCAGCAGTCTTTTTAGTAGCCCAGCGTCTGAACATTAAACCCACTCCTCCCGAAACATCTATCAAAAGAACATATTTCCGACAAATAAAGATTTATTACACGCAATAAAACCAGACCCCGAAACTTAGAAAGACAA
Source organism: Kandelia obovata (assembly GCA_021464305.1). NCBI lineage: Eukaryota > Viridiplantae > Streptophyta > Magnoliopsida > Malpighiales > Rhizophoraceae > Kandelia > Kandelia obovata. The sequence goes on from CM038476.1 coordinate 3,357,510, forward strand.
CACAAACCATAAAACGTGAAAAAAAAAAAAAGAGGAAGCAACATTGTAGTGTACCACTGGCGCCGCTATAAAGAGGAAAATTGGTCGCAAGTTCTTTGAGATTTACTCTTCTACACAGACACAGTGATGTAACAAAATTCATCGCCGTCGATTTTCGTGTCGACCTAAAAATCAGAGTCACCCACTTGATTTAGGGCTTTGTGGACAAAGAAAAAGGGGTCAGTAGTTAGGGTTTATCTTCCCTGGTACAGACAAAGAGTTGATAAAAAAAAAAAAAAAGAAAGATTGGAGAGAAAGGGAGAGAGGGCGCCCCGCATGGGGAAGGGCGAAGCAGAAAAGGATTCGAGACCGAGTGGAACCAGATTATCATTTCCTTATGGGTTGGGCCGCACCGGTTGAACCATCTTGGAGAAGAGGCTATGTACTTTGCGAGTTGGTGGGCCTTTTCACCTTAACCTAACAGTGCAGCCAATGACGGTTTTTGGTTCTTAATATTCCAAATTTCGAACACAATTATTATTATTATTTAAAAAGAACGAAAACCAAAACGAGGAAACTTGAAAATGAGTCACAGGCAAAACTAGGCGAACTAGTTATCACAAAAGGCACATACAAAATATTTAAAAAAACCAGCTAAACTTAATTTGGTTACTTACAAAAACAAATGTTGAATTAAAAAAAAAAATACAAAATTCGAGCTCTTTAACACCAATCCTCTCAATATTTTTTACAAAATAAGAAATTTAATTTTTCTGTATAGAAAAAATGAAATAATCCCGCACGGTCACTGTTTGCATTGTGTTAAATGTACAATACCAGTAATTCCCTTGTGGCTTGCCCATTTTGCTTCGTTGTTTCTCGTCCCAAGTCCACAATTCTTTTTTTTTTTTCATTAAAAAAAAAAAACAAAATCACTGTCAATGTACGAAAGCTCCACTGATAAAAGGAATAATATACTCGACCGTCCTAAATGCAGTTTTTATAGTTGCCCACAGTCAAAAGACGCTAGAAAAAAATAAATAAAAATCTGGAGAAAGGAGGATCGGCGTCTCAGGCAAACTATTTTCGTATAAATATATGAAGCCCTGTCGGTGAGAACAGAAATCAAGAGTGTTAATCAAATCCTATTCTGGCCGTTCCATTTTGGTCAGACAAGTTGCACCACCGTGATGCCTTCCTCGGTATAATCGAATCCAATTTATTGTCCATAAAGAATGCAAAAGGAGAAGAGTAACAATCACAATTTATCGAATTCCAATCATACACAGCGGGTTTCTCTTCACGAGACTAAGATCCACCTGAAATGAACAGCAGGCATCCAAGTCAACCTCAAAGGCAAACAAGAACGTGAGTTTAGATTGCCAAAAAAAGCAGTCAAATAGTACCTTGTGTCCAAACAGATCTCGGATGTTGTCGATCCCGTACAAAATCATAGTAGGTCTGGTTCAAAAACAATTAACAGTATAAATAGATCACACGATCGATGGTATTTCATTAACAAAACGTTTTAAAATTTTATTTCTTATGGCTTCTTTACCTTTCAAGTGAAAGGCCCCATGCAATTACACTAACTTCTTCTGGAAATCCCATAGGACGCAACATTTCTGGCCTGAACATGCCAGAGTTTCCAATCTCCACCCACTTCCCAAAGCCTTTGTGATAACTGGTGCACATAGGATGCATCAAATTTCTTATTACCTAATATTCTGAAGATAAATAACAGGTACCCATTGTTTATTACCTGAAAATTTCCATGCTAGGTTCAGTATAGGGATTGTAAGCAGGCTTGAAAAGTAGCTTGGGCATTCCTGCAAACATAGTGTCAATTTCTCAGTCACATTCTCCCCATGGTAGAAGCCACTCTCCTCCAGTATATAGGGTCTCCTCATCATTTATTGACAATGCAAACAGACTTGTATCAGAAATTAAGAATTTGAATAAAAAATTCAAGACTTAGGCAGCATCAAGCTTTATTACCCAAACGTGAAAAGAAGTCCTCTAGAACTCCAATCAAGTGACTTAGAGTAAGCCCTCGATCACACACAAGACCTGAAACAGAAGCAGGAAATTAGACAACACAAATGACAGCCCTTCTGTGCTGTATCCATGAGTTCTGGTTGGGACAGGTCAAGAGAAGGAATGACAAGTATCAAAAAGAAATTCCAACCAGTTACTTTGCGTTTAATGCTTCATGATGGAGAAACCTGCTAAGCAGCATTAAATTCTTCAATTCATGTTTTGACAGTCATTAAGATACCTTCTATCTGGTGAAATTCAGCAAGATGAGTGCGATCTACTGCTTCATTTCTGAAAACCCGATCTATTGAGAAGTATCTTTTTGGGGTGAAAGGATGCTGTCTTGCATACTGTAAAGAACAATATAACTAATAGATAATATCTCATCTCTACATTCAAGAGGCCAGAGAATAAGTGAAATGATAGGTAAGTGAGCTCCTTTCAAATAACCACAAGGGCATGTGAGAAACAAGGAAACTAACAAAGGTTTATATTTACTTAAAACATCAGTGATACAAATTTCAAGGATCTAAAAAAAAAAATTGTTTATCTGCCTTTACAAAAGTACAAGTAGCTGATGCCACCACTTTCATGAGGCATATATTGCATTGAAGCAATGTTGGGAAGGAAAAAACCATGTCAAACAAATGGAAGAAAGAAACAAGGTCATTAACATACAATAATCAAAGCAAAATTTTATTAAGTCTAGACACTATCAAATATACATATGAAGAGATATGCAGGTCATAAATACAGTAATACCTGTGCTAATGCATAAAGCATCTGAGAGGAAATTGCGGTAGTGTGAGTTCGCAAAAGGTTTTTGTTTGCTTCCTCTCTTTTCCACTCATATCCATATCTGCTTAAGGAGGAAAAATTTATTAGTCCTAGCGGCTGTGACATTTATTACGGCATTGAATTAAGTGATGAAAGTGACATTTACCCTCTTGATCCATAACCACCAGATTCGTGAACTTGCTTCACCAGCTCAACATAATCTTCAGGTAGTTGCTTTGTTGTTGAAGGAACTGAAAGGATACAAATCAAATGGCTGTCAGAAGGAAAGAAGATGAAGAAGAGTTATCAACTAAGGAAGTCAAGTTAAAGAGACCTTGCAGGAAGAATGTATCATGTGAATCACGTGCAGGATGCTGTTGGGGCTGAAACAGTGCATCAAAGTTCCAAAAGCTGAAAATTAAACAAGAACATGAAAAAGAATGCCAACAATATGTAGGATCCCCCAAGAGGGCAAAACAGAGAGACATTTGGGGATCACAAAACAATATTTTAGTTCCCAACCAGGACAGAATGGGCTAGCCTAGATGACAAATTTGACCATTTTTGCTGTTTTCTAACCAGAAAATACTAAATGATCAAGCATCTTCTCATCTCAAAGCAACCAATTTTTTTATATATATGATTTGTTCTCAATATTTTCTTTTATTAATGCTTCCAGTGTATTTGATAAGACATCCAGAAAGACAAATCATCACCCTCTTACCAATGAGGCTTGCAAATTAGACTGACTCAGTAAAAAATTCATATCCATATCTATTAACAGAGATTCACTTAGAAACTAAGAAAATGTACATCCTATACTAGTTATGCAAAAAGGGAAGGGATGATCAGCTACCTGCTCTCAACAAATCTATTTGTAGGCATTTCTTCAAAGCTGAAACCGGTGGGACATCAATGCACAAAATGTCAAATTTGAGTACAAAAATAATTAAAGCAGATTACATCAGATGAGCTTAGAGAAGGGGTCTCACTTCATCAGACGAAATATTTCTTTCAATCGGTCTTTCACCTAGATGCAGAAAGGAGGTTCAGATGAATCATTTGCAGGACACCATGCATCAAACATTATGAAAGAATGCACTTGGTAAATAGTGAGGACAAAGAAAGGACACACTATAGCGAAGTATTGTTAAAAATGCAGACATACAAAAGTTCTTCTAAAACTGAAAGTTACATGCCAATGATCAATGGACTATAGGAGACTAAAGCTCTTGTCCATGACATGTAAAACATACAAGAGATGCTGCCAAACAAGTCAACATTAATTTAAGAAAAAAATTGCTTTTCAAATACAAAGTAATCCCTCCATTGATTTAGTTTTCTCTCTGTTGAATTCCAAAGTTGAAGGTTCTTCAATGAATTCTATTTCAATAAGCAGCATAATATTATTTCATAACAAAATAAAGAAACGTCATAATCTTGCCTTGTTGAGAGGGTGGAGATGTCCACATTCAGCAGGTGGGCCTTTGGCATTGAAGTTATATTCTTTAAACTCTAAATCTTTCCAATCACCCCTAAAATCAAATGAATTTGTTAATAAATAAACTGTAAATGCAATAAGCAATCCAAATACTGGAGAGTGCATGCAAAACATTAAAATAATGCAAGACTTCTTTTGAAAATGAAGATCCAAGATTATATGTGTTGAAGTTGCTAAAACTACCGAACCATTACTAGAGTTGAAGGGAAGAAAATGCAGCCATAATCATTGTCCTAAACATGCAAGCTATGCATCAATTGGGTGACTCAGAAAAAAGCAAGTTCAACTTCCCTTTTGTTGAGAAGCCCCTTTAATAAAGCACTTCAGCTAATTATTCTTTGCAAGCAATAAAAAACCATACAATTTAGACTGGGAAATTAATACAGAATGCTATAATAAGTGTGCAGATCATAGCTAAATATCTAGGTGGAAGATTGAAGAATATGAATACATCCTTCTATAAATTTACCTCTGCAGATTTTCTCGGGTCAAATCAGTTGCTACTTTCTTTCTTTTTGGAGCATAATTGGGACCCTTTCTTACAGAGTAGCCCTTCCATGTCCTAAACCACAAGTATTGAATATAAAATACCAGCAGCAGTTATTTTCAAGGGACCTGGCTTAGAAAACCAATAGCAAGGAAAATGCACAAGAAGTAAACCAAAATAATAGACAAGCATTACTGTAAAGTGATAAGCTTTCTTGCTTTGAGAGAACTGATGTCATCTTTTCCAACAACCTGACATCCACCAATAACAATTTCCATGTTAAAAGATAGAAGCAGGCTGAAGCGATGAAGCTACGTATATAGGATTGAGATCTAGATAAGTTGATCTTATATAAATCCCAAAAAAGCTCAATGGCTACCATGATGGAGCAGAAAGAGGGAAGGCGAAATACAGAGCAGATCTAAAACTTGAGGGGAGAAAATTTTCCAAGCTTCTCTAGTAGGGCAGCCCCTTCCTAACAATAAGTTAAATTCCTAAGTCCAGGATGCAGTGTACACGGAAAGGGAAGGTGACAGAATTTGACAGGATTATAAAACACTACAAATACCACATAACAGAGAAGAATGGAGGCACCCAAGACAAACTACATCTTCAACGTTATATTGCATGATAAACCTGATACCTATCTTTGTGGCCTGAATCAGTATTGTACAAAAATTTGATGCATTGCCACACTTTGTATGATTGTAAGAAAAGACAAACACACAAAGTTAATTCCATCCTGCCCACAAGATGCTTACTTGCATGTTAGAGGTTACAGTCTGTGGTCATTTGCAAATATTAAACAACAAAAGTTAAAAAAAAAATCTTGGTAAAACACAATTATAAAAGGGCATAAATAAAAATATATATATATTTAGATATTAAAGAACTAATATCATGTTGATGACAAGCACAACATTACACAATTACAGACCTTGTCATCTTGTATGCTTAAAAGAAAATTCTTTACTTTGTCTTCCACATGTTGAACCTACAAAAAAGGGAAAAAAAAAAGTTAGAAATAATGAAAAGCAAATATTTGTGCCATTAAAAAGCAAGTAAATTAAATTAAGAGAAAAAAAAATTAAAGCCAATTTTCATTGGGAAAATAAAATAGAGAAAAATGTGTCACCTTCCTAGATACTTGCTTCCCCATTTCCACCCACTTATTCTTTCCAGCCTGCGAGCACCCTATTTTGAAGACTGTGGGATCAAGCTTTTTCTGTACCAAAAAGTAAAGTCAAAATATACAGCGATTGCTTTGCATCCACTTGCCAAATGCAAAAGATAACTGAGAAAAGGAGATTAAAAATAAAAAAACTACCTACAACTATATGACAAATATTGATCAAGAACTACATAAAGTTTCTGGGTATACTTGCTGACATGCACAACGATCATTACACCAAAAATGAAGAAACATCTAGTAAGAAAAAAAAGACGCAAACTAAGTTGCAATAACCTGGAGGTCGTCTTTAGAGATGCTACCCTCTGGCGGCACCGCCTGGAATAGTTGCACTTCCGGTGATCCTTCAGTGGCATATTTCTTACCCTCTTCGGTAAGCACCCATGTCTCCCTCTTAATGTCCTGAAAAGTTGAAATCGAAGCGAAATAAGTCAATTTAAAATTAATTTTTCAAAAAAATTAAAAGAAAAATTAAACCTACAATTGAAATGCAGAGCAATCGAACCATGCCACCGGGTATACGCCAAAGCTCCAGAAAAGGTAAATTACTTAATGCAATGATAGAATCTCATGAACCGATGGTCAAGAGGGAGAACTACAATGACTTCAAACATAGAAAATGCAAAACAGATATATATATATAGAGAGAGAGAGAGAGAGAGCAAAAGGAGTACCTGAGACTCGATGTAGCGGAAGCCGTGGAGGCTTTTGATGACGTTGACGATCTCACTGTGATCAATGTCTTGTTCGGAGGCGAAGTGGCCGGAATCGGAGATTTCTTCGTGCTTTTCCAGGAATCCTAGAATCGCCTCCTCCGCCATTACTTCGGGCGGCTAGTATCTGCTCGTCCTATGAGTATGAGCTTCCGTTTCGATTTGAACTTGGTCACCAATGAGGACTGAGAGCACACCGTTCCATCCTGCTGGAGGAGGAAAGCAAAGCAGGAGCTAGGGCATGTACAGATTGGGCCGGATTCTGGGCTTTTATGGTTTTGTTCTGGGCTTCTGTTACAGACGTTTCCCAATGGAAATTTCAAAAGGCCTAAAAGCCAGCATGTAAAGTATAATGGTAGAGGCCCGAATGAAAATTGGTAAAGGGTTGTAAAAAAGGTAAAATGTAAAATTGAAGACAAAATTAAAAGAGCTCAGATGAAAAAGGAAATTGCTTTAAGATTTTCCATTAACACAGCATTTGCCAACCGTTCCTATTACATTTATTCAACTGACGTTGGCCACGGAATCCGTGTACCAGGGAGAATTATTACCACGGGGAGTACCATGAACGTGAAGAAATGGTTGTCGCCAATAGACCAAATACAGCCTCTGTCAAGTTCAACCAGGATTGCTACGCAAGTTCGTTCTTGTCAAATAAACAAGTTCTACCAATAAATTCCCTGTAATTGGGATCCTTTGTCCATCTCTTTTACAGTCCAGGGGGTAGGGAACGGGCAAAGGCAAGATCAACAAGTAAAAAAAAAAAAACACAAAATCAAAAGATTTTTGGACTAAATATCTCCTAGCCCAACATTGAGATCTTTTTATTTCTCCTAAAAATTTATCGTCAGAGGACCAAAAACATCAGCGATAAAGGCTTTCGGATCTGAGGTTCTCTGCTATCTCAGTTTCCTAATGATCCCCATTCTCGATTAGCTTCTCCTTGTCATACAGAAGCTCTTGCAAAGAGCACCAGTGTTTATGATGATGTCTAATCAATGTCAAATTAGTAAATTAGCAGAGGATAACAACAAGAGTGATGTGGTTAACCTCATGAGTCTCTGTTGCAAATTCAAAGTTGGGTCCTTCAACAACGGCATCAACAGGGCATGCTTCTTGGCAAAAGCCACAGTAAATGCGATTTGTCATGTCAATATTATACCTATAAAATGAAGATTGGGTTAGAGAGAGAGAGACAGAAGAAGAAGAAGAAATAGGGAGGTGAATGGAGAGGAAAGGAAAATGAGAAGCAGAAAAACATGGGTTAATGCTGACCTAGTTGTCCTACGGCTTCCATGTTCTCCATTCCTCTGCTTCTATTGTGATTGTTTGAGCAGGACAAATCTACCAAACAAGAGAGTCTCGTGAGAGAAGCATTAGTGCAAGGTTGGAGCCCATAACAATTTTGAAGATGCAGAGATGGAAGCTATTTATTTCATACCACCTATCCAGGATTCACATTCATCACAGATTTCACTCCTCAAAAGGGATAAACCTTTTTTTTTTCCCCCTTTTTATGACACGGAGAGGATGATAGCTTTTAAAATACAGAAAAGAAACACATGCAAATACTTGATATATCATAAATTCTAGAAGCACTTAAATAAATAAAAAAAAAAAGACCATGTAGAAGTAAATAGTTTTCTGAACTCCAACTTAAGTGCCCAGCCTGAGGCATTATGTTACATTGTTCAAGCTTTATTCTCAGAATAAACACATTTAAATTTAACATAAGAGTGAAACATGAACTTTTACAGCTTCACAGAGTTTGAATGAAATGCAACGTTCTTCTCCAGTTAGATATCGCCTAAGGGCATGCTCACCATGAAATTGGGGACTCAAAAGACCCTTTTCAAACGGATAATTAATCCGCATAATACAAGGAAAATCGTGACATCATGTCCCATCATTATCAGGAAACAGTAGTCCAAAGTGTATGTTTGGAAGGCACTTACAATAACTTTCTTTTCAAATAAATACTTGAGAGTCAACATCAAACCGCGAACCATTTCAGTCAGAAACAGTGTATTTATACTTCGTTCAAAAACTGTAATTACACATTGCACAAAGTAAATAAGTAAAACCAGGTTCTAAACATAGACTTTCAAATCAATTTGTTACCAGAGCTCCAGTCCTTGGAAATCTCCTTCGCAAACTGCTCTCTTTCTTCATCATCTACATTAATCAGACAAGGAAAATAACATCAAACATAAAAAAAAAAATTGCAGTAGGGGACCAAAAGAACATTCTTGAAACTAGTAAATTTGTATCAAACTTGGTGGTAGACAATTAATCTTTCTAGGTAGCCTAACCTAGTTGAAATCCCCCCAGAATCTAAAACTTAACTTGGCCTCCACTCCATCAAGATAAAGTTGGGACATCAGACACACGCTCATCTCTACCTACCACTGAATATATAGAATATGATTGCCCCATACATACAAATGTCTATGAGTGCAAGACTGCGTCTCTCTGTGGGGGAAAAAATATTGAGGGGTGGGGGCAGTGGTTATAGCAAAAACTTGCAGAAATGGAGATAGCAAGGCAAAAACTTTTTCGGTGGAATACAAGCGAGCACTAGAGCAAAGTGGATAATGATTTAAGTGGTTGCCCCGAAGCTGCCTAGCAACCAAGAAAACAAGCAAAAGAAATTACACAATGAAACATTAAGCTAAAAGGCAGAGACTAAAAAGATCTTTGAAAGAAACCGTTCTTGATGATACAAAAAGGATCATAATGTCAATTATCATAGACAGACATCTCAATAAAGAACTAAAGTCATTAACTCGCGATTTTGAACCCAATAACAAGAGTTTCAAGTCTCATATCAGCCTCAAGCCGACAATTGTTCAACAAAGTAAAAATACATAATCCAGCGAAATCCCTAGGGAAACACAGAAACAACCATCTGGTTCGATTGTAGACTATCATAACGCTAAGAAACATTACAATCAGTCATAACCACCGAATCTGCGAGGTGATCCAATGATCCAAAAAAAAATAAAAAAAAAGGGACACAAAGAAAACATCTTCCTAGAAAGATGAGTAGGGCAAAACTGGTCTCACAAGCTGACGAGCGCGAAGAGCGGATAGAGACTTGCAAGCCAGGATCGCTGCCATTGTTGCCGCAGTACTGGTCACCCCTACACTTCTTCTGCTTCTTCCTCCTCGTCCGATATCTGAGCGTTAGAATAGAAGCGGGAGTCGAGCCGTCAAAACCATTACAATTTTCATTTTCATTTTTTATTTTATTCTTTTTTTATTTGAAAAATATTTTTAAACTTAAAAATAAATTTTTAATCAATAATCTTAATTTGTGTGTTTTTTTATTAAATATCTATAATATATTTATAAGATTATAGATAAATGTAATTGCAATCTTAAAATCTTTATAAAGCATGAAAATCATAGCACATTTTTTTTGGTCCGAGCATAGCACGTTTTTGTGCCGTGTGATCAACTGTTTATGACTTCGTGCTGTGCTGATGAAATTTTTATTTATTTATTTATTTTATAAATTTGTGTCATTTAAAAGTATATTTTATCCAACGGCAAATTATCAATTTGTTTACCCGTGTTGTATTACCATCGTAGGATTATTTGGGCCGAATGCTTTTTTGCTTAAAAGTTAAAAATACTTATTTTCATATTTCGGTACACTTAACGCGGCTGAGTCGGTGGCGCGCCTATAAAACGACACCGACTCGATCATTTCAACTCTATTTAAAGCGCTGTTCTACACGGGGGAATACAATCAAATGTCGTGACGCAACGCAATGGCGGCAAAGTGCATTTCCTTTCCAACGTTCGAATTTTCCTTTCGCCCGCCATCGTTCTGCCTCCCTTCCCTCCTCTCTCTCTGGAGGCCCTAACGCTTCTTTCTATAATTCTACTTCCCTTCATTTCCGTTGGCTCTAAGTGTTTGCTGATTTTCGCTTGTTTCGAGAGCTCGAGGAAGAATCTGTAAATATGGAAGGATGTTTAAACGGAATCGGTGGAAATCACCGCCAGGGTTTAACCCACACCTTGGAAATTATTGATTCTTTGATTTTTTTTTTTTCAATTTCTTTTTCTTTGGTTTCTTTCATTTTGATTCTTGCCTAGTTCCACTGCATTTAGGGTAGCTATGAGGGATTCGAAGCTGCATATCTAACATGATAACATTTATCGTTTTGCATTTGGTACATTGATTCTTGAGATCTTTCTTTTTTTATTATTCTTTTCTAATCCAATTATCAAGATCCTTTTTGGGTTCTCTTGATTTGTTGTTTTTTTTTCCCGATTGATATTTTATGTAGATTGTTCTTTGTGACTTATTATTCTTTTCATGGGTTTCTTGGAATTTGTTTTTTTTCAATTTCTTCCATTTACTTCTTGAGTTTCTTAATTTTCATTGTTAATTTTCTTGGCTTTCCGTGTGGAATTTATTGAATTCTCTTTCAGAGATTTTTAGGATTTCTTCTTCAGTTTATAAGAAATGTTGCGTTGTTCAGTGTCTTGGGTTTTCTTGCTGGGTTTCTTGAAATTCCTATTTCAGTTTTTTGGTTCTTCTTATCCAGTGTATCGCTTTTCTTGTTCAGTTTCTTAGCAATTGGGGTTGTTCAATCCCTTGGGTTTCCTTTCTCAATTTCTTAGGAGCTAGCGTTATTGTGATTCTTTCAATCTCAGTTTCTCAGTTCCTTGACTTATGAAATATTACTCTCTTTTTTCCTTCAATTTTCTTAGGTTTTTTTGTCTGCAACTGAGAGGATGGATTTAAGGGATTAATTAATTACTAACAGTGTAGGGGTGATTATCACTTCATCTTAATCAGCTCAAGCATGTTACAATAGGAAGGAATATAATTTACGTTCTTGGCATGGTGATCAATTATGACGCATTCACAAAATATGATAATTACAGAGTCTGCTCAGTTGCAGTGATTTAACCGGTAAAGCTATGAGTATGGTTAGATTTTTCTAATAACATCTGAATTATAATTGGGATGATACTTTTTCTGAACACTTGTAGAAATCGAATAATGTGATTGCTTTTGGGTATTTGTCTGCACTGTGTGGTTCTTGGGAGGTGTGAGAGTCACAGCTTTAAAAGTCTATGGTACAATTCCATAGCTATTCATTAGCATTGGTCTCCTGCTTTGCCAGTGGTTTGAACATTTGCTAGTTTTATGTTTTGCTAGCATTGCTGTTAGAGAGCAAGATATTCAATTTGCCAAAGGAAATTTGGGGAGCACACTGAAGGGGACTTGTGGTTATTATGGTTTTGGGCAGTCATTTTTAAAGCTGATTTACATTGATCAAGTATCTGATGTTTTCCATTGTAGCTTATTGCTTTTATTTATTATTATTATTATTATTTTCACTGGTTGTCGGCATGACTCACTTTTCCTAACTCAAGTGAAAAAAGAGATCGATGTTCCTATTTTCATGGCAGCAGCAGTTTTTAGTTGGAAGGTTAACTTGCAATGGCTGTTTGTTTTTCTGTTGCTATAGTTAGGACATCTTCAATCATTCGTGAAGTCTATGGAGATCACTTGTAAACTTGGGCGCATCCTCTTATTTCTACCGATCAGGTTATATGTTTCCTTTTCCTTTTCTTTATGGCTTCTTTATGCTATGCTGCTTTGTCTAATTGCGCCTAAAGTAAATTGGCAGGGAGGTGATGACATAAATAAAACTCAATATGCTCTATCACACATGGGGATTTATCCATGGAGAATAGGTAAACAAAGTCCCCTTCTGCCGTGGGAATATTCTCATTTTAGGAGTTACAGCAAATCGTATTATTGTTTTCTGTCATCATTAATCTGCATTAAACCTTTTTTATTAACTAATTTGATGATAATAAAAGGCAAGGTCACAAGTGTTCTGCGGATCTCTTTCTTTCAGGAAGAGAATTTGGTGACATGCTTATAGTTAATGCTGCTCAGAAGCGCTTAAACTTCTATTCAGAGAGAAGCTCTTTTGCAGTCAGGCCTCATGGTTCCTGCTTATGTAAGCATCTTTACCAATTTGCATTTGGTACTGGGATCAGCGAAGAGGTGCGCACAGTAGTTGAGGAGAATCACTCACAACACAATATCTCGCTGCTGCTGAGTTAGAGAGTCCTTGTCTCTCGCAGGCATAGTAGCATGCCATTATACTGTTGAATTATCTATTCACAGCAACTAAACTACTGGTTCAATCCTGGTTTTAGATTTGCTGACCAGGTTGGAGCTGGGACTATGGATCCTAATAAACCATCGTTCTTGATAAACTTCCCTTTTATCCTGCTGTCCCTGCCCCTGGTAAGTGCATCTACCCTTTCTTAATCCTAATTTGACTACTTAGTTTCTCTCTTTCTTCTCCCCTTCTGGGTGGTAATTTTTGAGCTCAATTGTTTCTTTCTTTTTTTTTTTCCCTCTTGTTCTTGGTTTATTCGATGATGCTTATTTAAGGATGGTGATTTGGATCTCTTTTATTTTAGGAATTATTACACAGACAAGTCACACTACAGATTTAACACACTTAAAGAGGTTCAGACCCTTCCCCTGCTGTTGTTTGCTCCACCCAAAACCTGACAATTGCTTCCTTCAGAATCATTACTGTCCTGTTTCAGGTAGGAAATGAGCACAATTGTTTTAGAGCACCAAAGTTGCATGAAGCATGGTGATAAACGAAGTTGGCAAAAGCCCTGGGAAGAATGGACTTCAGCTATCTTACACCAAGGCGTGGAGTTATCAGACTTGTCTGTTCTCTGGTACAAAAAAAAAAACTAAAGCTTTCTCCTCAGTATAAATAACCAAATATCAATCACTTTTTCTCAGTATAAATCACCCGATTTTTTCTGAGCACCAAGTTGCATGAAGCATATGGTGATATACGAAGTTGGCAAATGTTTTGGTAATAATCAATATTATATTACTGTATTACAATTAATATTAACAAATCATTGAAATTATTCAAATATTATTAATACATTTAATAATACCAAATTCTCTTTGTAATACTAAAAAAATTCTAATTTGACTATGATATTAACAGAATGCAAACCCTTCTTTTATTTTGTGGTCGGTTTATTTATCACACAGTCCTAAAACGCTGCGTTTACACATTTTGATCATAGCGGCGTCCATGAGACGACGTCATGTTGGGCCACCTAATATTGTCGTAGGGTTTAAGAATCTTCGCTCCCTTCTTCTCTTCGTTCCCGTTGATCTCTAATCCCTCCTCACTCTGCCGCTATTTCCCGGACGTGAAATGGCGTCGTTTTGCCGGTCGGCCATAGTGACAGGCTCTAGGTCCCTGGCGGCTCGATCCAAAGCCCTTGCGCAAAAAACCCTAAATCAAAAACCTATGTCCTCTCCTTTCTCTTCACCAACAATGCGAGCCATCCCCAACGCTTCAAGGTATAAAGCTCTCTTTCTATAAATGGAAACCCAATTGCTAGTTGAGTTTATCTTCTTTTACTCATTCTCTGATCTGTATGTTTTTTTTTATGATTATTATTCATGTTTCTTTATTCAGGGTTGTTTCAGTATTGGGAAGTGTGGACTCGCTGTTGCCGTTTCATAGCGCCACTGCTAATGCTCGGCTCAAATCTAGCATTGCCGTTGATTCTTCCTGCTGGAGCTGGCTTTCGCAAGGTAATCTGTTATTTCCAAGCTCTTTTCTTTCCCTTTTTTTTTCCAATGTAATTTCATGTTTATGCGTTAGAAATTGCGAATCTTAGTTTATATGCCGTGCAAGTGCTTAATACCGCCCCAGATTTTGTTAGTTTATTTAGTGTGTAAAGTGCCGCAAACCACTTGCCTAACATTTGATTAAATGACCGTACCATGTTATCATCTAACGCAATGACTATGAATTTGTGATGTGTACATGTCTACACATTGAAATTTCCTCTTTTTTAATTTAATTCAGACGAATAGAATATTTGGAGATAGGTAGGCTCTTAACAAATGCATTTCATAGCACTCATCTTACTAAGCTGTTACATCTGACTTATTCTTCTACTACGTGGCATAGGACTTGCAACACCATTGTGACAGCCTGCTGGACCAATGACCGATGATACATGTCAAGGGAAAACTTGCCCCTGAAATTTGGCTTTATAATATGCAGCATATTCAAACTTCTTAGATCAAATGCTGTAGTTTATTTCTTCATCTATTATGTTTCCTTTTCACCATCCTGCCAGTGTATCCTCAGAGACCTAACAATTCTGTTACATATCTCCAAATTTAGGGGATCAAGCAATGTCAGCCATTAATCCTCTTTACAGTGCATGCATTGACAGTCAGGCTTTTTGACAAAATTTTGTTGCCCTTTGAAACAGATATTCTTGGTTCAACCTTCTGGTTTTACTTTTCATTGGAAATTATATTGTGTAGTTATGATTAAAGTCGAGCAACTGGAAGAACTTAAAGTTCACTATTATCTTGTAAGCTAAGCTGGATGCATCCATAGGAAGGAAAACTGTCACCTATTGGAAAGAGTTTCAGAAAGGGTTTGAGGTATGTATAAACGCAAATTTGTGGTAGGAGTGAAAGAGGGAAAAGGCAGTAAATATTAAAGCAAGTGATGCCAATGTCCAGTGGCTTCTTTAAGATACCAGAGCTTTAGGTGTCAGTGCTTTGCTTTAGGAATGATCCCTGGTTTAATGTATCTTCGAGGGAAGTTGTCATTACAATCAAAACCATTGATCACACCGGATGAAGGTTAAAGTCAAGGACAATGCCAATGATTTTGTGGGTCTACTTTTTTCTTCAGTACTTAAGCTCAATTCTTCCTTTTGATTTCCCCCAAAACCTTGCCTAATCATGTTGTAATAGTGTTTTATTCTTTGCTGTTCATTTTTGTTAAAATATTCCAGTTCCGATCTACTCCACAAAATTTTTCATTCCTAGTGAGATTTCTCTGGGTACTGATTTTCTCCCATATGTTTTGGTTACATTTCCTAGATTTTGCAGTTCCTCGGTGATAAAGGTCTCAATCATTTCCAAACAGGCTCGGTTTACGTTTGAGCAGTTTTCTTGTTCAACCTATTTGTAATTTCACTCTCAGTTATGGCTATTGCTTGGTGTAAGTCAACTCTTGGCCATATTATTTGCTTGTATGAATCTTTAACCTCTACCATTTGAAGTCTTGTGCTAGAAAACTATTTAAGTATCCACTATTTGTGGACACGAGCATTTCTTCTCTCTCTCTCTCTCTCTCTCTCTCTCTCAAATATTTTAGATCATGGCTTAAAAGGGAAATGCTTGTTCTGACATCAGTTACATTATAGGTTTCTCGCTAGTTTTCCTGATATTGTTGTCATCAATTGAGATTTTAAACTTGTCTAGTTTACATTGATGAAGAGGAACTAATTGTCTGCAAACAATGCTTTTAGGTATTAGTGTCTGGAGAGGTGTGCTTGGCAATATTACCGGATGGATATCTTGGGGTTCATACATTATCTGGGGAGAAAGGGCGTTGATTGTAGATGTCTCGTTAATTTGTTACTGTCCACTGGGCCTATAATCTTTGTAACAATTAGAATTTCTTTTAATTTCTACTGCCGAAGGTTACCTCCCGGATGATAAGAGTAGATGTAAATTCAAAAAGGGTGCTCCCCAAGAGTTCGGTTAAGAGGTTTCTTCCATGTTTTCTTGCCTTTTTATTTTCTGTTGTTCAAGACATAACCTCGTTTGTTTGTGGGTCAGCAATACATATGCGTGATAGCTTATATTGGAACAGCGGAACTGTGGCCGAAAAGATCAAATTAATAATGGGTTGTTTCCGTGTCAGACTTGGGGAAACAGATGATAAGGCAGACCAATACCCTTGTCAATCAAACAAGGTGATTATTTTTGCGTGGCAGCAAAAGAATTGTATCAATGGAATTGGGATTACATGACCATCTCGTAGTCTAACTTCGAAGAAAGAAAGAAGCTCATGGCTGCTGAACCGGTTATTCTATCCGTCTAGATCTACAACATCATTGTTGATCGCAATTTCCTGCCCTTCGGGCCTTATTCGTCGAAGATTTACTATATGGACCTGATGCATAAGTGTAGTTTATTAAGGACACATGGTAGGCCTGTCTGGTCTCCCAAGAACCGAGGTCATACTCTAGGATCATCAAAAAGCGGAGTGAGTCAATCACTCGGTAGAATTAAAAAGGGCAAAAATAAAAGGAACTGAAGTTCTCTTCTATCGTAAGTATGTATATGCACGCATGGACTCTACGCTTACTGGATTTATTGACTTAATTGTAAAATGAACACTGCACTTGGTGGACCGATCGATAGTTGGATCTAACGATTGTAATGCTTGTGTGTACATCTGAAAATTTGTATCAAATCATTGGCTAGAGGAACATGGTCACGTGGGGATTAAAAAAAATTGTTCTAGAGGAGGAGAGCAACGTGATTAAGGTGACCGCGTATCTGTCATTGCTGGGCTTTAGGAGAGGAATATGGAAAATGAACGCGTTACCATTCACCATTGCGAGAAGTTAAATGTGGCCGACCCCAAAGCCCACTTGTCAACGAGCCCTCAAAATGTGTTAGGTTATTTAACAAAAAATCTGGGGAAAACATTGATGAACCAAGAAAAGTATAGTATGATATTATTACAACGAGTTTATTTAAAAATAATATTTATATTTATTTCAAGTTATATTATATTATTATACATTTTAGTGTTTTTATTGTACATTAGATATTTTTTTTTAAAAAAATAAAATAAAATTTTAATAAAAAAATAAGACCCATAATTTAGTTTTTCTCTCCAGCAATTTTTACTCAGTGCATGTAATAAAACACGATTTTCCGCAATATCATATATACAATATTAATAACAGTAGTCGTAGCGCCAACACCATCAATCTCGACTTAGCTATGCACACTCTTCTACGCGCACTGTCAGATACCTTTTAGTTGTACAGTTTTTTTTTAAAAAAAAAAAAAATTGTAAAGTTTAGTAGTACAGTTACATGCACTATATATATATATTAATGAAACGGTATTCAGAGATAACATTCCGTGAACTTAAACAGCCCATGCACGTCCCTTTCACAGTAGCGTCGACCTTCTGATCCTGTAAACAGTTTTTCATGGATAAGATCTGGAGAATAAATAACACTTACAAAGTGGCCCGCCCCCGTCTCCCAATACAATAATTGCCTCCTCAACACCACAAATTGCGAGCAACCCAACCAGGCGTTGATCTGGGTTTTTGTCTTTGTTTCCAAACTTCAATCGAACAATAAATCATATCAAAGGAAAACCCAGTTTTCCTTAGTAAACATTGGAGGACTGGATTGCTGTCTGTTTTTTTCTAGGATTGGCGTAGGTGAATTTAAATTACGGGTGGCCGAGGATTGTTCCTGAAATTTGTGGAATTCGATTCGGTGGGGGTTGTTTGCCAAGTGTTTTTGATTTGACAAGTCGGTTGTCGTTTGCAATATCGAAAGCTCTTGTTCTGTATTGCTTCGAGGGTCAGTGCGCACATCTGAAACAGAGGCCTCAAATTCGATCTCATCGGATTGTGGAGGCCCCAGGGGAAGAGACGCAGACAGATTGGCTGCTACAGACGATTGTGGTGCGACTCTTCTCTCATTCTTTTTATTTCAAATATCAAGCAATTTTCGGACTTTTTGCTTCGGTTGTTTTATGAGCGATTAGATTAGATACGGACACAAACAAACCTCGGAGAGAAGCAGAGAGAGATTTTGTCTGTCATGTGTTTTATTATTATTATTTTCTTTTCTTTTTTTTTCTCTTTGCTCTTTGATAAGGGTCTAATCTTCAGCGAAATTGTAACCACCAAACTTTGTGTTCTGCTCTAATTTGTTAGAGCTAAATAATTTCAGTGTCACTGCTAAAATTAGGGTTTAATTAATTATAAATGTTTATATAAAAATTTGTAATTTTATTTAACTTTAAAATATTATATAATAATTAAAAATATTTATAAATAATATAAGTATCAAATTATACCTAATACTCTTAAGAAAATATCTTAACAGTCTTTGTAATTCTTTTTATTTATATCAAACATTGAAATAGGAATTGTGTAGTTCATGTTAAAATTCTTAATTTTGAAATTAATACTTAATATAAAACTTATTATAACTTTTTTCTGTTACAACTTTTTTTTCAATTTCAATTTAAATTTTTATATGCATGATATGGTATCTTTTTAGTCATTGGATTAATTTTTTTCATCTTCACGAGGTGCCTATAAAATCTTTTTAACTTTAATTTAATCATTCAACTATTTTTATTTAATTTGTAAAAGCTCAAAATTATACTTATATAAATTGAAACACTTTTATGAGGCTTTAATTTGCAAAAGCTTAAAATGAAGTTGTAGGTTATGGAGTTTCAATGCTTCGTTTATTAACTACATCATTTCTGTACTCTCTGAGGCTGGTACGAGTAGTTCTCTGTTAATTTCAATGCTTCGTTTGACCCAATTTTCTTTTTGAGTTTGATTGATGTCTACCATAAAAATGGGTGGGTGGAAGAGAGTCATTTTGGTTCAGCCTAAGCCCTCGGTGAACCATTTTGGATGGACTCCGTGCTTCAATAGTATTATTTCTAATTTCTTTCCTTTTCATTTGGGGGAATAACAATGTGGGGGGGGGGGTGGGGTGGGTCTGTTTTCTCCAGTTTGCTATCTTATCTTCTTATCCCATTGTCTTTTCGTTTCTGCTTCTGATGCAATAATTGTTTCCCTCCGCACCCTTTTCTTAATAATTGCTGTTTATTCCATTGTTTAAGTTTTTCCCCTCTTTCTGGTTTGGTAGTCCACGGTTCCTCGATTTCTTTTCTAGCCATTTGTCTTTGGTTAGTTGCGCTCTCATTCTTCTCTGACCTGAATGCCTCTGAAATTTCAATGGACCAATAAGTGATTTATTTATTTTTGGATTTTTTATCGCTTAAATTTGCCTGTATTAATCTGGTTACTCGGCTCGGTCCAATTGCTAATGGTCGTTGGATTGGTTATTCTGTTTTTCATCTCACCATTTGTTTATTTTCAATGTAGATTCCTTGTTCGCCTTTCTTGCTTAAGCAGTTGAATTGGACCATTACTCTCTCTCTCTCTCTCTCTCTCTCTCTCTCTCTCTCTCTCTCTAATGAACAGCTTTGGTGGCTTGCTGTTGCTTGGATTTTCAATGCCGTCTTAGGTCATCTGAGTGGTGCTTGATTCATTGGTTGCAGGTATTTGAGTGCTCATAAGTTTAACAGGAATGGATGTCATTAAGAAATCGTGTTGGAAGGATTGTGTGGAGGAGAAAGATTAACTTCTCTATAGCCATGGAGAACTCTTATGGAACACTTAATGGAAATGGGCTGATGGATAATGGTCACACAATTATGAGGCACACCCCTTATCAAACCAGCATAAGGCCATCATTACCTTGGCTTGATTTAAAAGTTTTCTATGTACGGGTCAGCAGATGTGAGATTGATGAGTCAACTCCTGAGTACCTTACAGTGAATCATACTCCATTATATCCTGACACCCTTCTTGAAGTAAATGGTGTTAGAACAGGTATCAATTCTGACGGGGCATTGGCTTTTCTTAGAAGGGATAGATTGGACAAGAAAACTGAAGAAGCTACATTTGTTAGCACTGATAACATAAGGATGACTGGAAGTGTGAAGTTTGATGTTTTTGATAAGGATGTCATTAACCTATCAGGGGTTCTGGAATTGTGGAACAGTGATAGTACATTCAGAGAATCCGGCAACCGTAGCCAGAGATGGAGCATGCATTGTGAATCAGATATAACTGTGGGCACTGGCTTCTTGAGGGCAAAACAATTTATGGTTCCAGATTTCGCTTTGCCTACGATTGAGGTCTATGTTGCAGGTTCCTTCTCAAGCTCCCCAATTATCTTAACTAAGACTTTGCAGCTTAGTTCCCGTAAAAAGCAAGTAAGGAAGGGGATGCTGGACTCTATACCAGAACAGAAGGCAACTCAAAGCCAAGAAAATGTCCCTTCTAGTCTTCCACTACAGGTATTTTAATGTAACCTTTAAATTTCTGGTAGATTTGCTGTTCTATGCTTTGGACCTTGTTCTTCTATATCCTTGTTAAATGTTGTCATTCTCTATAATTATTCTGTAATTGCAAGTTCCAACCCAAATTACTCTACTACTGTAACAATACAAAGTCATGTCCCCCATGGGCAGAAGCACGTCTTTTAAGCTGTGTGTATAATCGTATATTCTAACTTTCATAATCCTCTACTAGTTGTGCAAAAACCCAAGAATGTTAAAAATAAAGACTTAATTCCTAGCTTGTGGAAACATTTTTTGGAGATCCATGTCATTTTGTTTTGATCTTGGTACACGGTGTCTCATATCTTGCTTTGTTTACTTTTTGAGTTGTGAAGCTCCTAACTACACTCAGAAATCAGCTTATTCATTGCTACAAACTGTATTGCTCCTAAGAATGACATGATCTTGTGAAGTTGCCATTGCTGTCTAGGATAAAATGCCCGTATGCACTTGGTCAACCTGCCCATAGTTCATTGTGCTATGGTATTGTGTCTTGCTTCTATAGTTGCAGCCCGTTTTAGTATGTGTATCGGGGTTGCTAATCCAGCATACTAGTGCCTTCGTTTATTTGAGATCATCTTAACCAGTTTCCAAACATTGATTTCATTCCTACATGACCAATAAGGAGAAGGCTTCCCAATGGGGTGTTGGGAGGGGGGTGGGGAGGATAGATGCTGTATCATATTCGATACACTTCACACTTCACACCTTGGCATTCTCGATTCTTTTTTGGGTGGTTTATCATTTTATCCAAGATGAATAATATAAACATTGACACACTCTAGAACTTGATAAAACATAAGCATCTGTGTTTTCTTTCTTAACTGCAGGTACCAGAATATCCAAATCACAAGCCAGAAAATGGAGAATACAGGGAACTATACGCAGGGACAGAATATTTAGAAGGTGAAGATGGGGAGCTCTCATGGTTCAATGCTGGCGTTAGGGTGGGTGTTGGAATTGGCTTAAGTATTTGTCTTGGAGTTGGGATAGGTGTGGGCTTGCTAGTCAAGACCTACCAAGGCACCACCAGCAGCTTCAGGAGGCGGCTCCTATAGTTGACACTATTTCTAACTTGCCGTTTTAACCTGATGCCTTCTACTTGCCAGCTCTTGCTCAAAAGCTCACTCAGTGTCTGACAACTTTTGGTTGTGAATGAGGCATTAAATTGTTGCAACCGCAAAATGGCTTCCAGCGTTCGTTGGTTCACCGGGCAAGAACAGAACTAAAATGGTGTCTGTTTCTTAAGCAGTTTATTTTCAGAAACTTTTTTCATGTGGTCATTGTGGAGTTAATTTCTGTCTTTTTTCTTTTTGATTTGAACGTATAACATGAAATGAAATTTTGGTAATGAGGAATGATTTACTTCTATTTATAAATAAAACATTTTAGTCTCATTTGTGATTAACAGTACCAAGACATGGAACTTCGATTTAAGACCTCAAAAGTGAGCTAAACATATGCTCTTCAATTGCATCTGGATATTTACCCTGACATCAATGGGACTTCAATTTAAGACTAGTTAAGTGGTCATTGCACCTGTCTTCATCTATTGTCTTACAAAGTGTTTCACAGATTGTAAAGATGGTTGTGAAATTAACATGATAATATGCATAAACAAACTGTGTAAATTATCCAAAATAAACCAGATGATAAGCATAATATTCATAGGCATTAACATGCTTTACCAGAAACCCGTGGAGGAAAAACACCAAAGGTATTCAGGTTTGCTTCTGGGCGTTTGTTGACGATTTGTGATTATGTAATGAGCACTAGGCATTTAGACATACATCAACTATACAGGCAGAATATTTGACAAAAAAAAATAAAATCAGATAAATATAAAAGCGTTCATTCATCTGCACAGCAAACACAGCCATCCTCCTAACTGCCTTTGTTCCCTTGAGGGCCAAGGTTGTTCCCTTGAGGGTGAGTTGCCCGCCGGAACCAGGTGTTAAAAGCAGTGATCAAGTGGGGACAATCATCTACATTTCGAGTTGAGAAGCTGAGGCACTGCTGCAATAGCTCTTGGGCATCTAACATGGGAAGCGTGGAGATAATTCTCAGGAATGTCTCTTCCAGCTCCACATACAGTGATTTGTGACTGGAAACCATAGGCAAAACTTTATCTTTGCACACAATCAGAACAGGGAGCCAGTCCTTTACAAGCCTCATCCTTACCTGCAAGCAAATATTCACACTAATTACCATCCAAACTTCTCATTACGGATTTATAACAAATATTGTTCACTGCAATTCCAAAATGTGAGTAATGTCGGCTCCATTGGTCATGCAATACACTGGGCCGATCAGGAATCCGCATGGATTTGGGTGTTGTTGAGTTATTGGCAATAGAAATCCCAGCCAAATGCAGGACACAACCGAGTAGGCCTTACCATGAAAAGTCAAATCCAACCTCATTATGAACAATGCAAGTGATTACAGGCATTGGATTCAACTTGGGATGCATTGACAAAGAAACAAGCATCTCTAATTCAAGAAGAAAACCATAATGCACCCTCAAAAGCATGAGTCACACACATATAACAAATCATCGAACAAAAATCAAAGAATGGAGCAAGTATCGAAAATCAATACCTGTCTAGCAGCTACAATGGACCCAGTAGCAACCGCATTGGCAAGCTTGCAAGTGCACCGAAGCAAAACAGCAGGAAGCCCCGGGACAAAATTCCGCCAAGCATCATCTTGAAATGCCCTCTGCAAATCAGAAGTGAAGGAAGCTTGCTCGCTCCAGTACTTAGCCGCGTTATCTGCCACTCTCAGTTCAATCATCCTCTCCAGCAGCCACAGCAAATGCCTCCCGTTGGTCATCGCTCGGTGCAGATTAAGCCTCTGAATCGCCTCCGTCTCGTTATGGTCACCTCTAAAATCAGGACTAGAGTAATCCTCCATAGACTCTTTAACAATACTCAAGCTAGTCTCGAACGCCCTCTCCAGAACTCTCCTCGCCGACTCCCTCGAGGAGAGATCCCTCAATAGCTTCCCGACGAACGCTTTCGCGAAGGCCATGTTTGGATTGTTGTGAATCGCCGCCATAATGAGTCCCTGAAGCATTTCCTCGCACGAATTTTCTCTCGCCGGCGAAACCCTAGCTAAGAGCTCTCTTGACTCCTCGTCGCTCAGAAGCGGAATCAAACCGACCACTCGCTTCTCTTCCTCTTCGCTCCATGGGACCGCCTCCAGGAATCTAACGCAATTATTCACGCAGTCCTCGAAGAGCAATTCTAAGGCCACCGGGAGAATGTCGATTGCCACGACGGCGGAGTCGATGACGGTGCTAAAATCTTTGGTGTAAAGGAGCTCGAGAACCGTCAGGTATATGTCCATGGCTCCATCAGCCGGCGGGACTTCCAGTTTCAGAGATATCAGGTTATTGTTACCTGAATCGGTGGATTCGGCGGCGTTTGCGCTGGTATGTTGCCAACGTTCCGATAAGAGTGCGGCGAAGTACTTGGCGCGGCGAAGGATGTGCGAATGGAGGTAGATCTGGACGTCGGATTCATCATCGACAGAAGAAACCAGGTCAGAGGCGTTGATGGAGGGGGCGGTGGGGTCGATAAATAGGCGGAGGACAACGTCCGCCGTACCAGGGTCGTTGAACAAGGTGGCGGCGGTGGAAGAGGAGGAAGGATATACTGAAGGGGACATGTGGGGATGAGGGGAGGTACGGCGGAGTTTTTGGGAGATTTCGGTGACAGTTTGATCGGGAAATGAGTCGACGATTGCCGCGGTGGTGGATACACGACCGGGAGCGGTTGCCATGATGGAGGAGTGGCGGTGGTTGTGTGGAGCCACGCGCTGCCGTTTCTTGCCGTTTGCTGGTGGCATCTTTGTCAGAGGATTGCCAATTGTGGAAGATTTTTTGGAAGATTTTTTCGGGGGTGATACAGTGTTAGAGTCGATTGCTTGGACAGGTGGCAGCATGTACAGCGAGTATTACGTTGTCTAGAAACTGGCGAGAGTAGGAAAGATTTTTTTTTTTTTTAATTAAAGCATGAAACTATTTTTTATTTTTTTATTTTTGTAATTGGTGTATATGGTGGGAATCAAGCGTGTGAAGTCCACTTCAGTTATCGTGGGGGGCGTGGTTCTGGGTCGTCCGTTTGTTCAATGTCCGTCGAGGATTATAACCCTGTGAATTTTATCTTATGGCTGTTTGGCATACGCAAGTCATGTTTGACTCTGATACGAAATATCTTTTATTACACTTTTTAAAATTTTGATTCAAAAAAATTAATTTCACAATAAAATAGTATCACATGTTAATTATTATTATTTAAATAAAATAAATAAAATTTTACTGAAAAATATATTATTAGTACCCTATAAAAATGTGTATAGAATTGTTAGTCGTTAAACTTTTTATTGTTCTTTCATTCCCTCCAAGAAAATCCGAGTCTTGGAGATGTTATTGGAACAGTGGCTAACCAATGAGAAGGCGACCGCATGGTGAGTAACCGGAGGTCGATTCTTTGAAGCCTTGCCCTCTAGAATATGTCTCGCTGCGGATAAGGTTGGGTGATTATCTGCTGTATGAGATGGGACCAGTCTAAGACTCTAGGGGACTTGGTGTATTAGACCCTGCTATTTTAAAATTTTAAATAATAAAAATTTCAGGCATACAGTGGATAGTGGATAAGTGTAGTGCCTTTTTTCTTTCTTTTTTCAGTGGGATAAGGACATTGATTATTGTTGACTTAACTATAAAACCTTCCAGTACTATTAAAATTTAAAAATAATATTTATATTTTATTATAATATTAATAAATTTAAAATTAATTGTCGACATAATATTAAGGTGCATGAGACAATCACTCAGCATTATCTCCACGATTGGAAGAAGCGATAACAAGCAACGCCTCTTTACAACATTGAGAGGGAAAATATATATATATATAAACAAATGAAGTCAGCACCAAGTATGAACAAACCAACAAGCAACTTGTAAAATGGACTACGTGTAATAGTCCAGTTTATGAACCTAGTTTCGAAGTCCACTGTTGTCTGTAATAGCCAGGTAGCCCCATGGCCCAGCCCGATCCATGGACAAATGGGAACCTATGGGGCCACGAGCAATGAAAAGTAAATAATGTCTTTTTTTATATATATAAAGTAAAATTACTCTAAATTTTTCATAATAATGAAAAATTATAAATTATAAATTTAAAATTGTGTCATTAAAAAATGTCATCATGATGTAGTAAGTGCAGTGTGTGCATGCCAGATGATAGCCTCGGTGACATCCTGAGGTGGGGTCTTTTTATCATCTAAAACTAACAAAAAAGAAGTTAAAAGTATGTATCCTTTATACGCCACAATTGGCAAAAACCAAGAACGAAGCCATGAATTAAGGGCCGGCAGGGCAGGATATAGAAGAAGTCTCCAAATCGTTATTTACTATTAATTAACTATATTCATTTGCTGAGACAAAATTAAAGTTGAATGATGAGACTGACAGCTGTTCTGGGCTTGGCACTTTACGCTTCAATTAAAAAATGGCTGAAAAGAAAATGATGATTTGGGGAGAGGGGGGGGGGGCTACAGGGATATATGGGCTTTGCAATGTCTTCAATGTCGAAATGCTGTATAACTGCATAGAGTAGAAGCAAAGAAGTTAAGGTCCAGTAATCAGTGGCCTCGGGTCCCATTTTCCAACAACGCCTGCGGCCATTCCCCATGTGTTTTAACCTTCAAGATTCAACATGCCCACTGCCATTTTTCTGCAATCTTCCAGTGGGGATTTTGTGAGATTTCCCGTTGGGTACGTTGAAATAAAATACATTTGATCATTCTTTTTACAAGGCGTCATAATTCTTATCTTTGGAGGAATTTGAAATTGTATAAGGGCATAAGT
Organism: Kandelia obovata; assembly: GCA_021464305.1. Taxonomy (NCBI): domain Eukaryota; kingdom Viridiplantae; phylum Streptophyta; class Magnoliopsida; order Malpighiales; family Rhizophoraceae; genus Kandelia; species Kandelia obovata. The sequence goes on from CM038476.1 coordinate 3,384,106, forward strand.
TCATTCTATAAATTCCTAACAATTTAGGCTACACGGCAAATTAGGAGTGCAGAATGAAATTTATCCACTGATAAATGGCGAGAAAAAACACTTTCAAAAAGTTTCATATTTGAAACGGACCAAAACGAAAAGATTAAAAATAGGACGAAAAGGTCGATAAGATTTTGAACTATTAACCATGGACATAAAAGAATGATAAAATAGAGGGAGCCTGACCCACCACGGTTGCCAGGGGTAGTTGCCCGAGTTATTGTGGCGCTCTCCTTCCTTCAAATAAATCAGTACCACTCACGTAAATCCAATAACTCGAAAAGTAACGAAATCCTCCAAGTAAACCATAAATTGTTGTCGAGCCCCCCGCTTCACTTTCCTGCATTTGGCAGGATATGTCCCTACCCATTGGACAGAAGCGTGATCCGGAAACACCTTCTTCTGTCTTTGAATTTACAGCAATTAGACAAATGCTTGTACTCTTGTTCAGTTAGCATGGTTCTCGCATGTGATAAATCGAAGAGCCTCACATAATCATTACTAGAAGACTTGGGGTGAGACAAGCCTGTTTCAACCTGAGCTCCACACCGCACATTCTATGTTTTATTGATTGCTTGACAAAGAGTCGAGTAAATGAATTTGCGAGGCTTTTAACTATAATGGGAATGACTTGGTTTGAGTTGAGTCGCCATTCAACTAAAATAGCAGCAACAGCACGCAAAAAGGGGAAACATACAAATTCTCGCCGTCGGTTGCTTCACGTGGTACTACAGTAAACCCCTCCCGCAAGCAATGAAATCTAACAACAAAGTTTGGTGACCGTAGTGAGGCAACCATAGGAGAGACATAGAATAGAATGCTAACTTTTAATTTAAAAAAAAAAAAAACAAAGAAGAAGAAGGAAAACCCCTTAAAAATAAAGGATTTATATCTCTCTTATGACTATTTTCTTATGTCCACGGAATAGAGCCCGAAATTTAAGTAAGGAACCACTTGGCAATAACAAGATTTTCTCTAATGGGCATTATTTACATACCCATACAAGCAAATATGTAGTCCCATTATACCAATTTACCGGAGACTGATGTGCATAAATAAAATATTAGTTATTGTTTAAGCAATCCTAGTCGGCACTTTGAAGGGTACTTGACCATAGATTAGGTAGTAAGTTTACGTTGACAATCACGTGCAACCTGGTTAATACAAGGCGACAAGCGAGATTAGCTCAAACCTTACGTAGTTTTTTTTTTTTGTTGAGACAATATTTTGTATTCGTACGCAAGGTTCTCACGGGCAATGGCCAATTTGAAGTTTCTGAAACCTGGAATCCAAATATTTGAGTTTAGGCCAAAGTTGTCTCAACTGGAGATAGAAATCTGCATTATAAAACTTTGTTTGAAATTAAGGAGCTTCAAGAGAAAGAGATAGCCTTATTTAAAAAAAAAAAAAAAAATTTAAATAGTATCCTTTTTCATTTCTTTTTCCCCCATCGTTAGTTTTTCATTCTCGCTTTATATAGTAAAAGAAAAGATAGAAATGAGAATGAAAACAGGAAACCGATAATATAAAATTTTTTTCTTCAATTGAACAAACAGGCCGTCAATTTTCTCTAATCTCTCGAGATGGAGATGCATTTTGTCAATTAAGCAACCTTTTCTTTTATTATTATTATTATTATTATTATCAATCAAGCATGTTTATCTGAAGCTCAATAAATAAAATTGTGTGACAACACATTTTTATGCGAGGAGATTGAATTCATGATCATGTTCACATTTACACTTCAAAAAATAAAACCCCGAGGTTCCTTATTAAATCTAGTTTCCCCACCACGTCACGCGACTTCGATTGTACTGATCCGTCGAATAACTCCACCGCCACGAGGGGATGCAAAATTTTGCCACGTATTTAGTCTGATGTTGAGAAATGTAAATGACAAAATGTATTTTTTACTTAAATTTATATAATATTGAGTTTATTAATTAAATTTAATATATATTAAATATAATCATTCGTCTATTATATAATAAATATTTTTTATCCTTATATTATTAAAATTATTAAAATTTTAATTTTTTAAAATAAAAAATTTTATATATTTTTTCTTTTTTATATTATTTAAAAATTATACTCTATGAACTAATTTAATAACATAATAATTAAAGATATTTATTTTGTAATACGTAAATAATTTTAGTATAAATATATTCAATATAAATAAATTTTAAAAAGTAGATATAATTACAAAAGAAAATCTTAATCTTTTTGTCAAATGTAAATTGACTTCAGCACTTGACATGCATTCCATACATTCATGCCCAGAGTAGCCATCATCCCCAGATATCGGAGATGAGTTATCGAATGATCAAAAAACATCCAACGGTCTACTTTAACTGTATCTATTTCTGCTACCATGTCATACCTAACCAACAAACAGACGATGAGCAAATGCTTCAATTATTAACAACGTTCGTCATTCAACCAGTTAATTATTATTTTTATTTTTCAGAACAACCTGTCACAATTACTCGATTAATAATAAAGTTAGAAAAATTCAAGCAAGTCATTTTCCATTCTACAATTTCAGTGGCATTTTCGTAATAAACGTTCTGAGAACAGCCAATGTCCAACGACTGACACCCCATCGCTCAACGTCTCATGTTTTCTTCTTTCTTCGGTCTTTGGCCTTTTTACCTTTAAACTTTGTGTCCGTTGTTGAACTTGAGACCCCGCTCTCTCTCTCTCTCTACATTTTCCCAGCACCTAAACACTCAAATTTTCTCTCGCATTCCTGAGAAAATTCCACCACTCTCAGGAATCAACCAATGTCGTTCTCCGGCGCTGATAACAACAGCAGCAGCAACGATGACAGCAACTCTCTCCCTCGCAAGCTTACTTCAAGAACGCTAATTCTAAACCTAAAACTCTATCTTCTGATAGTTATTCTCTTGATTTGTGCACTCTCAGTTTCCCTTGTAATCTTCCTCTGTATCCGCCTGAAAAGCGCGTCACGGAAGCGGGAAAGAATGCGCGTGAAGCACAGCTCCGGCATGATCCCGGTGGCGTCCAAAGAAATCTTGGAGATCAAAGCTTTGGATCGCGAGAAAGGTAAGGACGAAACGAGAAATGAGAATTTAGTGAAGAAGCAAACTGACGGTGGTGCTGTCGGTGACGTAGAAAGTGGGGAAGGGAAAAAGAGTGGGGGAAGCGACAACGTGTTGGCTGGTGAAAGTAGTGACGTGTCGGCGGAAGCGCAGAACATAGGTTGGGGCCGGTGGTATAGCTTGAAGGAGCTGGAGGTTGCGACCCGTGGATTCGTCGCGGAGAATGTGATCGGCGAAGGAGGGTACGGCATCGTTTACAGAGGAATCTTGCCGGATGGGTCTATGGTGGCTGTGAAGGATCTCCTCAACAATAAGTCAGTGCTTTTATTTATTTATTTATTTTTTTTTTTTTGGTTTGATGCAAATAACTAATTCGAAGAACGATTGCCACTTTCCTCTTTTAGTTAGTGCTCTTCTCCCTCTGTTATTACAATTACAATGTGAAATTTGAATTTTGATTCGATTTTTCTTGTACTGTAATAGGCGGAAGATGGTGATGGTCTTCGATTGAGAGTATAGGAAAAAGTAGATGGATACTTTGTTCCTTTACCTCTTTCTCTTTAGCTCTTTTTAAAGTTTAATACCCATTAACCTTTCCATTATCTTCCGTCTTCCTTTTATTAAAAAAAATAAAATAAAATAATAAATAATAATATCATTTAAAAAAAAAGAGTGAGAGAGAAAGAAAAGAAAGGAATCAATCGGCTTCTTTCAATTTTTTTTTTCCCTTTCACTTTGATTTAAAATGTTCGACCTCATCTATCTTACCAAGATTACCAAAAACTAAAATTCTCGTATTTTTTTCTTACAAGTTCTAAATTGAATTGCCATCCTTTCTTAGAAAATGCTTAATTTGTTTCTCTACCAACGCTTTGGTCACAAAGTTTTGCATTGTAATATGAGTACCTGCAAGTTTATCAGGAAAGGAGTTCATGTGCTGTTGGGTGAACTTTCTATTTTCAGGGGCCAGGCAGAGAAGGAGTTCAAAGTGGAAGTTGAAGCCATTGGAAAAGTGAGGCATAAGAACTTGGTGGGTTTAGTTGGGTATTGTGCAGAAGGTGTTCGCAGGTACTTACCACACATCTTCTGGGTTTTGTTATATTGAATGTAAAGAAATGTCGTCATTTACTTTCAAATTTGGTCATTGGGTGCTTAACTGGCCTTGCAGGTTGCTTGTTTATGAATACGTTGACAATGGCAATTTGGAGCAATGGCTCCATGGTGATGTTGGACCTGTGAGCCCTCTGACTTGGGATATTCGGATGAAGATTGCCATTGGCACAGCAAAAGGGTGTGGTACTCTAGTGTCTATGCTATGTTTTGATTCTCTCTCCAACGGTTAATTGATCACAATCTAAGCTTGATAACATTGGTTTCCATTCTATGCTCATGTTTATGGGTCTGCCTATCAAATTAGTATAACCAAGAAATTCAGGGTACCACAATTTGCCATCATCTTTCTCATTTTGGGACTCAGAGATCTCCTTTAGCATGTCTCTGCTTTAAGGCTTCCATTTGAACTTTCTGAAATGCTTATGCACCTCAGACTGTCATTTATAAGTTTGTAAATTTCACTCAACTTGATATTGTTCTTTGGTATAACCTCAGAAGATGGATTACTTATAAATTGTCAGGAAGAGACTTTTTTCATTCTTTTTTTCCTCTAAATTTTAAAATTTTTGTGTTCATTTTCCCTTTTCAATCTTTTTGTTGAACTTTTCTAGTTCCTTATCTGCTGCAGGCTAGCCTATCTGCACGAAGGCTTAGAACCTAAAGTTGTGCACCGTGATGTAAAATCCAGTAATATACTCTTGGATAGAAAATGGACTCCAAAGGTGTCAGACTTTGGATTGGCCAAGCTATTGGGTTCAGAGGCAAGCCACGTGACTACACGTGTCATGGGGACATTTGGGTATGTACTTCCTCAATATTTTTCCATTCAATTTCATGTGATGAGTTACTCAGATGTAGTTGACAGCTGTATTTCCACTATGTTCATAACAAATTTATTATTTTTTTGTCAGATATGTTTCTCCTGATTATGCAAGTACAGGTATGCTTAATGAAGGGAGTGATGTGTATAGCTTTGGTGTTCTTCTTATGGAAATGATCACTGGAAGGAGCCCCATTGATTATTCCAGAGCAGCTGGAGAGGTGAGAAGAAGTTGTTCTTTGTTGTGTGCACATCTACACTACATCCACTATCTAAAGATTTGCTTCCATGCATTTGTTTTAGATGAACCTAGTTGATTGGTTCAAAGGAATGGTAGCAAGTCGTCGTGCAGATGAAGTTGTAGACCCCCTTATTGAAGTTCCACCACCTTCAAGAGCTTTAAAGCGAACGATGCTTATTTGTCTCCGGTGTATAGATTTGGGTGGCAGTAAGCGACCAAAGATGGGCCAAATTGTTCACATGCTTGAGGCAGATGACTTTCCTTTTCGTGGTGTAAGATTTTTGCAAACCCATTAATTTTGTTAGTAATTTCAACAATAATGATCTTTAGTTTTGAAATAAATCTACAATGTAAGTTGAAAAAGTAAGGTAACTCTAGAATTTGATATACAATTCAGTGGCAGTAAGCGACCAAAGATGGGCCAAATTGTTCACATGCTTGAGGCAGATGACTTTCCTTTTCGTGGTGTAAGATTTTTGCAAACCCATTAATTTTGTTAGTAATTTCAACAATAATGATCTTTAGTTTTGAAATAAATCTACAATGTAAGTTGAAAAAGTAAGGTAACTCTAGAATTTGATATACAATTCAGTGGCAGTAAGCGACCAAAGATGGGCCAAATTGTTCACATGCTTGAGGCAGATGACTTTCCTTTTCGTGGTGTAAGATTTTTGCAAACCCATTAATTTTGTTAGTAATTTCAACAATAATGATCTTTAGTTTTGAAATAAATCTACAATGTAAGTTGAAAAAGTAAGGTAACTCTAGAATTTGATATACAATTCAGTTTATCTTTTTTATATCCTTTGTTTAGTGTTTTTGTCAAAATTTTCAATCAAGCACCTAGCAAATTAACTTTTGCACAGACTTAAAGTTGGCAAATGTTCCGCTTAACAAACATCTGCTCCTCAAAGCTGTAAATGAAATCTAAATGCCTGTTTAGATGTGTCTCAATTTGCTTCTTAAGTTATGGACCCTTTCGTTTAACTTTTCTTATTTTTACAAATGAAAAGAGAATTTCGTTTTCATATTCAGCTGCCTGAATTCGTTATTTGTTTTTGCAGGAAATTAAATCAGTCCGCGAGAAAGGTTCTCTTACTTCCCAGGATGTTTTATCCAACAAAATTCCACATCCGGCCAAGCATACCAGTGCTGGTGATGTTGAGAGATCAAGCCGAAGACGATTGTAGTCTGGTTGAATGTAAGTCCACGATTTTAGACTTTTTAGCACTGCAAAACCTCCAAATAGTATACAGAACAATTATACGTATTCTCCCCACCTTTCGTTCAATTATGGATTGGGGCCTCGTTAGGTTAAAGAAGCATTGTACATATGCATGTGTTCGTCCCCCCCCCCTTCTCTCTCTCTCGCTCCCTTTTCGGGACCATGCACATGTGTTCGTCAGATGTTGATAGCCGCCAGGGCTTTAATATGATGGGTATCTAAAAACCAACATTTCATCCCAACGAATTTCGGTTGAGAACATGGATCGACCTGTGAATTTTGTAGCTGAAGCTATTGAATGGCAGAGCAGGCGGAAAAATGGTCTGTCCGGTTTAAACGGGTTGATTGCAGATGTAAATCTTTTCCTGAAATGGTTGCTGATTTTCGAAGGAACATAGAAATAGTTGCAAAAGCTACAAATTTCCATTCAGCTACCATTTACCAAACTCTGTTTCCTATCACCATCAATGGAAGCAAGTCTGTTGCATTCATTCCCTAATGTCCGAGTTCGTGCACGATCGTTACCATGGTTGTTGTCGGCCCATGTCAGAGGTTGTCGCAACCACTTTTTCGAATGACACTTCATTAGCACGCGTGATTCTGTGGGCACGGGCTCTTGCAGGTTCAGCTCTCTCCCCCATTTGATTATAAGAGCAAATGCAAGATTTCCATTCATATTCAGTCACTACCGTTGAGCATCAATAAAAGAAAAAAAAAACAGTTCATTTTATAGCAGAATTCGTATAATTTGGGAAGAGGTGCATTTCCTGTTATAAAAGGGTTCAGATGTATACACCATGTAAAATAATCTATATTTTTAATCATTGATTGATTTAATTAGATTTTAGGATTATTTAATTTAAACTTGGGTTGACATAAAAACTATAGTTTGCTCATAGAAATCCAAAGAAATATTTATAGCCGCAGCGCATTGACGCCATGCATACCTTCTAAGGTATTATCTTATTTCTGCTATCCTAATACCACTTTTAAAAAGGAAATTCAACTATATGGTTGACAGTACTTTTCAGCGAGCTTGAAAAACAAGTGCTAAAATAAACGTAAAGCAACGGCGTTCTCGAGACTTCAAAAATCGACGGTTGTCGATCTCACGGATGATCAAATCCCACGTACTTAATCTCGTATACGATCAAAGAAAAATAATAAATAAATAAAAAAAAAAAACCAGAGACTCCAGGTGCAGCACATCGGAAGACGGCCAAGGGCTCCCACTCAAACCAACACGCGTCACCTCAGATTCTGTCGAACTCACACCACAACAGCACCGCCGCCGCCAGCAACCCCACACCACTGCCATTCTCCCGTTGCCCAAAAACACCTCTCAAAAAAAAAAAAAACAAAGCCCAAAATTACGCTACCATCCAAGCAAAACCAATCTCCTATTAAACTCACACATTGACGCTCCACGTCACCTACCAGATCTGCTTCTATCTGCGGCAACAAAACAAACTAAAATTTTGAGACTACGCCACATTCTTGGAGAACGTTTGGGCGCGAGCGTGCGGCGAGGATGGAGGAGAAGCTGATAGCCAGGCTGGAATCGGCCGTGGCACGGCTGGAAGCGCTGTCGACGGGGTTCGGGGCGGGCGCTGCGGCAGAAATTGGGGGAGATGTGGCGACGGATCCTTCGATCGTGGCGTTCGATGATCTGATGGGGCAGTATTTCAGTAGGGTTTCGAGTGCTGCGGAGAAGATTGGAGGACAGGTTTTAGAGGTCACGAAGGTTCTCCAAGAAGCTTATAATGTCCAAAAGCACCTTCTTGTCAAGATCAAGCAGACACAGGTAGTGATCTGGGTTTTTTCTTTTCTCCTATTGGGGGTTGTCTAGAGATGAGTGCGCAACATCATTGAGATTTTTAGTTATCGATGGCTAGAAATTGAACCTACTGGAAATTAGGTGCACTAGACTGTGATGCAACACATTCTTGCCGATAAGCTCTAGGTCATTGGTACTGCAGTCGTCTTTAGGCTGAAGGTCTCAAGTACGAGTTGGATTAACAAATGAAAAAAAAAGAAAAGAAAAGCATTATTAGCTCTTGAGAGAAAGATTGACAGAATTTTTGTTTTGTGTCGGATGAGTGGTCTGTCTGTTGAGTTGCAAGTTTGTATTTGGAGGTCTGAGTGTTGAATTGCAAGTTTGTATTTGGTGGTCTGAATCATGTTAAAGGTGTGAGGAGGAATGTGTCAACTAGAAAGAAGTTGATTAGAACAATTTGCATGGATAAGCAATAATGTATAGATGTTGGATCGGATGCTATTGAATGGTAGATATGTTGACATTGTAATTGTCAAATCACAGTTCTTTTATAGAATGAGATGGAATATGGATACAGGCAGGTAGTTGTTTGAGGAATTGGCCATAATTGCTGTTTACTTTTGATGCCAATATGATTGCCATTGTGAAAATTGGACTCATGTGATGTTGAACCATTTCATTCTGTTGATGCAGAAACCTGACCTTCCTGGGCTGGCTGAATTCCTCAAGCCTTTAAACGAAGTGATTATGAAAGCAAATGCTATGACAGAAGGAAGAAGATCTGATTTCTTTAACCATTTGAAGGTTGCTGCTGACAGTCTCACTGCTTTAGCATGGATTGCCTACACTGGGAAGGATTGTGGTAAGTGTTTCTTTTCAATAGTTCAATAGCATATAATTTTTAATATAATTAATGTTTGATCTTGGTGTTGTTTTTGTCTCTCAAGGTATGAGCATGCCTATTGCACATGTGGAAGAAAGTTGGCAAATGGCTGAGTTTTACAACAACAAGGTACTTTATGCATTTCCTGGAATGGAGCTTCTCACTTTACAGAAATGCTATGTGCCATGGCATTGGTGGTCATTGCTTTTGAGGCACACTGAATTGAGTAATAACAAGAATGCCATGGAAGCTATACTGATTCAATGTTATTGCCTTAAAACTTTATTTACCTGGTTATATGATGTCACTGGCTTGCTTTTTCGATGATTCATACTTCCATTCCCCAAATGGTCTCCTTTCATGCGCATGAAAAAATTATGATTGATTCATTATTGTTGTCATTGTTTAACAGTTTACATTGTGAAATTCAGATTCTTGTGGAGTACAAAAGCAAGGACCCAAACCATGTTGGGTGGGCCAAGGCTGTGAAGGAGCTGTATTTACCAGGTTTAAGGGATTATGTTAAGAAACATTATCCCCTGGGCCCAGTGTGGAGCACTACCTCCAAAGCAACAACTGCTGCTCCATCTAAAGGTCCTGTGTCAAGTGCTCCTGCTCCTCCGCCTCCTCCACCAGCTTCTCTCTTCAGTGCTGAATCTTCTCAGCCTTCATCATCAAAGCCAAAAGAAGGGATGGCTGCTGTTTTCCAAGAGATTAATTCTGGGAAGCCTGTGACTACAAGTATGCCGACTTCACTCTATTCTCACCTCCTTTTTCTCTTTTAACCAAAAGAAAAGTGGGGAAAATGAAGGGTATGCTGACTTTCATATTATTACTTTAATTTCTTCCTTCCTAGGTCTCAGAAAGGTAACAGACAACATGAAGTCAAAGAACCGGGCAGACAGGAGTGGTGTGGTTAGTGCTGGAGAGAAGGAAGCTCGTGCAGGTTCAGCTGCTTTCTCCAAGGCAGGACCACCAAAGTTAGAACTTCAGATGGGTCGCAAGTGAGTATGCATTTTGTCTATACTGTGGTTTAGCTTGTCCATTCAAGTGCAATGTTGCTGGAGCATGTGGATTTTTATTCTCTTTTGGTAAATTTTTCTGGTAGGTGGGTCGTTGAAAATCAAATTGGTAGGAAGAATTTAGTGGTTGATGACTGTGATCCAAAACAGTCAGTATATGTCTTCAGTTGCAAAGATTCAGTTTTGCAGATTCAAGGTAGTTTCTGTTTATCTCATAAACATGACCATGCTGTACTTTACCAGTGTAATAAATTGTTGGCACACACAGGTCCTTGCCACCATCTATGAACAATGTTATGAGAGCCACTTGTTTATTTCTGAAAATGTTCAGGTAAAGTCAATAATATAACGGTTGACAAATGCACCAAGATGGGAGTTGTATTCACGGTTAGTGTGGAACATCTGATAGAAGAACTGTAAAATTATTTAACTGCACTGGTAGTGATTTTTTTAATGTGGAAGGCTGATTCTACACTCCACCTGAACCAGGATGTTGTTGCTGCTTGTGAGATAGTAAACTGCAGTGGTGTTGAGGTGCAATGTCAGGTATTGTTTATTTGCATACGGAGAATTTGTAAATGTCTCTATGGCGTTAAATCAGATTTAATAGCTTGAGTCCAATCAGATAGATGCCAATGTGTGTGGCATTCTGAGTAATATTTGCAACTATTTTTCCATTGATATAGGGTTCGGCTCCAACTATTTCAGTGGACAACACTGCTGGCTGCCAGTTATATTTAAGTAAAAATTATTTGGGGACATCTTTAACTACAGCTAAATCAAGTGAGATCAATGTAATGGTTCCGGGTGCAGATGCAAATGGTGACTGGGTAAGTTTCTAACCACTAACAGTATAGGGGAGAAATGCTTGGATTCTATAATGAAGGACAAAATCTTTAACAATATCCATGTAATTGATTACCAGTCTTGAACAGTAGCCAGTCTTGAGCAGTGGCATTAAAGGTTCCTTTCATAGTTTTTTAACTGTTTTGATTTGAATGTCTTGATTTTTAAGGCCCATGAGAATATGTGTAATATAATTGTTCACGAGGCCCAGTAACTCTAGCTTTAAGGAATCCAGCAGGTTTTGTGTGAAGTTAAGGACGCTGTTCTAGGTTCTGTATGACTAAGCATTGATTTTCCAAAAATTACAAAATTGACTTGAGGATTATATTTTGGTAGTGTCCCGAATTTCATATGCTATGTTTTTCATTTGATCATACATAGTGCATGTCTTGCTTTGGTATCTTATCATCCTCAATGTTACATTACATGTTTGTAAGTGAAGTTGCATGTTTGATGGCGTGCCATGTTTTTATTTGTAGGGTGAGCATGCTTTGCCGCAACAGTTCACTCATGTTTTCAAGGATGGCCACTTTGAAACTACTCCAGTCTCTCATTCTGGGGCCTAACCGACTCAACATTTTAATTCCAATTCAGCTTTCTATTGCGGTATTTTATTTGTTTCCCAGGATGGCTGAACTGTGGCTTTAACGACTGGTTCTGTCCATTCAGTTTTCTGTCAATATTTGATTGCGACCTGCCATTCATTATCTGTCTGTTGTGCCTCTTGCTTATTCTTGGGTATATCAAATCAGTGGAATCCACTGGGTGCTTTTTTAGCGGATTTTGGTTTCCGAATGTCTTCTTGCGAGGTTTGTGTAACTGTCGTTTTGTTGTAATGATAACAAGCTTTTGTACTATTTTGTCAATTTTCCATAATGTTTCTCATTTACCTTATTCACCAAACTTGTACCTCTGAATCTCATTGATGGAAGCTCGCCGTTGGAACACGTTATTGTTGAATTATTATACAATTACATTGCCATTGCTCGTGCAATTGATATGATTGCATGCACTCACATAACATGTTCAGATGGTAGAAAGGAACGGTGAATGCAATTAAAGTTAAATTCTCGTCCGGTATATTCTCTGAAGTTGTTAAAGTTGGACCGTTGAACCACTACATGGGCATAGAACTTATGCAGGTGGCGGATAAATGCCTGATAGTTTCCAAATGCCCATTTGTTTTTCTTGTACGCTGTTAATCTTCGAAACGCAATTGATTAGCTGTACGCCCTCGTAAAGATTAAAAGTGATCCGTCAATGGGTGGGGTGTGCTCGTGGGGTCCAAAACTAAAGACTAGCATTACCCTTATTGCTTAATTATTGAGTGACGGTCATCTCGTGATTATGCTCGAGGGACATTCTGTTCAGCCGGGTGATTAAGATCATAACATGGGTGTAAGATCGTGTTAAAATAACGATGCTTTGTGTTTCTCCGTTGGAATAACTTATTTAGGATGAATTGTGTGTTACCAAAATTATAGAACCCAGCAAGTTGTGATTTGGTAACAAATTATCTGATTATATTTCTCTAAAGCAGTTGGCATGACTATACTTCTTAGGAGAGCTAATTGTACAAATGTGGTCCTTTATGCGGTATATGAAATTTATGTTAAGGTTTAAAAAAAAAAAAAGTAGGGTTCATTCCATTCTGTACTAATTGTTCACAAAAATAAGACAATTAGACCAAGCCTACCCCTCATCTTCGGAGTTCTTTCTGTTTCACGAAAGTGATCTTTTGTGTGTGTGTGTGTGTGTTTGATGATGGCATTCCTGGTTTTAGACGAGGGAATTGGACTTTTGGGATCACGGCAGGTTTGCTGACGTGCACCAGCTTCCCAATTGACTGCTTGGGCTTAGGAATGCCTTAAGAATTAAGAATTATAACTATGGTAAAGTGAGACTTTTTGAGAAGTCACTTTTGGAAAGGGGTGTGACCTAAAATTCTATTTCTTCACACGGGGGTAGTTGGCCACTGAAGTCTGCTGCGGAAAAAAAAGTCACTTATCTTTTTCATCCTGCCCGACCCGTTTAACATCGCAATTTTTAAGGGAATGACTATTGACTTGGTCGATCTTGGTCTCTGTCTCCATAGTCCTTGCCTTACCTTTCTGTCGAACTTAAAATCTCAAGCATTCAATTGTCAGTGAATTTATTGTTAGGATGTTCTAGGCAGTAAAAACGTAAAGTGTGAAGCGAAATACTGCCCAATAGTGCTCATGTAGCCAACAATCTTCCCAACCCCCCCGCCTCCCCTCCAAAAATCTTTAGAAAACTCGAACTCAGGACTTACTTGTTGTTTAGTGTCTGACATCACAAAGCCATCAGAGGATGCAATTCATTATAAGCGTTATGGATAAGTAGTTTGTTTCATATAATAATACCAAGGGAAGTGCTGATTCATCCATCCTTTCTCCACATTACAAAGAGTCTCCCCCTTATCTCTACGTAGAAAAGAGAGTCAATTCGTCAAAACATCGCCCGGACAATTATGTTCCGACTCTGCCTTGGTTTGAACCAATTAATTATCATCATCTTTTATCTTTCACAGGCAATTAGTTTATTCCTTGGTGGATTCTCCACATAGTACGTGTACACTATGCTTGACTTGGAAAGACCACGGCCCGCCTCTAACCAATAAACATGGCTCCCTCCGACCTGACAAATGTGTTAGTGAACAACAAGAACTTAATTGATTGATGCGATATAAATTGGCTTTTTTTTTTTTTTTTGACCTTTTTCAGTGCTTAAATTGGGGCTATTCCGAAACTGAAATTGGTCACTGGTCAATCCGGAAACCAATGAACAAGAAGTGGCAATTTCGCTCGGCCAATATCACCGACCCAAAGGAAAACGCTCTCGTTGATCTTTTTATAATGTTATGTACATTGATTTCAGTTTTGTCTAATCTGAATAATTAAAAAAGGACAGCGGGTCCCCATTCCCCCACTTGAATTCCTGCACCACTGATTCCCCAGTGTCAAAAGGGTTGATCCATTTTTACCGTTTCAGGACACTACTACTCTCGTTGGCACTGCCACTCAACTTCACTTTCCATCTTGCTTCGTTTGTCCCCTTCTGGACACATCTTCCTCTGCAAAACTTGAAAGCCACTCAAGAAAGAAACCGAAGATATGGCGTTTTCAATCCTAGTTTTTCTGTGTCTCCTGCTGCAAGTCTTTTGCTTGGCAAGTGAGTTCAACTCTCTCTCTCTCTCCCCCCCATTGGTTTCCTCTGTTGTTGTAAAAATTTGTAGCTATGCACATACCATACGTAGCTTGTTAACAATTTGATGTTTATGCTGAAGGTTCACAGTCTTTCATTGGCGTTAACTACGGGCAAGTCGCCGACAACCTACCGCCGCCATCGGTCACAGCGAATCTCCTGCGATCGACCACCATACAGAAGGTGAGGCTGTACGGTGCCGATCCAGCAATAATAAAAGGTCTAGCCAATACGGGATTGGGAATCGTCATTGGGACCTCAAATGGAGATATTCCTTCTCTGGCCACCGATCCTAACTTCGCCGCCCAGTGGGTCAACTACAATGTCTTGCCGTACTACCCCGCCAGCAAAATCATTATCATCACCGTCGGCAACGAGGTCATTTCTTATCGCCGCCAATGCCCTTTAATCCTTTTCTTTTTTCCTTTTTGTTTGATGGGTAAATTTTACAATATTCGATCATACAAACTAATCTTGATATAGAAAAAAAAAAAATGTAACTTATAGATGGAATTGATAACGATTTCCTGTTTTGTTTTTAGTTTTTGTTTTTCCCGGAGGACTAAATGTCGAGAGACGTTGATTTCCACAGGTACTATTATCCGGCGACCAGAACTTGATCTCCCAGCTCTTGCCGGCGATGCAAAACATGCAAAAAGCCCTTGCTGTGGCCTCACTCGGCAGCAAGATCAAGGTCTCCACCGTGCACTCCATGGCGGTTTTGTCCCAGTCCGACCCGCCCTCTTCGGGTCAATTCAACCCGTCTTTCCAAGACACGATGAAAGGGCTGCTAAAGTTCCAGAGAGATAATGGCTCCCCTCTTGCCATCAATCCCTACCCCTTTTTCGCCTACCAGAGCGACCCAAGACCCGAGACCCTGGCTTTTTGCTTGTTTCAACCCAACTCGGGCCGAGTGGACTCGGGCAACGGAATCAAGTACATGAACATGTTCGATGCTCAGGTGAGGTTAATGGTCTTCGATTCCTTGAAAAAAAAAAAAAATAAATTTAAAAAATATATATTTATATATATTTACACGATTATTTGATTACTTCATTACAGCCTAATTAGAAGGTCTCGAACATTGACAATAAACTCATTGCGTTACGTTAATCTTTTGTCGGCTTAGGTCCCACAAGTAAATGCCATTGACGTGAATAGCACTTCCAATTCCTTACGGCAAACAAAAAAAAAAAAAGAAAAAGAAAAGTAAGAATAGTGTAAGTATTTTAAAAAATAATAAAATAAAATAAAATAATTTACTAGATTTTTATATTTTTTTTTTTACTTATTATAACTTAAACTTTCAAATTAAAATTCCTTCAAAACATTGAAATCTGAAATACAATCCACGTAGAAGAAAGGGACATCATCGAGTAGTTGGCTGAATTAATCATCTCTGGGTCATTTGATGTGGGCTACCATTTGATTACAAGACTATTTTAACGGAATGATCTCGTGAGATTTCATTATTTACGACTTGGAAAATTGGCTAAACAGGTTGATGCTGTAAGGTCTGCCTTGAACGCTTTAGGATTTAAGGATATTGAGATTATGGTGGCCGAGACTGGGTGGCCTTACCACGGGGACAGCAATGAGGTTGGTCCCGGTGTTGAGAATGCGAGAGCCTACAATGGCAACTTGATTGCCCATCTCAGGTCGATGGTTGGGACCCCATTAATGCCTGGAAAATCCATAGATACCTACATCTTTGCACTGTACGATGAGGATTTGAAGCCTGGACCTGCCTCTGAGCGTGCCTTTGGACTTTTCAAAACGGACCTGTCCATGCCATACGATGCTGGTCTTTCAAAGAGCAGCCAGCCGGTAAGACAAGACAATCTTCTTGTTTCGTGTGTAAAGATTTTTCTTTAAATTGGCCGATTTCAGTTCCGAACCTGATTATAGAAAAGTTATTTGTTAGTTGCCATTTGCCTAAGGAGATGTTGCTTGTTAGTATTTTGTAACTTCATCCAACACTCAGGCAAGGAAATGAAGTTTGTGGATCAGCATATTTTCTTTTATAATTGTTCTCTGGAAATCTAAAATTAGGACACATTAGAAAGTTAATAGTTGTCCTGCACCAAAAACATCACTGGCTTGAGCTTCTTTAGGATAAGTTGGACCCTGATCTGTTATTATCTGTTCGTAAACATGAAGTTTTATTGGACAAGCTGTTAGCCCATGCTTCAACTGGACACACCTATTGTAGAGATTATCTGCACAACTGGCACACACGCACCTGCATTGTTCATAGGGTTTGGTATGGCATTATGTATGTCTTCTTATTTTAAACCCCCCTTTTGGTCTATGATCAGACTCCATCTACTCCGTCAACTCCATCAACACCAAAATCTCCAACAGCTCCATCACCAAAACGAACGGCATATGCTTGGTGTGTTCCCAAATCTGGTGTTCCCCATGCTCAATTGCAGGCGAATCTCGACTACGCCTGTGGTCAAGGCATAGATTGCACCCCAATTCAACCGGGAGGTGCCTGCTTTGAACCAAACACTTTAGAATCACATGCTGCTTATGCCATGAATGTTTACTACCAGAACTTTGGGAAGAATTCATGGAATTGTGACTTCTCTCAAACAGCAACGCTCACATCTCAAAATCCCAGTAAGTTTTCTTTAATTGGTCGCAGCTTGCGGTCCTAACGCGGAAGAGTGCCATCTCTTTATGTGACCTAAAGCATATTATAATGCCAATGGAATAAACTTTAAGCAAAAGGTGATATTCTAGTCTTATCAACCACATTGGCGCATGCTTTAGAAGCTTAAAAGTTAAAAGAACTTTTGATTTACAGGAATTTATGGATTCAATGTCCTTACACAACCTTCCTATGCTGGAACTGCTTGTTCTAATTTGTCTCTCCCTCAAAAACTACCATTTTATGCTTTTTGCTGTGTCTTCCTGTGGTTGTAGGTTATAATGGTTGCACATACCCTGGTGGGAGCACATGAAAAGCCAGAGAAAGTTCTTTTGATGTTGAATAAAGAAAGTGATTAAAGGAATAAGGATGACCTACTTTAATTAGTTGTTATTTAGACATCTCTCCCTATCCCTCTCCCCCCCCCCCTCTCTCTTTCTCTCTCTCTCTCTCTCTGATAAGTTGTTATTTAGATCTTTAATTGTAACTAGTTCTCTGTTAGTTTGAGTGCATCGGTGTGGAGACCTGGGCTCGATTCCTAGAAATGGAATTTTTAAATTTTATTAACTTTTCTCTAATGGCCTTAAAAGTCTCAGCATGATCTCATCTTTATTTATTTATTTATTTATTTTGTGTAAGTGAACTTGGAGGAGGTCCTCTCATAGTTCTCTTTCTTTTTGGGAGTCCCATGAATTTGGATATGCCCAAAGGGAGCAACTCTAATGGATATAGCTAAGCATAATTGATAAAGTAATATAATTATTACGATAATATTAAAAAAAAAAGAGTTAAAGAAGATTAGGGGAAAAAAAGAAAAAAGAAAAAAGATTTCATTGTTGCAAATCCCTCCCAAGAAGTCTTGCAGTGGCGTCGACTTGCAAATCATTCTTTGGGTGTCACCCAATGCCACACACGGATTTGCTAGAAACCGCTATGTGGAAAAGGAAAAATTATTTAATTTAATTTAATTTTAAAGAATTATATATAAAAAGTAATTAATTTAAAAAATTCAACTTTAGAATAATCAATTAAAAAAAATTATTCTTATAATTTTTTAAATCTACGCTCATTAGGTTGTGGCAAAGGGTTCATTAGTAGCTTCGGTCAGAGGTTAGTTTGCAGAGAGAATTTAAATCAACGACGGAAAATGAACAGAGCAACACGGTTGTGGGACGGCACGTCAAGAGGTATGGTACGAGGTGGGCCCGGCCCCTCTCAGTCTATGAAAAAAGTCAAAAAATTTGCCCAAAACAAAGCTAGCCCACCATGACCACCCCCATTATTGTCCGCTTCTCTCGCTCTGTGCGCATGCACAGTGAAAGGTAAACGGTAACTATTTTCTGGCTCACTTCGTTTCTTCATCGAAATTGAATTGAACTCTTCTGCGTACTGGAAGAAGCATAATCTTATGAGCACGAAATGCGTGGAAATTACGTGATCGGTTAGGGCACCAAATCGAGGGAGACCGTTATTGAAGGCGAAAATGGCATCTTCGTCTTCTTCTGCTTAGTTCAACCGTTGAAGAATACCAGAATGTCAGTTGCGGAGCTGAAGGAGCGTCACGCGGCGGCAACTGAGACGGTCAACGATCTCAGAGAACGCTTGAAGCAGAGGCGCCTTCTCTTGCTGGACACCGATGGTAACTGCTGCTGCTGCTACAACAACACCTATTTCAGTTTTATAACTGTTATTTTCTCACAAAAAAAAGGGGGGGGTTTAATTTTGTATTTTTATTTTTAGAAATGGATTTGTTTAAAAGTCTTCGAAACGGATAGATCTCACCGGATTGAGGATCTTTTTGGCAGTTGCTGGATATGCTAGGGCGCAGGGTAGGACTGCCGTGAGCTTCGGGCCCACCGATCTTGTGTGCTGCCGGACACTTCAGGGGCACACCGGCAAGGTGCTTATTTTTCTTTCATATCTTTATTTGGAGTTAAATCTATTGGTGGAAATTAGCGAAAAGATCAGTATTACGGAATAGTCTGTGCGTGTAATTTCCTGTTTAGACAAAGAATCAGCAAGTTTCAGAATGAGTGTGAAATAGAATGGGTTCAGTTAAAGATATTTGACTCTGTTACATGGTTGATTTCTTTTTTTTGGACTGAAATTTCTCCATTTGTAGATTGGTATTGACATGCAAACATTTAATAAATAAATGAAATCCAAAATTTGACTCAAACCCATTATTTTTTGATAGAGTTTTTATGTCTAAAAAAATGCAGGTCTATTCGCTGGATTGGACTCCTGAAAAGAATAGAATAGTCAGTGCATCTCAAGATGGGCGGTTGATTGTTTGGAATGCTCAAACAAGCCAGAAAACTCATGCTATAAAGCTGCCTTGTGCATGGGTCATGACATGTGCCTTCTCTCCTAATGGCCAGTCTGTTGCTTGTGGTGGTCTTGACAGTGTTTGCTCTGTTTTCAATCTGAATTCGTCTACTGATAAGGATGGAAGTCTACCAGTGGCAATGATGCTTAGGGGACATAAGGGCTATGTTTCCTGTTGTCAGTATGTTCCAGACGAGGACACCCACCTGATTACAAGTTCTGGTGACCAGACTTGTGTTTTATGGGATGTTTCTACAGGCCTTAGAACTTCTATGTTTGGAGGAGAGTTTCAGTTGGGGCACACTGCTGATGTGCTGAGGTATGCTAAGTGATTCTCAAGTTGTCATCAGATTTCATCATTTCATTATCTTGTCCTCAAAGATTGTAATGGAATCTCGCATGGCTTGTGATACCTCATTTGTCTCTGGTAAATTTGATAAAGGGTATGATGGATTATTACCCATCAGGCCTGTTATTTACCAATATGCATGCCCCTACCCACATTGCATTGTGGAGAAGAAACAGAAGGACCAAAAAACAAGGAAAAAAAACCTATAGCAGCCTCCATTCATCTGTGATTTTTTTAATGAGTGTGTAAATGGCAACTTAAATTGTGACAATATGCACAATCACTAATGGATCAACCTATCAATGAATCTGCATTAATATCCTGATTATCTAGATCACAAGTAATAAAAAAGTTAGTCCAGACACTGTACCACATCATGCTCATTAGAAAAGCTGCTGTCTTTGGGTCTATTTGACCTTGTTTTCATTTTCTGCTTTTCAGTGTCTCAATCAATAGATCAAACTCGAGAATATTTGTGTCTGGTTCATGTGACGCAACTGCCCGCTTGTGGGATACTCGTGTTGCTAGTCGAGCTGTGCGCACTTTTCATGGGCATGAGGGAGATGTAAATACTGTGAAGTTCTTTTCGGATGGCAATAGATTTGGAACGGGCTCAGATGATGGAACCTGTAGATTATTTGACATTAGAACTGGGCACCAACTCCAAGTTTACCCTCAACAGAATGGTGACGGTGAAATCTCTAATGTGACCTCTATTGCATTCTCGATATCTGGAAGACTACTCTTTGCTGCATATTCAAATGGTGATTGCTTTGTTTGGGACACATTATTAGCAGAGGTATATGAATGAATACTACTTTACATTTTGTTTTTTTTTTTTCGATGACACTGGTATTACTGATTGAGGAACAGAACTGTAACAGCAACCTCAGTTTGGCCTCCTTGAGCATAGATTTGTATATTGTGTTGATTGAAATATTAGACTAGCTTTCTTCTTAAATGAAGCTAATCATTGGTTGATTTGTTTACATCTCTTTCGCCACTGAACCATAACCTGATCATGGTGAACTTTATTTTCATCAACTTTATTCTATCTTTCTTCCAGTTGATGTATGGGTCCTTCCATATTTTGGCTTGGCATGAGGTTACATTTATTGGATCTAATGTATTTTATTTTGTTTTCCCTTTCCCTTTGTCAGGTTGTATCGAACTTGGGATCTCTCCAGAACTCACATGAAGGCCGGATTAGCTGTTTGGGCTTCTCAGCTGATGGAAGTGCTTTGTGTACAGGAAGTTGGGATACAAACCTAAAGGTCAGGCTTCAAATATATCATGTTGTGTTGGTTTCTTTAATCACCCAGTCATTTGTCTTGTAGCTAAGATGTAAATATGGTCTTCACTCTGCTACAATTTGACGTGCTTTTCTTCCATGCAATTGAAATTTAACCCTTGCATCTCTCTCTCTCTCTCTCAGATTTGGGCATTTGGAGGGCAGAGGAAGGTGATTTGAGGATGATCTAAGGGCTTGTATCTCTGAGTTCATCCAAGGCCGACAGACTTATTTTCACGATGACGAACGAGTCTTGTTCCGTTGTAGAAATTCTAACGTCGAAGCTGGTTTTTCTTTTTCCTTTTTGGAGTAGGGAAATTGTTGGGTGGAAGTCTTGAGACTCGTTAATTTTGATATTTGATCCTCTTCGGTTGATCCTTTTCACTTCGATTGCCAATGGCACTTCTCGCTTTGTGAGTAGAGAGCGAAAAAGTAGAGTACTTGCGGGATCGATGTTTAAAATTTGGAACTTAGCTTTTGAGCTTAAACTTACAAAATGAAAGCATGCCCTGTAAAGATCATAGAGAGCAGAGGTTAGAAGAAGATCAGGAAAAGAATAAATTCCACTTGACACGAACAAATTTAAAATGGCTCCAACGCAATTTATTTCTCAACGAATTTGAATTCTGGGATGGTATGAGATGACAAAGGACAAAGGGCCATCAAAATACTTATCCCATATATGAGCAAAGTAAGGTTAATAGAACCCGTACTTGAATATCTTAATTCCTGCTTAACATGTAATGTAAGACAAGGCAGAAGGAAAACAAAACTTCCCGCTTTTAGACACGCGATTTGCATGATACAGTAACCCCGATTTAAACAATGATGCCCGAAGCTCAACATAAATGCTAATCCATCCTTTCCGTCACTCTGATCTTCATCTCTGGCGCAAAAAATTTCTTCTATAACAAGCACTACGTGTATGTGCAGCTATTGGCCTTTTCTCCCATTCATAAATAGACAAGGAGACCGAAGTAGAAGATAAACAAAACCCAAGAAGACCAATTAGCCGCTCGCTACAATTTCATGAATGGCATCACTGACGGATTCATCCTCAGATCTAACAGACAGTTTCATTGCAACCTCCTTTGGTCCATTAATGCCAAACTGCAAACGCACAAGAACCTTCACATTGCCTATGTAAACACCAGAGAGTAGACACGTGTGGGACCTTGAATTGCTTGGGACAACCTCCGTGCCCTGCGTAATCAAAACACATGGACATCAACTACATCATAATTGTGAAAAAAAAAACAAACAAAAAGGGTCTTGGCATGATCGACATTATGAAACTCCAAAGAAAATTTAAATTTTCCTTGGAAGGGGATTGGGGAGCAGGAAACCAAAAGGAATACCCTTGGATTGCAAGGGAAAATGAAGGACAAATTTCAAACTAAATTCTTAAACTACTATGAAATGATCATTGCGAGCTTTTCAGTGCTGCTTCCTATAGGGCTTGCCATAAAGTAGTACGCTGCCTGCCATAAAGTAGTACCATGCACGGAAGTGAGGAGGAGAAAAGCTCTCTTTATCACTTGCAGAGATGCCCAACTCATAACTTGACAACTTGAAAAATGATTTCAATAATCAGCCAAGTTCAGGAAACTATTTGACGATCAGCACTGAAACTCCATTTTAATTTATTTCTTTCTTGTAACGCGAAACTTTGTACCCTCAAGTCATGGTCCAAAACTCAATCCAATGTCCAGTGATTTCCACTCTATGCTCAGGTCTTTGGACATCGAAAATGTTCTTCTACAAAGTCATCATAATATCACATAACACAAACTGACCTCACAGGGCTGCATGCCAAGAAGATTGATGACAGCACTAACAGCTTCAGCTAAATTCTCCCTTGCGCCAAGACCATATTCATCAACTCGCTCAAAATCAGGTCCCATGCTCTCCCAAGCATTCCTGAAATTTGAGACCCCAACTTTCATCATGTAATCCGCTGCAACAACTTCAAGGTCCTCCAGCTGGTATTCATCCTCCACACCATCGTCCTCTGCTTCACCAGTAGTTGGATCAACCTGATAAGAGCACCATACATGAAAGAAATGAAACACCATCTAATACTTTGCTTTTTGAGCAGATAAAGAGCAAAGAATTTTCTCCCTTAAAGAAAATAAGATATTGTAAGTTTGGGCAAAAGTCACTATTTGTAAAATGACTTTCAAAAGAGTCAGCAACTATGACCAGGTAATATATAACATGCCTAATTAATTCTCTTAATTAACACCACCTTGCCCAGAAAAAGGGAGATCCACACAACTGCAACTAGAAAGGTGAAAAGCCATTATCATTGCAGGAAAAGCATAGGAGCAAGTACCTCTTTAATGATAAACCTCAACATGTTTGAGAACTTTCCGACGGTTGGGACTCCCTCTAGCTTCTCAAATGCAACAAAGGCTTGTCCAGGTGAATCGTAAGGGAGAGATTTTAAAGGCCTGGATGCTACCTCTGAAAAATCTTCTGCTTCTGAGGAATCCACAATTACAGTAACCTGGCAGAACACAAAAATGTCAGAGATTGAAGACATTTCCTAATAGATTTTGAAATTTTAAGTAATTGCTTTTTAATACAAATAATCATTACATTTTCCAGTAATTGCTCTGAAATTGTGTTGGTGCAGTTGTACTGAAACACAACATGGCTGTCAAAAATGTGCTTGACAACATTAACTGCATATTCCGTTTCTGCTTCTGTGAGCTCCACAGGAGCCGAGGACTGAGGAAAGAAACAAACATCATATTAGTAACTCAATAATGATCTGCAAAAGTAACATGCAAAAAAGGTCAGCATTTAAAGCATGGAACCTTGAAAAGCTTCCCGAAGCTCGAAAACTCTGAAATGGAGGAAAGAAGTCTTTCATAAGCATCAACAGAAGCCGGATGGCCAGTTGGAGGAGAACCAAGACCAGTTGGCTTTTTCCCCGGAACCTTCTTCTCGGCGAGTGGCTGAGACTTGACTTCTGTTGGCACAGAAGTAAAATCAAATGGCTGCTCTGAAAGCACCTGTATCAGAAAAAAATTATTAATAATAAAATCTAATGAGATAATGACAATGGCAACAGAAAATGCACAATGGACACCTGAAGGCTTACATAATTTTTCAGACTCGTCTCCAGGTTGACAAGTGGTATGTCAAAAGCTCCAAAAAGAAAATCCTTTACATCTCTATCAGTTTCAACAGCTTGGCCATCAACACCAAGTGTATTAATGTAAAGTGTAGCCCTGTCACGAACCTGTAAAAGAGGTCAATAACAGAATTATTAAGAATAAATTAAATATTCTTGAGGAACAAAAGAAAGAACAAAATAGGCCCCATATGTAGGCCAAAGAAAGTGGAAAAAATATCTAGGATGCAGATGCATGAACAAATACAAAGCACTTTGTATCTAGTTATATGCTGTTGTAATCATCAGAAAAGGCTAAGTAAGACATGCTAATTCAGCAAATAAAAGCTTCAATGATCACTGTTATGCCCAAAAGGAAAATCAGATATACTAATACCAACATAGAAAAGCTTCAACACACTTTCATGCTGAAACTCACCTCATCATCACCATCAAAAAGACAGCGCCTCAACAGAACAAAAATGCGTGGCTGCACCAGAAATGAACCAATTCAAGTTAGAAGTCAATAATTAGCCAAGAAATGTACCTATAGCAGATGAAACACACACATAAAAGCACCTTCAATGCATCGACCATAGCACCAAACTTCGCCAATGTGCTAACAGCAGCAGCTCGAATGGTTGCATTCTCAAGATGCACACGATTGTAGATATACCGAATATATTTGCTGGGGTCTGATGTCCCTGGTCCTTCAATACCCAGGAAATGGAGAATCTAATAACAAATCCCAGGGAGAGCGAGAGAGAATATGCATTAGAGAATTAAAGAAAACACCAAGATTTCAATGAAAATATCCATTTCAGCTGAAAGAAAAGCCACCTGTGTGGAAAGATATGTAAATTCACAATCTTCAATGAACTCGCAAAGATGAAGCAACCCACTTTCCTTTGCCTCAGGGATGTCTCTGATTAGGATGACAATTGAATCAACAATTGCCTTCTTGTACTCAAAACCACCTTCTTCCCTTAAAATATTGCTCAAAAAGTTCATCCTGCAATGAATAAGAAAGAGGATTAAGTTGTGTTCACAGGCCAAGAAACAAAACATGTCATCAAACCTAATGACCTGGAAGAAAAGCACTTAAAAATTCTCACTCACAGTGATCTGTACTTCAGAGGGAATTTCAAACACAGAGATCTTATGGCCTCCACAACAACAATTTTAAATTCATCGGCAATGTCTGACATAAAATTTGTTATCTGCTTCATTAGACGGTCCACACTTGATTCATTTCCAGTCTTAAGCAGTGTAGTGATTGCAAGTGTGGCAATACTTCGGTTCTGATCAGAAATCAGACTCTCCATATCAATGTTGCAATTAGTGACAGCCATTGGATATGTCATGGCCACCTGTAAAAGATTCAGGCTTGGATTAGTGCATATAGGCAAAGATTCCGTATTCAAAGGCATTTTTGGTCAACACAACCTTCAGTTCAATACATGATTCCTCAATCATAACCAAAAGGCAAACAAAATCCCTCCCCCACCAGATAAATAAATAATTTCCCAACCACTAGCATTCCTACAATATTTTAACAGGCAATATAAATTGTACGGGTTTAGTAGCTTCAAAAAAGATAATTAACCTTGTTCAAAGTGCGGACAGCAGCAAATCTCAGCACTGGTTTGGAAGAACTCAAAAATAGCTGCAGAACAGTTATTGCTGGAGTCAATTCCCGGCTTGTCACACCACTGAGCTCTGTAATTGCTCTGGCAGCCTCAAAAATTACCATCTCTGCCTTATGGCGCAGACAAATCTCAAGAAAATCATAGAAAGGGCGGTCCCCTGTTTGTGTGTTAGCAGTTGACTCACGTATGACCTGCCATCATAATAATTTTCATAATAGCTGAAGAAAAGTCCAAAGAGTCAAAAACAAATGTTACAGCACAACAACCTGACTAGTGTAGCGTATCAAGAGGCATTGAGCAAGTGGTGAGCGGACACTTCCCCTTGTCAAACTGGTAACTAACTTGCTAACAGCCAGTCTATCATTCTGCCGTATCTGCAGGTTTGGAAAGCTCATGTGCCTTTATAAGATATCAATTCACATAAATCGATAGACAAAACCCAAATCATGAACAAAATCATCAACGCTAAAGAAAGTCAAAATTTAAGGTACCTGATGGAGCAAAGCAAGTGCATGGAATTGCACAAGGGCAGACCTCGACTGCACAGTTTCCTGGACCTCATTGCTCCACCTTTTCACAATCTCTGGGTTTGTCTAATTAACATGATCAACAAATTAGGATATTTTCTTTTGGCCTTTTCAGGTAGAAGCGCTAAAAAAAATTAAAATTGACACCTGGAGTAAATGTATTCCACTGACTAAAGCTGCACTGGCAACCACTGGATTCTTGTCAACGATTGCTTGCTTCAGATATCTCTCAATCTGGGCGAGAAGGGTTCCATCTGTTATCCGGCAAAGCACACGGATCGCGTTTGCTCTGTACATATCAGTCTTGCTATTCATGTCCTTCATTAAGGAGCTTGTTACAATAATAACCTTTCTCAGGAAAAACATCAAAAAGCAAGTCAATACCAACCCCAGATAAGCAACAAACAGCAAAAATAAAGCAAATAGAAGTCAACCGAAACATAACATATAACCTCATCTGCTGATGGGGACAATTCCTTTATCATCAAATAAACCATCCTCCTCAAACCTAAATCTCTTGATTGGAAAAGCTTTGTCACGGCAAAGAAGACTTCTGTGGATTCAATCTATTGAAAAGTGAAAAATCAAAAAGACGCAGTTGGAGAAGATCACATTCCTTTGGTAAACACATATCTTGAATAAAAAAAAAAACATAAATGATATGTGAGCAAAGCCATCCAAACTGTCTGAATTGCACTATAAAATTTCAAATAAGCATAGATCGTAATCTTCTTCAAATTATTAGCAAAAAAGAAAGCCTAACCTTGGTGAATGTTTCTCCTTGGTTCAGTAGATAAAGGAGCTTTGTGATAACCTACCAAAAAAATAGCATACCAAATCCCATTAATTAGCAGACACCACTTGCAAAAACCCAAGCTGCAAATAGAAACTGAGACACCATAAAGGTAAAACCTGGGAGCATCTTCTAGGATCAAGCTGGGGGTCATTGAAAACCCTGGCTTCCTGAAGAACGGCGCCCTTCTCTATCCCCAAGAATGGAGAGTACTCCACTGTCAAAAAATAGGCATTACACAAACAATCTGACATCAGGCAAACTCAGACAAGAAACAATCCACAATACCAATATCGCCTTCTAACCAATTGCCATAATACGTTTTTCACAAATCCGGAATCTAGAGGACGAACAAAGGATTTCTTGACAGCAGAAGCAGGAAACCGTCAGCAATCAAGAATTTATGAAACTGTGATCGATAGCCTAGATATTTGCCAACATCACCGTTATGAACTATAAAGTTAGATCAACGCAGTTTAGGCAGATTTAAATCGAGTGTAAATCAACATTGTAGTTCAAGAACCGGAAGACCTAGAGCAAGAATTGGATAAATGGATAGACACATGGAAAGCAACGCTCAGATCAACCAAACCTAAAAGAAATCAACTAAAATGCAGAGCAAAAACCTTCAATTCAAAATTGGACCTAAAATCGAAGAATGCACAGGAAAAAGAACCATATATATATATATATATATATATATATAAATTGCAAGGATCTAGAAGCCAGTCTCTGATCTCCAACGGCCCAGTGAAGCTTCAGAAGTTAAGCCCAAAATTAGACAGGAAAGTCGAATCGAAGTAGAGAAAAAGGATGGGAAAACGGAATAGGCTTCGAAGTGAAGAGAAACACGAGCAGTGATTCGAACTCGGGAGGGGAAAATTACTTTCGTCGTCGCGATCGTCGTCTTTCTTCACCAGAAACTGCTGCGCCATGTCTCGGCGATATCGGTCTTCCAGACAATCGATACGATTCTTTGTCCCTCTCTCTCTCTGTCTCGCTCTCGCTGTCTTGTCGGTTGGCTCGCGGAGTACAATTTATTTATTTTTTTTAACGCCAAAGTTTTGAAGATGAGCTCTCTCTCTCTCTCTCTTTCTCTCTCTCTCTGTCTCCGTGGAGATGGTAATTATGACCTTGGACATTTGTAATTTTCAGACGGAGTATGACCAATGAGAAAACGCCACGTTAACAATCAATAGGAGGTTTTCGCTCAATAAAACGCTAAGAATCGTAAAATAAAATATCTGATCATCGTACTATGCCAAATTTTACATCAAAATAAAGAAACATCCCTCCGAATTTGTTGAGCAGGGCTGCCAAGTTAAACCCAATACACTAGAAAGCACTTGGGAGTGTCTTGTGAGTCTCAAATGAATTCACAGGGCCCACAAATATTGGAACATTTACATTTATCAATGAAATTAGGAATGTCCGAATTTTGGCAACGAAGTATTTTCCCATTTTGTTATCGCAAAAGACGGGAAAAAGAAGACAACCGTTTACTAAATAAAGTTCCCAGGCACTTTTTGCCCTCCGTATTCTCAGCTGACTTTGGTTGCAAAGCGGATAGGCCATTTGGATAGCAAGTGCAGCAGTGGTCCAGCTAGCATTCCTCAGAAAAGTGATTCGATCGAGTCTTCCTGCTAAGCAATGGCGGTTCAAAGTTCAAACACAAATTTGGACAAACGTAAGGTTTTTACATTATAAAGAATATACGTAGGGTACAATACAAATAGGGCCTTCAGCATCATAAAGTTGCAACGGTACTTGGTTTTGGTGCGGGTGCCGCCTAAAAAAATTTGATAAGAACATGTCTTGCTGTTGTTTTCTCTGCTCAAAATATTTTACAGGGTAATTGTGTTCTTATAAATGTTCAAACACCCAAATAGCAATCGACTCTGATGATAAGAACATGTCTTGTTTTGGTAGCTTTACTCTCCCAGTGGACTGTGCCTTCGGTTTGCAATTCCGCTTTTGGCCATTTCTTCGCTGCTGGATGCGGAAGGGTTGAGGCCATACTCGCTTGTCTGACCATATTCACTGCTTGCATATTCTTGACTATCCAATGCCACCTTCCTAAACTTCCTCATGTCTGCACTGTACGTGCTGTTATCGTAATCAGAACTGCCAGAAGTGGAGCTGAAGATTGAGCTTTGGCCGGGTTTTACCCCCACGTTCAAATGATCCAGCGAGACATCACCTTCAAGTGCTCGAACAATCTGTTTCACATGTATTAGTTATCATCTTTCCCATAAAAAATTTATTGAAAATCAGCTAGCCAGCCCAGTTTAATTCTTTCTCAATATAGACAAAGAAATAAACAATGGTAATTAAGGTACCTGGCTCATTGTTGGCCGCCTCCTAGCTGAATGCCTAATGGATGCACCAGCGCATGCTATCATGCGTGCCATCTCATGGGGAAGGTAATGGCCCTCCAGACGTGGATCTGCCAGCTCATCATAGTTGCCATCCTCCAATACACTTGTACATAAAGGTCTAGCCTGTTGATTGACACATAATTTACAATAAAAATTTTCACAAAATGTAAGCATAAATCGAAAAGTGGAATTTCAATAAGCAGATGGAAGGGCGCAAATGCATAGTATTTGCGTTCTGTACCCAGTCTACTAAGCTGTCATCCATGTCTGCCGTAGGATCCACCGGTAGCCGTCCGGTTACTAGTTCCAATAGCATGACACCAAAGGAGAAAACGTCAGATTTCTCAGTGAGCTTGCCACTTGATGCATACTCCGGAGCCAAGTACCTAAATTGGTAAGTAAAGGAAAATAAAGGGTCAACGCATCCCATCGATATTTTTCAATTTTTCAACTAATCAGACCTAAATTGTACGAACACAAAAGATAATAGGACAGATTTTTCTTACCCAAATGTTCCCATGACACGAGTTGAAACATGAGTATTGTTGTCTGCTGAAAGCTTAGCTAGCCCAAAATCTGACACCTGGTTTATTTGTAAATCAATGCAACTCATCAGTCGAAACAAGCCATCTACTCGAGGGTTAAGCGAAATCTTTATAAGGCAGTGTCAAAGAGATTACGGTGTGCATATACCTTTGCTTCGAAACTGTTATCAAGCAGAATATTTGAAGCCTTGATGTCTCGGTGGATAATGCGTGGGTGGCCTGCATTCATCAAATAGATTATATCTAACTACAATCCGCGCGAAGGAGGAGACAAAGAGAGAGCAAGCAGGGAGAATGAAAGAGAGATTTACAGTCTTCATGCAAGTAAGCAAGTCCTTTTGCCGATCCCACAGCGATTTTAAGCCTAGTAGGCCATTCCATAGTTGGGCGGCCCTTACCTGCAAGTTGGCGATTACATTTAAATCGTCAAAGTGCATACACTGCTGCTGGTAGTAAGTGCAAAGAAAGGCAATAAAAATATGGAGCATTTAGAAGAGTACCATGAAGGTGATATTCAAGGGTGCAATTGGGGAGAAACTCATAAACCAGCAGCCTTTGACTCCTTGCAATGCAATAACCGACAAGGGAAACAAGGTGGCGATGATGGACCCGACTGATAATTTCAACTTCAGCCTGAAACTCGCGGTCACCTTGTCCGCTGCCGGCTTTGAGACTCTTCACGGCAATTTCCTTGCCGTTAGGCAATACTCCTTTATGCACATACCCGAATCCTCCCTGGCCAAGTAGGTTACCCTGTGAGAATCGTCCGGTTGCTGCCGCCAGTTCTTCGTAGGTGAAGCTGTTCTTCGTGAACCCGAGAGCCACGGACGGGTGTGGTGGAGGCAAGGCTGGTCCGTGTGGGCCAGAGAAATTGGAACTCACTTCACTACTGGGTACGAATGCACCAGGAGGTGGAGGTGGCGGCGGCGCTGGCCAGGCTCCGTGGCCTGGAGGTGGAGGTAAATCGCCGTTTCTTTGGTTTCCCCAGTTATTAAGAGGAGGTGCATTGTAATAGTTACCTGGTATTTCATGTATTTAACAATTATTCATCAACGCACAAGGTCTGACCGTCTGACCGTATTAGTAATTATCGAAGTAAATGCATTGAGAGGGCTCCCTCGATTCCAAGGCAATCCTAATCCCATTTCATTGACCACTCCAATACATGGCACGTCAGCCTTATTTTACCATCTCGTAGAGATCAAAATATTTTTCCCTTTTTTTTTTTTTTAATTTTTTGGTCTTCCCACGCCAGAACAAAAGTAATATTTTTTATGACAAATAGTCCCTTTCAGAATTGTTAACAGGAGGGTCGTGCAGCTTTCACTGTTTTTATAGAATGTACATAGCATTTAAAGTGTATCCGTAATTTTCGATGAAAATAATTTAGCACATTCTGCGATCATTAAGGCGTGAAGTGATTAAGAAAGGTACCTCTTGCTCCGGGATGAGAATGGTCTGCGTAATAATCGTGCCTTGGCGCCTTCTTTCTTTTCTTTCTACATGCGCAGAGATACACGAGCAAACCAAGCAGCAGCAGCACCCCTGCCCCAACTGCGACCCCAACTAAAATAGGTATAATATGATTGTTGTTCCCGCTGTCTGAGGTCGGGCTATCATTGGACGACGAGCCCCTCGAAGGGGGTCCCAACGATCTTGGAGGAGGCGGCGAGTGATTAGACTTTGGTGGTGGAGGCGGCGGCGGGGATTGGTTACCACCATTGCCTCCTTTTGGTGGGGGTGGCGGTGGCGGGTGTGAATTGTTTTGGGAAGGTGGTGGTGGAGGTGGCGAGGAGGATGGTGGGGGTGGTGATGACGATGGTGGAGGGGATGAGGATGGAGGGGGTGGCGAAGATGATGGAGGCGGAGGCGAATTTGATGATGGAGGCGGAGGCGAATTTGATGATGGAGGGGGTGAATCTGATGAAGATGAAGGAGGCGGTGGAGAATCTTGCTGCGGGGCAGAAGCCATGGAAGTACTTTCCGACCGGTATTACAGTAAAATGGTGCCGGACTAGCCCCACCGCTGCTCCTAAGAATGACCCCGGCAATCCCTAATGAGAATACGTATGCGTTTAGGACAGTGAATTCTTTTATGCTCAGCAATTAACTAGAAATGACGGCAGAAAAAAAAAAAAGAAGCCAATTTAATTTGGGAATCAATTAACTATTCATTGTGCAGCAACAGTGCACGTACAAGATGATCAGCAACGCATGATTGCATGGCCATTTCGGTTATAAACAGATAATTATGCATTCAAATTTTCCTTGCCTTCCATCCGACAATTAAACCTTCACTAAAATGACATATATTCTCGTGCTTGTATGTATATTTGTGAGAAAGAAGGAGGGGAGATGAGGGCACCTGTAGGAGAGGAAGCGTAGGAGGATTCTCGGACGATAGAAAGGAAGTAGTTGCATGGAAATAGTTTTTACATGAAAGGAAAGGGCAAAACCGCGTAGCGAACCCCACTAAGATGTCTCCTACAATTGAGGGAACTATCTACCTTAATTATGTTCCTTTTCAAAGTGGGTTTTTCTGCTTTGCCCCTATATTGATGTTGCACCCTCCATACATTTTAGCAGGACAATAAAATCCTTCAATCGGGAGAAATGAGGTCCAATTTAAAGGTAAAAATGGGAAACCGCATTTGATTTTTTAGTTTTTTTACCCAAACTGAAGAGGTCGTTTGGTTGTCTGAGTGAGCCATGAATGTCCGTTTCTTGGGTCGATCATAATTTTTGTTAGTTTTGCTTTCTTATCTATTATTGGCCTATAAATTTACCGACGTCCCACTCGCCTTCGCCTGTACTCTGTGAATGTCCTGCCAACGAGTCCTTGGTCACCTTTTTTCTCGGTTTCGGGCACAGCTGGAACTGTTAATAGCCGTGAACAACACGACAATGCATGGATGTGAATTGGCATAGTGAAATTGTTGAAACAAATTGTAGACTGGGGGTTTTATTCTAGGGACGGGAGAGGAAAGCGTCGCTCCGTTACATATATATATATATATATATTCACAATTAATGGAACTTTGCAATAAAAAAGAAAGTTAAGCAAGGCTCTGGGAAAACTTAGGTAGTTGGGCAGCGCCATCTTTGTCAAAAATGTTACTAAAAAAAAAGAAACCAATGATGAATATTATCGAGTAGAAACCAAGAACCAAATAATTAAGTACATCTAGAGATGCCCATCAGCTAATTTAGTTTGAAATCCAGAACATCGAAGCATACGCTGTAATGTTTAGGGTGTTAGCGTAAGAACCGGTGACAAGTGTTATGAATTCAAATAGTTTTGCAGAAGAACTGAAATTTTAGTCTAATGGTTAATGTTCAGGTTGTGGGATCTGTAAATCTCCAGTTCATGAGATGTATACAACCAAATTTCAAAGTGAAGAAATGCATGACTGGTGATATAAAAAATTATAGATAAAAAAAAAATAAATAAATATATATATATATATATATATATATATATATATATGCACATCTAACAAAGTAAATCAAAAAGGTGAACTATAAAATTTCCCTTGCTTCTAAAGAAGAAATGAAAATTTTTGAAATTAATTACAAGTTGACGGAGCAAGATGGAAGTAGCCATAAAAAAAAAAAAAGAAGCAAAACGTAAAATTCATTTATAAGCAACGTTATGTAATAAAATATTGCTTATAAAGTATTGTTTGATTAAGGTTGAAGTTGAATGCATTTTTGTAAATAATTTTGTGGTCCACTCGTAGACGCGGAATTGGTAATACTGTAATTATGACCACAAATAAAAAAAATAATAATAGTACTATTTTTTTTTTTTTTTAAGGAGGCTTACTGAAAACGTTCACAAACACAGCTGTCACCCTAGAACTTCGTTATTAAAAATTTAACAAACAAAACTATATATTTTTTTTTTAAAAAAAAAAAAAAGGAGAAGGAGAAGGAGAAGGAGGAGAAAGAAAACAAAATTACGGGTCAGCTCCAGCTTTCTATGTCGGAGCGGACGAGAGACTGGAAAGGTCTAACTTCCTGGAAAATAAAAAAATAAAAATAAAAATAAAAACAAAGCAAAAAGGAAAGTAGTGGCGTCTTCTAAACTCAAACTCCCAAAGCAGAGCTGCGGAGGACTTAAAATCCATCTGCCTTTCTGCTTGGTCGTTAATAGTGTAAAAGTCCGCCTGTCTTTTTGTGTCCGTAAACCGAAAGATCGGTTAGTTCATCGACTAGGCCCGCCGCCGCCATGCCTTCCCGTAGAAGAACGCTCCTGAAGGTCATCATCCTCGGCGATAGCGGGTCTGTCAACTAGTACTGCTTGCATCGATTCTGTTTTCTCTATGTAGATTCTTACCTGCGATTCTTAATTCTAGGGTTTTTTCTTATCCGCTAGGCGGATCTTCGATATCCTGGGATTCGATCCGATCAAACTTTCTGTTTTTCTCTTTTTCCCTGTAGTGTTTTGATTCGGCTCGAGGAATTCCTTTTGTGAACGCATGCTTGATTTTAAACGGTCTTATTAATTTATTTGTCTTGCGTGAGTTAATTGTAATGTCACTCCTGTTCGTCTCTTAATCGAAGGATTGCTTATGTTTTTTTGCGTTTGTTTTTTGTCAGGGTAGGGAAGACCTCCTTGATGAATCAGTATCCTTCGGTTCCGATGTATTTGATAATGGTTCACACGCATTGCCCACAGGCTGGAATTCATTGTTTTGTTGTTTTATTTTTGTTTTTTCTTGACGCGTTTGCTTTTAGATATGTAAATAGGAAGTTCAGCAATCAATACAAGGCAACCATTGGAGCTGATTTTTTGACTAAAGAGGTGCAGTTTGAAGATAGACTCTTCACTTTGCAGGTTGGTGCTGGTAATGTTAGACTAGTTAAATCATTTTCTCACTTGAAATTTTCTTGTGCACTGAGTTTTCTGTTCTTAAGCATGCTTTTGGGGGCCTTTGGTTATGATGTATATGGTCTTGGAGGAGCATCAGTTCTCAAAGTTTTCCGCGAATTTTAGTCATAGAGGGACTGCAAGAACCATTAAAAGGGAGTAGTAAACCCACGGCAACAAAGTAAAATGGAAAGGTTCAAGAAGCTATCTAAGCTGTCTTGAATACTTTACTGGATCGTTGTAACTGTGCTTTCTGTTGTTTTCTCAGATCTGGGATACTGCTGGCCAAGAAAGATTCCAGAGTCTTGGTGTTGCCTTCTATCGTGGTGCAGATTGCTGTGTCCTTGTGTATGATGTTAATTCCATGAAATCATTTGACAACCTTAACAACTGGAGGGAAGAATTCCTTATTCAGGTATACCATCATTTATATCTGCAAATCTTACTGAAGATTGGATTCAAAAAATTTTTTTGATTTTGTCCAATGAAGAAGTTAGCATCATGACAATTTGAAGAAACCATCTGCAGGCAAGTCCTTCTGATCCAGAGAATTTTCCATTTGTTGTTCTTGGAAACAAGATCGACGTGGATGGTGGAAACAGTAGAGTTGTATGTATATTCTTGAATACCCCTTTCTCTCTCCCTCTCCCTCCCTCCCTCTCCCTCCCATATTCATATGTTCACATTAAAAGCTAGTGTTCCTCAGTCACATTGCTGCTATCAAATTTCTAGGTTTCAGAGAAGAAGGCACGGGCTTGGTGTGCCTCAAAGGGGAATATACCATATTTTGAGACCTCTGCCAAGGAAGGCATTAATGTGGAAGAAGCTTTTCAATGCATAGCAAAGAATGCTTTAAAGAGTGGTGAAGAGGAAGAGATGTAAGTTAGAAAACCATGTCTGTGTGCACACACTACAGTAGTAACGCTTTATGGTTACTACTGTTGCCATTAGAGAATGCATATTCACAGGTCACTGCTTTGATCTAATTTTTTTAGTTTATTAGAAGTTGAATTGTAGGTTAACTGCTGTGAACATCCTTTTTAAATATGATAGGTTATATCTTATCGATTTCACCCCTACCATTTCTGGATAATATTGTTTGGCATTTTTTTGGATTGACTTATATCGAATGAGATTCTTTAACTATTAATTCAGCAGCTACATATTTGCACTTAGGTTGAGCTCTCAACAACCATTATTTCTGTTGTTACTTTATATGTGTTGGAATTCTTTGGAAAAAAATAGCGATATTATTTTTCTGGCTCTTATGTATCTGTTGGCATTTTTTCTTTCCTGTTATGAAGATACTTGCCAGACACAATTGATGTTGGGAGCAGCCATCAGCCTAGGTCAACTGGATGTGAGTGCTAAACTATGGAGTATGACCTGATTCTTCGCCAGCAATAAGTTATATTTACAAATTACAAGTTCTTTACCTTATTTGGCCTCCTCTAGGCATTCTTAGTGGTATGTACGAAGCTGACTGTGTACATTAGTGTTTGTGGGAAACAAAATGGTCCATCGATGCTGGGTCTAGTGCCTTCTATGTAAAACTGTTTTTGATTTCTTTAGATTGTGCTTGATTTCTTCGATAGCACTAGTCCGTAATTGTTCATTAATACTCTGGTTTATTGCATTGCTTCCGATGTTTTCCATTATTTCATCATAGTTGGGAGAGAATAGGGGGCCTTTCTAGTGGACTTTTCTCCTTTTACTTTCCGTTTTGATACGCTGGGATTCCCAACCGAGCAACAACTTTACAATGGGCAACAATACCGTAACCCATGATACCGGATAGGAAGGATCGTTATTGATTGGTACGTACGTGCACAGTGGGTCGAGACTGAACTTGAAACTTATGAATTCAAGTTAGTTCAAACGGTGATGCCATGGCCTTTGTTAATGCAACGGTATACCCTTGAACAGATAAAAGGGAAAACGAAAGAAAGTGGATCTGACATAAGACACGAATATCCCCTTGTAGCTAAGATCCAAACTCGGCAGCTCCATTTCTAATATATATTCGCAAAAATAGAAATTGATCTGCTGTCTCGAATATAATAGCAATTAACAGATACAACTGACTAGACTGGGAACTGGAACCACTTTAAAGTTGTTCCACCGGCATGCATTTTGATTCTTTCGAAAGGCGACTAATTTTACCGCTTACAGACTCGCAAAGTTTCAGAAACGTGGAGAACCCAGCGGTACTGCCAAATGTATCACATCAAAGGCGTTTCAATTTGAATATAATGAATATGCATTTTCTTACATGGAGCATTCTACACCTTGAAGCAGTAAGACCTATTACAGAGTACAGAACTATATCGATTCTACAGTATGCTGACAGCTGAATACAAGCTACAAGCTACAAGCTACAACATTAGTAAGGAACCTAGCTGCAAGTCATCGCATGTTCATCCCCATGCTTTTAACTTTATGTGGGGCCAAAAAAGCGAAAATCTCAGTAGTCGCCTGGCCTGTTCCTCCAAAATAATGCCAAGGATGATATCCCAGCAAAAAACATTAATCCAAACTCTTTTGGCTGCCAGATGGGTTTACAGCATCTTCTGGAGTAAACTGGATTAAAGATGAGAAAGGTATTAAAACTCGTACAGTCCATCATAAATTATCCACGCAACTTAACCGCTAATAATTGAGAGACACAGGGAGCAACTGCAGTTTTGTGAAGGGTTAAAAGTAGTCATGTTTTGTTGCAGCAAACAGGTCCATACATGAACAACATTATTTATTTAACTCTGGAAGCTACAGCCAGTAAGCTATACTCATGGTTCCAGTAGCAAAAAGAACAACATGAACAACAATGTCATGCTGACATGGAAAGGAAATATGATGAGACATTAGTACTAAAGCAAGGTCTAGCCAAGTTCAAGCTCTCGAAAGCACATTAAAAATCTATTATCAATAAGAACAACAGGAAAGTGCACTTACTTGGTAAAACTGGTCTCAACGGATGGTTGAATAAGATTAGTGAACTCTCTTCAAATGCACTCTAGGTAAAGACTACTTTGTCCCAACAGATGAAAGTTTATCCTGGCCAGAATGCCCCATGGAACTTCCTGATTTAGTTGTGGATACAAATTGGTTAGGAGTTGGAGCAGGCATCCCTGGAGGCCTGAAGATTGGTGGCCTTTGGGAAGTCATACTCATAAGTGGCCTTGCCAGTGAGTTTGGAAAGTTCGTTGCAATTCTGTTGGTGGGAAAAGATGATGGCATTGCTCTAGGTGCGGAAGCTGGTAAACCTAGTCGGGCAGCAATGATTTGTGCTCGCTCATGATAAAGCCTTTGCCTGGACCAGTCCAGTTGCTCCCTGACCCTCATTATCACACTGTCCATTTCGTTAAAGAAAGCTAACTTTATTTCCAACTTATGTAGCTGGAGAAAATGAAACCATTGCAAAAGTCAGACTAATGCAATCAACAATGGACAATAACATGGAGAATCTATTGCTCTATAAAAATACCTGCTTTTCTATTAAGGATAGAGCAAGTTGTCTGATTTGGTCCTCTTCCTGATTTGCCAGAACTTTTGCCTTAACTGTTGCAGCTGAAAGTGCAGAAACTGCAGCACGTTTTATTTTATCTAAACTATTGCTCTCTTTGATGTCTTCACTGTCGGGCTTCTCTTTCTTACTGTGTTTTTTGTCCTCAGCTGCAAAATGCAAACAAAATTAGAAGACACACTCAAAAGAAAAAGATATGCTGCAAAAATTTTGAACCATGAATTACAAAGCAGAATCACTCCATGGTGACTAACATTACTCTACTAATGTAGACATTCTGATCAGAATAAACCTTACTCACAGAGAGAGAGAGAGGAATAAAGACCTGCAGTTAATCCATTTCCAATCAAGGGATTTGATGTGGCTAGCTGTTGGGTCTTGTTCCCATCTGAAGGCTGTGAAGATAGCATGTCTGCATCCTTGGGTATCTCTGTAGGTTTAGAGCACTCTCCGAGTGAATTGGATTTCAATGGTTGCTGTGCCTCAACCTTCTCTGAGTTAAACGAATCTGATGCCATTTCTGCATCCTTAGATGCCTCCAAAGGTTTAGAGGGCTGTTCAATAGGCACTGATGGGTAAGGATCATTCTTTTCTGAAGGCTTTAAATCAGACCCCATGTCCCCATCCTTAATTGCCTCTGAAACCTCAGAATGTGTTCCCAGCAAAGATCCTTCCCATGATTCCTTCGCAGAAATTGATACATGTTCAATTTTGGATGGTGGCTCATCTGATTCTTTTGGAATAGTTGGTGAGTGGTCCTTTGGCAACTCCAAAATAGTAGACTCTTTCAATTTACCAGTTCCAACTTCCTCATAAGGAACTGTGCCACCCACTTCATTTACAGTATTTAAGTTCTCTGTAGATTCAGCATTTGGAGAACCTACTGGTTTTTTTTCTTC
The DNA here is from genome assembly GCA_021464305.1 of Kandelia obovata. Classification (NCBI taxonomy): domain Eukaryota; kingdom Viridiplantae; phylum Streptophyta; class Magnoliopsida; order Malpighiales; family Rhizophoraceae; genus Kandelia; species Kandelia obovata. Next base: position 3,423,285 of record CM038476.1, read on the forward strand.
TGGACCAGAATCTTCATTTGTTAAGTCTTTCTTGTCATCTTTCTCATTTTTTTCCTCCTGGTTATCTTTTTTAGCATCTTGATCAGGCAACACAGCAACACTACCAGAATCGGCTTGCTCATTTCTGTTATCTGGTGGATCTTTCAAAAAAAAGCAGTGCCTTGCTGCTAACTGCATGCCCATTGAATTGACAGATAATGACTTCAAAGAGCTAAGGGCTGCAGCAGTAGCAGTAGCAGCATCAGGTCCCACCAGTTTTGCCAAAAATGCTGCCTATGGGAAAGCAACAAGAAAATTGGAAATTATATTCAATTTTTTCAACATAAAAGTTCAAATGATATTTTTTAATGAAAGTTCATAAAGTTAACTAGTGATCATCCTAAATAAAGCCATAGTTTCCTTACAATGGACTCACCAAGGCCATGACAGGGTTTCCAACTTCTGCAAATGAAAGTTGCCTTTCAGGTGTTGGCAAATAACCAATGGCTTCAAATGCTTCTGTGAGAGACTTAAGTGCAAAGTTGTTGTCCATATCTTCTCCGGCCTTGCTTTCACTCATAACTTCTGATTTTGAAGTTCCTTGACCACTTATTACCTCACATACATTGTCAGCTTTGGAAGTCTCTCCACAATTTTTTGCTTCACCCACATCTTGTTTTGAAGCTTCTATTGGTGAAGTTGAGCGCTGATCTTCCTTAGCTTCAGTTTTACCATCATTCACTTTGGGGACATCTTTAGAGCCAGATGCTCCATCCGTATTTGCAGCCGGGTCCAATGTTTCTTTGGCACTACCATCTATATCATCACTACAATCAAAAAAAGCATCCTCAATTGGCATTTGAACGAAGTGTAATATACATTGAGCTTTTGTTTTGGTGGCAACATGCTCTGCAATCTCATTCCAGTTTTCTTTGTAAAGTTCCAATGCCTCAAGGAGAAGTAGAGTCTCCTGGTCTGTCCAATTTCCACCACTTGCACCAGGAGCCTCAGCAGGCTCCATGAGAATAAAATCCAATGAAGACATGTCTGAGCCAAATTTCCCATTGTTGAAGCAATCAGCACACAAATCGTAATCTGCCTGTTCAAAAGGATTCCAAGTTAGAAAGATTACAGATCACCATGGATAGGGCATGCGACAAAATCAACCAACCATCAAACCTCACAACAGCACCAAAATCATTCATATTTCACGCAACTCTCATGGTTGGACATACTATAGCAAGGAGGATATGGACTCAACATATCAGACAGTGCCGAGTGCACCACTTGCAAAACAAACATACATGAGTGGACAGGAGATTCTATTTGAGTGCTTTCTGAATGCACATTATGGAATATGTTCCTGCTCTTATACACCATATATGTGCATATCAAATATGTTTCTAATCTCTTGGATTTAACAGAGTTTGGCATCCTGACTGTAAGTTTTCTATTCTCCTCTCTAGAACAATATTTCCCAGAAAAGTATGCAAACTAAGGAAGAATATTTTAACTTAGACAAGATACAGATAGTGATTTGATTTTTAACATATAGGTCTGCCATATGGGCAAATCCTTCTGTGGGTTTTTCTACAGTTATATGAGGTACAAAATCTTGTGAATGGCTTTATATACTAATTTTGCACACAAAATCAGATCTATTGACTGAGATTCACCATTTAAGCATATGTTTATATTTGAATTGACACCTCTGAATTCAATGATGCAGAATCAAAATCGCATACCAAGATGATCATAAGGGTGCCTCCCTACAGGGCAACAAACTAATGGATTCTAAGAAACAACCAACCTGCTTCTGACAATGAAATCGCTTGCGCGAGCAATCAGCTGAACAAGAATTGCAGTGGTACTCAACAGCCGGCCCCTCAGGCCTTGCTGAGTCTTCAGCAATTGCAGAATCAGGAAACAATCCAGACGCGGCAGCTGGCATTGTGATATTAGGCTTAGGAACAATAGGAGAGTATGGTTGAATGGGCTCAAAGCAAAACAATTTTTCAAGCAATGAATCCTTCTTTGCTGCTTCATCGTCATCAGTGGTTGCAGTGCAATCTATTGGTGGGAATGGGTGAAAATTAATCAGTCCCCAATAGTCTAAGAACTCTAGCACTTCCTGCCTTGCATCCAGGTCTCCAGCTTCAAGCTCTGACAAATCTTTTGGTTCAATTTGTGCATTTGGATTTGCATGAAACTTCTTCATGATCCAATTACGTATCTCCATATACACATCCTGTGTCCTAGTATGGGACTTGCCATTAAAAAAGGAAGGAAGCGCATGCTCCTCAAGGGGGTGAACCTTAGTCCATGAAAACCAACCTACAGCTCACGGTAGGGTGAAATAAAGACTTAAGCTCAAATAGGTAAGAAAATGGAACTCAATAACATAACCAATTGTGTGACTAAACAAGCCTACAATTCAATCCAATTTCTTTCTTTCTTTCTTTCTTCCTTCCTTCCTTCCTTCCTTTCCACCAAAACAAAGGGGTTGTACAAAACCTTTACCAAACTAAATAAGAAAAACAGTTTCGTACACTGATTATATAATCAAGGTCTTAGATTGATCAGCCGATTACAAACAATTTGCAGTTAGATCCTCACTTAATCAAAAACAATTTGCAGCTCTAAAAACATAAAGAAAGCAATAGGTTAAAAAAACTAAATCTTAGGATGTATCATCATTCCAGCTAATGAATGCCTCTGAGTTTAGCTAGCATAACACGAAATATCCCAAATTCCACTTATCTGGAAACCAATAAGAAAATAACCACCTGTTCATAAAAATTCTCAAATCTGAAGAGTTTCAGAACATGGCACTGGAAAACTAACCGCAATGACTAGGCACCACGTGAGCATTAGAATCCCGAGATCTAATAGCCTCAAACTCCGATTCTATAGCTGCCTCCAACTCCTCCAACTTACTCCCCTCCTCCTCTTCCAGCGACTTTGTGGCATCCGGTGCCACTGCAGCTACCTCCTTCTCGAGCTTCGCGCGAGCAGCTGTCGCCGTTGTAGCATAAGCTGAATTATTAGGAGTCTGGCGCGCTCTGGTCAACGGGCCATTGTGGATCGGAGGGTGAGCCATCGAGGTCTTCTCGCGAGTGAGCCGTTTCGACGGCGCTGATGAAGAGTTCGATGTAGAGAGCGCGTTGGCTTTCCTCTTTTGCCCGCCAGCTCCGCGCCGGGAAGATGGCGGCTCGGATGACGCCGGTGAGTCGGCTCCCGCTGCCGCTACGGCGGCGAGCATAGCCGCCGGTTTCTCCTCCATTAATTTGGTTGTCGTTCAAAGGGTTTTTGGCTCAAGCAGTGAAAGATGGAATACACCATTTCAAGGGAATCCTACTGGCAGAGTTGGATTTGCTTCTTCCACGGTAAGCGTCAGTGTTTTTACCGGCCAGCTGCGTACAAATGTGTCTGGCAATAGTATGTTTGGCATGTTTCAATGTTCGTGTTCCTCTGAAGCGGCAGTCCACTTTCAGTATCGTGAGGGTTCAGCTATTTGTCCATCCTGGCCGTTGAAAAGTTTAACGGGGTTAAGAATCAGATTGGGGAGGAGAGGGGGGTATATATATGTGCGTGGGCCTTTATTTATATTTGTTTTGACCCAACTTGGGCTGGACTGGGCTTATAACTCCTGAAAAGGCCCATAGACCAAACATCAATCTTGGACTGGGCTCAAATCTTATTTGGAGGACTTGTAAACCTTTTTTTTTGGTCTAAGAGGTTTTTGTCCCTAGCATTTTAAATATCCATAAATAAGTCTTTATATGTGCATAAATAAATTTTCATATATCTCTATACTGTTTAATTATTGAATGAACAAACAGAAATATCGAAATAACTCTTATATCTACTAAAAGTTTTCTATAGGTAAAGTGACCATAGAATACAACCCTAAATGAAATGCATGCACATTGTGATTGTTGTCTGGAAAGTCCATATGGTAGCAGAGAATGTTCTGGTGTCTGTAGACTGAATATCCAGCCCAGGAGTTCTCCAAGCAAGCATAGCCAAACTACCAAGGCGCAAGGATTTTTTTTTAATCCGCTTTCTGATAGCTAGCTTATTGACACCCAAAATTAGCACGAAGCAGCCAAGCAACCAACCTTAGTTTTCAAATGGAATAGTCAAAACATGTCTGTTGAAGATAGAAGTGCCACTAAAATGACCTGATGGATTACTGAGAGGGAGTCCAAGTAAAACCCAATATATTACATTGAAAAAATACATAGCAATGAAACAGCAGAGGGTTCCGACATCGTTCAAGAAACTCCTAGGCCCCGTCAGAGGAAACAACGATTAATTATTATTATTGTGAGGCCTTACAATTCACAAACCACAATCACATAAATACATATTTGAGACAAGTAATACTCGTGAAAAGAGAGACAAAGGGCGCACTAGCTTCTCTCCATGGATTAAAGTAGCTTTATTTCTCCCCCTGGTCCTTATAAACCAAAATATTAGGTCTCGGCTCAAAGTCCTTAACGAAAGATTTCTCTTCTTTATCGTCGCCATAAACGATGAATATGCCGGACCGTGGCTTAAAATCCTTGACAAATGATCCACCTTTGGTTGGCTTAACATCTTTGTTGCGAACATTAGCGCCAAGTCCTGGCTCATCATCCTTGAGGAAATGGATCATCTCTTTGTGCTCAGGATTTTCTTCTGCGTCAGTGTGACAGTTGGCTTTGCCATTAGAAGTAATAGGAACATGGCGAACAAGGCCTCGTATTGCTTCTGGCATTGGTTGATCTTTCATGACACCTCTCCAATATTCACCCACATCTTTTCTTGCACTGATGCTGTTACTGAACTGTTGAAAAAGAGAATTACAAATAAAGAAAAATGCCAAATATTGCAATTGAAATCGCGAAAAGAAAGGGTATATATACATGAGATGTAGACTAAAATTAATGAATTGTCAGATTTGCTTAAGTCCCATGATCAACATCTTCAAGTTCAGTTTTTTGAATGTTTAAAATCCCTAGGTTCTATCTGGCACTGATAGTGAATGCCTACCAAAAGAAAGAAGGAAAGAGAAAGCAAAGCAGCAGAGAACTCCATGTTTCTGTTGCAGAAGAAGGAACTTCTGTGAATTGTGCGGATACCACATTCACTCACATCACCTGCTGCTATTTATAGGTGGGAAAACAAGAGGGTTATCAACACGATGGCCAAGAGCCTAAAGATCCACATCCACATGCCCCACGCTGCAAATAATAATTAATTAGAGGTAATTTTATGATAATTTTAGGCCCCATGTGCATAATTATTAATGTCGGCTAATTAGGACCCGATCCTCACCACCATCATTCACCAGTCAAGATCTCATAGAAAGATTTTCTTTCTTTCATGTTTTGTTACGGGATGCAATTCTATTGCGTTGTTTGGTAATACAGCAATATCATTCGTAATGGGATAGAAAGGCCCCCGTTACTCCCCGGAAAAAAACTAATCGGGAAATACAGATTGGGATGATTCAGCGCTGTCATTATTCAGAATCTGCGGGAAGATTTAGGTGAAAAACGACAGGTTGCGAGGGCCCCGAAAGTTCTGCTGGTCTTGGATTCTAGTAAATAATAGCTCATGTTTCTATGAGGCTGGCTTCCTCTTATCGTTGCGCTGTTGTATTATTGCATTGCTAGTGCCTTTGATTGCATCGACCAAAAAAAAAAAGGTAATGCTTTGTTTGGTTTATGAGAAAAATGAGGGAAAGAAATGTAAAGAAAAAAAGGGGATGAGAAATAAACTCTCACTTGTTCGGTATGCCCGTGAAAAAAGAAAATTGTAGGAAAATCTTACACAAAGTTTCTCAGCCAGTGACACTGTTCACAGTCCCATTGGTGAGAAAATGACACAACCAAAGAACTTTTTACAAAATTTGCGAGTAAATTACTAATCACCCCATGTCTTACATACCCGTCATTTGTTTTACTTTTATTCTTCTGATTGAGACACATCAACGCTGGCAGCTCCTTTTTCTTTCTATAATTTCTTTTGTTTGAGTTACCTTGTACCAAAAGAAAAATAATAATAAATAAATCATATGTAATTTTTTATATGAGGGTGGAAGTGTCATTTTATAAATACTAATTTTTATTTTCTTTTTTACTTCTCTTAACATCAAACAAAATTTTATAAGTTTATATATTTTTATTCTATTTTCAATTTATTTAATTTATTTAATTTATTTAATTTTTTTCTTCTTTTTTTTTCACACCTCATTTTATATCCAATCAAAATATCAGATTATATAAAAACATAATTTTCTTTTTTATAGATATCTATTTTCAATCTTTCTATTTTCTTCATTACATCGAAATAAAAAAAAATCTAATTTTTTATTAATTTTCTTTCCCACTTATCTCTAATGTATCTAAATAACTAATTAAAATTATTATTTTTTAAATTTTATAAAAAATTAAAAATTAATTATCAATGAATACACATAAAATTTGAACGAGAAAATATATTAAATATAAATATAATTTTTTATTATTTTAAAATAAATAATTTTTTAATTATTTTTATTTGAATGTACGTTATACATTAAATCATACTAATTAATATATTTATAAATTTTAAATATGTTATTATTTTTATTATAAATTATATTTTTATTTAAATATATTTACAAAGACATTGTCATCTCTCTAATTTGGATCCAAGTAGTAAATTACTAATTACTCTTTGTATTATATACTCAATTTTTTACAATAAAGATTGATTCGCTTACAAAATAAAAATGGCTAAAACATAAAAGATAAAGCTCGTTTCATAATCAAGATGTCAAATATTATAAAGACATTGTCATCTGATGTCTCTTTCTAATTTGGGTCTAAATAGTAAATTATTAATTATTTCTTATTTTATATACCTAATTTTTTATAATAAAAGTCAATTCACTTATAAAATAAAAATAGATAAAACACACACAAAAAAAATAAAGTTCATCTCATAATTAAGAAGTCAATTATTGCAAAGGCATTGTCACGTGAGAACTCTCTCTAATTTGGGTCCAGGTTGCTCGGTACGGAAATCGAATGGGGTGGGGTTAGACTTATTGTTTTTTAGTAAAAGAAGGGGTTGGGTTAAGGGTTTCAGGAAACTGAGTCAGGTGTGGGGTTAGGTTTGTCTTTTTACTTTTCTTTTTTATATCAGTAAAATTGGGGATTGGGCTAATGGTTAAAAAAAATTAAGATTTTACACGCGCTGGGCTTTTGTTCTTTACGTTGCAATTATTAATCTTTAATCTTAAAATGCGAAGAGCATGAGGGATTCCAAACAGTAAAGGAACGAGCAGAGAGCTTTGTCTCGGCTTTATGACTTTGTCAGCTTTGTTAATGACCGAATCGCCGAAGATCCTCGCTTACGGGGGATTGCCTTTCCTTTTTCTTTTGCTTTTTTTTTTTTTTTCTTCTTCATTTTTTTGTTCATATTTGGCCATTATTTTTTGCAAACAGCAAATGTTTCTTTAATCTTAGTAATTAGCCTGCATAAAAAGCAATGGTAAATTAACAACGGTAACGAAAACTGAATCAAAGGAATTCGAGGGGTAAATGATTCAAGTGAAAGAGAAAGCTTACAGCGAGAGGGTATTAAGCCATCAGAAAAGAATATTGTAGGTGACAAATACGTGTATAAGACAAGGAAAAAATAGCAATTGAAGAGGAAAAAAGAAAATGGACGATTTTCTGGCGACCATCCATCGCTCGATAGCAAAATGTAATGCCCCACGCTGTCCAATGTACACTCATTCTGTGTATTATATAGCTTAGAAAGCGATTTGAGGGATCCTTGTCAAAGAAACACATCAAGTGATACGTATTAGAAGTACAACCATGATGAAAATACATGTCATTAAGAACATCATGAGCCATGTGAAGCATGTAGTCTTGGAATTCTTCGAGTATACCTTCAAAGCCCGGACATTGGCACGACCAGTGCTAGCCAAGCTCTCTACTCAACAGCCTTCTCTGTAGAATCAAGTATCTGCACGCAATCCATAATTGGATTAAGAAGCTAATAAACTGCTTGCTCAAACCACAACACGCATGAAAAGCAAGAGACAACGGCAGTCCAGCTTTTCTTTCAATCTACTTTAATTAGTTAAGATGACAAAGAAAATGTTTCCACATAGAAATAATTTTTACAGGAGGCAAATTTGGGTGTCATCCTCTTCTGCAGTAGCATTGGACACTCTGGTTGTGGAGGAATTGGGGTTATGGATGATGGTATTAGGCACTTCTTCCAGGCCTGTACATGATTGTTGCAACTTCTTCTGTTTTATCATAAGTTATGCTTGGAGATCACAGGGTATCAGAAAAATAGTTTAACAGATGCATTGTTTGTACATGCATGATCCTTGACATCATCAATGTAATAAGATTTAAAACAATCCAAGACTTGTTAGAGCCTCTACAAACCATACCCTTTCAGTGTTTTTCAGACTGACTCATCACGAGGCTACTCTCCTTGAGTTGTCTCACCAATCCAACCATCTCATCTGTCAAGTCCTCTTGTAGCTTTCTGTTATGGAAGACAAATCAAGTTAAGAAATTACAACAGCAATAAGACATGTGAAACAGTTTAAAGTCATATGCATTCCGCAAGGCTTCCATGCATAAGCTTTGTCTGATTTTGTTGCAGCGGAGCGGCGTCGAGTAACCTCCTCATGTTTATCTCCGTTTTGCTGATTGCTATCACAGGTCCCCTAGCCAGAAAGTGTATACAATGTGAGAATTCGTTTCAAGGCTGGGCATTCATCGAGTCGAGTTTTTCTCTTGTCAAAGCGTCGGTAGATTAAACTCCAAAAAAAAAAAAAAAAAAAAGCAAGAAAGAAATGAAAAGAAAGAACCTCCAATCGGGTTGCATAAGAAGCCAAACGACTTGTCGCTGAATCAAATCCCAATAAAGAATCTATTTGGTCCTTTTTGCAGGCAAAGTAGGAAGAACAGGAGGAGAACTATGGCATTCGATTCTACCGCGGTATATCGACGGCGGCGCGCGTGGCGGAAATGGAGCCGACGTTGACGTTGGGATCCGATGACAGTGAGGGTGACGTTGGGATTGTACACATGTGGAAAGAAAATTTACGCGGACCCCGTTGGATATTTTACTTGTCGGGGAAATCCATCGTTGGATTTGTTAGTTGATACCATAAGATTTTAAAGTAAAGCATAGACAAAATAAAATAAAATAAAAATAAATATTTAATTAATTAATTGAACAGACTATGACATGTCACCCACTTATTTTAGTCGTTAATAATTAATTATAGTAGGCTCCTCCCGTCTCGCGGCCTATCCTTAATTTTTGTTTGTTCCAACTAATGAATTTATGTAAAGGGAAAAGAAAAATAAAAATCATTTAATAGAATTCAAACATTCTACTTCAGCTGAACAAGGAAGAAAGTTGGCATGGAGCTTGCATCCAAGATCCTTCTGCTTTATGTTCTGCTCATCATGGTATACCTCCCAACCTTTTAACTGATGTACGTCTCCCTGTTTGATTCAAATTTATCCCTCGCTTGCCTGTTTTCACCTAGCAGATATTTCTTTATCTTCCATACTGTATTGTTAATTAGTTGAAACATAAGAATATGTGTTGCCACTGAATAATTTGGCAGCATGCTCATGGAATTGGAGGAGCCAGGGACATGGCAAAGAAAAACATGGAGAATCCCGTGGATAATGCTCTCCCAAATGAAAACAATGTTCTCGGACTCACTGGCTTTCATGGTGATAAGATGGGCCCTGGGAATGAGATGCATGGGTTGCACAGTCATGCTGATCCATTGTCCCACTTAGATCACATGGACACGTCTTTGATGGTGTTTTTCACCTTGAAAGATCTGAAGGTAGGGAACAAGATGCCCATCTATTTCCCAAACAAGAATCCTGCAACATCCCCTCCGTTGCTGCCAAGAGAAGAAGCCAGTTCCATCCCATTTTCTTACAAAGAACATCCGCATCTTCTTGAATTCTTCTCCATCTCCGAAGGGTCGCCCCAAGCCAAAGCCATGAAAGATACCCTCAGACAGTGTCAGATTAACCCAATTGAAGGAGAGACCAAGATATGCGCCACTTCCCTCGAATCCATGCTTGGTTTTGTCCGGGAAACCTTTGGAGTGGAAACAGAAATCAAAGTCTTGAGCACTACCCATCTCACCAAATCGAGTACCGCTCTTGAAAATTACACAATCCTAGATCTTCCAAAGGAAATACCAGCTCCTAGAATGGTAGCATGTCACACTATGCCCTACCCTTATGCAGTGTTCTATTGCCACAGTCAAGAGAGCCAGAACAAGGTGTTTGTGGTTTCACTGGCCGGTGACAATGGAAGTAGAGTGGAAGCAGTTGCTGTTTGCCACATGGATACCTCTCGCTGGAGCCGCAAGCACGTGTCCTTTCGGGTACTGGGGTTTGAACCGGGGTCCTCTCATGTGTGTCATTTCTTCCCAGAGGATAACCTGGTCTATGTCCCAATGCCGATCATGGCAAGTGTCTAAGTTACTATGTGATCTATGGAGCCATGCTGCTACTTCTGTTCACCGTGTGCATAATCTACTGGCAATAAATGTGCTTTAGTTTCATGCATGTAATGCTTACATGTTGGTCCAAACTCTATGGTCATTCAAAAAGTTCATGTAATTGCAAGTGCAAGGCAACTCTATTTGGAGATATTTAAATTTATTATGATGTATCACATCTTTTATGGCATATTCCGATTAATTTCTTCCTGTTCTAAGTATAATGGGCCTTGCTTCACAACTCAATTCTGTACTAATTCAAGAAACCAACGCCTAAGAAGAATGGCCTAGCTTCAATACATCTGGGTTTTACAGACTTTTCATGCAAACAAAAACATTCAGCCCAATTTTTGTGTTAACTATTGGCCCTTGGAACTATCCATCTGCGTGCATCAATTGGATCATGCTCGAACCATTGTTCAATGGACTAAAGGGCTCATTTCAGATTTGGGCCTGCATGACTAAATTATACCTGATGTGAACGGAATCAATAGGCTTTGTTAAAGCTCAGAAAGAAAGCCTACAATGCATATTCGCCCGTGTGTCCCAATCTTCACTTGAAAAAAGTTTCTCCCGCAACGGCCGATGGGAGACAGCTAGGGCTGCTTACCCAGCCAAATTGTAGAAATTAAAATTGAACTAAAAAATTGTAATTATTTTAAATTAAGAATCGTTTTCAAACTAAAAATTTAGTTAATTGAATTTTTAGTTAACTGAAAATTTAGATTCAATTTGGGTTAATCATAAAAAAAAAGGTTAAAAATTTTAGTTCAAATGTTAAAAAAATATATTTTGATATATATTTCGTTAAAAATTTATAATTATCATTAGATGTAAAATTAAAATTAAACTAAAAATTCCAATTTTGATTTGATTTGATTAATTAAGTATAAAATTAATTTGATTAATTAAAAATTCAATTTGATTCAATTAAGTTTTGTCTGTTAACCAAATTTTTTGTTTTTATTTTTTTTTAAACACAATAAGTACAGACTCACTGGCCAATAGAGTAGATCAAGAGCAAGGCCAAACGCACCCCAAGTAATAGTTGGATATCGATGAAATCAATTAAATTAGCACAGCACGAAATGGATAGAAATTGCAATCGCCACAAAAAGGTGAGATTTGAGCTGGGTCTTAGCCAGGCTCAAGTAGACTTTCGCAAGAGCCTCAAATTTAACTATTAGTTATTATTATGTTATATGGTACAATTATAAGTCTTGTAAAACTAGTCATTGGATCCCTATTAGGCAGGGAAGGTAATTGTTAAGCGTTTAAACTTGAATTAATCGCCCACCTCCAATCCGAAGCCAAAAAGACAGACAACCCACTTAAGAAAAGAAGAAGAAAGAGACCTTCACTCAAGTTCATCACTTTCTAAATTACCAGATTCAGAAACAAATCAACAATTAATGAAGGAGCTTTGTATAAATAAACGATAAACGGTGCTTTCAAATACACTATTAGGCAGTAAACTACCCCAATAGCTACAAATTTCTACAAACCTAACCTTCCATCGTTTGCAGAGGATACATTAACACGGAAAGTGGCTCAGCAAGAAAACAAGGAACTAGCTCAAATACATAGGGAGTATAACAGGACTTTAACCACTAACCAAACACTAGCCACTATGAGTCTAGAAACAGGAGCCCAGTTTCCCGTTCTCATAACCCAGTCGTCGCCCTATCTCCTTTCCTTCTGATCCCTTCACGGCTTGACATACCCGAGAAAGGGCTGCTCTTCTTTCTTCTTGTCAACTTGGCCGTGACTGTGGTATATTATGGCGTTAGACTTTGTATCGAAGTCTTTGACCAAATGGATCCTTCCATTGGTATAGGATTGAGAAGCCGGGTCTTGGACAAAATGGTTCTTGATCGCATCCGGTATAGGTTGATCTTTCATTATTTTCCTCCAATAGTCCTCTGGTTCCTTTCTCGCATAATTGGGGCTGGCAAGCTACTCCAAATACATGCAGTAAAGAACGAAGAAGACGGAGACTAAGAAAGATTCTTAAAGCCGAATCAAGCAGAAAATTGTTCAACAACACGAGAAGATTTTACGAGATAAGTAAGCCAACCCATTGAAATTTTGATTGATAGGTATACGTAGGAATTAAAGACTGATTGCAAGTAATGTACAATTAATTGAATTTGTTTATGACTATCTATGGTTATAAAATGCTTACCGAGAGAAGCAAGAGGAGAGCAAGGAGAGCGAAGAGAGGCTTCATGTTTTTGGATTTTTGCCACAAACTTACCTGTATGGTTTGGAGTTTCTACTCTGTGTGTGTGTGTGTGTGTGTGTGTGTGTGTGTGTGTGTGTGTGTGTGTGTGTGTGTGTGTGTGTGGTAGGCATCTCGCTTACTCTTGATAATTTATAGGCGGGGAACAGGTGAACGCAAGGACAACAACGTGATTATCATAAGTTTGCTGTCCTAATATTTTAAAAAAGTGCTATTGCCTTTTTTTCAAACCTTAAAAAAAAAGAGGAAAAGCGCAAGCTTTAGACTAGGAATTGATGCCCTTGTCTGGGTCAGTGTTTATGTATGCCAGGAAGAAACATGGGTATGTACATTGACGACAGCAACAATTAATTATGCTCCTAATGTGAACGCATTAATTGGATAATGAATGAATTACAATACCTTTGACCTTATTAGGATGAGATGCTAACGGGCATTTAATATACACCTATTTTCTGTTGCGGCCAGTTTGGATGCATACCAAAATTCATGCAAATAATAATAATAATAATAATAATAATTTCTTAATAAATTTATAGCATGCCTATAGATCTCTATTATAATTATATAAATAATTAAGTATGTTTATTAATATTTAAAAATTATATATTTTTGTAATTCAATAATATATTGAATAATTATTTATTAATTGAATTATATTATGATTGATTTTTTAATAAGAATATTATTTGAAAATAAATTTTAATAAAAAATGATTGCTTTTAGAAGGAAAATTAAAAACGTTAAACTTGACTCGAGAAACAGCCTTTGCCATGCCTAAAAGATCGAAAGTTTTTTTATTTTGTTTTAAAAAGGCCGTGTCCGAAGCAGCTCCTCTCTTATGTACGCGAAATTACTTTTTTCACCCTGCAAAAGCCGCGGGATTAGGTATCAATAACACTACCCTGTACTGGTTAAATTTCTAAGATACAAGACAAGAACACATGCACTTTGTCGGTTTACTTACCTTTGAGGGTTTTTTTTTTCCCTTTTTAATACCGTTTTCTTGCAACGAAGTGAATCAAATCGCATCGGTCCACAACATCATCTGATGAATTCAACGGTCGAAAATATTTTAACGGTTGATAATGACAATATCTGAAAAAGAAAGTATTATATATGTGTGTGTGTGTGTGTGTGTGTCAATGATTTAAAATTTGTTGGATGAAGATTGGTATATGTATAATTACGAACACAACCCATGAGAGCAATCTTTTAAAGTAAGCATTAGTAGTAAATATCACTAAAATGCCCATAATGGGTGTATTGTTAATTAAAACCAGAAAATAATTACACATAGTCATGTAACATAAGTGTCGAAGGTGTAAGGGTCTGCCCTACGCTTGCCTTGGATATAGTGAAGGGGAAAAAAAAAACAATCGTACTTTCTTTATATGAACATTATCGTCTAATAATGTATTAAGAACAATGAAAAAAAAAGTATAATAATTTTTTATTTAATTTTATTTATTGATAAAATTAAAGGAGATGTAATTGATGTATTTTTTTATTATATTATTATTATTTTAAAAAAATATAAATGTAATACTATGAAATTTTGTGATCTAATAATCAAGCACTTTGATCGAGGTTCAAATTTAAAAATTGTGATCTAATAACGAACAATCTCTACCACCTCGACCATACAATCGGTGGTAACAAGTTGTTTTTTTATTTTCATATTTGAATTACGATAAGCACCTTTTTTAATTTACGCAACAAACGTAGCAGCACAATAAGTACGTCACAAGAAATTCCTTAGAATCATTGTTGCCATGTTTTGCAGTTGAATTAACAAGAGCTGACGCCAAGGAAATATAACGAAAATCGATATTGAAAAAAAGCATCGTCTGGGCTTTTTAAGTTTGAGGTTTAGTTCCACTACTATCCAGAAAAGAAAAAAAAATCCCAGAAAATTGAAAGGAAAATGAAAAGACTAGATATGCAAAGACACTCAGATACATCTTTTTTTTTTTTTTTTTGTCAATCGCAGACGCATTAAATTCAACTCGAATTTTTTTTTGCCTACAAGTTCAAATCAAATCACGCACATTTGACTCTTCGTTCAAACATTTGAAACTTCGTGACAAAGAAATGGCACATCACAATGCCTCCAACCACCAAAAAAATTGAAATTGTCAACACTTATCTCACACGTCCATTGCAGCATTATCCTACTGCAATTATTATTCACTTGGTGACAAAATGGCCATTTTCAACTTCAAAGCTTTTACGTGATATTAGTGGTTTTTTTTTTTTTAATGGATGGCCTCGCTGTTGCTTACCATGCAGGATTGTATCGTTGATTAAGTGCTGACTAATTGGAAACTCAAATAAATTAAACATACAGTGGCTAGTTGCCATGACTTTTGAGTTTGAGGCGAAATTACAAAGAGGCAATACCGTGGGAGCCCACGAGAAAGCTACCTAGGCAGGCCCTTTCGTCTAAAGTCAACTTGAAATATGCATCATTAACACGGAGATGTTGTTGTAGTTGTGGTTATGAAAGAAAGTTATCCAGTTGTCCTTTCTTGTCTGGGTTCATGTATAGAAGGAGTCTGCGTTTTCTAGAAGTAAAAGACTAGATGGACGGATGGGTTGGACAGGGGTGAGACGGATCTGTGGGTCCCCGGAGAAAATGTTGTTTTTTTGGGAGTATTTTTTATTTCCCTTTTTTATTTAAAAAAAAAAAGGAAAAAGTCTCCAGTGCCCACCAACCCATCTGTTCCCCGTCAATTCTCCTTTTTTGTAGCAGGACTCTTTTCAGAAAAGTTTTTAGGTCTAACCTTTTTTTTTTTAAAAAAATGTGTTTTCTAACTTTCTTATTACATTTACACCCCCCCCCAAAAAAACTTCCTATTTACTTTATTTTTTTACTTATTTTAAATTTATTTAAATAATTAATAAAAAAATATTTGTTTTCTCACAATTTTATTTCACACTCAATTTTCTATCCAAGCACACAACAAATAAATTTCATGATTGAAACTTCTGCAGGTTATTCTTGTACACCTTATATGGTTCTGAAATCTAACATGCTATGCGCTAGCACCTACGTATAGAATTACTTCTCCTCTCGCTCTCTCTCTCTCTCGCTAAGGGGAAAAAATATTTTTCTTTGGACGACTCTAGATCTTTGGTTCAACAATGAGGTGTCATAAAAAACTTAGGTTATTAATCAAACAAAATTATTGGGTAGGTGTAATCCAGTGCAACGTTTTGGGGGTCCCCCCCGAAAGGCTTTGGTGGGCACGTCCACGGTGTAAGTGATAAGTTCCCCTAGACTTCAAATAAAGAAGGGGATCACAAGATCCATTCATTTTGTCAACACCAAGCAACAAAAAAAATTAACAAATAACATGTAATAAATAAAAGTCAATTCGCGCTATGATGATAGGTGCGATTGAGACCTAGCAACATTCGTGAACAGAAATATACCGGGGAGAGCTTTGGGAATGGCTTCAACGTGATACCTTATCTTTTGGTGGAGGTGAGATGGATTACACATAGCTTTATGTTCTTATACATCACCACGGAAAAAAAATGTCTGTACCCACACTTCTAATTAATTTTCATTACGATTAAAATGAGTTAAGGCCACAACAACCGTAGTAATTATATTAAAATTACACTTAAAAAATTACAGCAAAAAAATTGACTTTTACAAAATATAACTGAAAAAGGTTTGTATACAATTCTCTTATATATATATATATGTGTGTGTATATAATGTATCTTTGGATTGGATCTCTCATAGCATGTAATATAGATTAACAACTTTTAATTTTACACGGTACACCCCAGTTTATTAATAAAATTTAGCATAACACGTAGTACTTATAAAACATGCCTTTTTTTTTTTTCATCAAAACATTTATTAAATCATGAGAAATATATTGAAAGTGGCTCTCTCTATTTTTCATAAATTTTACAATTTTTTTAAATTATATTTTAAAATTCTTATAAATTTAAGTTCTTAATTATTAAATTATTTTTCTAATAAAAAAATTCTAATAAAGTATCATTGAATTTGGCAGCATTAAGAATTTTTTTTTTTTTTTGGTAAAAGTATTGTTTTAAATAGCATCTTATAACTTGGGCTGTGGCTTAAAGCTTGATGTGAGGATTTTCATTCATGTGTTGTACTTCAGGTTGATTGTTCAAATAAAGATAAAACAGAAAAGCGTTGCCCTGAGCAGCGACCCACCGTCAAATGAGGCTAATGTTAATGGGATTTCTTAGAACTCCTTTATATCATTTATTAGACTTCCTATATTGTAATGATTGCAAAATGCGTTCCATGTATGAAATAATTAAATGCGCGACGGTTAGTTTGAATTTGATGCATTGGGACAATGAATGCTAGAATGGGACGAAATGCGAATAATCCTCTAAAAAGCAAATTTGTTTTTTTTTTAAAAGAAAAAATTCATTCATAGTATTATAAAATTTTTGTAATTATATTTATATTTATTTATTTATTAAATTACCCAACATGTTAATTTATAGTTAAATTTAATTTATGTTAAATATTTTTTATTAAATATAATTATATGACAATAATTTACACATTGAGTATAAAATATATATTTATTATTATATTTATTAATGTGACATAAATTTTAATTTTAAAAAAATTAAAATATTATAAATTGTCTCCATTTATAAATATTTTTTATTTTATTAATTTTTTATTTTTTTAAATAAAACTTAAAGTACATTAAGAGAAATATATATATTATATGATACAATGAGTGAGTAGTTATTGTAAATTTGAGTATTTAATAAATTAAAAAATAAAAAAAATTATAAAAGTATTCCAACGAGATATATAAAATTAATTTTTTTGTCAATTTGTTTTTATAATGACATGCGTGTTATTATCCTCCATATGCATACAGTGGTCAATGTATATTATTTTAGTAATTATTTTATTTTTTGATAATCATAAATTTATAATTATTTGCATTGGATTCTAATAAAATACATCTGATTGATAATAACATTTATCTGATCCATGATTTTTTTTAAAAAAAGTTTTTAGATGAATAAATGGACACTTTTTTTTTTTCTTTTTTCTTTTTTTTGGCCGGTGATCGACTATCTTTTTGTAAAACTCCAAAACTAAATAAGAAACTTTACGATTCCAGGATGCCCAAATTGGCGTTCTCTAGCATTATTCTTTCCTAAACGCACGAGCATGTGAAGTTCAACGGTATGCAAATGAAGAGAGGTCACGAGAGTTGGGCTAGTTCACGGCAACTGGAATTGAAGTTGATAACCGCTATTGAAGGTTAAGAAGAGACATTAGTCCAACCGCCTTTACAGCTTATTTTAATAATTTCCATGACAAAGTCAAAAAGATTGCATCGCGGTGTTTTTAGTGCTCCATTTACCCCCATCAAACGATACCACTCTAGGTTAGCAGCCCCTTATTAGAGAAATTGGTGAGTAACAAGCATAGGTTAAAAGGTTGCTCTTGGCATAGTTTGGTATGGTGCAGTGAACCTTTCTTTCAACATTTCAACCCCACTACTGCCACTACAGTCACATTCTGTTTTGAATGGTCGGCTAACAGCCCACCTTTGTGGACGAATTTGCAGCGTAAATTTTGTAATATGTAAGCTCAATGCATGATGAATGGACATGAACATTTGCATTTTGGCTATTGAGCATTAGATTAGCCTATCTTACATTATCCGTATACCAAGTCACTTGTGTAGAACATGATAGATTATAATAAATGAAGTTTATGATTGGGTATTCTTGGACCCAAAACAAAAAAAAAAAAAAAAAATTATGGTATCTATGTTATGTTTGGCTCTAACAATTTTCCAAGATATCATATGCACACCATGTGGCAGGTCTGCAATTTGATTTATTTCAGGCTAGGAAAAAGTAGCGTTGGAGGTGAGGTCATTGTCGAGTCATACATTGGACTTACTAAATTTTTTTTTTTTTTTCTAGGATATGTATCTTCTGGAGCAAACTATTCATGGCACAACCTTAAGAAAAAGGCTCGAAGGTTCTTAAGCATGAAAGATACAGCTTCAAGTGCGTTTTAGTGTATCTGCCAGACAGTTGACCCCCAAACAATTTTATAATATCTTTCAATTAATTGACGGAAATTTTAATTATTGAATAGGTTACTGATTAGTTGTCGCTCAATAAACGCAATAAAATTCTCCCAAGCAGGTGCCGTCTGCTTTATTGCTCCAGCAATAGTTGGTTTTCTCTTTGGAAGGCCCCAGAGAAAAAGCGTAAGTAGGGAGTTTCAAGAGAAGCAAAGATGGGCACTTCTCTCTCTCCTTTGGGAATCATCTTCTGTGTTCTGATCATTTCAATGGTACTCTCTGTCTCGTCCTCAATTTTCCTTTTGCACGGGTCATAGTTGATTAGATTGTACATATTTTGTATCTCATATGCTTCTTTTATAACTTTATTTCTAGTTTTTTTTTTTCCTTTTTGTTGGAGGGTGTATAATGCGAGGTATGTTTTGTCTGCAAACTTCTCACAAAAATGGAGTCTCTTGTTGCAGTCTTTTCACGGAAATAGTGGGAGGAAGATGATCAATTGCCCGGAAGGGAAAGATGGGAATAAAAATACAGAACATATGCAACAAAAGACCGTTGATGATGATGATCATCTAATTATCAAGCAAATAAATGGTCACCAACAAATCCATGCACTTGAGGTACAGCCACCGATGCGCCTCGATCACATGGACCCCACACTCAACGTTTTCTTCACCTTGAATGATCTACAAGTTGGAAAAACAATGCCCATCTACTTCTCCATCAAAGACCCTTCTACCTCTCCTCGACTATTATCAAGAAAAGAAGCCAATTCAATTCCCTTCTCTTTGGACCAACTCCCGGTCATGCTTGAACTTTTATCTTTATCCAAAGATTCTCCCCAAGCCAAAGCCATGGAATACACACTCACACAATGTGAACTTGAACCCATGAAAGGAGAGACCAAGGTCTGTGCCACCTCCTTGGAATCCATGCTTGATTTTGCAAGAGACACATTCGGATTGGACACCCAATTCCAAGTTCTAAACACAAACCATATCACCAAGCCGGCTGCACCTCTGAACAATTATACCATTTTGGAAGAGCCCAGGGAGATATTGGCACACAAGATGATAGGGTGTCACACCATGCCTTATCCCTATGTAGTGTACTACTGCCATAGCCAGCAAGGTGGAAACAGGCTGTTTGAGATTCTACTGGGTGGTGAGCATGGAGAGATAGTCAAAGCAGCAGGCGTTTGTCACATGGATACCTCTCATTGGGACAGCGACAACTTGTCTTTCCGCGTGCTCAATGTCCAGCGAGGGACATCCCCTGTCTGTCATGTCTTTCAGGCAGATGATATGGTCTGGGTGCCTTTGCTTGCTTGATTAGTTAATGTATCCAGGAGCTATAAGTATCTATGTCTGTGGTTTGTATATCAACCTTGAAATAATGATCAATTAACCATGTTTTGTGCTACCAAGAAAACTGCAATTAGTGCAATATTCGATCCAAAAGGAATTGATGACCTTATGTAAAATTTTCTCAGCCCAATCAGTGAAAGTTCAAATCTTGAAGTTGAGTCGGTGAGTATAAACAGCTTCATGTTCGGAACAATAATGTTTTTTGACATGAGATTTATACACGACAGGGTCTCTCGCCATCCAAAACGGAAAGTAAGGCATCAAAATGGGCAGCAAGTGGAACGGGCATTTATCAAACAGATTAAAAAAATAAAAAATAATAATAACAGCAAAACCTTAATATTTAGTTCAATTAGGATTAGTTCTTTTTACAAATGAATTAAGTTTGGCGACCGAATAAAAATTCATGCTAGTTTTCTCTGTTTTCATGGCCGCTAAGAAAAAAATAAACGATACTTTTCAGCTGAAACGAGATTGGCAATTTTGTTTTCAAGGCCCCCTTTCTCTTTCTCGGAGAAAATTGACAAACGTTGTTTCGGCAGTGGCACTGACTCGACATCTTTTCACGGTTTGGGCTTGAATGTATTCGGAATCTGCAAAGTGCAAACATACAAGTGGCAATTCTGCGCTATGGATTTCGACATAGACCCATTAATCAAAATTCAAGAGCCCGTACTTTCAATTGAAAAGAAAAAGAAAGAAGATAGCCCGTTGCCTTTTTATTGGGGCGTCTGGGGACAATATCTCAATTCAGAAAATGGTCCTTTCCATTTATCCATCTCTCTTGCTCTGCCCTGCATTGGGCTCAGCATACTCGGGGCCTTGTTTTTTTTTTTTTTAAAGTCCACGCATACAGTATACAGGAGGCACTAATGGTAATTTGATAGGTGTCGTTTCTATCGAATTCGATTCCTCGGGGCTTCAAGAATGAAACCAAAACAAATGCATATTAACAAGTGTATTTATTAAAAAAAAAAAAAAACAAATGTATTAACATTCGTTACCTGTTGTTGTAATTTATCAATATTACGGTGTGTTTCACTTTATTTATTTATTTATTTTAAGGTTGTTTCATATTTTGATTCACCTAATTTTTTTCATAGGCCTTTGATGCAATTATAAATTTTTAATTTATTAACATTTAAAATAAAAAATTATTTAAATAATAAAATTTTTATATAAAAAATTAAATAAAACTTCAACTTGTATATATAAAACAGATATACTCATCATGCATAAAAAATTTTTAAATGTATTAACAATGTCACTGGACCGTCGTTAGCACAGTGAAAATTGAGCAATCGATTTCATTTTTTCTTTATTTCCCCCCCCTACTTATTTAAATTTTAGCCTTTCATTTCCGAAGAAAGACATAAGAAATAAAGGAATAAGTCAAAAAATAAAATTATATATATATATATATATATTTATTTATTTATTTATTTATGTATTTTTCTTTTGCGGATTTCTTTTAATTGACCGGTGGCCGGATTTATCAGCGCTGCTTCCAGCTCCAAAGCCCTCTGGTTCTCTGGTTATCCCCTCTAAGCCCCTCTTTGCATATCGCTGTCTGTTAATACTTGCGTTGCTGCGAAATGGTAGCATCTGCTATTTCAACTCCTGGGTGCTCTTTCATCTATTGTCGCATCAAAAGACCTTCAATTCCTTTATTCTCCCACAGGTATCAACCCGAATTTTGTATAAATATATGCCTTCAGGCGCTTGCTTTTCTATATTTTCTCTGTTACTCTCTCTTATAAAAAATTTTGAATTGTTATTGCAGAATCTCAGCGAGTTCCGCCGTTTCTGCTTCGCCTAGCCCCTACAGTGATTCTTCGGCTACTGGTAGGATTTTACTTTACTTTGATTCAATGCGATGTGCATTCAACTTGGCTTATTTTCTTTTCTCTCTGTGTTTTTTTTTTTTTGATAGTTCATCCTTATTGTGTTTATTGATTGACCCATTTCTGTTTTTTTTATATATATATATATAGTTCATCCTTAATGTGTTGATTGATTGACCCATTTCTGTTTGAAGCGTGTTTATTGGAAAATCGTGTGTTTAATTGAGTTTTCATGGGTAAATTTATTGTTATGTCCAGGATTATCGAGTAGAAATTCTGGGCTACCACTAAGAATCGAGGAGAAGGAATTTTGTGACGTAAATCAAAGGTTTGTTTCTGTTTCTGCCCTTTAGGTTAATAATTTCAATGCTTTGCTTATATTTCATTTTCTCATCTTGGAAGCCTGATTAGACTATGTAGAAGAGTCATCCTCTGGTTTTCCCAGTTACCTGTTTCGGCTGGTTGGGTAATTTTTTGGCTAGTGATAGGATTCTATAGAAGAAATTAATTGGAAATCCTAGCTTGTTCTTGAATTTCTTTTTGAATCCTGCTTTTCTGGCTAGTACCTCGTAGTGAACTTTGAGCATATGACCTGGTGTTTTGATGCATAGATATGGTGTAGTGGAAGCCAAAAAGGGAAATCCACCCGTTATGCCAGCGGTGATGACTCCAGGAGGACCTTTGGATCTATCATCTGTGTTATTTAGGAACAGAATAATCTTCATCGGGCAGCCAGTAAATTCACAGGTGGCTCAACGAGTTATATCGCAGCTTGTGACTCTAGCAACGATTGATGAAAATGCTGATATTCTGGTGCAGTTATTTTCCATGCTTTTATTCTTATTATTACCTGTGACTATAGTCAAGTTTATAGTTTTTATTACTCTGTTACGTACCTTGTCAGATGTATCTGAACTGCCCTGGTGGAAGCACCTATTCAGTGTTGGCAATTTATGACTGCATGTCTTGGGTAATTCTAACTTTGACTTCTACTCTATCTTTATTTTTCTTGTCATTTTCTTATTCCATTAGACAACAATTCTGCACATTGGCAACATCATTATCTTACTCTTGCCTACTGGTATTCATCAATTTTAAAAACTATTCACAACATTTTAGCTGATTGTGGCCATTAGTGATGATAATTTAGATGATTATGATGCATGCATGCAGTTCCAAAATGGGAAGATTGGTGAAAGTGAAGCAATTGCATGTTGATAAAAATAAATAAAAAACGTTCATTTCTCATTGCGTTTCAGTCAATCTACCTTTTTCCACTCCTTTAATACCTTTTTTATATGCTGCAAGCGTTGATGAATCCTGATCTCCTCAGATAAAACCTAAAGTCGGCACTGTATGTTTTGGAGTAGCTGCAAGTCAAGGAGCACTTCTTCTTGCTGCTGGAGAAAGGGGAATGCGATATGCAATGCCTAATGCACGTATTATGATACATCAACCGCAGGGAGGATGTGGGGTAGGAATTCTTTTCTTTTATGTTCAATTGCATTCACACATTTCCACATCTGCATCTAGCTAATCATGCCTAACCTGCAGGTCATTATTTAAATTGAAATGACCATTATTCTGTTCCATTTGGCAGTTTCTACCATTATACCTGTTTTTCCTCGAGGATTGCCACATCTATTTGATTGGTTTAATTGTATGCTTGTAGGGTCATGTGGAGGATGTGAGACGCCAAGTAAATGAAGCAGTCCAATCACGCCATGTTAGTGTCTTTTTCCCAGTTAGATTGTATTTCAGGATTTTGTCTGAAACTGAATTTGACACAGCATGTTGGAATAATATCTTCAAAAAAATGCTCAATCTACTCCTGTGAAGGCTTTACATGGTGGATCATATCATGACCAAGTAATTGTGATTCATACTCTGTGGGAAATTCACTGTCTTCACAGAAGGACAAAGTCAAATATCCAATCTATTTTCTGAGAAGGGCTTCTCAACTGTAAATGAATATCACAAAATTGTTATTTTCTTATTTTGCATAAGATATGCTGTCTCTTGCTCCATGTCCAAATGCTATTCTCTCAATGGTGGTCCCAAATTTGCATAGTAAAGAGGAAGAACTAATGAACTGTTAACAGATAGGCTTTATGATATTGAAATCAGCTTGTGGAATATTATCATATGCTGCTGTGTGCTTGGCTTATTCAAGAACCGCACAAGTGCTTTGCTTAACTATGCACATTCTGTCAATATGATCTCACTCCCCTTCCATTTTTTGCAGAAAATTGACAGAATGTATGTTGCATTCACTGGCCAACCTCTTGAGAAGGTGCAGCAATACACTGAGAGGGATCGGTTTTTATCTACTTCAGAGGTACATGGCTCAACTTCCTTTTTTTGAAAGTGTCAATTCATGGGTCTGACATCAATGCTTCAGGAAAATTTGTTTCTACTATGCTACAACACCTGCGCAACCCCACCCCCCCTCCCCTCCCCTATCCACAAAAGAGGTCACAAGTCAATTTTATATCACACACACACACACTCAGAGGACTGCTGAATTTAGATCTTTCACAACTTGTGATTGTTGCTCTTTCATCTTCCATTTTCCTTTTTCTGAAAATTTTATACTTTCATGTTGTTGGTTCTAAAGTTTCTCTTAATAGTCTAAACTCTTTTCAAATTATGTGCTATCATTTTTGTTATGTTGCTGCCTACTCCTTTATGTTGCAGGCTATGGAATTTGGACTCATTGACGGGATCCTGGAAACAGAATACTGAAGTAGCATTAGACAATTTGAATCATAACCAATTGGTTATATAATTCAGCATTCGGCCGCCCTGTATTCTGATTAGGATCTGTAATCACATCCTGAATATAATTTACTTCAAAGCCAATTATTTTGGAAATTTGAGTTGGTATTGTAGGTTTGATTCAGGATTCTCGTTCACTTATGATCATTCGCAATTCCCAGACCCATTTATTTGTTGCACAAAAAATCCGGTTCTGAGATTTGGATCGCAAGTCCTGGTTATCTTACCTACATGACAATGCTTTAGACACTCCATACTTTTCTCAGCGCTTCAACTGGATTCTTACAAAGGTACGTAACCGCCGCGTCATCAAGACATTTGTTTTTTTCCTTCTGTCTTTCCTTTCTTCCTGTGCCTTTTGCGTTTGAATTCAATCGCATTTCGTCAAAGCTAAACTAATTCTTTCTTCTTGGTTTTCATTTCGTCAAGTGCGGGCCTTAGGCCTCAGGGAATGACATTTTTTTTACCTGTTGTATTATATTTATCTTGATATAAATTAATCCTCTCTAATTTCAACATGGACCCTAAAAAAAGGGGCATCTGATTAAAAATAATACAACAATCAACTAGAATTACAAACAAGTCTGCAACTGGTAGTGGCAGATATCCGTGAAATCACTTAGAACTACATTCACAACTGTTTAATATCAAAATAAACAATGACCTAAATTGAAACCCGCATTGAATTTGTCGCATCTCAAAGTTCAAAGGGTCAACGTTCTCAACAGAGTGCCGATTGGCACCACCTTCTGAAATATCACGGATTCTCAAAAGATTATACTTAAAATTTATCATTTGATTTCTCAAAATTATATGAAACATAAAGCATTCGAATTAGTAATTTATCCTCCAATAAAAATCTACAAGAAGATTGAAATAAATGGTTTGTATTCTTTATTTGAATTACAAGTAAGCCTAATAAAACAAAGAAGATCACGATTCCTCATGTATTAAAGTTCAAGGAGCCCAAGATGATTAAAACGGTTGGCCCTGAAAAATCAACATTAATCCCAACAATGCTTTACGAACTAATCGAAGGAACACGTAACCCTGACTGCCGCAACAGTGAACCCTTGGCACTTCATATCTCGCACCCATTACTCTGTCAGAAAAAGAAAAGAAAACTCATGAGAGACAGAAAGCACCCAACCCATATATCTGGATATATAGATTAGCCAGCGAAAAATGGCAAACCTGATGGGAATCAAAATATTGCTCTCTTATTGGAGTTGGAGTAAAAAGGGATCAAAGTGGTTATTTCAACAAAGATCAAAAAGCATAACAGAATATAACAGAAACAGCAAAACCCGCGTACAGAACCCACTTCCAAAATTGCAAAGGCCAAAATCAAATCCCTCCCCCCCCCCCCAACCAAAAAGAAAATGCGTTTGGTTTTTCGCATACCTCCTTTTCTCTTACCTTTGGGTGGAAACAGAATCTATGTAGAACACAAATATTAGTCCTGTTGTGTAATACGATGAATTGAAGTCTCGACCCGTAGGTCTCTACAGATCAGTGGATAGCCGAAAGGAAAGAACTTAAAGAATGACAAATGAAAAACCAAATGAACTGTCTTTGGTCGAGACATGGTCTGGTCGTATGGTTCACTCTTCTCTTTGGTCGAGACATCTCGGTAAGCCGACTTGTCCATGGAACGATATATGCCTGCCAACTTAACTGTGTCCATGGTTTTATTTCGTCAGAGAACTTGCACAGGATTGCATTTTTTCTTTTTCTTTTTCTTTTTCTTTTTTCCCCCTCATATTTAAGGTTGTAAACTTCATATAATAAAAACTCCCGTAAACTTCTCCTGTTTCTTAAAATTAAAAATTTTAATTTATTAAAATATTTATTATGTTTATTTATTTTTATTATAAATATAATTTATTTAAAATATGATATATCATAGATTTTATTTTATAATTTTGTATTTAAAGTAAACTTTATTTTTTTTTATGTGAAATTAAATTATAAATTTAAATTACAGAGATATAATTATTAAGACTGCAGCCAATTCTGACTTTGGACAAGACATGGAGACCTAGCCCACATGACAGTTGAAAAAGATGATGGTTTGATCCAATAGCATTGGGCCTTAAAGCCACCGAATCTTAAACCCATTTCTTATGGTATGGCATTTGCAATCTGGGAACATAAATTTTTCTTTCTTTTCTTTCTATGGGTCAAACAATTTTGATTCAATGCAGTTTACAATTGTGATTCGGCTAAAGGTGATATTCATCCATTCGAACATCCGGGTTTTCATTCTGAACCTCGTAAGTCATTAAAGCATTGTTATATATACAGTGCATTGCTTAAAGCATCCATGTACTCATAATAATGACTTGACTCTTGAAAGCATTGAATTAATTTTCGAATTTGGGAATTTCATTTATTACCGAACTTATGTGCAATGATATTATTCTTATTTATTAAGGGAAAAAAATAATAATTGTTACACGCTTGTGGGGGGGGGGGTGTCATACAGGAACAGGTATCCTACATAATTATAATAGTGACGTGCCAATATGGGTTTTATTTACGTTCATTATCTTTTTATGAATACAATTCACTTCACTTGTAATTTTATATTGTATAAAATTATTTTATTTTAAATAGCATTTATTTATTACAAAAATTAATATTATATATATATATATAAAAAGTATACTTTAAAAGATTAAAATAGAAATCTCCATAATAGTGTTCGCAAGACAAAGAGATTCATTCATATAAATCAGAGAAAAGCATTGAAAGAAGAGAGGATATAGATTACCTGCATTTAGTTTTATTTATTGAGGCTCAATAATCGCCTCAAAGATAAAAATTCAACTCTCAATCAACAGAAGAAATCTACATGACTCTAGAAGTGTTAATCCAGTGCATTTACTTCAAGCGTATCCCAAAACACCAGCCAATCAGGCCTGCCTGTCTCTTTACTTCATTTCCGATTATTTCAAGTCAGCAGTCCAAGAAGGAAGGAAGGAAGGAAAGGGAGATATGCACGGAGCTAAACGTAGACTTGAAACCATGGGATTCCACCCAATCGACACAACCAAAAGAGAAGCGTCACCGCCATGGTAGAAAAAGATGAAAAAAAAAAAACAAAAGAAAAAAGTGACAAAAGAAAGAGAGAGAGAGAGAGAGAGAGAGGTATCTGAATAGTCATATTCAAAATTTGAAAGAACTCTATTCCAAGCTTCCAACTCTCTTTCTCTCTCTCTAATCCCTATATAGTCTGTCATATTTTGTTTCTGCGTCTCTATCTCCAGATTCTCACGGTGTCTTTCTTTCTTGAACTTCCCATTATGAGGAACCCAGAGGACGACGATCGACAGAAACCCAGAAACAGAAAAATCAAAATCAAGGACGACAACAGCATCAATCAAGATAACAATGACAGTCAGGTCGATTTTGAAGGTTCTCAGATGGGGAAAAGAAGGCACGACCATAACAACAACAATGAAGACGAGAATGATTTTCTCAAGCTCTCTTTATCATTTGGTCCTTCCAGACCCAAAAGGGCCAATCTGGAGCCACAGTTCTCATTGTCGCGCCCACAACAAGAAATCCCGCAGCCACTGCTACAAGTAGAAACCCTAACATCTCAAATCACGCCCGACCCATTCCAGCTTCCTGCTTCACATCCCGTCTTCGACGACTCCACCATTTCTGACCCATCTCTCTCCCGGAATACCCAGGAGCCTCCTGCTGCCGGACCATCACGTCAGCCGCGTGCTCGGCGCAACCCAACACAGTCCCCCCGGGAAGGGAAGGCCGATACTGTCCCCGCCGTGTACCCGTGGGCCACGAACCACCGGGCCACAGTGTACAGCCTGGACTACTTGCTTTCCAAGAAAATAGAGACCATCACCGGTGCAGTCCACTGTAAGAGATGCGAGAAACAGTATGAATTCGAGTTTAACTTGAGGGAGAAGTTTCTTGAAGTGGGGACTTTTATAGCTGAGAACAAGGTGTCCATGCACGACAGGGCCCCCAGTGTTTGGATGAATCCTGTTTTGCCGACGTGCAGGTACTGCGGTCAAGAAAACAGCGTGAAGCCCGTGATTTCTGAGAAGAAGAAGACGATTAATTGGCTGTTTTTGCTTCTGGGTCAGATGCTGGGGTGCTGTACTCTCGAACAGTTGAAGTATTTCTGCAAGCACACTAAGAATCACCGGACGGGGGCCAAGGACCGTGTTCTTTATCTCACTTATCTTGG
The DNA here is from genome assembly GCA_021464305.1 of Kandelia obovata. Taxonomy (NCBI): domain Eukaryota; kingdom Viridiplantae; phylum Streptophyta; class Magnoliopsida; order Malpighiales; family Rhizophoraceae; genus Kandelia; species Kandelia obovata. Next base: position 3,452,340 of record CM038476.1, read on the forward strand.
GTTGTGTAAGCAGCTTGATCCTGAAGGGCCTTTTGGTCGCTGAACTTGGGCTAGAAATCGTATTGGGATATGTGGGTGTAAATTGGTAGTCATATGCAGCGGGAGAGTGTCTGCATGGAGATGAAGTTGTTAAATGGATTCTTCGGATTTGTGTTTGACTGTGTAGGCTTTAGCATTTGATTTGATAGAGTATTTTTCTATGTCGAAGTCTATGGATTTCTCATTGAAATTTACCCAATTTCCATTGCCATTACTTTTTGTCTTTCTGGGTCCTTTTACGGTGTTGATGGAAGCCCATGATAAGATAAATAACTGAGAAGGAAAGTGACCGGTTTTTGACATCGTCGCACTTTATTGACTTTCAACATATCATCAATTGACGGCGGGCTATTGTTTTAGTGCATTTTGCATGTTTACTCCGGCTGTATGGCCCTTTTGGCCAAAATCTTGTGAGATGCACAGGTGCTTGTTGTTTTTCCCCAGTTACTGACAAGGCCTGGCTGGTGGCAGGCAGCAAACATAGATTCTGCTTCAGGTATTCTTTCTAGATAAGCAATTAAGTAATGGAGCTCCTTGAATGAGTCAAAGCAAAATTCTTTTATTCATCCTTCCTTGCACACTTAATTTTACTGTTGTATGTTGTGTTTCTTGAGTTGTCATCAAAGATATTTCGAGCACAGCATCCTTTTGGAGTTATAAGTGACCCACTTTCAGGACCTCAGTTCGTGGAGTTCTCTGGTTTGCACTGATCGTCCTTCACTGTTAATTGCAATGAGCGAAAAAAAAAAAAAAAAACTTGCACTACTGCATTACCGTGGTGAAGGCATACCGTGTTCCTGACATGAGTCGACGCTTGGATTGGAGGTCTTGGATCTTGGAAACAGAGAATCAAACTTGGCATGGAGCTTTGATAAGGATTGGGAAGAAATCTTTTATGTTTTCATTTTTTTCCCCCCAAACTGTTTGGCAATATTTTCTTCAGACTTCTACTTGTCTTGAGTGTCTCCCGAACAAAACACAACAGTCGAAATCTCAAGAGTCATAAACATTCTTCACTCTGTTTTCCCACGGTAAGATAGCAGGAGGCTACCAGAACCTTTACCTCAATGAGCAAGATAAACATGGCAGGGATATTCATGCAACAAAAATGACAATAGAATAAGTATGTCTGCACTATAGTTTTTGCTGTAACCGTGAAGAGAGGTGTCATCATTTGCTTTCGATACTCTGGTGTAATACATTCCCCACGACTAGCAACTGTCATCACTCTAACAAATGAAAAATTCTATAATTGTCGTGATGAGCGTTGATATAAGTATGGTGGTGCATCAAATTGCATTAATTGTCAATGTGCAGGTAAGCGGGCCGCCAACCAATTAATGGGCGAGCGGACCCGTTTTGCCTCCCATTGTGGACCGAAATATTAAGCGGCAACAAGAGTGACAGGTTGAGGCCGAAAAATGGGCCGTTTGGAACAACCCAAAGGTAAGCCCATGTTTGAAAAATACAAAATTATTAGACACGTACCATGAGTAAAAAAAGCATCGTATCCCCCTAACAATAAACCACTTATGACCATAAGAAAATACCACACTTTATTATTATTATTATTATTATTATTTTAATATCAAGCGACGTGGCCAGTTTTTTACTTGGGAAAAAAGCAAAATGGAGTAAATAATAGACCTATTGAGGTGGGCCAACAACATATGGTCTCTTTGTTCCTTGCAGAGTGGGCCCCGAGATCATTATATCGGCAGTTTCTGAAGTTCTCCTATCAAGTGGGAAGATGGTGCTTGCTTGCTTCGGCTTCAAAACTGGTGGTAGAGCACTGTAGGCCCTTTTCATAAAGACTTGTGACCTCCGAAGTAATTAAGACTTCAAACATATATTTTAGTAATCTCTATTTTGAATTCCTAAGAAGAAGTATAAAATTTATTTATAAAAAAAGATTTTTTTTTTATATTATATTTTATTTATGAATTTCAGACAACATAATTGACCAAAAAAAAAAAAAAAAAAAAAAGGATACTGGACGCTTGGATTTGGTCATGTCTTCTAACGTGGAAGGTACGAGGTAATTATTTGTGCTGGAATCAGATTTGCAGCCTTCTGGTTGGCCTATAATTTTTCTACTCTCCTTTTTCTCCGCCCGTGCTTAGCTACCCATCAAGCTTGGCTTCGTTGGATCATTTTGTTTTTTACCTTTTGGTCTGGGAGACCACAATGATATACAGTATTGCATGTGGTTTTAAAGAGCAATAATAACTTGTGTGAAATAATTATTAGGCTCAGTTGGACACATTCTTCACACTTGCCTAACTCGACCTAGCCCGACCCACATAACTTAACTCTTTTTGGAGTTCTGTTTTTTTTTTTGGGGCACTGGATTTTAGTACATTTAAGTTGGGCTCTCGAGTAGTTTTTCATTGGGTTTATTAAAAGCAAAGAATATAAATAGTGACGTTCATTTTTTGTCCAACAGAATTACAATTAAGCATTGTATACCTGTAAATAAGGAGATATTGCCGCATTGCCTAGCAAAAGTTGTAACTTTGCTTAATCAAATTGGAAACAGAAATTCTTTAAATAATGGAAAAGTCTTGACGAACATAAAATTAATGAATTTAAATAAATAAATAAACTTTTTATATTATATCTATTTTTTTTATTTTTTTATTTTTTGTGTGTCTACTCAGCGGCTCCCAAATAATATTTATCTTCTGGTGGGGGAATTCGTGAGGCCAAAATGTCACCAAGTGGGTGTCGCAGAAGACCTAGGTTGCAGTACCAGGTAAACAATGCCTTTATCTGTCTGTTTGCGTAATAATAGCCTAATGCGTCCAAGAATCTGTCACATCATCATCCATCTCCACGCGAACTTTATGGGCCGGCTTACTTCAAGGTCTACTCTGATACCTCTCCTAAAGTTTGTTTGATTTCAAAGCTGGCTGCCGACTATCGAGAAATGTTGAATACTTTTCAAGAGAAATGTTAGATTGATGCAGTTTTCGACGATAAATACAATCACGATCGCCATCAATGAATTGTCCTTGAAGACGGTTTATTTTTTAGAGCTGCTACTTCAAAAGTAAAAAAAAAAAAAAAGAATTATGCAACCGCTGAATCGTGCTTGCTACCCTAACGTGGGTTCTTTGTCACTCGCTTATTTAATTACCATGGCATTGCAAACTTCTTTTTAAAGACTGCAACTTGTTCTTTAATTTATGCCAAAATTTACCTTTATTTTTGCTAGAAAACAGGGTTGTAAACGTCCTCACACCTGATGACCTGAAGTGGAGGTTGCTCGTCCGCAATCCAAGAGCCTTTAATTATTAGTTTAAGGTTTAGATACATATATTTCATCATCTAATGAATTCGATGCATTGTGCACCCAAAAAACCAAAAACAATCGAATTGAACGAATTTAAAACGATGTTTGGTGAGATGTAATGAAACATAAATGAATGTAAGGAATTTTTTATTTTTTATTTTTTAAGAAAATTAAATTCACCATATGAGATTTCTTAACCTCGTTGATTCTTTATTTAAGCGGACATATTCTCAGCTGCTTATCGGGTACATTAATCATAATATAATAGCATTCAACCCCAAAAATTAATTGGAGCCCTCTGCATTCAGACAAATTGGAAGAGTGATTAGGTTTCATTATCATTTCGTGAGACTTTTTTCAGAAAACCTCTGTAATCATTGACCCTTAGCAAACAAAGCCTGAATTTTGTGGCAAAGAAAGTTGACTCTCGGACAATTGCATGAGACACAGTCAAATTCAATAATTCACATGGCGATCAAATGTCATCATCATTTTTTTACATACTTATATTATCCTTTGGTTCATTGAAATCCCTTTATATATATATATATATATATTGCTTTTAAGCATTGTAAAGCCATCTTCATCAGAAGCGCTCAAACAGCCCACAACAACACCACTGAAGTTAAAAAAAATAAAATAAAAAAATCTAACTATCAAACCATTTTTCGAGACAACACTAGCCTAAGTTTTAGGCTTTTGGATTTGGCCATTATTTTCACCATTAGTTTCTTTATTCTCCTTGTTCATATTCGGCTCTTTCAAAACTGATCTCCACTTGATGAAATTACCGAAGAGCCCTTCTATGTCTTCAAGGGTTTTGCCTCGTGTCTCTGGGTAAAATAGGTAAAAGCATACCCAAGCAACGGATGCAATCCCTGCAAACAAGAAAAACGACCCACCAATTGTGATTGCCTTATACAGTGACAAAAACGTCGCCGCTTCGACTCCGCTTACTATTCTATTCACTGCCGCTCCTACACTCGTGCCTTGAGCGCGTAGCCTTAACGGGAAGATCTCGGACGTATAAACCCAAGCAATGGGGCCCGCACCAATAGAAAACGAGGCGATGTATACTAAAGTCGAGGAAATGCACAATCCAACGGCCCAATTCAGCCTGTTATCAGAATGTTCGATCATTGTGAGGCCAAATCCAAGGGTCAGTAACGAAACTATCATTCCCCCGTAGCTACTTAGGAGGAGTGGCCGCCGTCCAAATTTGTCTAGGAAAAGTGTGGCCCCCAAGACAAAGACAGTTTTGACCAATCCAACGGCTATTGTTGCAAGTAACTTATAATTGGAGGATCTGATCCCGGCCTTTTCGAAAATCCTGGGGCTATACAAAACGATGGCGTCTGCGCCCGACGCTTCTTGGAAGAAATGGATCCCAATTGCACAAATCAAGATGTGACGGACGGCTGGCGTTGGATGCAAGAATAATTCTCTCCATACCCCTTCGCCGTGGCTCTTCTTTTGGACCCGAACGACGTCGTCGTTGCACTCCGGTGGTATGCCCGCGGCTTCTTTAATTTCCATGAGCCGTAGCTGCGCTTCCTCTTTGGAATCGGCAAGCCGGTCCAGAACTCGCTTCGCGTCGCGGAGTCGGCCTTGCATGACCAGCCAACGCGGTGATTCCGGCATGACTAGGACGCCGATGGCGAGGAAAACTGACGGCACCGCGCCTATTCCCAGCATGAATCGCCAGCCCAAATTAAGCGGGAACTTGGAGAATGCATAGTTGGATACATATCCGAGCAAGATCCCACTGTTAATGAACCACTGTTAAAAAAAAAATTAATTTAGTATCTCATAATATCGTTTCTGGGGCAGAAGCCGATGGCCAATGTACAAAAAAGTATCTCCGATTAATGTTATGTTAAAACCCTTAATTAAGGTTTTTTAAAAAGAATTAACTAAAATTGACTGATCGAACATTGATATTAAACGAGACATTGACTAAAATTTTATTTCAATCATCGGTTGAATATTGAGAAGACCCGTCATGGAAGAAGTGAGTAAAAAAAATAAAAATAGATATTTCGCTTATTTTTATTTTTATTACAAAATAAGTCGTAACCATTGACTTATGATTAATTAAATCAATGAGTAGTATTTAACTTTTTTTTTTTTTTTTCTTTCGGATGCATTCATTCAAAAGAAATAAAATAATAAAAAAAAATAAAAAAAAACACCGGTCAAAAAGAGAATATAATATGAATAAAGATCAAATAAAACGTAGCATACTTCCGGGAATGAGGCGAGAAATCCACGCATGGACGCCGGAGCGACCTCGGCAGTGTAAACCGGCGCAATCGTGAGGGCGTAGCCAACGCCGACACCGGCGACGAATCGGCCAACCATGAGGAAGGCATAGCTGGTGGCGAATCCCATGAGAATAGCTCCTACAAAGAAAATAGCCCCGGTCACCACAATAGTGAACCGACGACCAATGTAATCGGAGGTCCGGCCGGCGGCTGCTGAGCCAAAGAGGGAGTATAGATCGATAAAGCCAACAAGAATTTCTAGCTGCACATCTGTGATTTTGAGGTCATCTTTGATGAAGATAGTAGCTCCACTCATTACTCCAATATCTATCAAAACGGAACAAGAAGTCAAGGCATATCATTATTGACTACAATGATAACATTAAAATTTTTCGAAGTATGTCACACAATGAAAAGGCACTAGATGTTCTTGTGTTCTACCACAGTGAATAATATTCATAGTGTCCAGCGTCATTACAGAACTATGATCGATGTCTTTCTGATGGAAACTGTTATTTGCAAGAAGATATATGTACATATAAAGTAAGAACCTTTTGTTGGGTGATTGAAAGAGGAAAATAACAAGTGAAAGCAAACTCACCATAACCAAGTAAAATGGAAGTCATGGAAGCCAAGACTGCACAAGCAATAGCATACTTGTTTTTATTTGGCTTCTTTGTAGGGTCAAAATCTGCAAGCGCTTCCTCTGCTTTGTTCGGTCTGCCATCCTGCACTCCGTTTAGGCCAGCCATCTCTCACTCGGAAAGAGATAGGAAGCTGGAGACAGAGAGGACTAAGGGTGAGGGATGCTGCTGTCTGGATGCTGGGGCTGCTTTAATAGCCGCATAATGTCAACAATTGGAACCATGGTGAAGTGTTTCATCCTCTAAAATCCCACTTTTTGTCCAAAGGAATCGACGCAAATACCTCCGGCCCACTGGGGCCGCCCTAATTCTTCCCTGCCCAATTACCTCATCTTCTTCTGCTGCATGAATTTAAATCGGTTTATTATAATAATATATATTTTTTATAATAAAAGTTATTGCATAACCTGATTTTCCTATAACTGATGATATTAAGAGCTCGATTCATTGTAACAATTACATCAATTTTGTGTCCCTTATCCTTTAGTTTGTTCAGTTGATGCGGTATAATTATAAAGCCTCCCGGGGCAACAACTGTTTTATATTCGGAAATTTATGATCAATTATGACATTGGATCAAAGAATAAAAAGGCTTATCCTTGTCCTCATTCGGTCAGTTTCTTTTGAAGCTCAAGTAAAACATCACTTGTTTCCTTGACTAATAGGCAGGAGCATAAAATGGAAAAGAACTGACTCATGTATTACCAAAAAATAGGTCTGCTAGGAAGAATTTTTTTACATTATACATCGGTCGTCCGGGAAAAGCCGCATCTTTATTATGCTTGTGAATGAAAGAAAACATTGTTGGAAAGTGGCTCTACAAAGGGTTGAACTACACTGAGGATTAATGGATCTAAATTTTTTTTTCTCAAAGAACACGTTTTAATCGAGGCCTAAAGACTTCAAAAAAAATAAATCTTCAATAGAAGTAGTGAGCACGATTATTGGGGTGGGCAGTTAGTATTTATCACAATAGCTGAAAGTTCTCCGATCATCTTAAAAAATAGAGAAATAATAGTAGGCACAAATGGGATCATGGGAAAAGTTTTGATTGATTCTTCTTTTGTAGATCTTACGTCCCATTATGGGAAGAGCTGCATATTTACGCATTTTACACCTTTATCAGAGATTAAACCATTGGACGGACCATGGTTAAGTTTCTTCCATCATGAATTTCCATCCGTACTTTTTTCTCATGTTTAATTGTTAGATAAAGTCAGTAGAATTTCGTTATTATTTTTGCCTATTTTTGTTCAACCTTGTATTTTCCCCAAATCCCCGAGTTAACTCGATTGATTACCATTCGCCACATTTTTCCTTCTTTTGATGAATCCTTGCATACAAAAGAATCAGGGAATGCAATGATTTTAAAGCTTGAGGACGAGCACAAAACACTGATAATGATTAAATTATATGTTTCCATCCGGACGAAACCTAATGGATATTATTTGTCTGTTTACCTTACTGATCCCCAACTTTTTCTGTCTTATCACACATCAACTTCAAGTTCAATACGTCTGCGGGAGCAATTATTAAAATGATATTGCATCTTTGTTATTATTGCTGCATCGCATTTCGAAAACCAACGTATTGGATTCATACCTGCAAAAGTTGGTTGGTAGGTAGAAGGAGGTTGGAGACAATTTGCTCAAAGCCCTGTTATAGCATCTTCGAGTCCATTAAAACTCGCTATTCAAGTGGCTGAAGCAGTTGTATTCTCTTCCGAGGAAAAATTCGATAATGGAAGCATCCAAATTTGAAGACTCCACTAATTTTTCTAGACAACTATACATCAAGTGTCTCGCTTTTTCACACACTCGGTAACCAAAAGGTGAGAAGCTAATTTGAAACATGCATTTAATCTGCATATTCAAATGGGGATTCAAGTCAACTTGTGTGTTCTCTGCGTCTTATGCGGATGTATGGTCTTAATTAAATTCTCTTCTCTTGGTTTTAGTGAGTGTTGAGTGTAAGTACACCTTGGAGGTGAGCAGCACTTGTACCAGAACCAGGGTCTTGAAATTCATATTCTTCCAAAAACAATTGTTTGGTCGGCAACTAATGATATTTTATTTCTTGCAGAATTTTTTTTTCTTTCCTTATTTATTAGATTCGTGAATTATAAAGCATGAGAGATATAACTCTCTTGTTGTTACAAATCTAGCAACAAATATTTAGGCATTCAAGCCTGATACCTCCATAACGAAAAGGACAAAAAAAAAAAGAAAGAAAAAAAAGAGAGAGGGTTGCATCATTTATAATATGAAGGGGCCAAGGTATTTGGCGGTGATTTCATTAAAATCTTGCTCGCGTCACTTGATTGGTAGGAAGGTATTTTTGTCAAATTTGGTTGCTGCCATGTTCAATTTTGATGTTGGCGTTTCAAAAGTCTCAATTGCCTACTTCGGTTCTCATTTGATTTTTTTTTTTTTTTTTGACTTCAAGCACGTGACAGAGACGGCGGTTGAGCCACACAAATGGACGACGACACAGATAACTAGTGGCAATTGTCGTCCGGCATCTCTCTCTTTTCCTTCATTTTGACAGCAACAGACAACTTAACCACAATAAATAAGAATACATAAAGGCATTAGTCCTCTTGAGGTTGGAACTACGTTTACGGATCCATTCATGTCTATTCACATTAGTCCACTAATCCATACAAAAATAAAAATCCCACTGGTAATATCTACAACAAATTACAATCTTCACAAAAGTATAAACATCAAACTCTTCTTGGACCATGAACAGCTCGCAATAGTTGAGAATTTCAAATCATAGCAAAATTCTGGTTATAAAAAGTTGGATCAGATGTCTATGGACGACGAGATTTCCAAGACCGTCAAGACATGGAACTTTAGAGACATAGTTGAAGCAGGCGGACTTGAGCTCCATAATTCTCCTATTGTGGTGTAGTCGAAAAGCAGGCCAGAGATAGAAAGAGAAATAATTGACGAAAGTGCGCAGATTTCGGTCTGCCAACATTTATTTGACCCACTAGGCCGTAGCAAAACCTTGGATTCAACATGAATCATATTCTGTGCGCGGAACAGAAGTGGAATGTGATGAGCACATTAATTTATTCGAGAAGGAGCTCCATTAAGGCACTGATAATTCCATAATTAAGGGTGGGGGTGGGGGGGAAAAGAAGAGAGTGAAATATAGTAACAGAACAATTTTATTAGAACATATGTAATATATAGTAATTTTTGAACATAGATCGATTGATAATTAAAGTGATGTGAACTGGTGAACACTGCTACACCAATCCGCTTAGATGTGAACTGGTGAATTGATGGCTCCTTTAGATGTGAATCCACTGCAGAAGGTCAAAAGAACAAAGAAAAAATGACCCAGCACCACAAATGCAGTTATATTGGGCACAGGTTTGCCAGTGATCCAATTCATGTTATCGACCCATGAAGCAATTGGTACAAGGTGCAAGCCTACGTCACACCATTCCCGTCGGCTTTTGATCACAACAAGACGTAGAGAAATAGAGAGCCTAGTTAGACAGGGCCAGCTTTTGGACATGGCCTAAAAAAAATTGACTGGGCTATTAGGGCCCAACTATTAGATCCTCTCTCTTTTGCTTTTTTTTTTTCTCTCTCTCTCTCTCTCTCTCTCTCGCTTAGGTTGTTGATTAGCAGCAATTAAACTAACAGCCATATTTCTTTTTACATTTTTTTTATAAAAAAATTTCTCGCAACTTGTGCTCAAATTGTGTCTTGATTTAGTCTCCACAAACCTCCCAATCAAAGAGACGAAAGCAAAACGACAGAAAATAATAATAATAATAAAGAAAATAAAAATACAACATTTCGACCTGCCAACGCAATTGATGGCTAATTTTGTAATTCAATTTCGTCCCTCTTGTTCTCTTCTTTCAAAACAGATCGCCACCCGAGAAGCTTCCCAAAAAGTATCTCTGTATCCTCAAGAGCCCTACCCTTTGTCTCGGGGAAACAAGCATAAAAGAAAACCCAAGCCACGAGCGCAATTCCTCCGAACAAAAAGAAGGCCCCACCAATTGTAATGGCTTCGTATAGAGACAGAAATGACATGGATAAGACCCCACTCATCACCCTATTCACTGCTATGCCCACCGCAGTCCCTTGGGCCCGTAGCTTCAATGGAAATATCTCAGAGCAATAAACATAAACCATAGGCCCCATGCCAATGGAAAATGAGGCTACGAAGAATAACACCATGGCAACGCTCAATACAATGGCCCAAATCAGCTTCACATCACTATGGTCTATTGCTGTGAGGCAAGACCCAAGAATTAGTAGCGACAGTACCATACCCCCAACGCTAGTTAGAAGCAATGGGCGCCTTCCTGTCTTGTCAAGCAAAAAAGTGGCCACCAAGATTGTTGCTGTTTTGACAACCCCAACAGCAACAGTTGCTAGTAACTCGTGGTCGGCCGATGTAATTCCTGCCTTCTCAAAAATCCTGGTACTGTATAAGACGACGGCGTCTATGCCCGAGGCTTGCTGGAAGAAATGGATCCCGATGGCGCAAATTAATATGTGCCGGACGGATGGACTGGGGTGGAGGAACAATTCTTTCCATACACCTGCCCCTTGGCTTTTCTTCTTGGGCACTCGAACAACTTCATCAATGCAGTCTTGAGGTATTCCGGCGGCTTCTTTGATATCGGCTAAACGCTGTCGTGCTTCTTCTTGGCTATCATAGGTCATGTCAAGAACTTTCTTGGCATCCCCGAGTCGGCCTTGCATAACCAGCCAGCGAGATGACTCGGGCATGGCAAAAACGCCCAAGGCTAGGAAAAGGGAAGGGACCGAGCCAATTCCAAACATGAATCGCCAGCCCAAGTGACCTGGCAGTTTAGAAAAAGCATAGTTGGACACATATCCGAATAGGATACCAACGTTAATGAACACCTGTAAGAAATTAGCACGATCAACATAAACTATTACAGGGGAGATTATTATTATTATTATTATTATTATTTTGAGCAATTGACGTGAAATTTTCTAGGTTGGGAAAGGAAATAACGAAAAAAAGATTCATAAGCAATTAGACTAAAGATTTGTTGTTGTATTAAATGGCGGTGTCTTTTTTCATAATTAACATAACCAATAATTACAAAGCTTAGAGCAGATACTTCTGTGAATGAGGTGAGAAAGCCACGCATGGAAGCCGGAGCCATCTCGGCGGCGTACACAGGAGAGATCATCATTGCGTAGCCGACGCCCACTCCAGCAACAAAGCGGCCAACCATGAGAAAAGCATAGCTAGTGGCAAAGCCCATTAGGAGAGCGCCCACAAAGAAAAAGCCCCCAGCAACGACAATGGTATACCGGCGGCCGATCCAATCGGAGGTACGGCCAGCGGCAGCTGAGCCAACAAGAGAGTAGATTTCAAGGAGACCGGCCAACAATTCTATTTGCACATCTGTGAGTTTGAATTGCTTCTTGACGAACTTAGCAGCTCCACTCATCACACCAATGTCTATCAGACACCACGAAGTAACAATTAATGAGATGGTTGGAATGAAAAAGACAACGTTTTCCCTGTTGGACCGGAAAACATGTTAAAGAAAGATTTTCCCAGATAGAACAACTAAGAGAAACATGTTTGTTTGATTATTCGGTGCCTTAAAAGTTCTGTACAATTATGTAAAAAGTTTGAAGCAAAAGATCGTTGCTGTTGAAAACTAGTGTCAGCGAAAAAGAACCAACGAGTGTTATTTAAAAGATTGATCGCTGAGGAGTGCGTATGATTCCAAAGAAAGCTCACCATAGCCAAGTAAGACAGAGGTCATGGAGGCCAAGAGTGTACATGCAATAGCATATTTGCTTGTCTTCGATTTCCTTGGCGCAATTCCTTTCTCTGGTTCGCTGGCCATCACGCAGATCTCCAGAGAGTTTTTTTTTTTTTTAGGACGTTTCAGTTGAGCATTTGAAGTGTGAATCCGGATTAAGTCAAATGACGCAAAACGAGAAATGGAAACTGAAGGGAGGCGCTTAACTGGATTAGAAACTAATCATAAAGCACATAGAAATTAATTAACAGTTTTTCCTTTCCCTAATTATAGCATTATGTTATCGAGAGAATACATGCATTTTTATCATGTTTAGAAAATTTGCAAGTTCATAACAAGCTTTATCACATAAATGGCTATTCACTACCTATTTGATACGTCGTGTTTAAAACTGACATATTCAATTGAAAATTTTGCAAGTTCATAATAAGATTTATCACCTAATCACTATCTATTTGATATGTCATGTTTAAATCTTATCTGAACTGACATATCTAATCAAAAATTTTGCAAGTTCATAACAAGATTTAACACATCAATGGCTAATATGTTATTTGGGATAATATGTAAATCCTTTGCACAGGTTTAATTATGCCGTTAAATTTTGGACCAAAATGTGTAAACTACTTGCGTGAATTTGAAACGTTAGTGATAAGATGAGGGTAGGTTTTTTTTTTTCCTTCCTTCTTTTCGACTTTGATTTGAAGGCAAACCAATGAGCTATTAGCTACATTTAGTACAATGTAACGCTTTAGCTATATCTACGTTGCCCATTTTTATTCGAGATTTTTTTTTTCTTATTAAAGTGATTTAAACTCTGAAGATATGTTTAACGGAACTAAACACCTCGATGAATGTATAATGACTGATATGAATCCTAAAATTTCAATTCTTTTGCTTTATATTTTGGGGTCTTAAACCACGAGATTGATTGTTTATCATTCTAAAACTCAAACCTATCTCATAAAACCAAACCAAGCAAAGGTGCCAGAGACAAAGGTTCATCTCCGAAAGTAATGTTGGGATTCTCTTTGCTTTTAAACCCTTCGAATAAAAGTGAGGCCTTTGAACCAATTTTATATCTGCGCATACTTTCCAAGAATATTGTTGGGATATCCCGCAGGTGGACGGGGAAAAACTCTCTTCACAAGCCCAAACCAACAAACAAAAAACAAAAACGAAAAGCTCAATGTCATTATGATTTAGGGTCCAACTTCAAATATTATTCATAAAAAATATCTCCTCCTTCAATTTAAATAAGTCTCGATGCTGGTGCGACCCGAAATTGACTTTATCCTAATCATTCAGAAACGTGGAAAAACACATCCGGTTCAGTAATTGTGTTAGTTGATGACTCGATGCCATCTTAGCAATAAGGCGGTAAATACCAATTGCGGTAGGTTATGGGATGATAACGGATAAAAAAGACAGTAACATTGTTGTATTGTCCGCCCTGCAACATAGACATCTGTCTTTTGTTGCTTTTTTTTTTTTCTTTTCTTTTCTTTTTATCTATTTATTTATTTTTAAACAGCTTTTTTTCTTTCTTTCTTTCTTTCTTTCAACAGGATGCTTCTCCTTTTCAAGCATAGCTTACTTTAGCCTTGCAGCACCTTAAAAAAAAAGGTGTTTTTTTTGGGGGGGGGGTGTGGAACGCCACTAAAGTAAATATATGATCTACACTAATTAAGCTGTAGTCCCTAATTGAATCTGACCATCATTTTCACCATGAGTATTTGTCCTCTTCTTCAACTTCTGCTCATTCAAAACAGATCTCCAATCAATGAAACTACCAAAAAGCACCTCCATATCTTCAAGGGTTCTACCTCGTGTCTCTGGGTAAAATGTGTAAAAGAATACCCAAGCAATGGATGCTATGGCCGCAAACAGGTAAAACGCGCCACCAAATGTCATAGCCTTGGACATTGAAAGAAATGTCGTAGATATCACCCCGCTGGTCACCCTACTCACTGCCACTCCTACGCTCATGCCCTGAGCACGTAGCCTTAGTGGGAATATCTCAGAACTGTACACCCAAGTGATGGGTCCCATTCCAATGGAAAATGTAGCAACGAATGCCAAGACGGACGAAATGCACAATCCAACAGCCCAATTTAGCTTCTTGGCCGAATGGCTAATGACGGCGAGGCCAGTTCCGAGGGTCACCAGGGAAAGTATCATACCCGCAACACTGCTTAGAAGCAAAGGCCGCCGTCCTAACCTATCTAGTAGAAACGTGGCCGCCAGTATGAATATGGTCTTGACTGATCCAACGGCTATCGTTGCAAGTAACTTGTCATTGGCTGATGTGATCCCGGCCTTTTCAAAGATCCTGGGGCTGTACAAAGCGACAGAGTCTATGCCCGAAGCTTGTTGGAAAAATTGGATCCCAACCCCACAAATCAAGATGTGGCGGACGGCTGGAGTGGGACGCAAGAATAATTCTCTCCATACTCCCTCACCGTGGCTTTGCCTCTGGACCTGAACGACGTCGTCGTTGCACTCTTCAGGTATCCCAGCGGCTTCTTTAATGTCCATGAGCCGCAGTTTGGCTTCTTCCTTGGCATCGGAGGTCTTGTCAAGAACTCGCTTGGCATCGCCCAGCCGGCCTTGCATGACCAGCCAACGGGGCGACTCCGGCATGGCTAGAACTCCGACTGAGAGAAAAATTGAAGGGACAGCGCCAATTCCAAGCATGAATCGCCAACCCAAATTTTCTGGGAGCTTGGAGAATGCAAAGTTTGACACATATCCAAGCAAGATTCCAACGTTAATGAACACCTGTCATTTCAATACACACACACGCACGCACGCACGGAATTAGACCAAAAAAAAAGAATTTTTGTATTATTTCTGTTTAGATGCAAATGGCACATATTGATTGTCCGGCAACAAAATAAATGAATTAAGTGTCAACAATTCTACCAATATGCATGACCTTTGTAAGGTGGAAAATACTAAATTTTCATATCTTTCAGAAATTTTATTTTATTCATTTATTTTGGTTCATAGAATAGAAATCTTATCCGACTATTCGTAAAAATTGTAGCTTCCTCAATCTTGGGGCTTCAACGCAAAATTTTTTGAACAAAATTGGAAGTGAATTGTGGTTTTATTTAAAGTGATGTATGCCTTGGATTCTGTGTTTGAACAAAATAAACAAACACCTCTTCTAATTAATCAACACATAATGCAAACAAGATATAAGGAATTTCAAAATAGAACTAAATATGCTAGAAATCTGTGCATACTTCTGGAAAGGAGGTGAGAAATCCACGAATGGACGCCGGAGAAACCTCTGCAGTGTAAACTGGAGCAATCATAAGGGCATACCCCACGCCGACGCCTGCCACGAATCGCGCAACCATGAGGAAGGCATAGTTGGTGGCGAATCCCATGAGGATAGCTCCCGCAAAGAAAATGGCTCCTGCCACCACTATGGTGTACCGCCTACCAATCCAGTCGGATGTCCGACCGGCTGCTGCCGAGCCCACGAGAGAGTATATGTTGAGGGTGCCAACAAGAATTTCTACTTGCACGTCGTTTATTTTGAGGTCTTCTTTGATGAATAGAGAAGCTCCACTCATCACTCCAATATCTTACATACATAAAGTACACAGAAAGTAAGTTCCACGATAAATGGTCATGATTTATACGTTCCACAGCTTTGCTTACTCGGGACGCAAGTCACAAAGATATAGAAACATATTTAATGGCGATAACACACACTGAATATATATGGTTCTATATGGTTTTGTTTCCTATTACATAACGCCGTTTGAAAGAAGACGCACCATAACCAAGCAAGATGGAGGTCATAGAAGCCAAGACTGCGCAAGCCATAGAGTACTTGTTTCTCTTTGGCTTCTTGGGAGGATCAAAATCTGCAAGTGCTTTCTCTGCAGGAATGCCGTCTCTCTCTGCGTTTGAATCAGCCATCTCTAAGACAGAAAGAAAGAGAGAGTGGGGTTGGGTTGGTACTCAAGAAATGTCGTTGCCTGTAGAAATTGTTTTGGATAGATTTGAGTGGCGTACAACTTTCGTATGCAACTCTCTAGGATATCTAGAGTTGCTTAAATAGACCCAAAATGTTCATCATTTTGGCTACCTGCAACCTGTTCTGTCCGTTAAATGCTTATTCTATATGTGGCACCCACCTACGGCCGCGCTTTCTTCTTAGGAATCACTCCTACCTAGTAAATACTAATCGCTCCAGGAATGCTTTTCTTTTCCTGTTTTTTTTAATCATATTATATATATATATATATATATATATATATATTTTTATTTATTTATTTATATTTTCGAAGTGACATCCAGATTTCAAGTTTAACTATCAGAAATCTTCATTCTTATAATGAATTATCTTAGGTAGGGCCACGTAGACCTTGCAAATTACATATGACCCTATAATTTGGACCAAGAAAAACCTTCAAAGCAAGTAAATTCAGAGAAGTTAAGAAGGATGGGCACGTCATACAGATTATTTTCTACCATATGGTCGAAAGTGGTCTCGCCTGTAATCTCTTCATCTTTCTGGGGTCAGCAAGGACGGGCCAAGCTATCAATTTATAAGATGTCCCCATTTCGCCCTTGTAGTAAAAGGACACCTTACCTCCCTGCAATTTGCATCCCCTCCAGCCCCCAGCTCCAATAATTGTCTCTTTGTCACAACGTCTCAATAATTCAGTTTACTTTTCTCGTTCTTAATTGAGTTATTCAGTTCAACTTATTCAATATAATTGTGTCCATCAATACGTGTACACTTACGGGCACACTCGTTACTCGTTGCTTTAGAAATCCAACTTGTTTTAATTCCCCTCTATTCCGTGTATTTAGTCGGATTCAGATTGTTAAGCTAATCAATTATTGGAGAGGAGGCTCAATAATACAGATTGTTATTTATATTTCCAATTAGGAAAGCTTGAGTACTACGCAGGGTATTCAAAGTTGGTTCTACTCCCTAATTTGCATCCTCTAAACGACATTGCCAAAGAATAAACCAATTTACTTAATCAGCATGAGATAGCTAACAGTGGCAGTTCATTCCATTATTGTAGTTTGTAAGGCATACTGTTTGTCTGAAATGAGACGCTTATTCCCATGAGAAAGATGGATATTGACATGTCCACTATCTTGGTCCTAAAGTGCTATCAATTGTTAAACTTAGCATCGCCGATTAATGTGAATTCGACGCACCTGATAGAAAATTTGGGCCGTTGATTCTGAAGTCTAAGCAGTGAACTGATCAATTGGACTTAATGGAGTGAAAAAGCTAAGAGATATGACCGTATCCACGATTTTGAATTTTTTTTTATACAGTGAAAGTTGGACACAAGAGATATGAGTCCAATTATGTGAACCCAAAAGGAAATAAGCTTGAAAATAACCGAGCAAACGCATCATATGTGATAGAGACAAGTTGGAGATTATACATTAGTCTTTATTTTTTTCACGAAGAAACTTTAAACACAAGCGTTCTCACCTAGACGTACAATCATGGGCTCCGTCATTACACAAAATAAATGAATGGAACCACCTTGGATTCACATTAATGCAGATATTCACATGTGACTTTTTTTTTTTTGGGGGGGGGGGGGGGGGATAGGACGTCTGCTTAATCAAAGCAGCAGTGGAATTTTGAGTGTTTGAGATTCTTTTTGGTGGATAAACCTAGAAGTGGCTTTATTTTCTTGGGCTTCGTTGTAATTTGGAAGATTATATTATGATTGTCTCCTTTTCCATTGGTTTTTTTGTGCGTATATGCATTATTTATTTTTCATTCACTTTGAAGGGCAGATTGCGCAACTACTTTTATGATTCAACGAGTAATTCATAAAATTCAAAATTTTTGTTTTAGATAGGATGCATGTATATCGAAGTGCCGGACAGTCATGACAACATGTTTTATTTTTGTAATTCTTATCACACTTCCTAATTATAAAACACAATACCAAGTAACCCCATTTGCATCATAATCATTTGTTTACATCGTACTGTTATAGCAACAGATTTTCTAGTCACTTCAGTCTTAGAAAACATTCATATACCTAATTAAGATTCCTTTTAATGAAAAAATTTCATGAATTATTGCATTGATAAAAACGGAATGCAAACACCAACCTTGTGCAATCGGCCAAGCTCGTCTAATTCGAGCATGTTATCCCCGCAAGCTCTTTCTACTATTGATTTGGATTCCAATGTTTGGTAAGCCTAGCAGTTCAACTCACTGGAGAACGTTGTAGTGCGGGATCTACCCTTTTCCTGCATGTAAATTCAACGAGAATTATGAATGCAAATAATAAACTTATTAAAGAGTCTCCGATAACAAAGCATATAATGCAGAAATGATCAGAAGTGGACTCTAATTTTTAAAATTAATCACTTCTCCTGTTACCAGATTAACTAGAAGGCCATTCTACTATAATATTGTTCAATGGGAATTATTTAATTAAGATGCTCTTTAGCCATTACATGGCTGTTTCAAGTTCGATTTGCCCGCATTAAAGAACTCAGACGGTGACCACTCCAGACAAAGGATTCCACAAATCACATGAAAACACTAATCAACCCGTCCGGTTATCCATGCTTTCAAGTTTCGTGTTTGCTGGGCACACAGTATGGATTCTACTCAAACTTGACATGTTGCAAGACTTGGACAACCATGCCTGAACTTCCTCAACTATGTATGCCTCAATTGACTGGCCATGATGGACCTCATGATCACATCGTGGATCCTACGTGAAACTCATTCGGAGAGAGAGAGATGTCCATTTATCAATTCTACCAGACAATTGCTCAAATTTTCAGACGTTGTCCCGTGCAGATAAGAGCGCCAAAGTCACCCAATGCACGTACCAATCAATGTTTCGTGAAAATTATTGATCAGAAATTTACGTGTGGTTGAGTTATTATTCGCTTGAATCCTTGTGCGTTTATTTTGGAAAAAAGTGCCTAAATGCTCACAACCTCACATATCTCTGTCAGAATTCGAAAGTGAAATTGACGATGGGACATCGCTAGAATCCAAAGCAACTGGGGGGACCGCATTGCGTTCTTTGATTTTCTCATATTTTCTTTGTGGTTAGAAACTGGAATTGGACTCCATGCGAAAGGACCAGAAAGAGCATCCAAATACATGCGATCTTTCTTTGTGAAAAAGTAACTAGACCCATAGCACCCATAGGGTGGCACTCAAATCAGGGGTGATGGTTGTGGTACATCAAGTTGGCGTAATCCTAAGCAATTTGAGGGAAAAAAAATTCGCAGGATTCACAAAAAATGGCAGCCTTGAATTCGGACATGGTTTATTAGCATTATCAGAAAAAATGCAAAACATGACGTTGCAAAACCCAATCCTGCCCCGGCAAACGCCTCCTCTGCTTCCTAGTTATGTTCTGGTGGAGAGTAACCACGATAAAACTTGTCAAAGACTATGGCTCGAGCTGCTAGTTCTTGGACCATCAAGCCTACTTGTTTGGACCACCTGTGGGTCACTTCAACAACATTAAGCCACAATTACAACACTAGCATGTACCGCCGAGAGAATTTTGGCTTACATCAAAAAAAGATGTGGCTGATTAAAAAGCTGCAGAAAGAATCAATCCTCACCATTCGTCACCGCCTTGAATAAGTTGCCAGAAAATATGATGCCTCTTTCGTTCAATTTCCACCACCATACCATGCAGTGGCCAGTCTTTCCCACATCAACTTTTTCTTCCCCGTTAACAGAAATAGTATTACAGTCAAACCACAGTTATCATAATTACATCATTATCATCGTTGCCATCACGCAATTCCCATCCCCAAAAACTTACTATATTCCTCCAATTGAGCGCATGGTGGTTTGTAGATAAGTTCTGGAGAGTTCATTCAAGCGAAGGGGTCTCATTAGATGACAATACGCATATACTGCAAGACTTTTTGGACTTTGACAGGATCCCACCACCTAAACAGTGTCTATCGCGGCTTTCATGACCAGAGATGCGCAAGAATCTTCTACGTAGGTACTGAACAAGGCTAGCAAACTCCTATATGTCTTGTTGTAGCAGCAAAGTCACTGCAAGAGAGAGCTCATTCATAACATACACTCCTACAGTTAATGAAACGGCGCCTCCAATCAAACAATAAATAAACAATATGATTATCTTCTCTGTAGACATAAAGTTAAGTAATTCTCAAATATGCATCTCCGTATTTATAAACTAAATTTGCGTGTCGGTGGACGTTAGGTACCTCATACGGGTGCCTTGAAGTTGACACTTGAGGTTGTATTTCCTGATTTTAATCCATCAGAACGCTTCTACGAATACACCTGGAATTAATAAGATCAGCCCGTCTCAATGTAACAGAGGGCCCATCTATTTTTACCTACTTCGGTTTTCTTGACAGGATCTAGTTCAAGAAGCCGCGAGTGGGGTTGAGTTGGACTTTGAGATTTTGGTTAAGCAGACACCGTGCCCTGGAGAGGAGGAGATTCTGAGATGCAGCGGTGGCCTCGATACTGTGTTTCTCGGAATTCTTTAATTTAAAAAAATTGCCTTCATTTTCATTTATTGTTCTCGGTGTACATATATTTTTAAAGTTTTTCATCTACCTTTATTATTATTATTATTATTTTGTTAAAATGTTTAACAAATAATTAACAATATATATTCATAAAAATAAAAGGGAGAGAAGAAAATGAACCACTTGGGCCTGAGTTCGAGTGCGAGCTTCAATTAGGGCCTTGAAACTTACGCAAGAGTCGAAGAGCCCAAAATTAGCACATCGTGTTGCTCAATTCTATTGGGATTTGTCCCCTCTTTTGGGTCACTACCAGCCCAAACAATTTGTTTCGTATGCGTACTTAAACAAAAAATAAAAATGAACCACTTGGGCCCAGCGTACTCATTGTTGGGCACTTCAGTAAAACAGCCCATGCAGAACCACAAACAAGCGCGCACGAGCACTCGCCGCCCCGCCTGTCTCAACTCAACAGGGTCAGGGTCAAAAAGCACAGAGACACAGTACAGATAGTCAGATAGGAGAGAGTGGAGAACGGAAAGGGATTGAAAATAAATAAATAAAAATGGAGAGGAGTGCTGTAAGAAGATTGGATATTGTTTCTCGTCACCTTGCCTCGCCACTTGAAGCTAATCATGTTCTCTGTTCGGTTAGATTCTCTTAGACATTCTGTTTAGTTCGTTTTTGATATTTTACGAGGCTTACGTGTGTGTTCCATGTTAAGGTTTTAGTGAAAGGTGGGTGCAACCAGGAAGAGGAGGCAGACCCAGTTGTTATAGGTGGCATGGTTTTGGATATGCATGCCACTTCCGCAATTCCTCCAAGTCCTAGGACCACTACTCCTGGCAAGGTCTTCTAACTTTCTTTTCAATGCCTTTGTGTTTCTCTTCTGGTTGTTTGATTTTTAATTAATTAATTAATTTTTTTTTTTTGTGTGTGCGGATGTGGGTTTTTAAGTGTTTATAGTTTCCAGTTCTTCTTTTTATTTCGTTATACCGGGTAGAGAGCTTGTCATTCTAATGGAAGTGTTTTACATTCTCAATGTTCTTCACTTTTTTCTCAAAAACTATCTTAGAAGGTGAGAATCAAAATGTGCCTGTTGGATTAAATCACCAAAAGCATGCCAAACTTCGGAAAATTCTGGTATCCATTAGTGATACTTATATATTCTAGTACCTTGAAACTATGTGCCACCTTCGATGTACAAACTTTTTTGTAAGCTGTTGTTGAGATTGGTTTCAGCTGTGTCTGACAGTATTGTGCTCCCGTTGCACTGATGTAATTTAGAATTAGGCCATGGAGTCTTTTTTTCAGTCCTTACATTGAGGGATATCTGTATTCAGGTTCATTATGTACTAGGAGGTGTGGCAAGGAATATTGCCGAGTGCATGTCAAAGCTTGGAATGAGGCCTTACATGATTAGTGCTACAGGAATTGATTTGGCTGGTGATTTTCATTTTAACTTTGCTTGGTTATTCAGTAAGAAGAAGCCAGACATGGATTTTTTTTCTATTTTTTAGCTCTGGGTTAAACAGCATTAGAAATCTGAAATGGTTCTAGATATAATGAAACTAGGAATATTCATAGTCATAGGCCCATGACACATTAAATATCTCGATAGCTATACCTAATCTTAGTCGTCTGAACCCGCAGGCATTTTTTTTTATCTTTTTTTTTTTGGCTCACAGGAAATTTGCTATTGGAGCACTGGATTTCTTCTGGACTATCCACTGAAGGTTGAGCTTTCACATTTATAACCTGTAGTTCCTTCTTGTGCATAATCCTCTCAATCTTTTCTGCCAACCTTGACGTAGTTGTGACTTCGTAAAAGCTCTATTAGTTAAGTTTATCCTGTCTGTGTGATTCGGCTGAATGCTAGGATAAACATTCCTGCTGTGAAGGACCAGTTTTTTTGTCATTGGAAAATCTACTAGTTGGTTGGACCTGTTCAATCTTAGACAAAATGTTTGTCATTAGAAAGTTTAAAACTTTGGCTTGGCTGCCTTCTATGACTCTTGCAAATTTTCTTTTGTTTTCACCATGATATTGATTATCTGCGGATTGTTAGCAGGCAGGTTGGGTATAATCTAGCTGTTTGGTCAGCTGGGACATCAGTCTGGTCTTACACTGCATTATTTTTGGGCAGGCATTCGAAAGCACCAAGATATTAGGACTGCCGTCATATGCAATATATTTGACACCAATGGGGAGTTGGCTGCTGCTGTCGCAAGTGTGGAAGCAATTGTAAGATGGCTTTTATGGATGACGGTTATACTGGATGAATTCTGCTGCAAAAAATAATCCTGTCAGGCACTTTACTGTTTATATGATGGCCTTGTCCTAGGAAAAATTCCTCACCCCCGAATGGATACGGCAATCCAAGGGCAATATATCATCTGCTCCCATTTTGATGGTGGATGCAAATCTGAATCCCTGTGCTTTAGAAGTTTCTTGTCACTGTAGATCTCTTGCTCTCTTTTTTCACTCTTTCATACTTGTTTGACTCTGGGATTTATGCATATCATAGCTTCTCATTTACTAGTTTCTGTTTTTCCCCAGTGGCAGCAGAGTCGAATGTCCCAGTGTGGTTTGAGCCTGTTTCAGTGGTGAAATCCAAAAGAATTGCTTCAGTTGCTAAGTATGTGAGTGCTTGGATTTTTTATACTTCATCTAAGTGGGCAACTGCTGTTAAGGAAGAAAGCACTGAGTCCTGTAGATGATTTTTACATCCATCTTCCTCATTAAGCACACAGTGCCATGGGCAATTTTCAACTCCAATTTTTTAAGTGAATTAATAATGCCTTTCTTTGTCTATAACCAAACCCAATCAACAATTAAACCCAAAACTGATCTTGTAGAAACTTTTACAGGTAACTTTTGCTTCTCCTAATGAAGATGAGCTTATTGCAATGGCAAATGCCTTGTCTTCTGGAGACATCTTTGGTCCATTTGAGAAGTATAATAGCAACAAATGTTCAACAGAGTTGCTATTTGAAATGTTACGACCAGCAATCCTGGTTTTGCTAGAGAAGGGCATCAAGGTAGTTGTTGTGACTCTAGGTGCAGATGGAGTGTTCTTATGCTGCAGACGACCAAATTTCATGAGGCTGAGTGTAGAGAGAACAAGAAAGTACAAATCCAGGAAACAGTTACATGATATGGTGGTGTCAAATTGTCTTCCAATCAGATACTTTGGTAATACAAATACAACAGGGGAGGGGTCCGATATTTTTGCAGTACATATTCCTTCACTCTCTGCATCAATTGTGAAACTTACAGGAGCTGGTGACTGCTTGGTTGGTGGGACAATTGCTTCACTCTGTTCAGGCTTGGATATTATGCAGAGTGTGGCAGTTGGTGTTGCGACAGCCAAAAATGCTGTTGAGTCAGAGACCAATGTGCCCTCGGTGTTTAAGTTGGCCAAAATTGCAGGTATGTTTTACTAGAAGTGAGATCAAAATTGATAAACGGCTTCTTGATTTTTTCATAGCATTTGAAGGTGTTATTTGCTGTATTAAAACGGAGCCAAAATGGATTACAGTTGGTCTGGTTACAGGAGCTTGACTAATTACTAAAACGATTATAGAGATTGTGGATACACCTCCCGAATAATTCCAAGCATAATCTTTGTTGACCCCATCCTCAGAAATGTTCCCCCCGAGTCCTGAGTGTGAAAGATAAAGAGTACATTGTGAACCCACATGTGACTAACTTCAAGAAGGCACCTTTTTGCTTACGGGCCCCGGTGAACTATCATATATGGTCTTTCCAGTCTTGTGAAAATTGCTTATTATGGCTAACAATGGCAGTGAATGTGCATTTGTTCCATGCAGGTGATGCAGGGATGGTATATTCTGCTGCCAGAGTACTATTGCCGCGATCAATACTGTGAAGGGTATTTGAGAACGATGTCATTTCAATTTGACTATATGTTAGTGTGAAATTTATTCAAAAGAAAGTGCCTCTATGCTCTTTCCTTTTCCTCTTTTTCTTTTCTATTTACGCAAGATATTTAAAAAAGAGAAAGAGAGACAAGAAAAAAAAAAAAAGACAAAACAATTAATAATTGTATTAGTCATTCACTAAAAAAATGGCAAAGAAATTAAAATAAAAGAATTAATTAACATATTGACAGCCACATGTCTGTCTTGCTGACGCTTTTTCCAATTCGTTATTAGGCGACAGGTCGTTCAAATCTGATAACTTCCCCCGCTGTAAATCCAATCCAAAAGCTTCCCGACAACCTAAGAGAACTTATGAATAATTGCTATTGCAAGACAAAGTCTTGTTTTTCTAGGGAGGCGTCAATTTTTCTGCATTCCTCTGCGCAAGCTCCAAGAATCTCGAGCTACATGTCTTTGCCTTTGCGTGTATGGGTAAATGGGGGTCTTTGAAAAATGGTCTTCGACGCCACGCGCAGTCGCTAAAGTCCGGATTTGCACTACCTACCTTGACGTGCAATCAACTCATTCACCGGTACTCGATACAAGGCCTGATTGGAGAAGCTCAGAAGCTGTTCGATGAAATGCCTGACAGGAACGTTTTTTCTTGGAACTCTATTATCTCGGCCCACATAAAATCCAAGAATTTAGCGCAAGCAAAAGCCTTGTTTGACTGTGCTTCTGTTAAAGATTCAGTTACCTATAATACCATGATATCGGGTTATGCCAATGCTGATGGATACGGAATGCATGCGCTGAACTTGTTTGTTGAAATGCAAAGTGTGCGTCATGAGATTGGAATCGATGAGTTTACTCTTACAACTATGGTTAACTTGTCTGCCAAGTTGTCCATGCTGTCTTGTGGGATGCAGTTGCATTTGTATATGGTGAAAACAGGCAATGACAAAAGTGGTTTTGCAGTCAGTTCTTTGATTGACATGTACTCTAAATGTGGATGTTTTGAAGAGGCTTGTCAGGTATTTAAGGGATATGAAGGGATTGTCGATTTGGTTTCAAGGAATGCAATGGTGGCTGCTGCTTGTAGAGCGGGTGAGATGCACATGGCTTTGAGGGTCTTCTGGAGAAGGAATGAGTTTAATGATGCTGTTTCCTGGAACACATTGATTTCTGGTTATGTTCAGAACAGTTATGAGGAGGAGGCATTGGAATTGTTTGTTTGCATGGGGAAGAATGGTGTCAAATATAATGAGCATACTTTTGCTAGTATTTTGAATGCTTGCTCTTCATTAAGGAGCTTGAAACTTGGAAAGGAAGTCCATGCTTGGGTGCTAAAGCATGGTCTGATTGCAAATCCATATGTAAACAGTGGCATCATCGATGTTTATTGCAAGGGTGGAAATATGAAGTATGCTGAGTCTACACATTCAGCAAGTGGGAACATGAACCCCTTTTCCATCACTTCAATGATTGTAGGTCATTCAATGCAGGGAAATATGGCTGAAGCTCGGAGGCTCTTTGATTCATTAGCAGAGAAGAATTCCGTTGTTTGGACTGCTTTGTTTTCTGGATATGCCAAATCACAGCAAAGTGAAGCTGTTTTTAAGCTTCTAACAGAATTTATAGCAAAGGAAGCAGTGGTTCCTGATGCTTTAATTATCATTGCTGTGCTTAATGCATGTGCTTTGCAAGCTGCACTTTATCCTGGAAAGCAAATTCATAATTATGTGTTCCGAATGGGAATTGAAATGGATGAGAAGATGATCACTGCTATGGTTGATATGTATTCAAAATGTGGGAGTATAACTTATGCAGAAAAGATCTTTCAGAGAGTAAATCAGAAAGATTCAGTCCTGTACAATGTAATGATAGCTGGCTATGCTCATCATGGCCATGAGAATGAATCCATCCATCTGTTTTGGGAGATGTTAGAAAAAGGAATCAGACCAGATGCAGTTACCTTTCTCGCACTTCTTTCTGCTTGCCGTCACTCTGGCTCTGTAGAATCAGGTGAGAAAATTTTTAATTACATGACAGAACATTATAACATATCACCCGAGACTGATCACTATGCATGTATGATTGATCTGTATGGGAGGGCTTTGCAACTAGACAAGGCGGTAGCATTTCTGAAACAAATCCCTGTAGAACAGCAAAACTCCACAATCCTAGGAACATTTTTGAATGCTTGTAGGCTGAATAGGAATGCAGAATTAGCTAGGGAGGTGGAGGACAAACTTTTAAAGACTCAAGGAGACAGTGGAGCTCGTCTAGTGCAGTTAGCTAATGTCTATGCAGCAGAAGGGAGTTGGGCTGAGATGAGGAGAGTGAGGAAGCTAATGAAAGGAAAGCAGACCAAGAAGTTTGCTGGTTGCAGTTGGGTATTCGTGGATAATGGAGTCCATATATTTACCTCAGGCGATAGAAGTCACTCAAAAGAGAAGTCCATATATTCAATGTTAGCTTCTCTAAGTGCAGAACTGTATGAAATTGGTGGGGCATTCTGCTAAGGAGATAATTTTTAGAATTCTAACCAAAAAAGCGTTGTTGGATGCCTGACGTGCATGTTTCAAGTGACTGTATGGCTTGCCAAAAGGATGGAGTTACCTTTCATGTATTGAGGCCCATAAACATGATTTAATAATTTCATTGACAGAAGTCTGTAGGAGGGTATGTCGGCGGTTGGAATGAAGGCTTGATTTGGACTAAGTATTTTCAGTTGCAATGTAACGTTGCCAACCTTCCTATTTACCTATCCGCCAGGCTGGTGTACATGGTTAATGTTACCAAGCGGCTTACTTTGAGTTCAGGGCAACTCAAGCTCTGGCAGAGGTGGGAACGTGCCCTTTAACTGAGGTGGTGCTACCAAGACGGTCACATACATAACAAATAAGAAGTGGACTGCCCAAACAACCTTCGATTTACAAGATATGATGTACAGATTTCTTGTAGGGGACAAGAGATGCAGTTGCTTAATTCAATGAGTAACATGCTTCAATTCATTTTTATTTGATTTGCTGCAAAAATCAAAGAATGAAAAGTAAATTTTTTTTCAAAATAAAATATCTTAAGTAATTATGAATTTTATCTCCAAAAAATTTTTTTTTTTTTTTCAGGCGATAATCGGTCTGCAAAATTCTGGTTTCCAAAAATATGAATTTTAGAACTAACTAATTATGATGCTTTTACTTTTTGTCAAATTGTTTAACTTTGATTTTTTTTTCTTGAAATTTTGTTTTAAGAAAAAAATTCTAATTTTCTTTTTCTGTAAATTTTTTAGAAAATATACCGTTAATATGTCTAAAACCAAAACTAAGTTTGACAACAATTTTATCTTTTTATTTTTTTTTCATGATATGACAATAAATTTCTCTCATTTAAAAAAATATCAACTCAATATTAACTATCCTTGATCAAAGCATTTCATCCAATTTTACGGAAAATTGACTAAAACAGAAAATGGCGTCGCCCGGACTTGAACCGGAGACCTTCAGTGTGTTAGACTGACGTGATAACCAACTACACCACGACACCAATGGTAAAGTACTTCTGAAAATTAATACAAAGATAAACTTTATGTCTTTCCTCCTAAAACATATTACCTCGGTATTGACCAGTATTAATTAACAAATTTTGTCTCATTTATGGTAGATTGACTAAAATGAAAAATGTGAAGGGGAAATTAATTAAAAAACTATACAAAATAAAATCGACTATTTTGTAATTTTGTTTTGTTAAATTTCAAAAGATTAGATAAATATGGCAATACATATATATATATATATATATATATAGACTCTCTTTTTTTTACTTTTTTAGCATCCCAATGGATGTAAGTAAGGTCAAAGCTGTAATTATAATGGCGTTTATTTACATAATTAGGCAACTGATCTTGAAACAATCCCATGACTGACTAGCCACCCCCCCCCCTCTCTCCCTCTCTCTCCCTCCCTCTCTCTCTCTCTCTCTCTCTCTCTCTCGCGCTCACATCTCACATCAGTCATTAAGAAACTTTAAAGTCAACCAAATCAATTCACTTTAGGCTGTAAGTGTGGGTATGCAATTAACACAGTGTAGAACAACTTGCCAGAAAAACTCAAAACCCATTTATCTTCCATTGATGCAAAGTCGAAGATAAGAGAGGAGATGATTGGACGCAGAGACGTGCCGCTGATGAGGAGCAACAACAATGGAGGGCTATCGCTGCGCAAATCGAGGATCGCCGCCGCCATTGCCGTCGGAGTACTCCTGGGATGCGTCTTCGGTCTCTTGTTCCCTCACGGAATATTCGCTTCCAGCCCTCATTTCCCCGGCCGTCCCTTCTCTAAATCTGATTCTAAGGTATCCATTTGCCTGATTAATCTAATTTCTTTGTTCTTTGCTGGGAAATGAAGCCATATGCCTTTGAATTTGGGTTTAGTGTGCTGTTTTTTTCTGTCTTATTGAGGGAAAAAAAATCAAAATTGGAAGCTAAAATTTACTTTTATTACATCGTACGAGGAAAAAATAGTTGGCTTATGAGTTGTCGGTATCCATTTTGGTATCTGCAGTTTGATTGCAATAATGTTGTTGGTGGCACGTTGAGACTGGCCATATTTATGTTCCACAGTTCAATTGAATGTGGTGATTTTACTACTTGCTGGTCTGAGCCCATGGACTTTGGGTCCCAGATCTGGATTTCTGTGTTGATTTTTGATATGAACAAGAAAGATTTGCTTCTGAATCGTATGCATAATGAGTCTGTTTATATCAATCCTAACCTTGGATGATCATGAATTATTTGTATATCATATTAATATTAACAGAATATTAAACTCTGGTCATATTGTCAGTGCCTATGGAATTGGAATCCCACTCTTATGTGATTTTTAATCATGAGTGAAAATTTTTCTGGTTATGTGTGTGATCTAGGCAGCATCAAGCTACTGTGAATCATCTGAGAAGCTGAACTGGCTGAAAACAGAGTTTGCTGCAGCGTCAGAGAAAAATGCAGAATTAAAGAAACAGATTAAAGAGCTGACAGGAAGGCTTAGATTAGCTGAACAACTCAAAGACCAAGCACAGAAGCAAGTGGCAGCACTGGGTGTACAGCACAAAGCTGGGCCTTTTGGTACTGTTAAGGGTTTAAGAACAAATCCAACTGTAGTTCCAAATGAATCTGTTAACCTGAGATTGACAAAGATATTAGAAAAGGTTGCTGTTCGAAGGGAACTTATAGTTGCTTTAGCAAATTCCAATGTGAAAGCAATGTTGGAAGTTTGGTTTACCAGCATCAAAAGAGTGGGTATACCCAACTATTTGGTTATTGCTCTGGATGATGAGATTGCTCAGTTTTGCAAATCCAACGATGTTGCAGTATACAAGAGAGACCCAGATGAGGGGATTGATTCAATAGGAAAGACTGGAGGCAATCATGCTGTTTCAGGATTGAAATTTCGGATCTTGCGGGAATTCTTGGATCTAGGGTATAGTGTTCTTCTATCAGATGTGGACATCGTGTACTTGCAAAACCCTTTTGATTATCTTTATCGGGACTCAGATGTGGAGTCAATGACTGATGGCCACAACAACATGACAGCTTATGGTTACAATGATGTTTTTGATGAACCAACAATGGGTTGGGCTCGATATGCTCATACAATGCGGATATGGGTTTACAACTCTGGCTTTTTCTACATCAGGCCAACGATACCGTCAATTGAGCTTTTGGATCGTGTGGCCACTCGGCTCTCTCGTGAAATTGCTTGGGATCAGGCGGTTTTCAATGAGGAACTCTTTTACCCTTCACACCCTGGATATGATGGGCTTCATGCTGCCAGGAGAACTATGGACTTTTATCTCTTTATGAACAGCAAATTGCTCTTCAAGACTGTGAGGAAAGATGCTAAATTGAGCAAGCTCAAGCCAGTGATTGTTCATATAAATTACCACCCTGATAAGCTTCCACGAATGAAAGCTATTGTCGAGTTCTATGTTGATGGGAAGACTGATGCACTGAAACCTTTCCCCGATGGATCGGACTGGTAAATCTGATTTGTGTAACAGAAGTTAGATTGTGCCTGTATTTTGTGATATTTGTTTGAACTTGTTGTACACTTCGACAGAATCATGAACTGTGGTTCTATTGCAAGACCTTTACCATCACGATACTTGCTCGACAATTTTTGTTCTTCTGGGAATGGAACCGGAAACCAAGGCATCTGGGTATGTGGGCTCAAAGATCCGGCTGGTTTGATGACCAAAGGTCAAATAACGCGCCCCGATCCCCTCAATTCTGTCAACCGGGAAAGCGAGAGAGCAGATCAGGAAAAAAAAGATCATTTCTTTTATCTTCTTTTTGGTTTAAAATTTTGGTAATGTGCTATTGGAAACTTGAACTCGAATGTTTCAGCAGAGCTCCGGCAGATACAAGCAACGACAATATTCATAATTTGTTACTCACTAAAAGGTGCCCCACTCCTACAGTATTTTGCTGTCTTGCAAAGCAGTATCTCTTCATTCCTTAGCCTTAACAATCAAGCCGGGGTCTGGAAGTTCTCCCGTTACCTTAAATTGGGTCTCTTCCACCCACCCCTAGCAGCTCCCTACATAAATTTACCTACGCCCCCTTTCAATCCTTCGGAACTCTTCTTTTCTTTCATTTAATATGAAACTACACGTAAAAGGCAATTATTAGATAAGTAACTGTTTTTTAGGTGAATGGTTGGAATCTAATGGTCTGGACTCGGCAGACACAAAATCTCGAAGGAACTCAACCATTAAAAGCTAGCGCCCTCCTCCTTAGTTTCTGTCAAAGGCCAGCCGTTGCATTTACTTTTGTGCGCAAACGGCATATTCTTAATTGCATTAACTAATTCTTACTAATCTACTAATCTCAATGGAATAAGAGTGTGTCATCACCACCACGATCACCTCGACTCCTTCAGCCTGGGTTGATGGTGAATAGAGATCTCACCTGCTTGCCACATTATTGGAACATAATAAAATAAAATAAAAAATCATTGTTTCTGCTTGGAATATCTTTGCGGCAAGAGCAGACGGTAGAAGGGGATGAGGAAGCAATCCCGGACATGATTGCATGCATTGCTGCTCTCACGTTATTGTTAATTTAAGTCTAAGTCTTATAGTTCATGTGTGTATGTATATATATGTGTGTGTGTGTATAACAATTATGGCCAGCAACTCAAATTCAGTTTATCACTCAATTTGATAATCATTCAATTACTTCACCTCAAATATAATCTAAAAGACTCAATTTTATCATTGTTGGCCATTTACTTTCTCTACTAATGCTCTCTTTTATTATTCTTTTTTGGCTTTCGGAATTTCTGTATGCAAAGGCAGTTTTTTTTTTTTTTTTGTTTGGGGGGGGGGGGTGGGGAACACCGTGCACTATCCAGTCTGCATTGTTGCTTATCAAGCTTCGGTGACTTGTTGCTCGGGACCGTCTCTATTCTTGGAGATCTGGCTAGGTGTCTACATCTATGTAGAAAACAAAGTCTTCCTTCCACGTCACTTTCCTCTCCCATTTTATTCTAACCAGCCTAGGTTGGGCTTCCGTCGGTCCATCCCAAGCCGGCCCTTCCCCAAACATCATTATGAGAAGGCTATTTGGGTCTCCAAAGTAGGATCCATGTAAAATTCTCAAAAAATTGATTCCCAGCCGAACGTCCCCAACGAGAACCAAACCTCCACTCGAGTGTGTCTGTTGCTCCAGAGAAAAATGTCGACGAAACTCCTTATCGCTGTAGCCTTGCTCCAATTACTTCCTTTCTTCGGTGACTCCTTCTCTCCCGAGTCCCCCACGGACCGCCGCGTCCTCGTCTTGCTCGAAGACGTCGCCGTCAAGTCCTCCCATTCCCTTTTCTTCAAGTCCTTCCAGTCCCGCGGCTACCAGCTCGACTTCAAGCTCGCCGACGATCCCTCCGTCGGTCTCCAGCGTTACGGCCAGTACCTTTACGATGCTTTAATTCTCTTTTGCCCTTCCGTCGAGCGTGAGTTGCTTTCTCCGATTTTTGACTTTAATTTTACTGAGCATTTGTATTTGGTTCCGATTAATAATAATAATAATAATAATAATAATAAATGCTTGATTTTTCTTGATTTTAACGTGGTTTAGGGTTTAAAGGAGCTATTGACCTGGCTGCCATCCTCGATTTTGTTGATTCTGGTCATGATCTGATTGTTGCGGCCGATACGAATGCGTCTGATTTTATACGTGAAATCGCCACTGAATGTGGCGTTGATTTCGATGAGGTTGGTTCATGTTATTGCGAATAATGTTTATTTTGTTAATTTTTGTTTATACGTTTAACTCTTCAGTCAATTTCTGTCTATGCTTGTGCAATTGATGGGTTTAGGATCCTTCTGCTATGGTCATTGATCACACTAGCCATGCGATTTCGAGCACTGAAGGAGATCATACATTGATAGCTAGTGACGACTTTGTTAAGTCTGATGTGATTCTGGGAAGCAAGGAGATAGTAAGTTGACCTTTGTAGTTTTTCTCTTTCTTGCTTTCTCCATGAATGGTAGAAATTTGTCATATTTCTATTTCAGTCGCTGATTACCAGTTTATGGACCTGCCACAGGCTCCTGTAATTTTCCAGGGCATTGCACATACATTAAATCCTGCCAGTAGTATGGTAAGTTGCCTTTTTCTTAGGTGTTATACTATTGCTGACATCATTCTAAAGAAAAGTTTGTTTCAACACCAACTCATGGTTTTTTTTGGGTTGTTTGTAGGTATTCAAGGCTCTTTCGGCTTCTCCTTCTGCGTATTCTGCAAATCCCAAGTCTAAGTTGTCAAATCCGCCAGCACTTACTGGATCTGCTATTTCTTTGGTGTCAGTTGTGCAGGTACCACTCATTCTTTTCTGCTTGCTGAAAAGTGTATACTTCTTTACTGCATATTTTTCCTGCCCCCTCCCCCCCTTTTGCAGAATTCCATTTGTGAAGAGAAATGAATGTTTAGAGGATTTGAGTAAATGTGAAGTGGAAGGCTGTTTTTTTTTTTTTTTTTTGCAATCTAAGCCATTATACCATGTAAAGAAATACTGTTTACTTGGAATCTTTTGTTACCAATTTAAAAAACTCTAATGGAACCCCCCAATGTTGAATTCAAAAATTGAGATGCAGGCTGCTAAATGTATATCAAAGAACTCTTTTATGCTGTTCAGTGTTTGGCATTTGGCCCACTTTAGGCTTTGTGTTATCTTTTATAGTACTTGTTGATTTTATTGTGATGTCTACTTGGGTTGTTACCTTCTCCTTTAGACCTTCTACTTGTTTATCTTTTATTTTCTTGGAATTTTAATCTAAACTGAAACTCAAGCACAGCACATAATAATCTACAGATGCAGCTCATAAAAATAAATATGAATGTGTTTGGTAATTGAAGAATAATGATTTCTGTTACAAAAAAAAAAAAAAAACAAGAAGAAGAAGAAGGATTTTTTATCATTTAATTTGTCAATTTTGGTTCATGTGCTTTATTTTTGCACTACCTTTTTTCAAACTTTTTCACTTCCATGTGTAACACTGTATCATAAAAGATAGCTTAGGGTTTTTGGCTTGTGGAGGAAATTAGTGTAAGAGATAAAATAGGGTATCATATTGTTCCCACTCAAGAGATACAGATCGTACAGTTTAACTTTGCCACTTGTTGGGATAGAAGTTTTTGTGCAAATTTGGTGAAGAACTTTATATCTTAAGATTTCAACCAAAAAGTTATGATACATTCTGTGTGATTTGTTGCAAATTGGAAATGCGCCTTGCTTTGATGCCTCTTGATGGTGATTATGGATGCAAAAGCTTAGTGCTTAATTTATTAACAGTTAGTTATATTTGTCTTGCAGGCAAGAAATAATGCCCGGATTTTGATTGCTGGCTCATTAAGGATGTTCAGCAATCGGTATGTGGAATTAGATGCCTAAAGGGTTTTTTTTTTTTTTATCTTTTTTTTCCCAAACAATGCTCATTTTGATGCTGAATTTTGGCTCCTTTACAGATTCTTCAGATCTGGGGTGCAGAAGGCAGGGAGCTCTTCAAAGTAAGCATAACTGTGCCCCTACTTTGGTTATGTTACTAGAGCATTGTAAATAAGTGCTGAGGCCTGAATGCTAATGTTTTTATGGTTTTTATAATATTTCAAATGTGCTGTATATACGTAGAGCAGGTACTATTGAAGAAAGTGATTGATATCTCAAAAATTTTGCCTCTTGCTTTTTCAAATGAAGCACTGAATAATTTTCTTGCTACTGTACTTGAGATAGTGAGGATTTGCTCATCAGTTTTTAGGACAGAGCAAAATGGTGGTCATGTGCATCGTTCAGTGAGGATTTTACTCATTATTACTTAAAAATTTAATGAAGTGATTGATACCCCATGGTCACTGTTATAATTTTTAAGTAAAGATTACTGCATTGGGCATATTGCACTCTCCAGAATGGTAAGGACTGATGTCTAGTTTCCATTTATTTTGGCACTTTGCCTGCATGCCTGGAAGATCAAAGTTGAATGGAAAATATTTTCCTGCTGCTTCTTAAGATTCTACTGACATTATTATGCATGCAACAAACATATTGAATGGATATATGTTCTGTGACTCCAGGTATGAGAAATCTGGCAATGAGCAGTTTTTAACTGAACTTAGCAAATGGGTTTTCCAGGAAAGAGGTCATCTTAAGGTGAGGAATGTCTTGAGTTACCCTCAAATATGATCCTTTTGTATTTGCTTGTGTTACTTCTCAGCTGTTCATTATTTGATTATTTATGATTTCCTTATGGCACAATTTGAGGCAACTCTTTAGACCAACATATTCTATTTCTATTGCTACTTTATATTATATCATTGTTACTAACAGGCAGTGAATGTAAGACACCACAAAGTTGGAGAAGGTGATGAACCTGCAATGTACAGGATCAACGATGAATTGGTAAAACTTCTTTTTCATTATTTGCTTGCCATTTTTGTTGCAGATTTTAAAATGCACATATTGGTCAATAGGATGAACAGAGGAGGTTTTGCCTTTGGTTGTAGGAGTACTCTGTTGAAATTTATGAGTGGTCTGGAACAAGCTGGGAGCCATATGTGGCAAATGATGTTCAATTGCAGTTTTACATGATGAGCCCTTACGTTTTGAAAACCCTTTCAAGTGATAAAAAGGTAGATGATTTAATTATTGTGTTCATACATGCATGTGATTTCATTGTTCTCCATTCTTGAAGTTCTCACTTCACGAACTCATTTTTTTGCAGGGTCATTATTCTACAGCTTTCAAGGTTCCTGATGTTTATGGAGTTTTTCAGTTTAAGATTGAGCATGAAAGACTTGGATATACAAGCTTGTCCCTATCAAAGCAGGTATTTCAAAGTTTTGCTCAGATTTCATGGATTGCATGTTCTGTGTACCCCTTTTGTTCGGGACTCCTTTTCAAATCAATCATGCCTATCAACTTTGGATGGATAATAGTAGTGCTTTAGAGTCATTCATGATTGTTTAAGTGGGTATAAAAAATTTTGAGATTTTGCGTCTTTATGCATTGTATTGTGAAAGATGTCAAGAATTAAGCAATGATGAACTAAGTGTATACCAACACAAATGGATCCGAGCCCCATTGAGGAGAAGTCCAGTTGATAGCTGTAAAAGGGACCCTCCACATGCATTTCAGTTATGCTGTGTGGTTTTCTTCATATGTATGGTCGTGTGTGGCCAAGAAATGAATTCTTAGATCAAAAAAGGGAAATCATTCCTCAATTGCCAAATTGTCTTCACTTGCAAGTTCAAATGAAAGTGAAACTCCCGACTTCTACTTCATCTGTGTCACATATATTAGATTAGCCATGCCGTAGGTGAGATAGTTTTTTTCTTTTGTCCTACCCTATAGCTACTAAGTGCCTTTGGAATTTAATATCTGAATCTCAGATTCCAGTTCAACCATACAGACACAATGAATACGAAAGATTTATACCAGCTGCTTATCCCTATTATGGAGCAGCATTTTCCATGGTATCTCTCTCTCTCTCTCTCTCTCTCTCTCCTGATCTGCTTGGTTTGCTTCCTATTCAGTTTTTCATCTATTTCACCTTGGACATCTCAAATGCTTTTATTTTTTGTTTTGATTATTTTGTTTTTGCTACTTGTTTTCTCCCGTGCAGATGGCAAGTTTCTTCATCTTTACCATAGCCCACCTTTATAGCAAGTAGCTGGTTCTTTTTTCCCCCTTGATGTGAGACAACTTTCTGAAAGCCTCATAAGTATGGATCTCTCTCTCTTCCTTCCCTTGCAGTCTCGTTCCCTCCCTAGGTAAATTTGAAGCGACGTAGTTGGAAATTTTGATTTAGCAACGAGACTAAACATTTATTTATTGATAGCTGATATGCATTAGGGTGGGTGGGTGGGCAAAGAAAAATCTGCTGTATGTTGCTGTTCGGGACCGACACTTTTCTGCTCGGTGACATTTGAAAATTGAAAAATTAAAAAAAAAAATTATTTAGATATAAAGAGAGACGGAGTTTAATTGATATGGGATAACAAATCTCATGATATATGTTAGTAGTCTCTTTCCCATCCGCTTGATTTGCGGTGGCCAATAATTTGCACTATAGAATCTATTAATGTTCCTGGAATGAATGGAAAGGGAGACTTTAAAGAAATCATTCACGAATTTCCGTTCCTTGTACAACTTCTTGGGTCATTGCTTGATGGTGCCTGTTTGCAGCATACGATTTCAAGAGAGACTGTCCAATTTTCACAAATAATTAAGCAGCCACGTCAGGGGATCGCGAATCATTGATGTCTTTTAACCGATAATTGGAGGTGAGATTACAAACAATCATTGATTCAATGAACTTGAGGGTCCAATTAATTTCCAACACAACTGATTATTATGAATATTAGGCCCTTCTGCTAGTGAACGAATGATATCCCCTCTACTCTAAGTTTATCATTTTCTAATTCTCATTTGATGTATTGGTATAATATGGTAAATAATTATAGTAGCGTAAAAGAATTCTCCGTGAAACTTCATAGTGATAAAAAACTTGAACCTCAAATTCTACTTGGTTGGAGAGTGGATATTTAATAAATTGTTCCTGTTTTATAATTTGCAGTTCAGTAGTCCGAAATAAACCATGAGCTGAAAACAAAGACTCTGATTTATAGCGTGGTAGGAGAGATAAGAAACCCGTAACATTTGACCATAAGCCCAGACCATTCGTGGGTTTTTTTTTTCTTTTTCCATACATTTAATTTTTCTTTAAAAAAAAAAAGAAGGAAATAACTTGTATTTAAGTATTCTCTGGCATCAAATTATAGGATGCGAAAAGCATCTGGTCTGTTTGTAAGATTTCCTAATATATTCATTGCACGGAAATATTAAAACTTTAATTTATAAGGTGAGACGAAGGTTCACTTACCAGTTAGATCAATCATTGAACACATTTGTCGCTTGTTTTTGGCCCTAGCATTGTCACTTTTGAGTCTTACTTCCAGTGTAGAGAATCTTTCTTCCATCCTTGAAAAAAAAAAGAAAAACATGGTTACCACCCAACGGAATATATATAATATATATAATCAACAAAAAATAATTTTCCTGTAATCTGGATTTCAGAAAATCATACAACACAAGAGCATGGTAACCCTCGATTATTGTCATATCATTCAAAAAAAAAAAAAAAAAGTAAAAATTTATTGGGAAAATTTTACCACGACAGCAAAAATGCATGCAAAGGGTTAAGATGGTAGCCAATATAGAACTTGTAAAAGGGAAACACAATCAATTTCAGGAAGAAAACAGAGTTGTTCGTGTGGCATATGTTCTGCCCATTTGCAACCATGGGCGCACGCACTAGCGCTAGGGCCATGACCAAAGCCAAGATAGTAAGCTTCTTTGAGCATGCCTGCCTCCATAGCTCTCGATCGGTCCCTATTTAACTTTGACAAAGATGATTGGTTTTGGTCGACCCAAGCAACAAGCAACACAAAATAATAAAAAAATAAATAATAATAATAACAATAACAATAAATTGGATTTTTTTTTAGAAAAAAAAAAAAGGAAAAATCCTATATGTTAATGGCTCCACCGTAATTAATGTCAAATGTCAGGGGGTATTATCTAGGCTGGGCTCGTAACAAAAGCCGGGCAAGTGGCTAACCAGCGGGTAGATTTACAGCTTGCTAGTGTGCCCCAGCTCGGGACGCGTGTACACGTATAATTGGTTGCTGCCCTAGTGAGATTTCAAAATGATTCCACGCTACGCCACCCAGCAGATCTCCCTTCCCTCACGTGCTCTGTAACGTTCCGCCTCCGTGTTGGTTTTCTTCACAAGACACGTCAGAAAATCATTATGATATTTGTTCCTTTTTGTTGTTATTATAGAGTATATATTATTCGAGTTTTTCGCCGACAAAGTTTACCCAATTGGATAACTAACAATTGTCAACGAGAAGCTTTATATAAAACCTCCGGAATATCACTTTTTACTTTAAAAAACAACCAATATATATAATTTATAAAATTTAGCTTATTGCCGTAATTTGTAGAATTTTGAAAAGGATCGAAAATATAAATAATTGAAAATCTTAACTGAAAAAATAAAAACCTTTTTGTTGTTATTGACAGAGTGTTTTTATCATTGTCCCGTAAGTGCAAGGTAACTGCTTGCACTTAATTATAATTTAGGGAATTCTTAAATTAATTTAATCTCAAGAGTGAGTGAAAAAAAAAATTTAAGTGACATTCAATCAAAATTCAATACATTTATGTGGTGAAAAAATATATATATGTATTATATTTACAAAAATATAAATAAATTTGAAAAATACTTAAAATTTATTAGGGTTAGCCTATGAAAAAACCCAAAATAGAGAGAGAGAGAGAGAGAGAGAGAGAGAGAAGAAAGAAGAAGGGAGAAAGATTTACCTCTTTAATGTAACTAAAATAAATGTAATGCCTACAATATTCAAGATGTAAACCGTTCCTTCACAATATCTGCCCTGGAAACATATTTTTGGATCCCTTTCTCGGCTTAAAAAATTTACAATAATATGTTTCCTTAAATGATTTTTTTATTTTTGGAGAGAATTATATGGTTATTATTATTATTATTATTGCTAAATAAATTTTGCAAACAAATGACGTGGAGATCACATGCAGTCAATTAAGTATTTAATGTCTTAAAAAGTATTCATGGAAACTTTACATAATGAAATTTATGAATGCGACCCCTATGTATAAAATTTATTAGACCCGATAATCGTTAAATAATTACTAAGACTAACTGCTTATCTTGTTGTGTACATTTCTGTCACGTAATGGTCACATTATTTTTTAGTTTCTTGGTTACCAAGTTGCCCCATTTCAGTTTCGGAAATAGACATAGATAGAGCTGACAGGCAAGAGCAAGTTCTTCCCATCTAGCAATTATCTGAGAAAAAGAGAGCCAAGAAAGAAAAGCTTTTCGTTCTATCCCCTTCAAGAATACGGCTAAAAACTAAAGGTAATTGCTTTACTGTCTCTATGTGTTGTTCTCACTGTGCAATGCAATGGTGCCATAGGTATATATGTCTACAGAAGTAGCTAAATACTGTTGCAATTTTATTGAGATTCAACTCTCTGGAAGCATACGGGAAACTTTATTGAACATGGCCCCTTTTACATTTGGGCACTGACAATGATAAAACTTTTGAAAGACAAACTGTTATAATTATGGTGCCTTTTCAGGATTAATCCTAATTAGTGCCAATGTCAAGCGAAAACCAGAAATAATATCAAAGGACACACACATATATTTCAGATAGAAATTGGCTTTAATGTCATTGTTAAAATATCAAGTGCTTATCACGTTCCCCCCCCCCCAACACCTTTTCCTCAAGTTTCTGCCTCTACCCATGAATTCTAATCATTCATGTCCTGTAAATTTTCCAACAGTTGTCAATGCATTAATTTAATTTAATTTAATATTCTAAGAATATTTTACTTCTTAATTATACGTGTTAATTAAAGCATACCAAGATATGTTCTGTCTCATAACTTGCATTTGTTGTAAGACCCCATCCATTTCAAACAAGCTCGTTCACAGTATATGGGTGCCCCGGCCCTTATCGAAATAAACGGGCATTTTGCTCGCCTCTCAAAAATAAAATAAAAAGTTAGGAAAAAATAGAGTTTATAAGGAGGAAAATTTATATATTTTTTGATTATTTATATATTTACTTATTTTTTATTTTGAATATAATCTTTTTTAACTATATAATTTACGTACTTATATTTAATAATTTTTTTAAAAAAATTAAAAAATTTAAATGCTCTGTAAGCCCTCAGAAGTTGTGAAAAAGCATAAAAGAGGAGGTCAATTAATGGATAAACTTCCGTGTTAAGAAGTCTGCTCGTTGGTTAATAAGTTCCGCGTGAAAACTATAGTCACCGTCGTTGAGAATGGAACCTTCGAAAATTACAGTCACGGTCAATCTGAACAAAACCCCCACGAGCTGGTTGTCACGTAAAAAACCACATGGGTAGAATAGAACTT
This sequence comes from Kandelia obovata, assembly GCA_021464305.1. Taxonomy (NCBI): domain Eukaryota; kingdom Viridiplantae; phylum Streptophyta; class Magnoliopsida; order Malpighiales; family Rhizophoraceae; genus Kandelia; species Kandelia obovata. The sequence continues at coordinate 3,493,310 of CM038476.1, forward strand.
CAAATATTGTCCTATTTTTATGCTGAGAGACTACCGAGTTTTCCCAATAATGAAATTTCCAAATCCTCCAAACATGTCTTTTCTCTCTTTATATCTCTCAATCTTTAGCTAATTATTTAGCGGCATCCGGGGAACGTTCCATGTCTTCGGGTTGCTTTGCGTGTTGACACAGCGTACACACCTAGCTTTATTTTAAGGCTATAGTCGGAAAGATAGAGAATGCATTCTAGAGAGAGATAATGGAGGAAAAACATTGCTTCCGGCCGCGCTTTCAATGACCCAGACTTCATTAAAGTTACGCGTGCAAGCTATGGTCAAGTCTCAAAAGCTATACAGCCACCACCGCTACCTCTGGCTCCTCATTTCTAAGAGTCCTCGGTGGTTTAGATTCTCTCTAAGTTTCATCTCTTTTATTAAAGTATATAATATATTATTATAGTATAATTAATATATTAAAAATCTTATCAACTAATTTAAATTTTTAAATAAAATAATTTTTTAATCGTAATATTAAAATTTTCATATTTAAATAATTTTATTTTTTAAAACCACGTTGCCCTCACATCCTATCTCTCTTGGTAGAAATATTTTATCATTTTGTTTTTCGTTACCTTTTCTTCTTTGCAAAGAAACACCGACCACCGACTTTTGACGAGTGCTTTTTTTTTTTATTATTATTATTATTTTCTGGTCAGTTTTAAAGCCTTTGAAAATCTGGCTATTTTTTCTTGATTATCTATTATGGTCTTCTGCCAACTTGGAAAATATCGTGTAAAGCTTGAATCCTTTCCATTGTGTTTGTCACAAGCCTGTTTATTGTATACAAATCCTCCACGGTAGGGTCTGCTCGGAAGTTTTACGGAGTTTTGTTCTGGGTTTTCAAATTGAAAGAAACGTTGAAGAGGTGGGATCCCAAAAAAAATCCAAATTGAATCTATTTTTGCTGTTCTTTTCTCGCTTTGTTTAGCACAGATTTGAAGGGATGGGAGGTCATGCGAGCAAGAAACAAAATGAAGCATCCTCTGCCATCAATTTGAGCTCCTATGAGGCTGCTTGCAGGGTTGATGAGGAATTGCGGTCCTTTGACATCAATCTTCAAGCCCGCACCAATCATGCCATCAACGCTCTTGCTGCTGGCGTAGAAGTTAGAGCACTTACATTTGATTCATTGAAAGAAGTCACGGGTTGCCTATTGGAGATGAACCAAGACGTTGTAAAGGTTATCCTGGAGTGCAAGAAAGACATATGGAAGAATCACGAATTGTTTGAGCTTGTTGAGGAGTACTTTGAGAACAGCTTGCAGACTCTGGATTTCTGTACTTCATTGGAGAAGTGCCTGAAGCGAGCCCGCGATAGCCAATTGCTTATTCTTTTTGCACTCCAGCAATTCGAAGAGGAAAGTGAGTCAGGAGAGAGAAAATATGTGAAAACTTTGGAGGAGCTGAAGAATTTCAAGGCAGCAGGTGATCCTTTCACAGAGGAATTTTTTCAGATCTTTCAATCAATTTACAGGCAGCAGATATTGATGCTTGAAAAGCTACAAGTCAAAAGAAATAAACTTGACAAGAAGCTCAAGAGCATTCATGCTTGGAGAAAGGTCTCAAGTATGATATTTGTCGCCACTTTTGCCACTGTGCTGATTTGCTCTGTGGTGGCAGCAGCCATGGCCGCCCCTCCTGTTGCAGCCGCCCTCGCTGCTGCATCATCGATCCCATTAGGCTCGATGGGGAAGTGGATCGATTCCTTGTGGAAGAACTATGAGAATGCTCTTAAGGGACAGAAGGAGCTGATTAGCACAATGCAAATTGGTACTTATGTTGCCATAAAGGACTTGGATGGCATTCGAATCCTCACTGACAGGTTGGAGATTGAGATTGAAGCTCTAATGAAAAATGCAGAGTTTGCAATTGAGGAACAGGCTGTAAAGATTGCCGTACAAGAGATAAGGAAGAAGCTGGAAGTGTTCATGAAGAATGTGGAGGATTTGGGGGCTCAAGCTGATACCTGCAGCCGTGACATCGGAAGGGCTAGGACTGTGGTTCTGCAAAGGATCATAAAACAGACCAACAACTGAAGTACTGTAATATATATCTCTAATTGGGCAGTTATTTACATTATGGGATGTAAGATTAATTTTATGTTTCAGGGTTTTTTTATAGAGTATCATAGTTGTTTGTCCAATTGGATTCATACTCAGAACAAAAATAATGCAAGACTGCTAGTTACTTAGTGTGTTTTTCTTGGATTCCTGGACGACAGAGCCAGATAGATTGATTAATTCAGATGAATTCAATCTTCTTAGGTTGCATTTTACGTTGCAGAATGACTACACACTTTTAGTAGGTATAAGGATATCGTCAAGGGCCATACGTTTGACTTGTGCTACTGGTTCTTTAAAATATTGAGTAATTCTATGTGGCGGCAGGTTTTCGAATTATAATAAAAGTGGGGCAGTAAATACGAAAGAGATATATAAGATATTGAATGAAAGAATTAAAAGAAACTATAGGGATAAAGACGAAATACATAACGATCTTGAACATTGTTTATTTCTTTGAGGCAAAAGAAATGTTATCCCAATATCTCATTCCTTCTCAAATGAGGATTCCCAATACATTTTGGTTTTAAATTAAAAGAATACTCCCACACCTTTTGATATCTCAATCCCATTGTGATTTGGTATGCGATTGTCCTCTGTAACTGACTAATTTTAAAAATTTTGTTGAACGTTACAAGAAAAAAAAGAACAAATATGTTTTTTGAGATCTTCACCATATATAAAATTTCATCAACGGTCACATCACATGCTTGGAAAATGAAAAGTTTCACCAATGCCAGCTGCCGTAACATCTTATAATTATATATATATATATATAGAGAGAGAGAGAGAGAGAGAGAGAGAGATGCCCGGTTCACTTCGTCTAATGGAACAATACAGGAACTGGAAAGCCTCGTTTACTTACTCCTTTCTATATAAAAGAAAAGAAAAGAATAGACAAGAAGAAGAAAAAAAAAGAAAGTACGATATATAAGAACTGAAATACCTTTCCATTTTTCAGGTCCTCTTTAAAACTTTTTCTCAAATTTCTCGCGAAACCCAAAACCTAATTACGCGCGCTCTCTCTCTCTCTCTCTCTCTATATATATATATATATATATATATATATATATAAATTGGAGATAGAGCCTCAGAGAGATGTCCATGGAGATCGATTTCCAGGAGTATAAACTCAGCTGCGAGCTTCGAGGCCACGAGGACGATGTAATAATATCTTTCCTAATGATCTCGCCTATTCCTTCTTCTTTTTTTTTTTTGGTTATTTTTTTTAATTCTTTCCTCTAATTTCTTATTGGGATTTTACTTTAACCAAATTTTGTTCGACGTTATGGATTACACGGTAATATCAGATTAAATCACGAGTGAATCCGTATGTTCTTTTGGTTCTTAATTGAGTTTTGGCTTTGACTATTTGATTTCTTTCGCTGGAATTTTACTTTTCTGTTGAACTTCGGGTCCAATTGTATTTTATGTATGTAGTTTTCTTGGTCAATTGGTTTTTGGCTTGAATTTTTGATATTTTTTCTTGAATTACTTGTATCATGAAGATCAAGTCAAGGGCTTATTATGTGTCAATGTGGGTTTTATCAGTGTTGACTGGCTGTGAATTTAGGGTTTCCAATATTGAAAATAAAAAGGGGATTCTCTCAAGAAACTCCTCATTGTAGTTTAGAAGCTTTTTGATTTCTTGAATCCCAGGTCCGAGGCATCTGCGTTTGTGGCAGTGCTGGGATAGCAACTTCATCGAGGGACCGAACTGTGAGATTTTGGTCTTTAGACCAATCAGGAAAGTGCAAATATGAGTCCTCAAAGATTTTTCTGGGGCATTCAAGTTTTGTGGGTCCTTTGGCTTGGATTCCACCAAATGAGGAGTTTCCAGAAGGAAGGATTGTGTCAGGTGGCATGGACACACTGGTTTTGGTTTGGAACTTGAATACTGGTGAGAAGGTGCAGACTTTGAGGGGCCATCAGTTGCAAGTAACTGGTGTTGCTTTGGATGGTTGGGATATTGTTTCATGCTCAATTGATTGGTGAGCTTACATCTACTATGATATTCTTGATTGTTAATTTGCCCTAGATTATCTGGGATACTTTCTAGTACAATATGTATGTTCTGTATGTTGAAATGAGAACTTGAGTTGGCACATGAAAGAGTTATAGTTATGACAGTTGATTTGATGTTCAAAAATTTACTTTGGTAGTGACTACCTTAAGCAGGTCACTATTTGGTAGCCATGTTTCCATTGAATACATTGAGCTCGTCATGTTCTAACTGAGACTTTTTTTTTTTTCAACGGTTATGGAATTCTACTGGTATCTTTTCATCAATCAGTAGACCCAACTTGTACAAAAGTTGAAATATCTGCTGCATCCAGTTGTTACATGCACTTTTCTGTTGTTGGTCTTCTGCATTGCAGTACTTTAAGACGATGGAAGAAGGGCCAAGCTACTGATTCCTGGGAGGCTCATAAATCAGCAATCCAAGCAGTTGTAAAGCTTCCATCTGGTGAGCTTGTTACAGGTATAAGTTTCTGCTCACTTCTTTGTTCCTATGCTTTAACAGGTATAGGTGGTCCACTGTCTCTTTTACCGTTCTTTTTTTCCCTTTTAGGTGTTAAATTTTAACAACCTGGTCTCTGCCCCACCATGTATGGGCACTTCTGATGCTTGACACATGCCCGTTCAACATTTTCAAGACCAACCCTTAATCATGGGATATATTATATTCAAATATGTGTTCCAGTAGTTGCTGCATGCAAACCTTAATTGACTTATTTTTCATCACAATCCAGGTTCAAGTGACACAACCTTGAAACTTTGGAGTGGAAGGAAATGCTTACACACTTTTGTGGGGCATACAGGTTTGTTTCTTGGGCTCTTTCCTCTTATGTGCCTTGCTCTTGTTATTTTAAAGATTAATTTTCTCATCACTTCAAGTCCAGAGTGACGAAATTTTAGGCATGATTTTGCCTGAGAGCTAGATTGTTGGTTCTGTAATGTGCCTATTCTAGTCCAGTAGAGTGTATTACTGATGCACTTAAAGATTTTTGTAGATACGGTTCGAGGCTTAGCAGTGATGCATGGATTAGGTATTCTTTCTGCGTCACATGATGGGTGAGTTACTTATTCCATTCAACTTCTGATTAATCATGTGGGTAATCTTGTTTTTGAGAAGTTTTTTTTATTTTTTATTTTTTATTTTTCTGGTTTCAATGGTTTAGAAAAGCAATTAATCCACTTATACTTGTGAATTAGCTAAATGAATGATGCCAAATACTGGTGTAGTATTTAAAATATAACTCAGGCTTCCTTTGTTCCTCAAAGTAATTATTATATTGTTGCTATAACAATATTAACTGTCTTTATATTGCAACAGGTCCATAAAGTTATGGGCATTGTCTGGAGAAGTATTAATAGAGATGGTTGGCCATACTTCTATCGTCTATTCAGTTGATTCGCATGTGTCTGGGCTTATTGCCAGTGGTAGTGAAGATTGTTCAGTAAAGATATGGAAAGGTGATTGTTTCTAGCATTTTTCTTTATGTTCCATAGCTTCAATGGCTTAACATTTTTCTCTGCAACAGGGTGTTCAGATATCTTGTCTGTCTTCTAACTTTAAACATCATTTTGCAGATGGGGTCTGCATTCAGAGCATAGAGCATCCTGGTTGTGTTTGGGATGCAAAATTCTTGGAAAATGGTGATATTGTGACAGCTTGTTCAGATGGAGTTGTGCGCATTTGGACTTCACATCAGGATAGGGTTGCAGACCCACTAGATCTCAAATCATATGTTTCCCAACTTAGTCAGTACAAATTGAGCAAGTATGAACCTACCTTTGGGCTGATTGGGTGGCTAGTTATTTTGGCTGTATAGTCTCCTTTGATGAAGGCTGTCTGTTTCTGCATTCTTTCCAAAATATCTCTTATGTAATGCCATAAGTTTCTTAGTTCTTGACCTATCTGTTATGTCAAGCTATATCTGAATTCATCGAAAGTTCAGGACAGTTGTTGCAATTTATTTTTCTTTCTTAATTTGTGTTTGTTTTATTATATAAGGGGCAGCTGATGCGAATGAAATTTGTGTAAAATTTAGTTGATCTGTGTTGGCAGTGTCTGACTTATCTTGTCTTTTGATGCTAGGAAGAGGGTTGGAGGACTGAAACTGGAAGATTTACCTGGGCTGGAAGCATTAGAGGTTCCAGGTGTGTTTTCAAATTATATCTTTCATTGGAAACATGTAACTTAATGAAACAGCTGAGTTGTATCAGTGAATTTTAATTAGTAGAAAGATGAAACTATTATTAGTTACTGGATTAAGTTTAAGTAGGTGTAGGTGTTATTGTAGACCTATTTGATGGATTTGAAATCGTAGTCACATGAAGTGTTACTTGTTTCACAATACAAGTACATGATGCAACGGAGATAGCCTGTTAAAAGTTGAAACCAAACTTATTTGGATGTTTGACTATTTTCCATTTAGAATGTTCAGAGCTCCCATGTGGAGGATTCTCACAATATCTAATTGCATTCTAATCATCTTGCAATCAGGAACCAGTGATGGCCAGACCAAAGTTGTGAGAGAAGGGGACAATGGCGTAGCATATGCATGGAATTTGAGAGAACAGAAGTGGGATGAAGTAATGTTTATTACTGTAAACTGTTATTACCTCCACTGTAGATTGCTCATACTGGGCGGTTTTCCTTGCATTTTCAGATTGGTGAAGTTGTTGATGGACCAGATGATGGCATGAAGCGTCCTGTCCTTGATGGGTTGGAATATGATTATGGTCTGCAAGTTGTTTTGGATTTTCATGTCTTTCATTACTGCGCTATGTAGATTGATATATTTGAATCTCATGGACCTTACCATATAGCTCGTTGGTTTGTTATTCCTTTTGCACAGTATTTGATGTTGATATTGGAGATGGTGAACCTGTTCGTAAGTTGCCCTACAACCGATCAGGTATCTTCATTCTTCTGTCTCTTTTTGACAGTGATTTCAATATATCCATATAGGTATCTGGGAATTAAATTCACTTGCTTTGGTGCTTGGAAAATAATAATACTTGAGAGAGGAAAATAATGTTTGAAGCATTGTTTTCATTTTTGTAAGCAGTCTATTGAGCTTGTATCTTTTTTTTTTCCCCTTCCTTCCTCTTCAATTTCCCCCCCCCTCTCCCCCCCCCCCCCCCCCCCAAAAAAAAAAAACTGAAAAACAAAAATGTCCATTTTATTTCTTGATTGTCACTCTCTTGCTACTTGAGGTTAATGCATGGCTAAATTGTGAAAATGATGCTACCCTTACCCATTCATGCCAATTAAGTGGATTAGTTGGATGGGAGTAGCAAGGGAAGCATCATACAACTGACTTTTTTTTTTTTTTATTGCCATAGAATGTTGACGATTATGATATCTATGTTCCACGACTTTTTGAGGCACTTATGTTTAGTTGATGTTGACGATTTTGTTATGCTTCAGAGAATAATTTGTAATGCTAAATCACTTCCAAACTACTAGTGATTAATTTGTCATTGTGTATCACTTTAAAGCTAGTAATGAATGAAATATGCATGCAAGTTCTAATGTGGAAAGTTGATGATGAGATGACTGATATTTGCAGATAATCCGTATGCTACTGCTGACAAATGGCTTCTTAAGGAAAACCTTCCGCTTTCCTATCGTCAACAAGTTGTGGAGTTTATACTCCAAAACACTGGACAAAGTGGTGTTGCTCTTGATTCATCATTTCATGACCCATATACTGGGTGTAAGTATAATTATTATTTCATTTTGATAATGTGTAAGTTCCTTTCTCTGCCTCATTTGTAAAGATGAATGCTCTCTTTTCTAACATTTCAGCAAGTGCCTATATACCTGGAGAAACTTCAAACAGGTCTGGTATGTTCATGCCTGTCAGCAAAGCAAATTCAACTTTTCTTGACTTCTATGTTTGGGCTTGTTAATGAGGTTGGTTGGCTCTAATATGTGTCATTTTCTTATGTATACAACAGCTATCCCAGCAAAACCTATTTTCAAGCATATTCCCAAGGTATGTGCTTAAAGCTCTTCTTTGAAAGGTTCAAAATGAGTCAATCGTCCATTCTTCTTTCTTAAAATCCCTTGTATGCAAAACTCCCATGTTTTCTATTATGAAGACTGGGAAGTTGCATATATATGTATATATCTGGGATTGTGACATTGTCCATTTATAGATATAATGGACAAGTAGATCTTTACATACTCACACTGTCCAGATGGATATAGAAAAATGAATCTTTGTTAATGTGCTAGCTTCCACATATACACTTTTTTGAAAGCAGAGTTTCTCAACTTTGCGATTAAACACCTGTGTAGACCGATCTGGTTAGGAACAGTTTATTTTGTTTGTGAAATAAATCATATATCAAAATTCCTAAGAGCTGGTAACTAGAGCTTGGGCATTTCAAAAGAAATTTTTGCCGAAGCATACTTAAAAGGAACATGGCAAGATATTGAATGGCTAGTTTGATGTTCCAACTAAAGATGATGTTACTATTGCTGGAGTTCCATTAGCATGTTATCCTGGAACTCTCTTCTGCATAATTGTTTTCTAGTTTCTTCTTATTGGTTCTCTTGATTTTTTTATGTTGAGGTTGATTAACTGACTTCTATTACCGGTGTTCTCATTCATTTTGATCTTCAATCTTATCATTAATAGAGAGGAATGCTTGTTTTTGATGTGGCTCAATTTGATGGGATCTTGAAAAAGATTACTGAGTTCAGCAATGCTCTGCTATCCAATCCGGTAGGTTGTTTTACTGTGGGTGGTTTTCTTTTTTCATCATTGAGATGAACACTGTATATAATCAGTTTCTTAAGTATTTGTTGTCAATCCTTTGAAGGACAAAAAGGACATGTCTTTGACGGAGCTTGAGATATCTAGACTGGGTGCAATTATTAAAATTCTGAAGGACACGTCACATTATCATGTTAGTAAATTTGCTGATGTTGACATTGCTTTGTTGCTGAAATTGCTAAGATCATGGCCACTGGAAATGATCTTTCCAGGTCAGTATATTCAGTTCTAATGTTACTGATTGCTGAAATTTAATGTGAGCTTCTTTATGTGATGGTTATCATCTTTTATTTTGTAGTTTCTTGAATAATGCCCTTGTACGGATTCATTGAACTCTGATTAAGTGCTTTGCTTTCTAGTTATTGTATTGAATCAAATGAGAAAATAACTGAAGCTATTTTGAGCTGCATTGTGATAAAATCACGGTGTTCATGCAAATTCATTAATGTGTAGTTTAACTCGTCACTTACTGATAAAAAACAATTGTTGATCACATTGTATCCATGAAAGTATTCTGGCTTTAACCTCTCCTTGCCCCCATCCTTTGTTTCAGTTATTGACATTCTGAGGATGATTGTTCTGCATCCGGGCGGGGCAAGCATACTTCTCAAGCATGTTGAAGATGAAAATGGTACTTCCTTTATGTTGTATGTGCACCTATCTCCAACGAAAACTCAAGACATAGCCATTTCAAAATATGAAAATAGTTCTAATTAAGATTGTACTTTAATCTGTAAATTTGATTTCTGCTGGTGTACTATTAGATATACTAATGGAAATGATCACAAGAGTTGCAACAAATTCACCACTTGCTCCAAACCTGTTGACCAGCATTCGTGTTGTGGCTAATCTATTCAAGAATTCATGCTACTACAACTGGCTCCAAAAGCATTGCAGTGAGGTAATTGTGTTTTTTCTCAGATGGAAGATGGTATATGGAAATTTGATATTGACAACCGATGAAAAATGAGTATGAAGTGTTATTTCTTGGGAAGTCCTTATCCCCAATGTTGCACATGGGTTGAGTGGGTTATGTAGGTCTTTAGAAGTTGTAGCATTGATAACCATTTTGCATGGTGCTTGCTCCAATCTTGATTATTGAGCAGTCTACATTTTTTGTGCATATGTGCCATGCCTCGCCAAGCAAATCTTGCACTCAAACAATGCATTTCTGAAAATTCACATATTGATTGGTTATTTCAGGTTCTTGATTCATTTTCAAGCTGCTATTCATCTCCCAATAAAAATCTGCAGTTATCTTATTCCACCATGATACTAAAGTAAGTATTTCCTCAAAAGTACATGCATATGCATAGACAAGTTGGCTGATTGGGAAAAATAGAATTGTTTAATGCATCAGTCCTTATATTCACCTTTTATTTCAATATTGAGTTTTATCTTTTTTCTGATTTATAAACAATACAATTGTCCTTCCTTGCCTAAGTGCTTGTGGTGTAATTTACAGTTATGCTGTTCTGTTAATTGAAAAGAAAGATCAGGAAGGTCAATCTCAAGTACTTTCTGCAGCCCTTGAGGTATGTCTGTTTCTTGTAATCCAACACTTTCTGGTGAGCATACTTTTATCTCTTCTCCCAATTCATATTTTCTTCCTAACAGATTGCAGAAGATGAAAATCTTGACTCTGATTCTAGATTTAGAGCTTTGGTGGCCATTGGATCCTTGGTATTCCCTTAAACCCCTCTATATGAGCTTGGTTTTTCAACTTGTAGTTTTTAATTTTGCTTTGTCAGTTATGCAAGTGAAAAATGGACTTCCTCAATAAAACCATCCTCATTGTTGGCCTCCTTTATCACGCCACCTACTAACTGCCTACTGTTTTGTCTGTTTTCTTGTGTTTAATTTCTTTCTCGAGCAGATGCTCGATGGTCTGGTAAAAAGAATAGCATTGGACTTTGATGTTGAGAACATGGCCAAAGTAGCCAAAGCTTCCAAAGAAGCCAAGATTGCTGAGGTTGGGGCTGACATTGAATTGTTAACAAAGCAGGATTGAATCTTCCAATCCTGGTGAGTAACCTTTCAAATCTTTGCTAAAATACATGTAATAATAAAGTGCAGGCCTAAAATATTTTTGGGGACTGAGGTTCAACTTCCCATTGGATAATCAATCTACATTTATGTTTCTGTCTCAAGTCAATTCCTCATCTAACACAAAACCCATTATGATTGGCATGGAATCTTGGTCATTTTAGTCAATTAAATTGGTATGTTCAGTAGCAAATATACGAACCGTAATGCAACAGTACTTAAAAACAGAAAACTATAAAGGAAAGAGGAAGGAGAGAAATAGAAGTGTTATAAAGGCATTCACAGGAGACTGACTCCACAGACTATTTAAAGTTAAAAAGGCACTGTATCCATACACCATCACTCCAGACTTAGTTATCGCACTAGAATGAGCACAATAGCAGAGGACGTGATGCAGTGAACCTCAAGTAGCAGTGATCTTTTTTGTAATTTTCTAATTGTTCTAAAATGATAGAAGTTGAATTAATTGTATTCGGTTTCTCTCATTCTTTCTCAGAATATATGTTCACTCGAGCTTTATTTGTTGTGGCTATGAGTTGACTCTTTATTCCTTATTCTTGTTTTTGGTGTTGCAGAGTTGCAATCAACAGGTGGAAGTGCCGCTTAAAAGGAGACTGGCAGCTTGGACAATTCTTTTAAACTCTAATGGAAATCTGGGTTATTCATTGTTTTAGGATCATTCTGATTGTATGCATGTAGAGCCTCCGGGGTTTTGTACTCATTCTGAGTTTAGGGTAAAAAAAGGTTGTATATACCCTCGGCCCACGTATTTGCTGCTGGCTGTGGAAGGTAAATGCGTTGTCAATTTTAGTACCATTAAGTGTCTGCTTTTATTGTTTCTGGAAACTTGCTCTGAGTGCCCCCTCCCTCTCCAATCAGACGAAATGTCATCATCATTACCAAATCATGCTTGCTTAGATTTGAAGCAAATTATCAGAGGTGCCATATAAGGTGAATAGGAAGCAAGTTTTCACATGGAAGAATTTTATCAGTTGGGCTGGAGTACTCGACGATTGGGAGGAAGGCTCGGAGGGTTGTAACTTGCAAGTTTAGCAAGTGGATGAAAGGTTGAAGTTTCACATTGATACTAGATCTGAGAACTACCCAAGAAAAGAAAGTTACAGCAATCAGGAACTTCTACGTCATTGTGAACAGAAACCTAGCCCTGCCCGTTTTGAGGAACCTGTAAATCGGATTGAACCCACTCCCATTTCGAATAGGATTTCTAGTCACTCCACATCAACACCCTATTCAGCCTAGTCCTGACATTCCTCTCCTTTAAATGCAAATGTCAGTGCGCTATCCTTTTCTCCAGACCAAACCCAAGATAACGTGGAAACTTCTTCTCTCCCTACCTTCCGGCAAGTAGTCACCCTTTGGTCTTAAATTGTTCTCAACACCATAAGTGCATATAGCAGGGAACCGTGCACAAAATCTTGCGGTTGGAACGTTGTTTCTCCGCACGGGTGTTTCAAAGAGGTGTGCGTTCAAACTACTTGGGACATTCAATTTTGCCATCTCAAGTTGCCTAAGAAAATTAGGGGTCTGTCTGAGGCAGTATAAGATGGAGAGTAAATCACTGATGAAGATTTGGAAAACAGTTCCAACGTTAGTGGGGTCAAAATGGTCAACGCAGAAGATTTGAGGGCAATAGGAGGCTAGTCGAGCAAGTCAGCGTCCACAAACCTTATTGACTTGAAAAAGTTTACCGTGTCAAGCATCTGGGCGGTGGTATCAGGCAAAGGGAGCTCGTTGTGGTTTGTGTTGGCATCAACTAGACCAATGGTCCCGAGGTAGCGGAGATTTTCACGGTAAGTTGGACGGATCTTGAGGTAAAGAGGAGGCTGTGAACAAGGAGAGAGGTGGCGGCGGCGGATATATGAGGAGGAGGCACAGGCGGTGGCCGTGGAGGAGGCCGACGGGACTAATTTGAGAGGGACAGCATTTACCGCATCTTCTCTAGGATTTTTGTACAGGAGACGGAAAGTAAAAAGATACATACTTTCTTGCTTGTGCTTATAGCTGTTGACTATGATATTATTGAGCATGGCAGAGTTATATACTACGTGGCATGTGCTCATTCCTCAAATATATGATAAAAGTGAAAAAGTCTACATAAACAGCTGTGGCGGGTGACCAAATATCCTTAATAGGATAAACTAACTGCTGCCATGTTCGTTACTCGTTAAACCTCTCAGCTCCAAAATCTCCATTAATGGAGACGCTAAACCCATCAAAAGCCCCGAACCCATTTCCCCTCCAAGCTCATTCTTCCAATTCGTGTCTTCTCAAGAGTTACAGTTTTCATTTCAAGCCCCAACTTTTCGCTCTCTACACCAAGAGAACTCTATATCTAACCATAACATGCAAGCTGAAAACCACTCAAGATGCCAAAATCATTGACAAGAGCCTGTCAAAGAGGATTATTTTGTCGAATTCGGCTCCCCCAGTATCTGAGGAGAGTGGTGGTGGTGGCGATGGGAAAGGTGAGGTTCCGGTGAAGGCAGGGAGAGGAGACGGTGGAGGGGCATTGAGATCGATGAAGGGTTTGCCTAGGAGAGTTTTGGCTGTTCTGGCTAATTTGCCTTTGGCTATTGGTGAGATGTTCACTATTGCTGGGCTCATGGCGCTAGGTATGTTGATTATTGTTGTTTTTATTCCATCTTTTAGGGTGATATAGTGAATGGTGTGTGGCTGAAAATCGGGAAAAGCCATTGTGTTCCTGTGATTAACATCTGATCCATGAAAGCGTGTAGAACATGGTAACTTGTCTTGTTTTAATTATGAAGTTATCATTGTCATTGTCTCGTGGAACCTCGGCTAATCAATGCTTGTGTTTTTTGGTTGTCTTGAATATCTGACAATTTGACATTGCACCCTCATGTCATGCAGTATGGAAAGTAGTCTTATATGTGTGCACTGCTTCTTCTTCAGGAACTGTCATTGATCAAGGTGAGGCTCCAGATTTCTATTTTCAAAAATTCCCTGAGGAGAATCCAGTGTTTGGATTTTTTACCTGGAGATGGGTTCTTACACTTGGGTTCGATCACATGTTCTCATCTCCTGTTTTTCTGGGAATTTTGGCTCTCCTGGGAACATCTCTGATGGCCTGCACATATACAACACAGATTCCAATTGTTAAAGTCGCAAGGAGGTTTGACATTTGGCAGAAAAATTGTGTCCTAGGAAACTTAAGGTGAAGTTTTTATCATTGAAAGCATCTTCATTGTGCAGGTGGAACTTTTTACAGTCAGCTGAGGCTATCCGTAAACAGGAATTTTCAGACACTTTGCCCAGGGCATCTGTCCAAGATTTGGGTGTTATTATGATGGGAGCAGGATATGAGGTTATAATAATCTTCTTTTGTTGCATCCATTGCCCTTCTACGAAATGATGTTTTTTATTTGCTTGGCCCCTATTTTTGAGCACTTTGCATTCACTGATGTGAACCATTAGGCTTGATAATTACTCTGATGAACAGACTTGCATTTGGCACTCTTTTTTTCTTTTTTTTTTTCAGTTGGTCTTCTGCAATTAATTACGCCAATTCAAGAGAGAGGAAACTATTTCTTTCCCCGCTTCTTTATTTTTGTTCCTATGGGTTTGATGACACCTAGAGAATGCACAAGCTACAGATTTTTGTGTTCAACCAATACCAAGCATCTGAATTTACTCATGCCAATTGTTGTGTGGGGCAAAGTTTGATGCCATGTCATGCTGCCGCATATAATCTAAGTTGCTAAATGTCATAATCTACATTGCTGCTAGCTTCTCAACTTTTTCCCCTAGTAGTTGAATTTTCTTGCATGAATGTTTTAATCAACATAGGTGTTCGTGAAAGGGCCATCTCTATATGCCTTTAAGGGATTAGCTGGTCGGTTTGCTCCTATTGGGGTACATTTAGCTATGCTGCTGATAATGGCAGGTGGAACTCTTAGTGCAACTGGGAGCTTCAGAGGCTCAGTTACTGTACCACAGGGGCTGAATTTTGTTGTAGGTGATGTGTTAGGCCCAACTGGGTTTCTATCTACTCCAACCGAAGCTTTCAGCACTGAGGTTCATGTAAACAAATTCTACATGGACTACTATGATAGTGGGCAGGTAGGCATTGATTTCTTCTGAATTACTGCAAAGGGATACAAACATGGAAAATGTGTTACCCTATTGTTTTGTATCAAAAAGGTTGCATGGTGCCCTTTTTTTCTTGCAATTATTGACTGAATCTTCTGGCACAATATGCACAGACTCTGGTCCAAATGCTGTAACTGAGAGCTCACATTTCTTACCATGAAGAATCCTTTATATAATCTTCTCTGGTACCTTACCTGAAAGAAGAGAGAAAATTTTGCCACCAGTATGAATCTGGATTGTAATAATTTATGTCAACTTGCCTCCCTAATATATATCTCATCCTCTTCTATGTTCTTTCTCTTGGTAGGTGTCACAGTTTCACACTGATCTTTCATTATTCGATCTAGAAGGGAAGGAGGTGATGAGGAAAACAATTAGTGTAAATGATCCATTACGATATGGTGGCATCACTATATACCAGACAGACTGGAGCTTTTCAGCACTACAGATACTTAAGGATGATGAAGGGCCTTTCAATTTGGCTATGGCACCACTAAGGGTCAATGGAGATAAGAAACTTTTTGGAACTTTCTTGCCTGTTGGGGATGCTAATTCTCCTAATGTCAAAGGAATGTATGTTTTTCGTGTAGTCCAGTTTTTTACATCTGCTTCTTAAATGCAAGTTTAGATGATATATGCTCCCTTGTTTTTCATGCGTTACTCCAAAGATCTTGGCGTCTGCTTCCAATAAGGAACTTTCTAATGATAATAAATTTTTTGGTTGAAAGTCTTGTTGCTGTGACAATATTTGTCATATTGTCTTAAAGCTGAAATAGTTTTGTAATTTGTTGTTTTGGTTGCGAGTCAAATTGGTCATTGTGCAGTGTAGGCCTTTATGTTTACCCCCCCTTGCAGTTCAAGTTGTCACTCTTCTTTGATTTGGCTTTCAGATCAATGCTTGCTCGTGATCTACAATCCATTGTCCTGTATGATCAAGAAGGGAAATTTGTTGGAGTTCGAAGGCCTAACTCTAGGCTTCCAATTGACATAAATGGCTTGAAAATTGTCATTGAAGATGCTATTGGAAGTACTGGTCTTGATTTGAAGGTAAAGGTCTACCTTGCAGCAACACAACCCTCTCATAAATTATATTACCGTGGACATGAAACTTAACATTATCTTTATTCAGACCGACCCAGGGGTGCCTATCGTGTATGCTGGATTTGGTGCTTTGATGTTGACGACTTGCATCAGTTATCTATCTCATTCACAGGTGAAATCCTGTTCTTGCCTTTTGAGTTTGCTTTATGTTCAATTATATGTTTGGATCATAACTATTTTACCATGACTTATTTGGTTTCATTTCTTCTTCTTATCTGGCCAATAAAAGGTGTGGGCATTACAAGATGGAACATCAGTGACTGTTGGAGGAAAGACTAACCGAGCCAAGGCTGAATTCCATGACGAGATAAATCACCTGCTAGGCCAGGTTCCAGAGATAGTTGAGTCATCCCCATCCTAGCAATGTGACCCCAATAATGGCTAGTTTTCACTTTTCAAGGCAGAAAATGCAATTAGAAAGGACACTGCAAATGGGTTTCGCCTACTTTTCCTTGGCCAAGATGTGAAAACTCCTTCCAGCTTGATGTACAGGCATTACCATCAGGCTGAGCCTGCCATTCTTAATGTACAGTGGCTGCCTGGACCAGAATGCTGAAGACCCCTGAGGATTGAAGATTCAGGCCAAAGATTGTCTCTCTTGCTTGTTCATTTTCTTGCCACAGTTTTCCTTTGCATGTAATCTAAAGTTTTCCAAATAAAAAAGATGTATAGGAAATAAAGTCTCGTCATTCCTCATAAATCACTTTGCATTATTATTATTATTTTACATGCTATATATTTATTGTTATTGTGTTTGTGGTGTCAAGCGTTACGGATTGAAAATCGCCCTCACTCCGAAAACCAGTTCAAGCGATGAATTGAAAATCCAGCTCCAAAACCCCTGACCGCCACATTTTCTCTTGTCCATCGCTGCGGATTTCTCTTGTTGCTCAAGCCGCCCGCCGGAAAATCGCCCTCACTCCGAAGATAGACTTATTTCGGAGAGACAGCCGTTCCGGTAAAGATCGGCTTTCCTGTTTTCGTTTCTCGTAAGAGATTGATCCCGGCTCTCTCCTTTTCTTCAATTTCTCTTTGCAAGAACGGTAAGGTTATACCTTTATTTATTTATTTATTTTTTAAATTTCCTAGCTCTTTCGTATCTTTATCTTTGTCAGTATGTGTACTTGCATATAAATATTTGATATTTACGGTTGAAACAAACCCCTGGAAGATCAAGAAAGGTCTATACATTTAATGTAAATTGTTGAAATTTACAGAATCAACCTCAATGATATAATCTTTTCTTTGGGTGTTTTTTTTTTCTTTTTTTTTTTTGGGTTGACTTTCTTGTTCTCTGCTTTCCTCCACCTAAAATTTGTAATTGAAATCTTCAGTAAGCTAATTTTAAGGAATCAAGGGCTTCTTGTTGTGTTTTTTTCATCTGTCTTGTTAAATTGAAACCTTTGTCTTGTATAAAATTCCGTTGATATCTATTCTACAAGGCATCACATTCAGTGTGAACTTATTGACTATGCTGTTCAACACGAAGCTCTTTCCACCTATCCTGACTGCTATGTTCTCCCTGAAATTTCTGTAATAACAAGATCATGTTGTACCATCGTGTAACATCCCCTGGTGATTTTAAAAAAGAAAGGAGAGCATTTCATTAATTTTTATAAATGTACTTCACAAAACAAAGCTTCTCATATTGATTCATTTGCGTGATCCAAAGAAGTGTGTGAACTTAAAGTTCAAATTATATGGTTCTGGTGCTCTAGAATACTTTTGCTGCTGTATTCCTTCTCACCTGAGCTTGTAACTTCTGGAACTTGTGTGGAGGCTCCATGTGTAATTGATATTGGATCACAGGTATGATTACCAAATAATATTGTGCTGTTATGGTTATTAGATTTGAGTTTTTCCACATTTCAATAACTTTTATCAATTATTTATTTCAATTGTGGGCTGCTGCGATGTCCAATGGTGGTAGTATTTATGCCCTGAATGCAAGTTACAAGTTGCAATGTCCACTGCCAGCATAATCAAAATTCACTTTTGCAGCGCCTAGTTTCCCTGACCCTTTTAGTTTAATCATAAGTAGTGCATATGTTTTGCCATCATCAATCTGAAGATGGATTGGTGATGTCAATATTCCCTTTTCCTTTATTATTTAGGCTGACAAGTAGTAGAACTCTAGCTGGATTCTGATGCTCTCCTTTAGTTGACACAGCAATTGAATTGTTGAATGATGTTTTGGCCCATGGGGCAGAGTTCCCATGGATCCTGTAAGAAGTTTCTTCAATTTGAAACTTGATGCATCTTATTTCTTGTTCCAGCATGGATTTTAACTCGTTAAGCATGTTTTTTGAGACTGTAAACATATGCTTCCAATCATTTTTGAGCATGTGCTGAATGTTCTATCATTTCAGTCATGCTGCATCTGTTACTTGCTATTTTCCTCTTGTTTAGGATCTTATGGTTTACCTTGTTTGTCTTTTATTTTTCCCTATAAATGTTAAACAGTTCAGCTATCATATGTTTTGGATATAAAAGAAAATTTCATTGAGCCATATTTGCCATTACTCTGGTCTATCCTCTTGTAGCCTAAGCATCTGCATTATCACTCTTTATAGTTTGAGTTGTTTAATGTCACATTGTCCTTGCATTCATGAATGAAGAGGTTTCTTTTTTCTCTGTTTTTTTTTTTTTTTTTTTTGATGCTGCTGTAAAATTGAAGGATGCTATAGCTAGGAAGAATCATGAGTTGGTTTACTTTCATAATTTGAATCACATGGATGAATATAGAAGCAATCAGGACCGAAGCTTGGAAACAGACCTAAGATTTTGTTACTGCTTTGTCCTGATGAAGTTATGACTACATGCCCTCATGTTACTGGGACTAAAATTTACCTGGTGAATTCTATTCTTTATCTTGTATCTCTTCCTAATGGCAGCATGAACTTACAACTATGGACTTTGATGACTGCTCTGGGATTCAATGCAGCTGTAAGGTCAGTTGTTTCATTCTTGCACTAATTTCATTATTAAGAGAATGACATAGAATAGTCCATATAGAATAACAGCCAGCTGGACATTAGATGCAGCAATTTTACTGCCAAAGTTAGCCCATTGGCTAATCTATTAGAGGTTAAATCTATGTTATGTGAGAATTTCAAGCACATAAGATTTTCCTGCAGCATTCAAGCATCCAATGGAGACTTTTTTAACTTCTGTCATACTAGGAGTTCTATTCACAGTTGTGATATTGGCAACGGAGAATGAGTTCCCAAAGATGTTCACTGAAAATCCAGTGATCATGAAGGAGGCATCAAAGCTGGGTTACATTGTGGCAGCAACAGTCTACCTCAACAGCATCCAACCTATGCTCCATGGTAATTATGGTTACCCCTGAACTCATACAAGTTATGCATCAAAGGCCTAATGATGCAATATCGGCTTTAATAATAGATGTATTTAGGAGAACAAAACTATTTAAGTACACATCTTCAGCCTTGAAAATGACTAGCAGCATCAAGTTAACATTCATTGGTATAGGCCTTTTCAGTTTAAAGCACTTACAGCAGGGACGTTACAGGACTGGATTTATAAGCTACAATAAGAAAGAAAGCTACTCTTAATGTTTGCAGGGCAGCAGGTGTGGCAGTGGGTGACCAGCTGGCGGCCATTGGGTGCGTTGATATAGCATGTTATCACTGCTTTGGACTTCCTCTTGGTGCCTTGCTTGGTTACGAGTTTGAGCTCAGTATCAAGCGCATATGGTCAGGAATACTGATTGGTTGTGTGCTTTAAATAGTCGTTCTTATTTTCATTACTCTCCGAACCAACTGGCACAAAGAGGTAAGCTCATATTCCATCAATATATGAGGTGTATTAGACAATAATTTACAAAACCATATTTGCTAGAGACTTGTAAGCACAAATCATGGTAGACAAACCCTTATTACTTAAATGTTGGTATCTTCAATTTTTATGAAGGAGCTGGATTTGGTGTGCAAGACTGTTTGTGAAGTGGTCTTGCGAGTTGTTATATCAAATGTGCCAACCAGACTTCAAGCCCGTATCCGCATTTTAATGGACTGAAAGAAATTTTCATTAGATAAAACCAATTTTTGAGCCTGACTCGCCCAATCCTAGAACGCAACGGTTTTTAAGCTTGCAAAAAATTTGAGTACAGTGAAACTCAGTTTAGCCAAGTGACACTTAACCGAGTAGCATACCGTACCCATGAGAACACTTGGTATTATCTACAATATACTATCGTTACAGCACCTCATGTACTTTGTTGTACATTTTGAGTTGTTCTCCCCTGGGCACGACATTCAAAGGAACCAAACTCTACTAATTTCAGGGTTCCAGCACTCTTAAAGGACACCCTTTATATTACTGGCAGTGGCACTGTGAATGCGTGTTCATGACAAGATAGTGCATTAGATCTTACAAGGCCTCTTGTGTTGATGATACAGTGAATTACATGATTTGTTCTGTGTGCTGCTGATGCACTCTTATTTCCATGGTCTAAGTGACACTCTTTGTGTGATGATGTGTATACATAAATCAAATTTACGCTACTTGCAAGGCTTCCTCCCGCTTGATCTCAAACACCTTGTCGAGCACGTCCTCCACAACCTAATTAGGTTAGTATCAGACACAATAACATGAGTTCATTATTTACCACTGTGTTTACCACGAGAAAGGACCTAAACAAAGCTAATTTTGCCTTGGTCACAAAAATAAATAAGTTGCAGGAAGAAGCAATAAAGTTGCAGTATATCTGAAAACAGACGTAATTTACCTTGTCTGGTGTAGAGGCACCAGATGTTACACCAATTGTTATGGGACCTTCAGGTAGCCAGTTCTCCTTCTCAACTAGCTCCCCGTGCTATAAAGATAAAATATGTATAAGCAAAGAGGGAGATGAAAGACAAGAAATAATTGAAAAAACTATGGTAACATGAGAATTAGAGCATACAATCAACTTATAAGCTATCTTGTTTCCTGGACCTATTCTCCGTTCACTGTCAATCCAATATGAAGGAATTCCTCGGAGTTCAGAAATTTCTTGAAGGTGTGAGGTATTGCTAGAGTTCCACCCACCAACAACTAACATAAGATCCAACTTTTCCTCCACCAACTTATATATCGCATCTTGTCGCTCCTACAAAATAAGCATATCAAGCTGAAATTTAGCAGAAGATGTTAAGTACCTGATTTGCACATAGTTGTTTGGGAAAGAGCATTATATAGTTTTTTATTAAGCTAATTGGTCATTTGGCTTCAAAAGAAGATTGCTATCGGCACTAATACTTCTTCCAAAAAATACGTGAAACAAACTAGGCAAGATTGTATGGTGTATTTTCCTACATTTCTAAGACAAGTACAATTTAAAGATTTCAGAAAAATTAAATAAGGGAATTACTTGTGTAGCATCGCAAATGGTGTTGAAGCTTATGAAGTGGTCATTTACATTTTCCACACCATATTTATGCATCATAGTCTTCTCCACCAATTTTCCTATGAATCAAAATAAATAAATATTATGAATAACAATTTGTTAAATGGGATGGAATGACCAAATAAACTGAATTTACCAATCTCTTCCGTTTCTCCCTTAAGCATTGTGGTTTGATTTGCAATACCAACTTTAACCAGATCAACATCTGGGTCAAATCCCTTAGAAACTGCATATTTAAATTTCTGCAAGCATACCAATAAATAATTCATAAACTTGGGCAAGGAACTCAAGTAACTAGTTGCGGTTAACAAAAAATATAAAATCTACCTCTAGAAATTCCTCTTTGGTTGAGCTAGAACCATTAAGTCCACCACCAAGGATGTAATCACACACATACATTGCCTATATAAATCAAAAACTTATTATATTACAAACACAGCATTAACGAGAATTCTTTCCTTACATTTTGATATATTAATAAATAAATAAACAAATAAAAAGATCTCATTGCAGAATTTGAGGCTCAGAATGTAAAAAAATGGTTGCAACTTTAGGCACACATACCTCTTTCATATCCTTCACAATGATATATGTTCCTGCAAAAGAAGCAGTTGCAATAGTTTCTTCGTGAGTATATTTACCATGGATGATTGAAGTGTAGTCTCCTTTCTTGTGCTTCTCAACAGTATTCCACACCTTCACAAGAGTTTCAGACATAAATATATCATTAATAGGCACACATGTGTGAGTTGAACAGACAAAAATAAAAGACTAGGAGTACTAAGTTATCCAAAAAGTTGATAATACCTTAGATACCCAAGGGCAAGTTGTGTCCACAATTTGTACATTTTTCTCGCTCAGAGTCAGCATCTCATCCACAGCAGCTCCAAAAGCAGGCAAGATCACCACATCACCTTTGTTCACAACCTCAAACATTTTCTTGCCTTCCTCAATAGGAATGTTCTGAACTTCCATCTCCTCTAAACGCTGCAACCAAGACCAAACAAATAATTCATCATCAAAGAGACCAAATTGCAAAACTGTTTAAATGGATAACAATCATGGAGGCAGCATGCGAGGAGAGAAGCAAGAAACTAGGTATTTCTGCTGCTGTTAAGACTCAACCGTCTAGGATGATTCAAAATCAAATCTCAACAATAAACCGATGAAGATATGTTCAATTGCTAACTCTTTCAAAAGGGGACCAATCTTACCAATCCTACCAAAAAGAAAGAAAATAGCCAAAGCTTCGTATCAACAGACCTTGTTAACAGTCGGGTTGTGAATGATCTCATTGGTAACCCAAATATTTTCTTCTGGAAACTGTTTTCTCGCTTCATAAGCAATCTGGACAGCTCGCTCGACTCCCCAGCAAAAGCCATATGCCTCTGCCAACTTCACTGTAACATTTCCCCATGTATATTGATTCCCATTCTCCTTCAAAGTCTTTATGATATCACCTGCAATTCCCCAACAAAGAAGTACCCATATAAAACAATGATAATTCAAGCAAGAAACCAAGAACTGAATTCAACATTTCTGAGAACCCGACGATTGCATATGCTAAAAGAATTCAAAAAAATTAGAGAATTTAATTTTCTTTTGGCGTACTTTTCTCGGGAACCAAACAGAATCCAAAAATTGACACTCAACGACGCTTAAACTCAGTTCAGAGATTTACTAGTATATTCGCGGTTCATAAGCTCCAGAGTCTCTTCCTTGTGTCCAAACCCTCTCCGATTATAATTCTTGCTCCGCGTCAAGTTATGCCGGAACACCTTCGCGTCGAAGTCGGAGTTCATGCATCCGGAGGCCGAGTCATCGCCGCCAACGCATCGAACCGATAAGGTCTTGTGGCGAGGGAAGGCCGCGCGGTTCTCACCGGAAAGGATGTCGGCGCGGAGGGAGACGCGGCAGAGTTGCATGGAGATAGCCATGGCAGGCTCAGAGACAAGAAAGAGCAACGAGCGCAAGTTAAGGGAGGGTGTGGATAGAATGGCTTGCGTGCACAGGTGGTGCGTGCGTGCGCATTTTTATTTTGACGGGACTCAATGACACTCATATGGCATCTCGTGTTCCATATTTTTCTCCCATTTATTTATTTATTATTATTATTTTTTATGGCAGCCTGTGCGTGTGCCTTTTGTCATTACTGGAGACTTTCGATTCCAAACCAAAGCCACTACAATAAGAATAAATGGCCAAAATTATTGTTTTTTTATTTATTATATAAATATACATAATTCAAGATTAAAGATGAAGCTACAACATTATAATAATTTACTTACCAATTGCCTGGTTTAATGGGAATCATTGTTAAATATGGATATGGTATTGGTGGTAAGGTCAAGGTGTCACCAAATTATTTTTTGACTTAGAACTATTCTGTTTTATTTGTTCCTTTCCAATTGGTAAAACCCTTCTTGGGTTTAGTCATTGGTTTGAATTCAAAAGGGAGTCTTGGTTTTTTTTTTTTTTTTTTGGACCACAAGCTACCTGGGAGATGGTTCTTCTAAGTCGTCTCACTTTACTCCTATGGTGGCTTAGTAGTCTTAGTGGACCTTTGAGGAAGTTATTGATAATGGACCCGGTGACAATCATTTATTCTTTTTCTTTATCCAAAAAGAAATAATAATAATAATAATAATAATAATAATAATAATGCTTTACACTTGTACTGCTATTTAATTCACAATGTTAAACTAATTGGTTAATCGATGTTGACAATCAAATAATTAAAAATTAAAAATATAAAAGGTCTAACTTGCTCTATTTATTAAGCAACTCGGAGGAGCCATAAACTGCCAGTAATTTGATGGGTAGATTTTTGAGGAGCCAGCAAAATGGTCCAAGAGAAATTCACTCTCGAGAGTAAAGCGTGGAATAACGATGGGCCGTTTAATTGGACCCACAATAGAGCTAGGAGTCGCACCTGCTCTGCCGCGCCACCCAGCTGTGTGCATCAGCATCACAGTTCAACCAGCCACCCCGAGTCTCCATCACTCACTCCATTTTCAAACGCCACCACTAGAAAATAGAAATAGAATACGACTATTTGTTACTCTCTCTCTCTCTCTCTCTCTCTCTCTCTCTCTTTATTTATTTATTTATTATTATTGTTATCAAGAAGATGGTAAAACAGCTTCACTTTACTTGGCTAATGAAGAGACGGCCATTAATTACAATTAGACGTGACGTTTGGTAGTGAGCGGCACACATTTAATATTTGTACAATATATTATCCCAAAACTTCATTTGGGGAGTGATGACGAACATTTTTCTACTTAGAATTCCTGGCTTGGCGGCTATATATTATCCCTTGAAAGCATTTTATATATACCAAGCAGAACTCTGTCTCTCTCTCTCTCTCTCTCTGCAATGTGCGAATTATAGGAGAAGCCAGTACTGTTCAAAGCGTTGGAATGACGAGCGGAAGTGGGACTGACGGATACTTATGCTAACTAAATTA
This sequence comes from Kandelia obovata, assembly GCA_021464305.1. NCBI lineage: Eukaryota > Viridiplantae > Streptophyta > Magnoliopsida > Malpighiales > Rhizophoraceae > Kandelia > Kandelia obovata. The sequence goes on from CM038476.1 coordinate 3,518,365, forward strand.
TAAAAAGTAGAACTTGGCTGAGTCAAAAGTTGAAAACAAGTTATCCCCAGAATACGTAGACGCCAAAGAAGACCATGTGTTGGCCAGTTTGACTAATCATTTGAGCACATTCAACTCTCAGCATAAGTTTCTCATGGGCTCGGACTTCATCGTCCTTGTTTTTTCAGTGCTCCGAAAAGTATTTCTTGGACGTGACCATGGGCTCCACCAGGGAAGACAGCCAGCCGAGATGGAGGGTTATTTGGGTCTGGCCCAAGGTTGATGTGGCCCGAGACGGCCGAAGTTTAAGCAAACCTCCCTCGAAGGCACATTGTTCTCGCCCGTGGTGGAGTGTTTGAAGTGCTTTCTACGTCAGGAGACACACATTTGGGTGGTGATGACTTTGACAAAGTTGGTTCACGTGTTGCTTTGTTGCAAGATTTCTGTTCATTTCTTCCTTTTATTTTGATCTACTGGGTAGTGCTAACAGACTTCTATTTATTTCTACTTATTATTTTCCCTTTCTTTGCAATTTATGTGCAGAGAATTGTTGATTGGCTTGCTGCTTACTTTGAGAGAGATGAAGGAATTGATCTTTTGAGGGACAAGCAAGCACTTCAGCAGCGGCTAACCGAGACAGTTGAGAAAGGTAAGATGGATCTGTCATCTCTGACTCAGACCAACATCAGGTACAAAATATATCTCCTCTGCCTGCACGCTCATGCACTCACCCATATGCATGCAAACACCAATGGCGGTGCAACTCAATCATATATTCTGATGTTTAATTGATTGAACAAAGTTTCTATTCTTGGCCATCTTGCCTTTTATTAATGCCGTGGCTGACGGCATAGGGCACATTGAGACCACCCTGATGAGGGCCAAGTTTGAGGAAGTTTGCTCTGACCTTCTTGACAGGTATGCTGTATAGATGTAACCAAGCTTTCAAATGTTATTTCCTTTAAACTCTTGTGTATTACCCTCACTGGCTACTGCTTTGCAAATGCGTTTACACCATTGACACTCTTCAAGATTTGCATTTTTCTGCCGATGACAGAAATTGGATGCTTGCATATTTAACTAAATATCTTCAGTATATCATTCCAGGCTTAAAAACCCAGATGAGAATGCCTCGAGGAATGCAAATCTCTCTTTCAAAAATATAGATGAAGCGATTCTTGTTGGTAGATCGACATGTATCCCTGCTATACGAGAGCTTGTAAAGAAGATGACAGGAAAAGATCCCCATGTCACTGTTAATCCAGATGAAGTTGTTGCTCTAGGTGCTGCAGTTTCAGGCAATTAATCAATTCTTTCTTACATTAGTTAAGATTTTTATTTTCTGATAGATTGTTCCAAAGTTACGCCCACTTAACATGTTCCTTGCCTTTCCTGTTTGACTCTAGGCTGGTGTTTTTGGGGGAGAGGTCAGTGATATGTGACACCATTGTCTCTTGGTCTGGGGACTCTTGTAGTTGTTATGACAAAGATCATCCCAAGAAATACCACCCTGTCCACCTCCAAATCATAGGTGTTTTCAACTGCTGCAGATGGACAGACAAGTGTAGAAATTAATGTCCTTCTGGGTGAGAGAAACTTTGTAAGGGACAATAAGTCTCCATAGTTTAATAGTACTGGAGTTGTCTCTAAGCGCCAATTAAAAATTTAATGGTACTAAAGTGGTCTCTCGATGCCAATTGAAAAAAAAATTCAAAAAAAAGAGCGGAGTAACAGAGAAATGGGGCAGACACAGAATCCGGTTGAAAAGCAGGAAGTTGCTCGGTCAACTGCTCTGGCTAATCTGGATCCTCCCTACTGGTGACTTCTGTTCCTTTTTTCCTTCTTTGTTTTTTTTTTTTTGGGGCCTGCTTTCTATGTTGTTTCATGCTCCTTGGAATTGCAACATATCATACTTTCATTTGGATTTGTGTTTGTGGTAACAACCACAATTTTCACTTTTCATGTTTACTTATTTTGCAGGGACAAAAGAGGTTCTCTGATGAGAACACTATGAGTGGTCAAAGACTATTCTCATTTCCTCCGTCTCATTCTTTCCCATGTCCTTCCCAACTCTTCCATACATCTCTCAATCTGCTTACGCACGCGTCTCTGTGTGAGTGTGTTGTTTTAAAGCATAGTTTATTATCTTTTAAATTGCCGGCTAGAGAAATATAGTGTTGTTACTGTTGAAGAAACTTGGGGGTTACACTAAGTTTTCTCAATCGATGAATTTTTTGAGTCATGTTAGCAAGTCGTTACTGGGGATACAGATTGTGAAGGGGTTTTTTCAAAGGCATTTGTTTTAAATTTAGCATGGAATTCAGAAGTCTCACGTCTTGGTGTTTATGATGAAATGATCAGTACCACGTAATTTCCCAAAAGTAATTGGCTTGTCCCGTTTGGTGTTGCATTGCTACTGCCTTGTGTGTCATTAGTTTATTATTCACTGTAATTCCTAACCATTTTACTGATTTTACGCATTAGAGTTGTTTTAGTACCATCGTGATGACAGTGAAATTGGATGAGGTAGGTGTTGAAGCTTGGTTGCAGAGACTCACATTTGTCTGAATAAATGCACCAAAAGGGGGTTACTGATATAACATGCATTGATTAGTCTGCTGTTGCATTGGAGGAGATGCAGAAGCAGTTATCAGCTAAGGGATATAAAGGTGTGTTTCTTAATTTCCACATAAATTTCATATGTTGTATAATGCATATTTGCTCAACTTATAAAGATCCTCCTTATACTTTCTGTTGTACTGAAATTAAAAATAATCCTCCTACTTGAGTTCTCTGCATTGATGTACATGTCTGTGAACATGGAAATGACATAAGATTTGAAATCATCATTTACAATGGTTAATGAGAGTCATCCTGTTTGGGGTTGGATAACAGAATGTTACTAATGATAACTTGTTAGGAATGCCGCGCCACCAAATGTTTTGAAGATTATGGCAGCGTATCAGGATGTGTGGATGTGAAACTGATGGAAAGTTCTTGTAATTCTGTTTAAACAAACTCTTTGTGTGGATCCAAGTTTGACTTTTAGTTATTATTCTTAATTTTTTCTTTCCTGTTACCTCTATCAGAAGTAAAAGTGCCGAATGCTGGCATGCTAGATCAACAACTCTTTTGATGGGGTTGTTGAGAAAAGAACCTCGGTAAACAGACAGTTACACTGCCATCCTTTATTTAATGCCAGCGTTCTGGTGTTTTTTTCTCATGTGTCACAATTGCCATTTCTTCATGAGCTAATAATGTCTATGGACGTCTGTATTCATTCAACTCTTTATTCCCTGTAGTTCGACGGACGCATTGTTTGTTTAGTGACCCATGGAATCCAAGGCCTGCAACTGTAAACCGGATCAAGGCAATGCTTGAAGGTGTCCATAGGGTTCTGACAGCAGATGGAATCTTCATCTCAATCTCTTCTGGTCAGGTAGAACAACCAAATCCAGAGTCTTGCTTTTGAGGTGAGTTGGTGGTAGAGGGGGTTGTCCGTGTGGTTGTTCTTACATGAAATTCATCTCCTACATCCGCACTTCAGGTGCCCTTTGTTTGATGCTCCATAGTATGCGCGTGATCTTTTGAATGAAGCACTTTTGGTGATAGGTTCCACTATTTTTTTCTGTATGTTGGAGAAGGTAAGCCTGGTAATGTTTCCTAGTGTTCTATACGCATGTCCTGACTCTCTTATATCAGCTAAAAGGTAAATGAGTATTATCTTACAATGTGTCAAGAGAAATTGTTAGGGTTCGAGTTGGGTGGTTTTTGAGTTATCCACGATCCAAAAGTCTCTGTGCTTTTTGTGTTTTAACCGCTTTTGTAAGCGCTTCAGGTTGATAGATTAAATATTGCTTGCATGTCTACTTATTTTCTAAATGAATTTCACTAAACAAAAACAATTATACAAGAAAACTGCGCATAAGGTAAGAAAGAGAAACCTAGTTGAAATAGTAACCAACAAAGTCACCGACCTGTTCACGCAAAGTGAAAAACATAACGAGGAATACCGAGTGCATAGTCCGTCAAAACGACGCCGTTTCTCCCCTCCCGGAAATTACCAGTCCATATAAAAGATAGCAAACCACTAAAATTCTTTCAAAAAATCCAACCTATGTAAGAAACAAACACACAAAAATTGTACTGAAAATTTCCGCCTTTCTCACTCTCTCGCTCGCCAGTCAATCCTTCAGCTTTGAGCCTCGCCTACGTTTGTCGCCTCTCACGTCCGGCAGCTACGATCTCGTCGGAAATTCGCCTCCGATCGTCGGATTCCATTCAGGAATCGATTCCACGTCCTTTAAATTAAGTTACTACCCACGCGACGGACAATTATAATCTTCGTGTCTGCATAAGTGTAATTATTGATAATTTCAATGGAGGATTATGGAGGGAGTGACGATGACTGCTATTACTCCGATGATCGCGATTCCCTTGACGGTATCGAGGATGAAGGATCCGATTTCCACGGCGTGGCAGCTAAGGGTCCCACTACCAAGGTATCGATTTTCGGTTGTTCTGGGTTGTCTACTTTCATCTTCTTGCACTTTATTTTTCTTTCTTTCTTTTTTTTTTTTGCAATTACTATTTTTTGTCAGTTGGATTGAAATTGTGGGAAATCGTTAGGGAATCATTGGTTATTTCAGTGCAAAGACTGGGTCTTTATGTTAATTTCTTTTTATTTTCTTTCTAGGGATATGGGGTTTCATGCTATGTTGGCACACTTATCTTCATAATAATTTTCGGTCCCTTTAATCTGAGGGCTTCTTTAAGATATCGGCGTCAAAGAATTTTCCAATTTTTCTCTTATTTTCGTGATCGTGTTGAATTTTTCTTTTTTTTTTTTTCAGGGCTTTGAATATTTTTTTTCTCTAATTCAGTCTATTTGTCCGTTTAATTGGTTATTAAGTGCTGTTGGAGTAGCCTCTTGCTGTTCTTCATGCTCTAAACTTCGCAAATTTGAGAAATGTGACTTTTTTTTTTCCCCTTAAAGAAGCAAATAGTTCACTGTGCTTTGCCAGAGGTCAAGGAACAGGTAGATCAAATATTTTGGGGCATGGTAGTGATATTGTTCTTCGTGCATATGTAGTTGTAACTTAATCATGTTTTCTTGACATCTTTTGGTGTCTAGCAGGTAATCACAAAAGAGTCCCTTTTATCTGCTCAGGTAAACCCATGAAAAAGAATCATTATTCAAAATTTCATTTTCTTCAATATGTGTTTTAGATTCCAAATGACCAACATGCATTCATGTAGAGAGAAGATTTGCAAAGAGTAATGGACTTGCTGTCACTTGGAGAACATCATGCACGGACTTTGTTGATATATTACCGTTGGGATGTTGAAAAGCTGCTTTCTGTGCTTGTAGAAAAGGGGAAATCATTTTTGTTTGCTGAGGCAGGAGTTACTTTAATTGCTCATATAGATAATGGTTCATCTCATATTTCTCCTTCTGTTGTGAGATGTGATATATGCATAGAGGACGTATCTAGCAATAAGGCCACTAGAATGGACTGCGGCCATTCCTTTTGCAATGACTGTAAGCACTTTCCCCTTTGTTTCTTGCTTTCCAGTTTCACCAGTTATACTATCTTATTTCGATAAATGAGCTTCACAATGGACCATAAGCCAACCTACCTACTAAGCTTGAGGGCTATTTAACTTTGTTAACTATATTGCTGATGTTAATACTGGACTTTTAGAATTCAATTGTCTTAGACCAAACAATATTTTGAATTGAACTTTTCAGCTGATAAGACTATTGACTGTTTGACAATGTATATATCTAATGTTGAATTATTGGTGTTTCATCTTATAAATGAGTCTTCTCTTCCTCTTCTTCTTTTTCCTTTTTACTAATTTTAATACATATTTTCTGACTAACTCTGTTGCCTTTTTTGCTGGCATTTAACACATATTTCTGACTTCATTGTTTGCTTTGCCATTAAAACTTGCCACTAAAAAGGTTGGACAGAGCACTTTATTGTAAAAATAAATGAGGGTCAGAGCAGGCGCATCCGGTGCATGACACACAAATGCAATGCTATCTGTGATGAGGCTGTTGTTAGAAATTTAGTGAGCAAAAGACATCCTGATTTGGCAGAGAAATTTGATCGTTTTCTTCTCGAGTCATATATTGAGGACAACAAAATGGTCAAATGGTGCCCAAGCACTCCCCATTGTGGAAATGCCATACGAGTTGAGGAAGATGAATTTTGTGAGGTAGAATGTTCATGTGGTTTACAGTTTTGCTTCAGTTGCTTGTCAGAAACACATTCTCCTTGTTCTTGTTTGATGTGGGAGCTCTGGAGCAAGAAGTGCCGGGATGAGTCTGAAACTGTCAATTGGATTACAGTCAATACAAAACCTTGTCCAAAATGCCACAAACCAGTTGAGAAGAATGGTGGATGTAATCTTGTGAGCTGCATCTGTGGACAAGCATTCTGGTGAGTTCTTCTCTCTCTCACTCTCTCATGGGTCCACAGCCCCTCTCTCTTTCTCTAAATCATGTGCTCCTTTCTCCCGTTCTCTCCTTCCCCTCTTTCTCAACTCAGTGATATATATTCTGGATGATAAAATGAAAATCACTTCAATAATTATGGTTGATTCCAAATTTGGAATTTTAGCAGTGAAGCTATGGCATAAATGTGAAATAATTTCCTATACTCTTCTAATACTTGCTGACATGCTTGTGACATTATTCTTTTACATGCTGAGGTAGTCGGAGTGACTTACATTTTGCTGTTAGTTGCAAATTTATTGCCCTTTTCTTATTCTGGCCACATCTTCCTTGTTTTGGTTTACTATGGTGGCTAATATAAAGGCTGGTGTTTTTTTCTTCCTTGCAACTAGTTGGCTTTGTGGTGGAGCTACTGGCAGAGACCATACATGGTCCAGAATATCTGGCCATAGTTGTGGTCGCTATAAAGAAGACCAAGAGCAAAAAACTGAACGGGCAAAACGGGATCTCTATCGGTATATGCACTATCACAACCGCTATAAAGCTCATACAGATTCTTTTAAGCTTGAAAGAAAGCTCAAGGATACAATTCTAGGGAAGGTGTCAATTTCAGAAGAAAGAGAATCCAGACTAAGAGATTTCAGCTGGGTTACGAATGGACTCTACAGACTTTTCAGATCACGGCGTGTCCTTTCATATTCATATCCATTTGCATTTTATATGTTTGGTGAAGAATTGTTTAAGGATGAGATGACAAAGGAGGAAAGGGAGATCAAGCAGAATCTATTTGAGGATCAGCAGCAGCAGCTTGAGTCAAATGTGGAGAAGCTATCCAAGTTTCTGGAGGAGCCCTTTGATCAGTATAGTGATGATAAAATTATGGATATAAGGATGCAAGTTATCAATCTATCTGTGATCACTGATACACTTTGTAAGAAAATGTGAGTCTAGCTATTGCACAATTTCCGAGTTTGTTGAATGTCCGAAATTTATAAACTAATGAAATCTCTTGCAGGTATGAGTGTATCGAGAATGAATTATTGGGTTCTCTCCAACTAGGTACTCATAACATAGCTCCCTACAAGTCAAAGGGCATTGAGAGGGCATCAGAACTTTCCTCCTGTTGGAACTCCAAGTCCAACCCTGCTGACAAATATTTGCAATCTGATGGCATTACAAGTGGTATGCAAATTTCCTTAGTTGTTAGCCATCTCTTTTAGAGAACGAACATTTTGCTACATCTTTTCTGAACATATTTAACTGCAACTATAATACAGTTGTTTCTGCAACAAAAAATTTTCTGTTTCTTCAATGTTACATAAAACAGCAGCAACAACAACACTTAATCCCAAATTTAATTGGGATCTGCAACTTGAATATTTTCTCATCACTTTGTAATATTATGAACAAAGTTGAAGCTAGATCTAATTGTTCCCAATCCTTTTTAATTAAAATACCCCAGTCAATCTGGATTTGGTCACCCCTCTTCTTCTTCTTCTTCTTCTTGTTTTTTTTTTTAACCATTGTAGGTTGGACATCAGAACATGATAGGCCTTCAGGCTCCGGAAGTTCAGATGACAGTGGATGTTCTTCTTTGAAACGTGCTAGAAAGGAGGATGGTGGCTACTTTGATCTGAACTTGCCAGCTGATATTATTGACAGGAATTGAACCCAGAGAGTTCAAACTTCATATGAACATAGATGTACAGCTCTAACTCAAGACCCTCATTTCTTCATGAATTCGTGGACATAGCACCCAAGAGCATTTTCTTTTCCTGCTCCTAGCTTTTTGTCCTGAGATCAACATTGTTGGCAGAATCCCAGAAATGGAATCTAGGTTTCCATGTTCAGCCCTCTTTTTGTGATGTGCATAGCCTGTGCTTTTTCTTTTGTGAGTATTACAAATGTAAATTCTCTACATTAGAGAGTTAAAGCTAGAGTTCTACACATATTTGACATAATTTTGCAGGTTTTGATGATCTTGATATTGACATAATTTAATCTGGTTATGTATATCAAATTTAATGCCATACTCTATGAGCCAGTGTTCTGTACTTAATATATTTTTTCCCTATTCGCTTAAGAAGAAAATTTCCGAATCAGCACAAATTATCTGTTCATGTATTAAGATATTAGCAGGCATTGGGACCCAAGTTGTGATGCGAGAGCTGTTGGTTCTCTTTGTTTCATTGATAGCCATTTTTTCCCGAGGAATGATTTAGCAACTTGTGGCCACTCATCTTTCTTCTCGACAGGATAGTCAATGAGTCCTGTCCAGGGGCTTGAGAGTCCGCTGGTAAAATGTGGAGAGCTGGACAGAAACAAGACAACATTTTCCCCTTCAATTAGTCATTGCTAATTCTGATTTTGGTTGCGGTTGTTCTCCCCTTCATTTATCTTGCACTTCAACCAATGCTAGAAAAGGCAACAGATTTTCCATACCAGCAAGATCTTAGGCTGAAGCCTGAAGGGACCGGACCTTGTATGGTTGAATGCTAACATTTCAAAGGATTTCAGACATTTGTAAGCCCACAAAACACTCATTTCATATCAATCAACTGTGTTTTTCCCCTTGGCCTCTTAACCTTCGTTCCTTTTGAGGTTGTCTTTACCTTTTATAAATGTTTTCTTCTTTGGAGTTACTTGGGGCCGCCAGAATACAGGATGCTGTCCTTAGGAAAATGTTTTTGGCCGTTGGCAGAATATAGTTATATATCGAGACCATTATGCGAAGGAAAATGCTTCACAGACATTTAAAATGGACCCAAGGTAAACAATTAGTGTCATAATAGTGTTGGTCCTTCAGCATGCCAGCATGTGTCGAACAGTCATTAAGTCCCTCTTATTTTTGTCCTCAGTTGAGTTGCACATGATCCCAGTACCAAAAAACAAGTCATATCAGTCTTACGAAGTCCACAACTTTGGTGAAGAGCCTAGCTTAGAAGAAAAAGAAACCTCTGGTGAAGCCTAAATCTTATGACAGGTGGCTATATAAACATGGACAAGTCACATACTTGTCTCTTTCGACCCTTTTTAATTGTCTGATTTATACTTTTAAGCAATCGCCTTGGATCAAAAGGTGGAGGACTTATTTCCTTCTTTTCATGCAAATGTGAAAGGGCCTCCACCGCAAAAGCTTCAAAGGCCGTATTGCTTTCTAAGACAAGAGACTGGTCAAAAAGAAAAAATGACAACCTTTTTAAGCATTACGTAATATGACATAATATTATCCTCTGCAGATTACACTATGTTTGCCGTTCTTACCAAAAGGGCAAATTGGGTTGTTGGGTTTTCCCTTGGATATATAGCCAAGTACCCATTTGCCTGAATTGTTTCACCTTTTTCAACAAACAACCTTTTGCGAGTAGTCTCATTCCATACACTCTGTTTATAACCAGGGCTTTATGCAGTTACAATTTAATGTTTTTCTTTTTTTTATGTTTGCGCCGTGTGGTGCATTCCTTCGTGGCTTAGTGATTGTCAATATCTTGTGGTGGTATTTGCTGTATTGATTGCTATTTTTTGCGAATTTTCAACTGTGGGGCCTAAAACTTTTATTGCCACCATGCATTAACTCAAGTGGCGAGCTGGTTCAACATTGAAGCCGCTGAAGCTCATGGAAGCAAAAGTTTCAAGGCACAAGCGTTGTAACAGGTGAATCTTACCTTTTTTATGACTGTCATACTTGGATTTTTATTTTCACCCTCAAAGATTATGACATGATGTTTTCTTGTTAAGATTTTAGCTGTTAGATTGGCTAAACCTATGCAATGTACAGATTGGTGGAAGTGAAACTAAATGTCCATGTTCTTTATAATTATGGGCTAAGAAATATCGTCAGCCTAAGCTGTTTATTACTTTTGCAGTCCAATATGACCATTTCCCATTTCTGTCCTTTCCAGTGATAGTGATGCAGTTCAAAGAAAAGGCAGAAAACATGAACCAAGCTACAGATTTGAGGTTTACCATCACCTTAAGTCGGTAATGGTTTCATCTTGTTTTATTTCTTCTATGCTATTGCTTTGATAACTCTTGTCTAAGATTTACAATTTAATGGTTTCATTTTTTTATCCCTTATGAGCTTTCATATTTTTTAATTCTTCCAATTTGCTCGAGACACAAAACATCTGTCAATAATCACCGTCGTTTGACTGATAACTCGGTTTTATAGCAGAAAATGGGACAGCTAGAAGACTCTGGTGAAGACAAGACGAGGCAACCTCCAAATACAGGGCTTCAAAACTCGTTGAAGCAAGAGGTGAAGCAATCTATCCGTCTGGCAATCTTTATTACAGAGGCGCATGTGGCATTCTGAACTTTTTAAACCCCTGTTTATGCCTTTACTGTAGCTTTTACCAAAACTTGATTAATCTGAAGAGGAGTCTTGGGCACATAATAGTATTAATTTAGTAAGCACTTGTCTTTTTAGTGATTTATGGCCAATTCGCAGGTCACCCACTAAAAGGTTTAATGTGTTTTAAACTGATTCTACTAGTGCTGCCGTTGGTTTCTGAATGGAAAAGAATTACAGGAAACTTAGCCATTGTTATGTCTGATTGAACTATGGGATTCTGGGACTTTTTTTTCACTCTTTTCATGCAGATATTAGAGCTTCAAGATCAACTGCAAGCTTAGTTTACGGTGCGCCGTGTATTGGAAAAGGCATTGAGTTATAAGCATTTTTCCCATGACATTGTGATTGATGAGTCAATCCCCAAGGTAGCTTCTTTTAGGTTCTATAAAGTAGATAAGAGCATGCTTTCAATATGCATATGTAAACAATCTTTGTTATAGATCCACAGTTATAGATTTATACGATTTTTCTTTTTATCGTATTCTTTGGCTCCTTGCATTAAATATATTTAGCAAGCTGACTAAAGCTTGCTTCCAATATCTAACATTTGATTCGATTACTTGATTTGCAGCCTGCCAGGGAGCTTATTAAGGAAATTGTGGTGTTGGAGATGGAAGTTCTGCACTTGGAAAAGTATCTTCTCTGTGTACAGAGATTTTTTATCAACAAGTATCAAAGCTTCCAATCACAAATGACCGTTCCACTTCGAATTCAATAATACATGAAGAACTTTCTGGAAGATACTTGTTTCTTGGCTGGAAGAAGTTAATCCTCGGAAGTTGAAGCACGAAGAGAAGATAGCTTTCTGGATCAATGTGCACAATGCATTAGTGATGCATGTAAATTTCTATGGCTAAGAAAAAATATTCCCAAGATGCCGATTTTACCATCTGGTGTGGCCTGTAATGAAATCCACTTGGGGGTTTGTGTGTCTACCTTTCAGGCATTCTTGGTTTATAGAATTCCAAGAAATAATACGAAAAAAGCCTCTTTAATACTAAAGGTGATGAAATGTTCTATGATTATTTTGCAAAAGGAAAAAAACATCAATTTGATTAGTCTTTCCTTGTTTCAGGATGCATACAATGTGGGGGGTGACGCTACTAATGTGGACATGATACAAAGCTACATAGTTGGATGTCAACTGCCTCGTCTAAGACAAGTAATGCCTATATCCCAAAACTCACATCATATGTTTTTGCAATTTAAGTTCAATTTTCTGACACATTTTCCACAATTGGTGTATAAACTTCAACTGCCAAATTTGCTTCTTACATTACATTTCAACCAAAGCTGCTTTTCTCATATTAGCAAACATTCAATTTGTGGCATAAATGATGATGAGGATTTCAAGAGACCTTTACTTCTATCAAAGCTGATTGGCTTGCATCTCCTTGCAGTGGCTACAACTGCTGTTTCCTTCCAGGACAAAATTTAAAGATAGAGATGCAAGGGCGGCCTACTCCATTGATCGCCCTGAACCTAGCTTATATTTTGCACTTTGTACGGGAAGCCATTCTGATCCTGCGGTAAATTCCATCACTCATGACTGTACTCTATATCCAGAAACAATTTTTCAAATTGTATCAGTTATTAATATGGACTAAACCAGCTAACAGCTGGCCTTTGACAGAATCACTTCAAAACGATACAAGCATGGCAAGAATTAGCATATGATGCTTTCTTTTTTTCTTCCTGTTGTTGGCAATTAATTAGGAGCAATTTTTAGGTCCGAGTATTCACTCCAAGGAGAGTATTTGAGGACCTGGAAGCTACAAAAGAAGAGTACATTCAAGCAACTTTCATTGTTCATAAAGAAAATAAACTCCTTTTACCAAAAATAGTGGAGTCTTTTGCGAAGGATTCAGATCTTTGCCCTGCTGGACTGGTGGAAATGCTGGAGCATCTACTGCCTGAATGTTTGAGTAAGACCATTAGGCAGTTCCAATACATAAAATTAGGCAAAAGCATTGAGTGGATTCCCCCACAACTTCACATTCCGTTATCTGCTTTCCAAAGAATTAGCCCAGAAGTACTGAACGACAACCCCATTCTTCACCATTTTATTCTTAGTGCTTCTTGCATCAAAACATGGAATGGGAGACGAACCACAACCCCTAGGTTATCTTCAGTTGGATGGTTCCAATTTGACTTTTACATGCCACTCGATCTGTCTTCCTCAGAATAACGATGATTAACTTGTCTTGAGTCTTTCCATTAAGTTGGGCAAGTCATGGTAGATTTTAGCTCTTAAAAGCTGGCGAGCCTTAATGACCGCCAATCCTCTCAGAAAAGCATTGTTGTGATTCCGCTGTCATTCGCAGTTCTCTCGGTGGCAGGGTAACAATTTATAACCGGAATATTGGGGCGATTTTTTATGTTTAAAACAGGGACTGTCCTGTCAGCGCTGCATTGCATTTTGCCATTCACTCTGTTCTGCCTCTACTTGGCTTCTGCTGGAATCAGTTCAATTAGTCATTTTGTTTGCGGTAATGTTGCATTATCACTAACCGTTGTTTCTATATTTCCAAATTTTCGATGTAAAAAGTTGATTGGAGGCCTCGTTAAATTGATATACACACCAGATACTTGGGTGGCACACACTTCAACCATCATAAGAAGGAACAAGGAGAATCTCAATGACACCCACCAGTCCGTTGAGTCCTTCCACGGTCTTGTGTGGCCCCTTGCACCTTGTTTGTAAAGGTTCAAGATATGGAAGAAGGAAGGAAAATATACAAGAGAAGGAAATTTTGTGTGGGTGGGAGAAGTTTTGGTTAGGTTAAGGAGGGAGGAAAATCAAATTTTAAAATTTTTCCTGCTGGTCCATAAAAAGCAATTCTTCCATTTTTGAAAAGAAGACGCAGGAAATGCAATTCTGCTTCAAATTTACAAAATTTATCTCCAATAACTAAACACTCGTCTCACACGATGTAGGAGTATTAAAGTGGTTTTGTTCTTTCTCAAGTGGGACCAATTGCATTTTCTTTCCTCTTATTCGCATATTTTCAAAGGAGAGATAAATGATATATCAAATTTTCTCTTCCTTTTTCCTCATTTTCCGTCCTCCCTTACTTTTTTTTCTTTATCCAAACAAAGCATTGAGCTGATGCCTATTTTCACACCTCAAATACATACATCCATATATATGTATGTATGTATGTATATATATATATATATATATATATATATACATACACCTTTGTGTGTGTATTTGACAAATCCACCTCTCTGTTTTTGACCAGCGGAAATTGACTAATGGAAAAGAGACTGATGGAAGTGAAGACGGGGAACAAATATGTATAGCCTCGGTGATTGACAGCCCATTAATGAACCATAGCTTTCCTCCCAACTCCCCAGTGCCCCCACCGCATTGATTTCATTAATGTGAAAATGAGAAACATTTTTGTTTTTTTTTTTTTGACAGGGAAATTGGAAACAGAATTTAGTAAAAGTAAAATGAGAGTGGAAGAACCTTTGCTGTATTAAATCAGGTCAACACGTGATCCCCCAGCCACCGATTTTCCCTCAGCCACACATCCCTCCCCCTGATTTTAAACTTGAAATCAGAGGCTTGGGAATCCTTTGGGTTATGCTCTAGGTTTCTTGTCATTTTCCAGAAACAAATAGGAGGAGAGAGAAAGAGGGGGGATTTATCTGGTGAGAATGCACCACAATCACTTAAATAGCACAAACAGCTACCACGCTAGAAACCCATTTTGGCGCTTCTAGTTTCTAGTAACAAAATAAGCTCCTCAAAACCCATCGCAATAGAATCACCAAAAGGAACAACCAAAGTTCAGTTCTTTACACAAACCCATTAAGGGAGAGAGAGAGAGAGAGAGAGAGAGAGAGAGAGAGAGAGAGAGAGAGAGAATGGAAGAAGAGGGAATTGAGGCAGTGTTGGCCAAAGCCATAGACTTGAGGTTGAAGATCAGCAATTGCATCCACAAGACAAGCACAAACACCATCGGCGACAACATCTCTCCCTCTTGTAAAGAGAAAAGGAGAGAAAAAGAGGGTTTTGAGGAGGGTTTTAGTGTGACAGGAGAAAATGTAAAGAGGCCCAATTACCAATCTCAGGATGGGCAGCCATTGGGTGAGGCAGAGGAGGAAGAAGATGAAGAGGCCGAAAGGTTGTTCCATATCCATGATGCGCTTGAATCCCTTGAGCACCAGCTCTCCAACTTGCAGGTCCTTTCTACAATACCATTTTGATTTTTTTGCTTGCTAAAGTTGGGAGTTTTGATGTAAAAACCCTAACTTTGTCATTTTTACATGATAGATAATTGGTGGTGGATGTGGGTATGGGAAGTGCGTGTGTTTTTTTTTTCTTTTTTTTGATAACTTTTTTCTCTTATGCATTATTTATTGTTCTTTTGACATCAAATATCATGAAATGCAGTAGTTGGTTGATTTCTGTGATTGTAAACATGATTGATTTTCTGCATGCTGATCTTGCATTTCCCAGTTATAAATTCTTTGCTATATAAGCGGAAAATTCTGTCTTGTGGATCTTGGCCGAGTTTTCTGTCACAACTTTTGAGAATTCTGAAAGCGGTGCAATTATTATATTTTGTTTCGCTGAGATTGCAAAGGTTTCTGCATGATTTCTAATGTCAGTGGTTTCTGTTTCCTTGCATGAGTGGCCACTTATGTCCAAATTGGTATCCAATATACCTAAAGAAATAAATGTTCTGTAATTCGTTTTTCCGAGCAAAGATAAAATTACAAAACGGAAGACATTAGAATTCTCTGTAAAAGTTGACTAGTTGCTGCCACGAGGTTCCCAAGCTTTACAACAATGACGTCAATCTTCTGATGGTGATAGTCTATAGCAATGGCGATAATGATTAAGAATCAGTTCTAAAACTATTTAATTCTGTTTCTAATAGAGGAAACTTTGGTATCTTCATTGATCTGTCTCATCTAGAACAATCCCTTCACCAGTTTTTTCTTTGCATGTGCATTATTTTCCCCTGCATATGAAAGACACAGTATCATATGTTAGTTCACGCAATCCTTGAAACATAACTGGAAAGACAGTAATTTCTGCAAGCTGTCGTAGGCAATGATTAGTGACTACATTGTTTCCCTCTTGTTGGTAGGCTTTGCAGCAACAGCAACGTTATGAAAAGGAAGTCGCCCTTGGCGAGATTGAACATAGCCGCAAGATGCTATTAGATAAGCTTAAGGAGTACAAAGGGGAAGAATTGGAAGTAATACAAGAAGCTTCTACCTTTGCCGGCGAAACAGTAGAACATAACAATGATCTTTTGCTTCCTCCTTATCCAAGCCGCGTTCCACATTCCTTGTTTGCAGACAATCACTTTCTGTCGCCCTTTTCATCCACAAACAAGTCAGTGCAGAATGGAGTAGTTTCCGGTGAAACAAACAAGAATCTAAGAGAGTCTGAAAGCAACCAATCACAAACCAGGTCAAAAAACCCTGGGAAATGGTTGGGACATGCTATTGGTGCAGCAGCCAAGGCAGCAATCATGATTGTTGGTGTCATTTCTGTGTTAAGCTTATCTGGTCTTGGTAGAAGAGGGTTGCCTTTCAAGAATTTAGGCTTGTTCCAGCAACCAGCAACCGAAGAAAAGAGAGAGATTCTTCAATGTCCACCTGGGAGAATCCTGTGTGTAGAAGATGGGGAAGCACGATGCGTTGTGAAAGAGAGAGTTGCGGTTCCTTTTGAATCGGTGATTGCAAAGCCAGATGTAAACTTTGGGTGTGGTTAATTTGTTATTCAGACTTTGCAAATTTTGGGTCCATTTTGCAAATTTTGGTCGATTGGTTCTCCATCCTTTGTACATCTCGCTTATCTGTTAGAAGGCCAGAATTCTTGATGGTTATTAACGTTGATGCACTTGGAATTTGGATGAACTTTATGGGAGTATATGAACTGCTAGTTTTGTGCATGTCAGACCCAATAAGCTGAGATTTTATGTGCTGGATGAAATTAGTTTTAAATTTTTTTTCCTGTGTCATAAATACTGGATAAAATTGTTTGCCTCAAGAAATTCCCCTTTGCCGTTTGTTAATATTTGAGGATATTTGTTCAAAGGGCTGGCTTGTATGTCAATTGCAGTGACGGTTCTTGGTGTTTTGATTGATTTGCAGAATCTATGAGATAGTATCATCTACAGAGGCGCAGTGGCCAAAAATGCTGCAGTCTGAAGTCATTTCGTGCACGACTTAAGGAGAAAATTGAATGTAAATTTAAAATTACGTGAATGAAACATAATTTATATTTTAAATGAAATTTGTGACAATAAAAGGCTCTGTTAATAATCTAAAGTTTGCCTTAAAAGGGTATGTCTGTGATTGAAAGAAAAGAACACAGAAATTTGAAGCAAAGGAAAAACCAACGAAAAGGAAGTAAAGTTGCGGAAGGTCTGGTCTGCATGAAGTATTATTTTCTTCCAACCTTTTTGTGGCCTCTTCCGCACTCAATGTAGCCGTTTAATAAATCAAACCTGGATAGCAGCCCCTAACCACGTACTGTTGATACAGAACAGCGCGGCCCCCGGTCTTTGGAAAAGCCAACACTGTTGACGGGCACAAATTGTTTACTTTGACCATAACAAAAATGGCTCTTCGGAGCCACGAAGAGTCATTCACATCTTCTCTGCGCTTGCTTATATAAACAAACATTTTAACCCAAGATGGGTACACTACAACATCCAATAAGCAACATATTCCAGTTCATTTGCTGGTCACATTCTAGAAATTCAGGCATCGCGCAATCAGAAAACAATGAGCAACTTGGAATGCAGGAGTCTCACAGAGGAGCAAGAAGCTTTGGTGGTCAAGTCATGGAATGTAATGAAGAAGAATGCTGCAGAATTGGGTCTCAAATTCTTCTTAAAGTATCTTTCTTTTCTCTGTCTTTTTGCCTCCAATTTCAGGTTTATAGTAATTACAAGTGTCAAAATGCTGCTGCATCCAATTGGTGATTTCAGGATATTTGAAATTGCACCATCAGCACAAAAGTTGTTCTCATTCCTGAGGGATTCGAATGTCCCGCCGGAGCAGAACTCCAAGCTCAAGCCCCATGCTATGTCTGTCTTTATCATGGTAAATTGACAGATTAAAACGTTCTTCTTTTTATACATAGAATGTGCTTTATCAATATAAATGTTCTGAAATTTCTGAAGACCCCCAAGAATTCACGTCTCTTACTTTGTTGAAGGCGATTTATAAGCTAGTAACAATTCAAGCCTAAAATTCTGATTTAAAAATAAATAAAAGCCATCATGCTGGTTGGCTTCTAAGGTCCTGTTTTTGTCACATTTCAGACATGTGAGTCAGCTGTGCAGTTAAGGAAAGCTGGAAAAGTTACAGTAAGAGAATCGAGTTTAAAGAAATTGGGGTCTGTCCACTTCAAATATGGAGTACTAGATGAACACTTCGAGGTAAGTATGGCCGATGCCATCAACAAACAGCCATCAATCAATTCATGTTCTGCTCCTCCTTACTTTACATGTTTGCTTTCAGAAGCAAAGTAACCAGAGTAAAATATATTTTTTTATTTAAAAAAATAATAATAAATCCATCAGTTTGAACTTTGAAACAGTAGCTAGAAAAGTCTATAAACCTTGTCAATGTGTCATAGGTAACCAAGTTTGCACTATTGGAGACCCTCAAGGAAGCTGTACCGGAAATGTGGTCGCCGGAAATGAAGCAGGCATGGGGATTCGCCTATGATCAGCTGGTTGCTGCCATTAAGACAGAAATGAAGCCCTCCTCCTCCTCTTAGACCTCTCCAATTACAACGAATCATCAACAATCAAAGTTTGTGCTACCAAAAGTTTATCAGTGTCAGAAATCATATTTGACACGATTCCCAATGTTAAGCGACTCTATTTTAGCAGAGTTGTGATGCCATCTAATCGCAATACAAAATAAAAGAAAAAGAAAAAAGGGTCGATAATAAAAGTTAATATAAAGGATTGTTCACCCTTTTTTTATATTAGTTTTTGTTTCGATTACCACGTTTTTATTTCTCGTCCAAAAGTTTAAATTTGTAATATAAATATAAATGAGAGATGTTTATAAGTAAATCACAAAAGAAATGGAAAATTATTAATGCAATTTGTACAAGTTGGTGATCAATCCGACAGCCTAACAAGAAGCCAAGCGAACCTATTAATTTCCAACAAACCCACTAACCCAAGTGCCGCCGATTAACTTTTATCCCATCCATATTATAAAAGATACAACATCGATGCTCATTCCTCACACTACACGATTGTATTTTATTATTTATTGATGCACTTTAGATCAAACATCGATGCCATTTTTTTTTTTTTTTTTTTTTTTTTTTTTTTTTTTTTTTTTGCCTTCTTCTTCTTCTTCTTCTTCCCTCTCTAATATATTATATTAGATTATCAAACCTTGTCTTTTATTAATAAAAACAAAAAAGAATCGTCCATTTTTTGTTCAGGCTACATGGGCTTTTTCAGCTTGGGGGAATTTAAGACTCCTGCTTCGTAAGACCATATGGGCCAGGATCTCAGTAGGATTTGATTGATATTTAAAGCGAATGCATTGAAATTATAAATGTGAGACCTTAGAGAATGCATTCATTACTTTGCCAACAGTATAAACCTGTTTGTGGATCCCCTCTTATTACAATTCGTCAACGGCAGTTAAACCGTCAATCCTTAATAATTTGACAGACATGTATTTAATGGGGTACGATTGGCCGTTTCTTTTTACAATTAACCTTATTTTTGCAATCTAAGTGATTCACATGTTTTTACTTATTTTATATCACATTTTAAGTATTGTTATTTATTTATTTTTTTAATTTTTCTTTAAAAAGTATATAGTCACCTTTGTGTCATTAGAATGTTAATCCAAAACAGTAAATTGTGGGGCCGAAACCTACAGAATGAAGGCCAATCTGACGAGGACAACGCGAATAATGGATAAAGCAGTTTTCCACAGCGATGGCGTCGACGGTAAGGTGATGGACACTGACCAACTTTGAGGAGTCATTGACCTTGTGGAATGTTTTTCCGTGACCGATTAACCCTTTTTTCCATAGAATTTTATTCGGGCTATGTTACCCTACAGCTCCGGATTTGGAGGGAGGTCCACTGTACTTATAACACGGCCCCGAGCTCTGGTAATAAGAGTACTTCTGAACCATTCTGTTATCAACAAGGTACTTTTAATCTGGAACATGTTTTCTACTTGTTTATTTCGAGAGAATTAATGGAACAACTATCACCATAAAATAAAAAATAAATAAAAAATGATGAATTGTTTTCGTTTGACAGCAGGATTAATTGAACCAAATAATTTTATAATACCAATTGAATAAACATTTAATTTAGCAGCCGAAAATACATATATCCGTTGCAAGCATTCACACACGATCTGTTTTCCGTGTAGGTAACATGATCAATATATCGACGATGCGGCTTCGAATAAAATTTAATAAAGATGGATTGCTATATGAATCAAATGAATTGTGAAATTGTTCTCTCTTCATCGGCTTCTGATTACCGGGTCCTGCTGAAATATTCTGAACAATAAGCTCAAATCAATCGAGATATTGCAAAGCTGTAGATCTTCGGACTGCAATTTAGAGCCAGCTTTACACAGAAAAAGTGGCATCTTCCTCTGTTTATTATACTGCATATGGGAGTGATCATCTGCAAGTACTGCGCTGGCCTTAATGGCAAGTGCGCCGAGTTCCTGCAAAGATAATGGTGAATGGGATTTGGATTTGGGCATCAGAAAATAAATTTGACCCAGTTGAATTTCCTCATCATCTGGCATCTGGGGAATGGAGCAGCCAACGTACATGGAATCTGAGCTGCAGAGGAAAAAGTTGGGATGCTGGGAAAGTACCGAGCTGGCCTTCAATGGTTGCTCGAATTCTAATAGAGTTCCATCTTTGCGGATTACTTTGGCTGTTGATGCCCTGCTTAGAAGTCCACCACCCTTCTTTGTGTATTGATGCAAAGCACAATTACCCATTTAGAGAGAGAGAGAGAGAGAGAGAGAGAGAGAGAGAGAGAGAGAGAGAGAGAGAGAGAGGCGAAGGAGATGAGCCGGGTCATTTGTGGGAGACAGTGAGGATTTATGTAGGGGGCAAAAAGGCATGGACCAGGATATTATGAGTCCAATACGAAACATTCAGGAAAGTTCCTTTTTTGTTTTTTTAAATCCCAGTTTTGACAGGATTACAGTATGCGCCGTTGCCGGAGCCCAGATTTTCCCTTTAATGTAATGGTTTGAGCATGTGAAAATTGAGAGATACCTAGTGGCTGCTTGGTGGGAAGTTTAATCAGATGCGTAAAGTCCTTCCAACTTTATCATCATTTAACGCCTTTCTACACAAGTCCTCCACGATTGGTCCCTTTTAGCAAAGTAAAAGGACGATTGTTTCCACTAAATGAAATAGGGAAATTGAAAAGGTTTCTGATTAACATGTGCGTCATTTATTGTGCATTAGGGACTGTTTCCACCTTCAATTAGGTGAGTTAGTAGTAGAATCTCAGACTGTTCCTCCGCATTGTGATGCAATTCTAGCGAGTGACTTTTATGGTGGGACGGGTCATTGTGTTTCTTAATTTCCTTGTTTATACTGTGAAATTGAGTTGAACCCACCATAATTAATTAGAAGGCGGAGTCCCCCCCCCCTCTTTATTTTTCTTTTCTGACTTTCGTTTTGTGGCTCTTGGACAAATTCTCTTCTCTTCACATCCCTTTCCTGTTCGCCTGGGGGACCAGAAGGCATGGATATTTTCTGTCTAAATTTATTAGCCAAGCTTTTCAAAATGTCATTTTCTTCCATCTCTAGCAGTAGTGCTTCTTTAAGTTCACACCAGTACTGGGCCACCTTCTGTTGTTTCCCGTCAGCTTCTCTTCTGTTTTTGCATGACACTTTCCACGATTCGCTTCGGCACGACATTTCTTGTATCTTTCCCAGTAAGTAGTGGCCGATGGAGTCCAAGAACTTGCTAATTAAAATTTCTTAAACAATTAAATAGCTTCATCTGGACAACAGAAGCACCCATGGTGCACAACTACTGATTCGGTCGGTTCAGTTCTGCCCCTGCCTCTGGCTAGGGGACCAGAGGGCAATGTACATTTCTTTTTCTTTTGTATGGTAGATCTGCTGCTTTTCTCGTAACTTCCAATTCACTTGGGCATAACTTTTATAGACAGGATTTTGAGTTTTGATGTTATTAAAGTTTTGATTTGTGATATGGGTTTCTTGATTTGTGTTTGATTTAAGTTGCGTACAATTTCTTGGCTTAAATTGGACACTCTAGAGCCATGTTTCGCGATGTAAATCCTTAATCCTCTGTCTTCGGCAATTCTTTTTTCACTTTTTGCATTTGCTGCTTTCATTTTCTTCACCATTAAACTTGTATCTTTTTTTTATTCCCTTGTGATTTTGTACTCTTGCCCACAGCAATTGCAGAAGGAAGATGTAAACAAGTTGAAACGTAGTTGGAACATTTGAAACAAAATCCAATAAGCGCGATCCCAGGCAGGAAAAAGAAGAAGATGATCAAGAAGACCCAACTGCAACGCGTATGAACTAGCGCTGGCATACCGGACGTTGCTCTGTCGGCGGTAATTCACCGGTGGCCTGGCCTCTAATAGTTGCTTATTCAATTGTGCTGGTCCTTTAGTAAGTTTAATGTTCTGGCCTTTAGAGTTTCCTTTCACCTTGGCTTGTTCGGTTAATCTTACCTGTACCTGCTCCTTGCAGGTCTCTCGGCTATTTTCGGGGTCAGTGATATGTTTGGATGTTTGTCCCACAAAAAATGAACCAGCAATTCATGAGAGAAGATTTCCAAAGGTTAGGGGGTGGTCTTCAAAGTAATTCAATTGGTGACTTCGGATAGGTTTAATGCGTTTAATGGGGGAAAAAAGAAAGTGATCTTCATTTTGATTCCTGGAAACCCAAGCATTCGGGTCCTCCAAATCTGCCAGATAAAGAGACTCTGGTAAGACTCCCATGCAGATGTGGATTTTAACAAACTAACCGGTTTGCCATTCAATTTGATAGACTGGCGTGATGACGAAGATCACGGTGTTATGAAATTATTGATATCAACAAAGCAAGGTCAGAACCCTAATAGTTCCAGAACAAGATTTAGGTTCACAAAAGGTTTAAACGCATGCTCAACTTTAGTCCATCTCCGTCGCATGGGGGGGGGGGAAGAAAGACAAGGAAAACACAGCCGATCCATGTTAGGAATTAGGCATATTCTTAGACTCTAACCAATAGAATCATCTATGTGACAAGCAATCATTCCTGAAGAATAATCAGTTCCTTTTATGCTAGTGCTATGAGAGCAAAAGTTGATTCCATAAAACAATAGGAAGCAACCAATCATCCATCATAATAAAAGACAAGAAGCATATGACCAAAAGTCTCACTTCAAGATGAAGATTAAATAAAGGAATAGACAGAAGCTCGCTCAATTATCTTTCATCACAACCCGATTCCTCTTCTCCTGGACCACTGTAACATCAGAAATGTTTAAATGAATGCAGAAACTGCCACAAAATAAAATTAAAGCAAGAAGAAATTTGTAACAGCACTCATTGAAGTGGCACCTCAGGCCGAGGTATAAAGAACATATCATTTCTTACAACTTGAAGCTCCACCTCTGATACACAAAACTCAATAGTTTTAAAAACTTCTACACTGAAGTTAGAACTCCGGGAACTGTTGCACATGAAGCAATCATTGAATGATAACATCACCATCAATCCCTGGGACACTATCCTATCACAAACTTGGGCTCCTCAAGAGTACTAACAATTTCCAACTTGGCAAACAGCTTCTGAAGCCAAGATGCCCCTTATCAAAGGTCTCCCCTTTATAGCCAATACCTAAAATCAACACTATAGGCCCAAAAAAAATTCCCCTGAACATCTAATTGGCGACCCGGCAAACATCTGTGTTGCACCTCTCCCATTTGCCAAAGCTCAATAGCCTCTTCAACTTGACATTTTGCAGATAAATTATCTTTTTATTATAATAAAGTACTCAAATTGTACTACCGGCCATTAGCATTCTACTGACAAGAAAACATTGAAATTTCTCGGTATTCACCACAACAAAACCCACGACATATTAACAATTTTTATTAATTAAGATTGAAATTGTATTATGCACATATATAACACAAACGGAGAAATAACCAATGTTAACCAACAAAAAAAAGAAAGAAAAACAGAGAGATACCATAACAGAAAAAGGGAAATTTGCAAGTACCTTTGAGATTTGGAGGGAGATCTGGGGCTCTAGAGTTCGAGCTTGAGCTCATCCTTTTCAGCGGAGAGACAGTGAAGAATGTAAGGGGTGACACGGATCACGGCGACCCAGACACCGAACATAGCCGCGTGTGTCCTTAGCTGCTTCAGCGCCGCCTCCTTGTCCGGTTTTCGCATAAACATTCCCGGAAACATGACTTCCTGGCTTCTAAAACCCTACTCGCTCTTATTTTCCAATCTCTCTGCTTGTGCAGCTTTCGTATTTCAGGGTTTTGGGGGCATCACGCACGTGCCGATACGCACGCTCGACGACCATGCGCTTGTGTGTGGTCTCCGTTTCTTCTGCGCACCGCACGTAAACTAGAAAACAAGCCCTTCGCACATACAAATTTTACAATAGAATAATGTTAAGTTTTGTAATTTTTTTAATCAAATAGATATTTTTATTTTTATTCAATAAATAATTTTAATTAATAAAAAACTAAAATATATTTATTTTAATAAAAATATTTTTTCATAATATTTTACATTATTATTATTTCATTATATGCTAAAAAGAAATAAACAAATTTAATTATATTAAAATGTTAATTAATGCGTTTGATAGCCGCATAAAAATTGGCTTTAGCATCCCTTGACCTTAAAATATCGAACAATGACACTGAAATTCAAAAAAGTTCTTTAATCCTTTATTAGGATAAAAAAAATATTTAATCTCAACTTTTTAAATCCAATTATACCTTCCATTTAGATTACATTAAGAGCTACTATAGGGAAGTTCCTGAAAGCGATATAAGAAGAGTTCAATCCCTTCAATTTGGCGGTAAAACGTGGAAAATTTATTGGTGAATTACCAGTTACCATACCAACCACAAGAACAAAAAGTGCCGAATTTCCTGACAAACCAGACGTAATTAATCCTCTCGCATGACGCCCTGCAATCGGTCTATGCATACGCCCCACCCACATGAACCGGCGACCTCTGTCGACTCATTTCAGAGAGCAGAAACAGGAGGAGGCCCAGCAGCAGAGTAGGCCGAAATTGGAAATCAATCACATCAGAAACCCCATCACCAAAGTTTTTTTTTTTTAAAAAAAAAAACAACCCAGACCCAATATACAGCCACCAATACCCAAAAATACCAAAGCTTAAAGCCTCAAACAGAACCACTACCAACCATTGCTTCCCTCCACCCCCCCCACCATTTACGAGCTGCTCCCCTGCCGAATGCGCAGAGAGAGAATCCCTTTTCAGAGAGAGAGAGAGAGAGAGAGAGAGAGGGAGAGCGTTGGAGAGATGTGTGACCTCTCTCGTCGACTTTTGCATTTAATGTCCTTCCCTCTCCTCCCCCCCCCCCCCCCCCCCCCCCCCCCCACCCCCCCCTCCCTAACCTCTGTAAAATGCCCCGAATTCTGTTGTTTTGTCTGCCTTCCCTTCCTGGTGGTATGGCACTCCCCCCCCCCCCCCCCCCCCCCCCCCCCAAATCACCCATTAATGAGCTTTGTAAAATGGCCAAGTGTCATTTTATCTATCCGCCATCTCTTGCATGCTGGAAGGAACCACCACACGCCCCCACCGCCAAAACAAGCCTCGTCCAACCCCATTTAATACCACCTGGACCCAATTCACTCGCCCTCACGGTCACGAATCGTCCATTCTCTCCGATCACTCAATCCCCACCCTCCACGTGGCTTTGCTCACACTCTAGTTTCTTTTTACCTCCCGTTGAACCTTTCCGGTGATAAAAGTGCCTCGGGATCCCCACACCTCAGCCGACTCGACGAAGGCCTTAGAAACATTGGACTCATCATCGACTTGCTCCGCCCCGACGACTCACTTCCAACTCCTCCGCGGCCGCTGGAAAACCTCTCGGATAGAGGGAAGAGCCCTCCTCTTCGTCTAAAGAATGGCGTTTTCATTCCTCTGTGGTGTCTAAGCGAGAAAACCCTCGACTTGGATGATGACGCGAACGGCGATAGGCGCTTGCTCCAGAAGCTTCCTTTCCGGTACCGCCACGGAGAAACCGTCACAGGCTCCGTCACCAATATCCTCTCCGACGCTGCGCTCCGCTCGAAGCCGAAGGAGTATGATCTTTTCAACAGAAAATCATGGCCACCAACGTTCATCTTGTCCTCAGAGTTACTGTAATTATAATTGAAAGTGCTACTGTTTGGTGTCGGCGAAGGTTCTTCGATGCACGGTGTGATCTCGGACACAGTCGTCGCCGTTGTAGTCCGCGGCGGGGTTTGAATTGCCGGTTCGAAAGTAATGCAATGCAGAATTGTATCCTCGAGGCTTGGCCGGACTCTTGTGGCCATCACCGGAATGAAAGGAGACTCCGGTCGGAATATTCCGGCTCGACAGACAGGGCAGTTTGCGTGAGACCTCAGCCAAATATCGATGCATTCCTTGTGAAATGCGTGAGAACAAACGGGAAGCGTACGGACGCAGTCGTTGTCTTCGAACTCGAGTAAACAAACAGAGCACTCCTTGCCGTTACTGCTCTTTTTATGAAAGCCATTGCTTTTGGTGGTGTAGACGGAGAGAGGGATGGTCTTGATAACGGACTCGTCTAGACCGCAAGGAGAGTAAATGCGGAAGCCATCGGGAGAGTCAAAAAAAGAAGGGGGAGAGTCAAGGACGTCACCGTTAGAGGACGGGACGAGGTATCGTCGGCGGCGCCACCTTTGCCAGCGACGTAAAAGGCGGAGGAGGTAGCGTGAAATCAGGCGGGAGTACGTGATTGCCAAAAACGCGGTGGCTATCACCACCAGCATGGCTATCAACGGCGGGCTGAAGTGAAACGGAAGCTTGGATTTCGTCGGAGGCGATTGTTGGCTGGTAGTGGCCATAGTGGCTGTGTAAGGAGATGGTGCCGGCGGGGATTGGCGGTGTTGATGGTTCTTTTCCGGTGATGGAGCTGGGGCTATAACTGCTGCCACCACCGTGATCATCTTTTTCAATCACGGCCGTGCTGATACTAGGAGTGGCGGTGGAGTCTCCTACTTCCTAAAAGAATTGAACGGGCTGACGGGGGTGTGTTGTTTTTTTGTGTTTGTGAGACCGGAGATTTTTTTTTTGGGTGAGTTTTAATTTTGAAACTGAAAGATGGACGGTGGGCTGATGGTTGTCAACATTGCAGAATTTAAGGCGCGTAGACTTTTGGATCCGGTGAGGCCGATACCAATTGTCCAAGCAGTTGCAGCCATTTATGTTCTGCCACGTCAGTTGCTGAATATCTGGGCGTGGAATGTTATTAATGCGCCTAATGGTTATCTTGTTCGTGCTTTGGGCTCTGCATGTGTTAGTTTGGAATAAACAGTGTTTTGTGTGAAAATGAGTGTGTGGTTTTAAATGAGCTTTTAATGTGGTGGCCCATTGTTACACTTAAAAGAAGGGGAATTTCCATGGATTCCGAGGAATTAGTTTCACAGTACCGTAAAAGTTTGAATGGGTCAATGAATGGACTAATGCATTCTCCCCAGTGGGTCCAACCTGTGGGGTTATGTTTTGACCCATTTCGCCCTCTTTGAATTAAGCATTTCAGTGCCGAATAGAGAGAGCAAATTGTCCATGCCAATTAATATTACTGAAAGTTTTATTATTATTATTATTATTATTATTATTTTATATATATATATATATATATATTGGGTTCTTTTTTATATGTCTGGGAATGACTTACGACTTTTGGGAACCATGTAGATCAAGATTGCGTCTTGACTCTGTGACTTCTGAGAATCGTGCGGATATGGATTGATTCATATAACAAGCCCCCGAACTCCAGTGGGATAACATTAGAGGAGCATCCTCTAATGCCAAAGACACGGCAATCAATCGGATGGTCTTTCCGGTGACGTCTGCCAGTTTGGTATCCTTGAAAATATATGTAAAACGATGATAAGCTGCATGTAGCGGGTTGGATGACAAAGTAAAAAAGACTCAAAAAGTGGCCGGAGCACAACAGTGACCTGAAGAAGAAACTTTTATCAAACGAAAAGACCCTTTCTTAGTGCCCAGACAGGATAGACGAACAGAAGGACAATCCCAATGGTGTTTGATAAGCCACGTGCTTTTGTGAAGGAGTTTCTGAAACCACCAGAAGCCCTGATGTGTTCTTGCAGCAAATAACATGCAATGACAAGACATATCGCCATGCCTACCCAGCTACTCCTTAAGGTGTCTGCAAACAAACTGGGTGCTACCACTATAAGAAGAATCAAAGCAGCCGGCAGTTCCAGCCAATCTGAGACCATACATAAATAATTGTGAGGATGGCTAGACATAACGATCTAGTATACAAAAAAAAAAAAAAAGAAAAAAAAAAAGAAGAAAAGAAAATTAAGTTTAATTCATCGGTCATTTTGATTTTAAATCATGCCTGGGAAACGTCTAGGGAAGAAAATGCGCAATATAACAGCAATGAAAGCAATCCATTTTCCAACCTCTCCCCTGCATGAGAAGAACTAATAATCAGAGGAGTGGAGATAGTGCATATAATATAGACGCTACTTCAAAATATGAATAAACTTGCCTCAAAAAGCTGAAAATAACTGAGGGAAGACTGAAAAAAATATAGGGAATTAACAATCCTGTAAGAATGCTCGTCCTCCAGTTCGTCCGATCCAAGATCAACAAATAACTGCAGTGATATATAGGACGGAGTGGGATTAGCCATACAAGACATAAGTAGCTTGGGATCACAGAGATCAAGAAGAAATGGATAAAGAAACAGAACACAAGATGATTAGAAAGTCTGACTCTGAACTGGGGAATTCATGAAAAAAATACCCCGAATACTAACTTGCCCAGTATGATCAATTAAGTTTAATAAATAACTGCAAAATTCTATGAAGAATTTAGTAAATTGAATTGGTCTACATAAATCATTTCCAACAAAAAAAAAAAAAAAAAAAAAAGAGATTACGGCCATCCAAAGAAGAATCATAAGCAAATATTCAAAATAACTCGAAAAGAAACATTCTATTTTGCCTGATAAAGCCATAATAAACATACACTATAGGTCTCCGTGTGTCAGTGTGTGTGCGAGTGTGAGAGTGAGAGAGAGAGGGAGAGACAGAGGGGCGCATGCTTACATAGCAGAAAAAGAAGCGACCCATTCAAGAAAAGCAGTCCCAAAGCCTAACCCACCAAGGCTGATGGCGTGATTGGCTAATTTCTTGGCAGCAAAAGTCAAGTCTCTCAAGTCAGAGGAAATTAAGTCCATCGCTTCTTGTTCTCTCCTCATCGCCAAGTACGCTTTCTTTCTAATCAATTCCCTTCCTCAATTTTAAACGACGCCTCCACAGGACTTAGAAAACAGTTCCAGAAAATCTCAGGCTGTTTCAGACAGAGAAGCGAACCTAGCTGGGGTTGACGTTGAGTCCAAAGGGAGGATCGATTTGAGGATTGACTGTTGGTTTCTCATTGCGTCAGCAAGATCATTGGATTTATTGTCGATACGGCTCCGTGTGTGCGCGACAATCGCCTCTACGCGTTCAAAATGTTGTTTTCAAATTTTTCTTTTTCTAAAAATAAAAATAAAAATAAAAATAAAATCAAATTGTTTTCTAATCTAATCAGGAAGACTTTCCTAACAATTCATTTTACTTTTGACGACTAACTTACACATCTTGACATTTTTTTTTTGTTTGTTTGTTGGTGGGTCATGGAATAAGTCTTTATTAAGTTCTAATCTCTCAATGATTTTTATAATTGATTTTTTTTTTATTTTAATTTTCAAACCAACTATAAATTTTCAATTTTAAGTATATATAAATCTTTCTTTTAGAAAAAAATTCAACAAAATTTTTAAGTGCATAATTTAATTTAATGAAAAATGCTTAAAATATGTTTTAAAAATATATGTACTTATATATTTTGTTTTTTTTTCATATATAACAAAATAAAAATTTACATTTTTTTTATATTTGTGTCAAAATCATGAAAAAAAAATTAGAATTTTCACCTAATATATATTGAAATTTTTTTGACAAATTATATATGTAAAACTATTTCTATATTCATATAATTAAATTGTGTATATAATAATTTGATCGATTCTTATAAAAAAAATAGACTTATAAAATAAAAAAAATAAATATTCAGAACTTGTTTAAGTACTTAAAATATTTAAGACATAATTACTTTAAACTTATATTTTGATTATTTTTAATTACATAGTAGTGACGTGAAAATCACCAACCCCTTCATTCATGATCCCTCGTCTTACTACAGTAAACCATTAATTAAGAACGATGTTACCAAAATTTTCCATTAGGGGAAAAAAAACGGAGAGAGAGAGAGAGAGAGGCTATCAAATTCGACATGTTTAACAAAGAGGCAATTTGTATTGGAAGGCCTCTTTCAAGCAGGCCATAGGCCGAGGTTTGGTAGGTGGACTAGCTCGAAGTTGGGTAGGGATTTTGATTTGGGCTCCTCTTCTACTACGGGCCTTAAGCCCAAAAAGAAAGTGGGTCCAGATTCCAATAGTGGACTGGAGTTGCGATTTTTGAGCGAATAATTTTTAAGTAATTAATTAATTTCACACAGATTGGGCCGTTTTGACGCAGGGCTTGGCTTGGCTTGGCAGCTTGGGTTGTAATGAAGAGAGGTGATTGCATTCTTCCGTCGGCGTTCTTCCGACCCGTCCGTCTTTAATCAACAGGACTTTGTTGGCAACATTTGGGAACTCACAGGATGGCTATGACTTGGGCATCGAGATGTTCTCGTGGTACGTGCTTTCTTTTCTTCTCTTAGCGAGTGGCCACTGGGTTTGTTCCGTCTTTATAATGAGTTATTGTTGTTGTTGTTGTTTTTTTTTTTTTTTTGGGGGGGGGGGGGGGGGGGGGGGGGGGGTGGGGTTGGTTGAGTTTAATATCATTTGTGATTCTAATCTAAAAACCCTATAGGGGATAGAGAACCCAAGTCCAAACACGGTGTGGAATTCCCAGTTAACGTTAACTGGGGTTTTCAAGACAAATGAACGCATAGAATTTTTATTTTTTATTTTTTGGCAAATGACTATTTGGGTAAGCTGAAAATTTCCTGAGGAGAAACGGCACAGGTGCTAAATGTATAAGTTTGATTTTAGCTAAACCCCAAATTGCCTGTTGCGTGCGAGGTCTTTTGGATTTGGAATTCGTTGTTTTAACTGTTGGTATCGTTAAAAATTAGCCAATTATTAGTTTACAAGGTTTCATTGTTCGGATTTACTAAATCTTGCTTAATATTACTTGGTTGTTGATATCTTTAAGCTGCAGAACTGTTGCTTCTTAAGTGCAAATCTTGTTGTGAGTGGTCTTATAGTCCCTATTGACCAATGATGGTGGTAAAAACTGTGATCTTTCTAAGTCCAGTGACATCATCCACTGGTTGCTTCTCGATTAATTGCAATAAAAATTTGTTGTGTCTAATAATATTTCTGTTCTGATAGATATATATCCCTTGGCCTCTCTCTCTCTCTCTTTCTCGCTCTCTTTTTTTGGGTGGGGTGCTTTGAGTCTTCTAGTTTTGCTTTCCACTTGTGTTGTGATTAAGACTTGAGCTTGAACAAAACTACATTTCAGCCCATCACCTTCCTATATTCCTTTGTGCAATAAGTAAGTTAGTTCTTCTTTAATAAGTTTCAATGGCAACTTTTGCTCTGGACATGTTGGTATTGTATTTACATGTTGGAAAAAATGACCAGCAAGTCGTTCATTGTTTGGGGGCCTTGTTCACAACTTCTCTGGCTTGTTGAGCACATCCAATGAGACGGCATGCAGCAATATCTTTTCTCAGGTAGGTGGATCGATTATACCAAGTAGCTTATGACTATGATTTTTGAGGTTTACAATTTGCTTGGGACATCATTTTCCCTTTTTAACTTCTGCTTTCCTGTAAAGATGGAGGAGCAAAGGCTTCCTTCTTGTTGTGGAACCATCCAGATAATATTTGGCAGTTTAACTTAACTCTTCAAATTGGTTTATTAAAGCAATTTCTTCTTTCTTCTTTGCTCTTCTTTTCATGGCCTTAAATGCTGTGCATTCACCATTGCAGCAACAGAGGACATTTATCCAGATGAGGACCGTGCTCAAAGTTGCAGACAACTCTGGTGCAAAGAAAGTGATGTGCATTCAAGCTCTGAAGGGGAAGAAAGGTGCAAGATTGGGGGATACCATAATTGCATCCGTAAAGGAAGCAGCACCTAATGGAAAAGTGAAAAAAGGGAAAGTTGTCTATGCTGTGGTTGTCCGAGCTGCAATGCAGCGAGGTCGTTGCGATGGAAGTGAGATAAAGTTTGATGACAATGCTGTAGTACTGGTTGACAAGCAGGGTCAGCCAATCGGGACCAGAGTCTTTGGACCAGTCCCACATGAGCTGAGGAAGAAGAAGCATGTCAAGATCCTTTCCCTGGCAAAGCATATTGCTTGAGCATGGACCCCTTGCTATAAAAGACATTTAAGTCCGTTGCTTTGGGGTTTCTTGGGTACTTCTACGTTTTTGTTGGGGGTAAAATTTCTGGAGAAAAAGATCTCCATTGTTATCTTAAGGTTTGAATTTGGTTTCATTGAGTGCCCATTTGCTGGCTTTTGATGATATATCAGACAGTAGATAGTTTAGAATACTGCATTGGGGTATCATCAGTTTATATGTCGAAGTTAATATCAGTTTTGATTCAGTTGTTAGTCAGTTAAAAGATTGACATATCTTGGTGCTTTTTTTTTTGGGGGGGGGGGCATTAGAGGGCTGGTCATCTCCCGGGCACAACAAAACCTCATCCCGCAATTCCATACCATTTGCACTTCGCTCGCCTTGGAGGAATGAAACAATCGTTCAATACAGGCCGAATGCATAGGGCAATGGAGTACAGAAAAGTGGATGAAAAGCACATTAATTATCAATCAATCTCTGTGATAAACGTTGAGAAAACAAGATTGCAAATTCGATTACGAAGCCTAGATCTCTTGTTTGTTATTTTTATCATGAATCCATACTCCGTAAAGGTGCTTTCTTTCAAAAGAATAATAAAGGGAATGAGGGACGTCAAGGGGGTTTTACAGTCCCTCCTCCTATTTCACGGATTTCTAAAATGAGTTGCATTCAATTCAGACACCCAAGTCATTATTATTGTGGCTACCGCAACCAACCAGATTTAGATACATTATTTGGTGGAGCCCTGGCTGGGTTGCCAATTGGACCCATCCAACCCTCCATGGACTCAATTTACCTCTCGAGTGGATCAATTCCCTCGAAGCTGAGCTCCTACGCTTGGGTGGGTATGGGCATGAAAACAGAGAAATTTATTCAGAGGACACAACCTACAGTGATGGTTAGAGGCAATCTTCCTCGCTCTTCTCCCTTCTTTACGATGATCTGGTCATCTCTCTTACAGACCAAAAAGAAAAAATAGAAATACTTTATTGATCTGACAGACCTTTTATGTTACATCGATTCATCCTAGGTGGCTGATTTCAGAATGTTGTCGGCAGATACTCACAAATTCGAGTCCCATTAACTTTTATATTGGACAGGAAGATATTATCTTTACATTAGTTTACGTTCCATTAACTTTGTCCAATGATTAAGTGGTTGATAGGTTGCAGGTACTGAAACTGGAATCAGAGTGGAGTAATCTTCGTGAAAGCGTTTTCATCGTTTTGGTTATGAATTATAATTCTTTTTTTTTTACGTTCTTTCTTCAGAAAATGAAATGTGTCCAAAAACCCCAAAAAAAAAAAAAAAAAAAAAAAAAGTTTGACAAGTGAAAAATGGTGGTCCGGCTGAATGCTCGATGTAGCTGAGCTTTCGGCACACTTTGAACCGAGGAACCGGACAAGTTTTGGGCCTGGTTTAAGTTTTATTGGGCCTTGTTAAAATCCCGGGCTACCTTGTCGGCCCATGAACTCAGTTGAATCATTCTGACGGGGCCTTAGGACCCACCGCATATACTTGTGGTAAACGAAGAGGAAGCTTTAGACCCGGCCTGTTACTTTTGGTAAATTAAAGTACGGTGACTTAAATCCAATTATAAATGCATGTGCGATTTTTATTCTTATTTTGGTTGGGGGAGTTCAGGGGAATCAAAAAGATAAATAAATCAACAAGAAGCCAATCCAAAGGCTTTAAGTAGTATACAAACACAACAATCCAATCTGTAGGCACTAAATTCCGCCGAGGAATCTCCAATTTCGTCAGACCGGCGGTTCAAGATCCGTTCAAGTGTTGGCGGCCTTGGTCAACGAGGTCAAAGTCACCGATGGTCCAAACGGCAATGCCCCGATATCAACTGTAAACGTATCATAACGTAGGAAAAACTCCACCAGCATAAGCCTGTAGAGGAGCAGCACCAGATCCTTCCCCGGGCACTGCTTATTCTCCGCCGTCGGCTCATCACCCTCGCGGCCATTTGACCAGTAAACATACTTCAACAGCTTCTCGCCTTCCTCCCCGACAAACCTATGGCCCACAAAATTCTCGGGATCATCAAAAACTCTGGGGTCCTTTGTAGCCAACGGTTGATATCCAAAGATCATTTCTCCTTTCTTGATCTCGAATGCTGCATCGTGGCTGTGGATCACAATATCCTCCTTGGCCTTAGCGTACTGGAATGGAACCGGAGGCTCAATCCTCAGAGCCTCATAAACAACCGACTTGGTCAAAGCCATCTTGTCCAACGCCTGGACAGTGACCCCACCTTTGTTCTTAACAACGGTTCTGATTTCCTCTGCAAGCTGGCGGTGTAGATCCCCTCCCGCCGCAGCAACCCACTTGATCAAGGCCGGAAAGGAAGCCTTCATGCCTCCATAGGCATTAAAGCCAGCAAGAAATATCAAGTTGTGGCAAGCTTCCTCTCTTTTAATCCCAAACTCCTCAGCCCTGTCTAGAAGGGGTGTGGCATACTTGTAAAAAGCATTGTAAAGCTCTTTGTAATCAGATTTGGCAAAGAAAAAAGGGAGAGGAAATGTATGCAATAAAAGGTCATCTAAAAACTGGGGCAAGCCTAAGGTTGCAAGTGGTGCGAGTTGAAGAAGAAGCCATTTGTCTACAAGTGAGGGTCCCTTGGATCCAATCTCAGTCTGAGAAGGATCTTTATCACAAAACAGACGAAACACAAAGTTAAAAGACATGGAACTATTAAGGTTATTGAAATTGGCTTTCATGTCAGAAGAAGAAGAAGACATTTGGTCTTCCATGTCAATAAACATCTGTGACAAGCATGTCCTGAAGAGAGGGATAAAGTCCTTGTGCTTTGAAGAAAGTATGGAGAAGAAGTAGGACTTGAGGGACTTGTGTTTGGGTTCGGATGGATCAAGAAACGCGCAGGCGCGGTAGCCACCGGTGAAGGATACGGACGGGAAGTAAGTTCCGTCGAGAACATTGCGTTTCTCGACCTTGGAAGTGTCAAAGAGAATGGGAAATGATAGAGCATCAAGAACGGTAATGACTCTGGGGCTCTGAGCAATGAAGGGGCCTGGAGGCATGTTGGTTTTGAACACCGTGGACTGGTATTTCTGGATACGGGTGGCAAAGAACTTGTCTTTGCCTTGGTTATAGAAGTAATCTAGGCGGTCTTTGATTGCACCGAAGAAAGGGACGCCATAGTCGCCGGGGATCGGCTTCAAGGGTAGCTTTGATGAAGAAGAGAAGCTGGATGAATCGGACATCTTTTGAAACGAAAAATAAAAATTAAAAAAATTCAATTTGGTTGTGATCGAGTTTGGAAACCTACAATGTGATTTTGGCTCATAATCCAATCTTAGAAGGGTATAGCCATATTTATAAGAATTTTGTAATTTGAATTTTCCAAATTAACTTAATACCAAAAAAAAAAAAAAGAACATTTAAACTGAAATCAGTTTTATGAGACACACATAGCAAACACCAGTTTGTAGTGTGGTGGTATAGATGTTTAAGTTAATCCATTTCCGTTGTTTTCACGTGCATTTTAAAATCCAATGTGTGCTTAATGTCTCTTTCCTAGTCTACGTATGACAGCTTGAAAGAGACAACCAAGAATCTTCAGCCGACGCAAGAAAGATATGTATTTACATATTTAGTCCCCAAATGATAAAAGAATATAAAAATCATGTTTAGTTTAATAATAGTTATTTGTTTTTCTTGCACATAAGCATACGCCTAAGGGGGAAACTATCAACTCCCATAACCTAATTAGTTAAAAACACAATAGAAATATTCATCTGTTAATTATTAAAAAAAAAAAAGATATGAAACTTAAAATTAACAGATCGAATGTCAAATATCATATAATTTGGTTTACAGTCCCTTAATCAACCTTATCTGTATAGGAATGTTTCTGAGCCTGCGATGATAAATTAAATCGAGACATCAAATTCCAAGTTTTTTTCAATATGTTAGAGGGAAATTCAAAGAGAAATTTCTCCCTCAAAAAAAATAGATCATCTTGTTGACCCAAATAATAATTATTATTATAATTAAAAAAAAAAAAAAAGGGAAAAGAGATTACCGCACCCTAATGCAATACCACCTTCGACTACGAAAATTCAGATAACTTGTTCAGAAGAACCTTTGAACAAAATTTGAGATGATCATCTTATCCTTTCAGGATCTTACCGGCAACACAAAAATCAAGACCCAGATTACATATTTTCAGGGAATGTCCCGTGTGAGAATAGGTAAAGTAACAGACACAACAAAGTTTCAACTTCAAATTTAATTGAATCTATTATATATAATAATACTATTATGTTGTACATAAAATCAATTATAAAACTTAATTATTTATTTTTTTAAATCAAAATTTATCCATCCCTTCTTCCTTTTCTTCCTCTCATTAAACAATCTTTCCAAAATTAGTTATTTTAATCATCTGTATTAATCTACATTTAATATGTCTAAATCAATGTAAACACCGTTCTCTCAATTTGTATTTTTAAATGCCCTGGAAACTCAAAAAAGGGGGCCGCGAACAAGGTGGACCGGCTTCGGCCTCTAATGGACTTCTTATGTTGCCGACATTATCCTAACTTCACACTTCACCGTTGATTACGTAACTACCCTAGCTGGTTGGAACTAGTCGCAGAAGTTCGAACAAGACAGCCGTAAGGTGCCACCCCGTTGAAAGTTGGATGGCCAAGCCAAGATATCCTACGTTACAAAATGTAATGCTAAAAATCTCATATTTTCAAAGTGCATGTAAACTTGGAATCAATTATTATCTCTCCTTCCATTTTGCTTCGAAAACAATAAACCTGCCCTAAATAAGACATGTTTGTTTGATGAGATCTAATTTTTCACAACTTTTTAGTCCGATTGAAAGGCACTAACACTCGTAACAATTGAGAAGAATGCGCAGTTTAAACTTCGAAGCACACCAAGCATATTTCGCCAACTCATTTCTTGGGTACAAGCTGGTTTCTCGGATTTAGGGAGAAAAGTTTGCAGAAATCAGTATCAGCTTCGATGCAGAAGTTAATATCAGCTGAACGCAGAAGTGTATCAGGGGCTAAAAGATTGACATATCTGGGGGCGGCCCGTACAGAGTCTTCCATGAAAATGGAATCACCCATTTTCCGCCTTCATCACCTGAAATAAGACACTAGCATAAATCACTACAAAAAAATGGTTTCACCTTCCAAGCCGTTTCCGGCTTAACCAAGAAAAGAATATGGCAAGGTGCAATAATATGGAAGAATTATTTAGAATTCTTCATGAACCCTCTCTTTGAGTCACCGGGAATGGCTGGATTGGTTATTTCATCTAGGGGAATAAGATGACTAACATATATGTAGTAAAAGATGAAACACATACAAGAGATGATTCAGCAAATCATATGCCTCAACTCACCGTGGAAACTATTAGGATTCAGTCTCAGAAGTTGAGATGCTGCCTCAGCCAAATGAATGGCATCGGGTATGTTGTCTCCTTCAGAGCAGTAACATAACAAGCATGTGACTTTCAAACCTTTTTCCTGATTCAAACACCCAAAACCTTTAAGAACTCCAATCTCCTTTTGGCATACTGGAATTGAACATTTTATTAAGGATTTCAGGTATGATACAACTCTAAACTTGTCTTTACTCCTGTACATTTATCTTTCTACACAGCACAAAGCAAACCAAGGTGAAGAAACTAGTGACATGAGTGCATGGGTTGATCATAGACAATGCTGCTAGGCTTGCAAGTATCCTATGTGCAATATTCAGTTAAACAGAGGAGCAAAAAAATGTTGTGGTCATGGTGTACACTAAAGTAACTCTTCTCCAAAACCTGTTTGAAATGAAATATTCAAAATGCACTTCTCTAATGTGCTGCCAGATAATGAAGTCAGCTTCAACAAGAAAAAATAGCCAAAATCAGGGGATCAGGTACTAAAAAGGAGAATCTAGCTTTAAGTTGAAAAAAATGAATGCCACGTTAGAATGATCATTCATACCAAGGAAATTGTCATTATATTTTTTTTTATTACAACTGAAAAGGAGTACCTTGAAGCAGGAAAATAGAGCAGCAAAGGGCAGACTTGGGTAATAATATTCTTCTTCTAGTTCATCTTCAAAAGGCAAGTCGTTTTCCTTCATGTTAATTCCTTCAGCTAAGGTGCTAAGGTATTTCCAAGACCCCTGAGCTGGATCATATTCCTGCAGTCTTTTCCACCCAAGTTGCTCACAAAAATCGTCTGTGCCATTCCAACTGGAGCTACATAGATAATATATCTGCAAACTGCCAAGATAAACAAACAAGAGAAATACTTGAGCAATAGACCAACTATCAAGCTCATTGCTTAGCTACCCAGACAAGTTCAAATATAAAAACAGGTTTAAATTGGAATTAATGAATGAGCACAGTAAAATGTCAAGCAGGTTAGCTTCAGTGAGAATCTCATTCATAATTCCCAATTAAATAGTTCCCACACCTGTCAACCTCCAATAGGCATTTAATGAAGTTCCTAATGAAAAGAACTAAGCTTTTAAACTACTAAGACATAAAGGTTGTATGACCAGGTGCCTTCGAGTTACTAGCTGCTTTGAGCACTCGGAAATTATAATAACAATGTTAGAGAAATTGGAGAATTAAACACTATAAAATTGCAAAGCACTAAGTGTTCATTGCAACACTAAATACCTGGACGTATCAACTCTTTTCCATCTCCCAAAGTCTAAGCCAGAGAGAACAACAACATGCTTCTTTCCACTGGCAATAGCAAAGTCTGCCAAGTTCTTAGCAAATTCGACTGTCATTCCCTGTTAAAAAAATGTTGGCATTTGCTAATAATTTCCAAAAACATGAATTGGACTGTATCAATGCAGCAAGTAACACTCGGACAAATGAACAAAGCATGACATCCATAGTTCTCAGTGTTGTTTGATGTCCAGGTCAACTAAGTGCAAGATAGACACAAAAGTCCATTAAAACTAACTTGTTGCTTGGCAAGTCATGGTAAGTCTTGAGCTCTTGAACTTAACAACATACATCCCAGTAACCAGCATTAATTAAGGACCATAATGAATTGACAAGCTTGCTACTCAGTAGATTTCTCTTCCTATCCCAGTCTGCTAGAACAGGAAAAAGATCAAACATATGGTCTAACCCAAAAAAAGCATTATTAATACATCCTTGTGTTGTAAACATAACAACTAACAATGTATTTGCCTTGGCATGCCTTTCATGTTGTACAGGATGCGTTCTTATTCAAGCAACATCACACAATATGCGACAACTCCCATAAAAACATTTTCCTTTGCTTGCAACTTTCCAGTTGTTTTAGCCAAATAACGCAAGCTCCCAAATCAACACAAAATTTTCTTAAAGAAACAATCCTCCAAACATTCTTGATTATTGCATAAGCATAAAATCTGCTAAACCTATGAGCATAACTACATATTAAAAAAAAAACGTAACAATTAGAGCAAAAAAATGCATCCAAATTCAAGCTCTACCTTAACAACTGGCGACCGTTGCTGGACAAGGGTCAACTCATTGGCTGCCGATTCATAAGCTACAAACCAGCAACCGGAAATATATTACTCAACGCTTCCAACAACAGACGCACGCACAAGCAATCAAAAGCAGCAAATTAAAAAGCAAGTTCACTACAAACAAAGGATTGAGCATTTCAAATTTGAGTACCTTCAAGAGGGAGGGCGAGATCGCCGCAAGGAGTGGGCCCATAGGCGTCGTTTCCAACGCAGGGAATAATGTACGGATCGTCCAAATACCCGATCCTCTCCGCTCCCGTCGACGACACCAGCAGATCAACCGCCAGCTGCCCTACGTTTCCTATCGATAACGCCGGCTAACACCAAGAACAGTTAGCGGAGATTAAATTAAAATCGCAACCAGCAACATTACCTTTCCGTCTGGCTGCTGAGAAGCTCAAACAAGTCTAATAGAGAAAAAAAAAAAAAACAGAGAGAGGAGAATACCAAAATCAGAGTGGAGCAATCTTCGTGAGGGCGTTTTCCTTCTTCGATTATGAATTCCATTTCTTTCTTTCCTTTTCCAAAAATGCAATTTGTATCTCTTGAAACTAGCCTTGCAGCCGGAGGCAATGCGCTCCTCGTCGTCGTTGGGTTTTAGATTTTGTGCACTTGTACCGACGACGTGATGAACAAGACAGATTTTGCCATTTTGGGCTTCGGGTTTTGAAAGTGGGCCCATTGAGTTCTTTTTAGTACTCATGGCCTGCAAAGTATGGGCCGGGATTGTGCTATCGGCCGGCCCTCTTTGGAAGCTTTCTCTAAAAAAAAAAAAAAAAAACAAAGAAGAGAAAAGTATTGTTAATGCTACACCTTAATAATTAATAATCAATAATTTTTATTTTCGAGTTTTTAGATTGTAATCGTTATAATAAAAGTGTGAGGTTTTTTAGAAAATTATTATTATTTTAACGTAAAAAATTGAAATTCTCGTTATGCAATGTAAATCGGATAAAATACTAATTAGAAATCTCAATCGCAAATCATCCACGTGTCCCAAAAAGTGGAATTATTATGTGCTTTCCATGGCTTCCCCAACCTCCCCAACCTCCATCCTCTTCTGTTTTTTGTCTAGCACAATTCATTAGCCAACACTTTTTTTTTGGGCTACACAAACCTTTTTGTACGTATGCGCCCACGACCCTACTGTAAATTAGTGCTCTCCAAAATCCAATATCAATTACTCTTGAGTTGTGGTAAGGTGGTTAGTGTCACACAACTCACAAATCAACTGTTCTGGAATGTTCAGTGCATTTCGAACAAAAGGAAAGGAGCATGACTGCAGTGCGCGGAGACGGCGATACCTGCTTAATTATGACAGCACGGAGTTGGCAAAGTTCAATTCGACAATGTGCTAGGTGGTGCTTGTAATCAATCTAGAGGTCACGACTATTAGGTTGTCTGCATCTGGTCATCCACGTTATAGAACCTGACATTTAAATATCCATAAGCAGCCGATAGGAGAGCAGACAGAACCCAGAAATAATAAATAAATAAATAAAATCTTCGGATATAAGTCAACTCTATGATTAACACACTGTGACCCAACATATCAGAAAACTTAAAAGAAGATTAGATTATCCATGGCTTACCGTTTTGTGCCTCAGTATTTTCACATGTGAACTTCATTGTTTAATTCTAATGAAAACGGTACAATGAGGAGGTAGCAACATGACGCCCAGGTTTATTGAAAAAGACATGGTGGTTGATGATGAAATTGCCACGTCTACTGCTTTCATATTTGACTTTTAAAATTTTTGTGATCATCTCAAGCATGACGCGGATAAATTTATGCAAAATGGACATAGACTCGTGTATTTTTTTTTACTATTGTGATTATTAATCATTCATTTCTTTTGGTGTTCAATCACAATTAATTATACAAATTGTAAATATATAACTTACACTTATAATAATATAGTATAAATTTAGGTATATTTTATTTCAAATTTTTTGCGTTTGTACAACAAAGTTGTAATCTTAAACGTTCTTTTTATTTTTTTTATTTTTTTTGTCATGTCCGAATATAGAGAGGGTCCCAGAATTGATCTTGCTCTTGATGCAGTCAAACGCGTGGGAGCCTAAAACATTAAAGTGAACAAGAAAGGGGACACCAGCAGAACTCTCGAGAAGGATATAGTGATTGGAGTCTATCAATTGAGAACAAGAAAAAATATTTAAAAAGAAGAAGAATCCGTA
Organism: Kandelia obovata; assembly: GCA_021464305.1. Lineage (NCBI taxonomy): Eukaryota > Viridiplantae > Streptophyta > Magnoliopsida > Malpighiales > Rhizophoraceae > Kandelia > Kandelia obovata. The sequence goes on from CM038476.1 coordinate 3,560,559, forward strand.
AAAGATTAAAGAGGATAATCACTCCAATGTAGAACTTTATCGAGTTGAAGATAATCAATTACACAAAAAAATGTGAAAGAATATAGTGGTGGTGGGGCTCTGCCACCCCCATAAAGCCAAAGCCAAAGCCAAAGGTGAGGAGGACATGAACAACTCAATGGCTCTTTGGCTGTGGATTGTGAAGTTATTATGGTTGCCAGTTGTGCCGCCATTGGGTGCCTTCTTTTATATTCTAAAACGTGGGGGAAATGGGTTCTCAATATTACTCTTGGTAAGGGTATTGCACGGATTTAAGAGGATCGGTTTGCATATTTGACCAACCACCAATTGAGTAAATGCCTAAGTTATAAGCACATAGGATCACTGAAATAATGGATTTTGTATGTGAGAAAACTTAAAGAAGATTATCCATAGCTTACCAAAATATCTGATTAACACTTGTCTTAAATACTCCCGATCCGCGATTAATTAATCTTTCGTTATACTGAAGTATGGGATTGTAAAACTAGTCATGCTTTGTTTTGCAAAATTATTAAGTAAATATACACACGCGACGACCCATGCTTGGTGGCATGGCAAGCGTGCGTGTTTGATACTCAAGAAACAAGGCCTGGATAAACTTTTGACGATTCCTGTTTTAACAATGAAGATGCCTTTTATATTCGTACCTTGCTCGGTCCTTGGCGACAGATACAACTTTTCAGAAACGAAAAAAAGGTCAAGAGACGCGGCTCTCCAATTCGTACCTGCTTCTGCAGCCCTGAAATCACAGATCTCCCACCCCAAAAATGATGCCTTTTCTTTTATGCCCTGTTCAATGTAGCGGGACTCTTTTGCAAATTTACTTGGTTACGCTAGCTTCATGCGAAGACAAGTGTCCATGGCGACACTTTCTAGCTTCTTATGAACCTCACATGTCATAACCCCCACCCTCCACATTTGTTATAATTTTAATTTACATGCACATCCATTAATTGACACGTCGCTACACAAATTATTTCAGTGTTTGCCAACAGCCCCAGTGGACAAATTTAGCCTTCTAATCTAATTTAATGAAATAAGAAGCCAAATCATTTATCAAAAAAACAAAACAAAACAAAAACAAAAAAAAAAAAAAAAAGAGGAAGGAGAAAATCTAGCATGTTATGCAAGTAGGCCCATGAATCTCCTCTCTCTCTCTCTCTCTCTCTCTCTCTCTCTCTCTATAGATATATATATATTAATTATTATTATTTTCAGAATAAAAAAAGGGAGAAAGAAATGAATTCATGGATCGTTTTGACGATAAAATCCTCAGAGCACACCATTTTCCTTAACACGTCGATGTGGGTGAGAGCATCATATATATGTATATATATATATAAAAGATAGGAAGACAAATGCATCGGTGAAGTTCTTTGGCCACAGCAGTACTCAAGTCAACAATATTGTTTGAAACGATATTAAAAGGCTCATGCATCTTTCAAATGATCAAGATATCTAATAATCACCTACCAGCTGTAAATTCTTATACAACAATAAAATATGGATATACATACAGGGAAATGTGTCACGATGACACGAATCTTTTCCCACTAGGCACTCTTAGTGATATAAAGTAAATAATGAAGAAGTATGAAAGCCCGTCAGCATTTCTAAGTTGGTCAGCCTTTTTTTTTGTTCTTTCTATTTGAAATTTCTCATTTTCTTCTTCTTCTTTTTTTAAATAAAAATGAGAAAGAACGGTGATACTCACAATCACATAAGAGTGATACGCATCGCAAGATAAATTGAATTATTATATTAAAATATGAAAGAAAACAACTTCAAAATCATTAAAAATTACTGAATAATTTAACTCTACTAAATATTTTAATAAAAAAAAAAGAAAAAACTTGTGTGCTTATAGTACGAATAAATACTTCAGATTATTGCATCACAAAAACCAATACTTCTCATTTTCTGCGCGTAAGGATGCCACCCAACGCGGGTTTTTTGGACTTATATTCCTTTCATCTTGTGAGAATTGACTTTCAAATATAGATTTTTTATATGCGAAAGAAATGCGAAAAGTCCTTTGAGATAGAGCACAGGTGGCGGCCAATAAGGAGCCGTTGAAATTTGGGATGGCGCGCGTAAATGCTAACTAACAACGCCATCTGGCGCGCCACGGCTTTGATGACTGACGATTCTTCGTTCAGTAGGATTGGATCATAGCAATTCATCGCCTGCGGTTAATGCTTTTGGCCTGAGATTTCAAATGTGACTTTTACATAGTCAATAAATTTTATATAAAAAAATTAACAATTATATATAAATAATAAATATTTATAAATTAAAATTTTTAAAATTTAAATTTAAAAATAATATTTAACTTATAAACTTATTACCTTTATTCACAAATGTTAAATACATCATAATATTATTATTATTATTATTATGTTGTGACTATTAATTATATATTTATAATTGATAGAACTTATCGAATTCACGTAATTTAACAATGCACGTGCAATAGTTATTCACTTAAACGCGCTGTTTACTGAATTCGATGGAATAGTTCTATAAATGCTTCCTGCCCTTTTTTTTTTTTAAAAAAAAAAAAAGAAAAAGAATAATAATTTAACAATAGGAGTATTAACACTGTAAGTTCTGCCGGTAAAACCAATAGCAACGAATGTTGGCTCAAATTGCAGAGAATGTTCTCTATCTTGTTCATGAGTTTGAATCTTCTGTGTTATTAAAGTTAGGTATTGTCTCATTGATCATTAGGTTCGACGTAGATAAATTTGTTTGGACTGACTACTAAAATCATCCCATAAAGACCCGAAAATCCCTAAATAATAAACACTGGCAAAAAATTAAAAAAAAACAATTCGTTAGTAACTTCCGCATTATCTTTTAGAATTTGTTGCGACTAACAGATATAATATTGGTTGGATATTTAGAAGCTTACAGCGTATGGTTTTAGTTCCAGAGATCTGACCAAGTCAAGTTGGGATTCTGGAGAGTTGAAATTGTAAAAGCGAAATGCCAGAAGCACCAGGCATAAAAATGAATGCGCTTAAAATATATTGCTCTCAATTAATGTAACTATCAATGGATTTCATGTTGGCCACTATGGAAAAAGGTTGCGTTAGTGATGTGAAATGGTGCCTCATTGGCAACTTAGCCAGCATGATAATAACAACAGCGAAAAATAACTCTGCGATCCAAATTTTAGGTGAATTTGGACCACCATAATCCCACAACTACTTTTGGTCTACCAAAATGAGTAAGCTGTCTGAAACGACCAATAACTCGCTAGAAAGAAAACAATTATAATAAGCTCAAGCCTTAGCGATCAAGGGTGGTAGGCACATATCTTTTAGTACAGTTAAAAAAAGAGGATGTGTAAACCTTGGTGTAAACTATTAACAAGTTAAGTTTCATTGTTGGGATGATGTATACGCTATATTTCATCATGAATATAGTTTTCATCTTGTTTTTTTACTTTTTTTTAAAAAAGTTTCATTGTTGGGCATATGTAAATGGCAAAATATGATGAGATACCCAAGGTTAAGAAAAGCAATAGAAGACGTATATCATTGTACACCCATTAACAAACTCTCTCTCCTCAATTTTCTTAATTTATTATCATTTCACTTCTCCTTCTTTTAAGGAAAAAACGAATCAGGGAAAAAAAAAAAAAAAAAAAAGGTTGAATCCAAGTTTAAGCAGCTACATAACCCGTTGCGTCAGAATTAACGTAGCACTCGATAAAAGTGACCCCTTTCACTCCACCGTACAATTGGAAAATCTCAGCAGAAGTAGGCATCTGGTGCAAAAAGACCTGTAGTATGCGTCGACCCGTGTCTGCCCGAGTGAGTTCTACTCATCCACGAGTTTCAAAAGATTCAAAATTCACAGTTTGACCAAGTAAAAGGTCAATTCCTTCCTCTCCACGGATATATATGGCGTCAATGTGGAAACAAGCTCTCGTCCTAATGATTCTTTGCATGCAATATCAAATTAATTCTAGAAAAAAAAAACCCAAAAAAAAAACTAAATGTTTCGGTGGCAAATTATGAGTGAATCCGTGACAGCACACAAGACTACCACATTATAAAAACATAGAATTAAAGTCCAATTAAAACGTGGAAATCAAATGCATTCAAAAGGAAGAGAGCAAATGAAACACATGAATGAATTATGAATATTGCTGTAGTTCCCTCATTGCAGGCACACCCAGTTTGCTGGTTTGGGATGATTACGTAGTTGTCTGTCCACGTGTTGCCCATTCACACCCTTCGATGACCAAACCACTCTTCCATTCTCTCTTTATAAATACCCGTCTCTTCCCTTCTCAAACCTTTTCAGTTCCCTATCTACATCAAAGCTCTCTAATCTTTTCTGTTTCTTACCTTTGCCTTTCAAGATATAGCACATCAAACATCCTCAGCATTTCCCCACAATCTCTCAACCCTTATTGTCGTTATTAAAGTTCTGTGTTTTTGGCAAATTATCAATTTACACTACAAGGTTCCGCTTGTATGAGGCACGAGGGATCCGCAAACATGGTTAGCGAGTGCGCCAGCCCTCAGCCCAACAGACCCAAGTTTGGTGACCTGTTGCAAGGGGAGGCGGCTGTCTTTCCCAATCAAGAAGACAACGGTAATATTGATGAATCTGATCAAAAGAGCAGCAACAGCACGCCGGCTGCTGCGAGTCCTAGGTCATCGTTTTGCAATAGCAGCAACAGCACGCCTTCAAGAAGTGGTGAAGCCAGTCCTTACTTCATGTCTCCCTGGAATCAGCCAACCCCGTACGCTCAATCTCCATGGATAATCCCATCTCCAGTGAATCATCACTTTCCCAACAATGGTCTTATCTGGTCCATTGTGCGCGCAGAAGGCCATGTCTATTCTCTAGCTGCTTCGGGCGATCTCCTTTACACAGGCTCAGAGAGCAAGAACATTCGTGTATGGAAGAATTTGGAGGAATTCGGGGGCTTTAAATCCAACAGTGGGTTAGTCAAGGCCATTATTATATACAGAAACAGGATTTTCACTGGCCATCAGGATGGTAAGATCAGAGTCTGGAAGATTTCTTCTAAAAACCCTGGTGTTTACAAGAGAATTGGAAGCTTACCCACTTTTAAAGATTATATCAAAAGCTCTATAAAACCCAAAAACTACGTGGAAGTTCGTCGGCACCGGAACGTTCTGCGTATCAAGCATTTCGACGCAGTTTCTTGCCTGAGCCTGAATAAAGACCTGGGTTTGCTTTACTCTGGATCCTGGGATACAACCTTAAAGGTGTGGCGTGTTTCAGATTACAAATGCCTGGAATCAATCTTCGCTCACGAGGACGCCATAAACTCCGTCGTCTCCGGGTTCGACTCGTTGGTTTTCACAGGATCAGCTGATGGAACGGTAAAAGCTTGGAGAAGAGAGCTGCAAGGGAGGAGAACAAAGCATTTATTGGTCCAAACGCTGATAAAACAAGAATCCGCTGCAACAGCGCTAGCGGTTAATCAAGAATCGGCCGTGCTTTACTGCGGGTCATCTGACGGTTTGGTAAATTTTTGGGAATGTGAAAGGCATTTGTCACATGGCGGAGTCCTCCGGGGCCACAAGATGGCCGTCCTCTGCCTGGCATCGGCAGGTAATTTGGTGTTTAGTGGGTCGGCCGATAAGAGCATATGCGTGTGGAGAAGGGAGCCTGGTGGGGTTCATATATGCTTGACCGTTTTAACAGGTCATAGTGGGCCTGTCAAGTGCCTGGCCGTTGAAGAAGATCAAGAGTCGTCTGACGAGCGAGATCAGCGGTGGATATTGTACAGTGGGAGCTTGGACAGGTCAATCAAGGTGTGGCGTGTGTCAGAGAATGCTCACGCGTCGGAGTGGAGGGAATAATAATTGCCGAGGCCAAGCTATTCTTCACCACCACAGAACAAAAGACACTCTCTCAAGGCAAAGACCACAGAGTGACGCGAGTTAAATGGATGCGGAACGACGCGGAAAATTTCACGGTGATCACTAATCTTCATTTTGGTATGTGGGTCCCTGCAAGAAGAAAAATATTATTGGGGGCAAATGGACGGCCTGATTTGACATCTAACTGGGATCGAGCGTTGAGGCCCACAGATGGGGTGAAAAGTTTGATGGTAACAGACCATATATTTGAATTCAATTCCTTATGTGTTAAGCAACGTGGACATTCGTCTCGTGCCCACTTCGTCCATGTACTTGTGTTGATATTAATGGTTTCGATTATAAGCTTAATTAGCAACAGCCAATATGTATAGGAGCATTTCAAGCTATATATATATATATATTTTAAGTAACAATTTTTTGTATTAGATTGGCCTAAGGCGTTTGGGGCATATCTCTGAAACCTATAAACAAAGTGGTAAATATTTTTAAGTGTATCGCTAATCATTTTGTTTGCAATCCCTTGAGTCCTTAATCTTTGATAAAATATTGTGTGAGAAGGTATTAAGGAAGTCGGGATAGATTTTATATGTTGTGCGTGTCTCTCTCTGTGTGTGTGTGTGTGTGTATATGGTGATTTATAATTGCAAGCCCTTCCTCTTCCCTCGCTCTTTTTTGTTTTTTTTTCCCTCTCTGGGGCGAATATTTGGATGGCGAAGAGTCTTACTAGCCATTTGATTTGTATCATGGGGTGGGATCTTGTGAAACTTTCTGCTTTCTCCAACTGTTTCTTTTATATAAGCTACAAAGAATTTTGTTGTAACAATGGCCAAAAAGATACAAGACAAAGAAGGTTGCTGTACGCTGAAGATATACTCGATTAGGGTAAGTGTATTGCACAATTAATATGTTGATATCGATTGGCAGATGAAGCTATTGGATCGTTATCAGTACCAAAAATGAACAGAATATCTTACCATCTCGTAAGGTAGAAGAAATTTCGGGGAATAACTAAATAATTCTGGCTTCAATCAAATAAAATATAGATATAACTACCACCCTTAAAAACTTTCAATACATTAAAAAAGAAGAAGAAGAAGAAAGGAAAAAACCAAGAAAAAGGACCTTTTTTTTTTTTTTTAAAAAAAAAAGAAAAAAAAGAAAGAAAAAAACCAAGAAAAAGGAACTTTTTTTTTTTTTTTTGGGTCGCAAAGTCTTAATAACTTTAGGCAAGGTTTTAGCTCATTGAACAAAGAGTTGCACATAAAGAAATCCCTCCACAAATCTTTATAGATCTTTCTCAGGAAGAGACGTACAACTTGTTTTGTTCATTACTTTAAAAGACTGAACTTATTCGATATACAAATTAGCAGATATTGAACAATTTAAGGCATATTTCTTCTATCCCACAAATCTCACATTTTTTTTTTCAATATCTGTGAAAATGACTACTCAGCATGCCTTTGTGTCACTTGCCATGAAAGAACAATCAACATGTCACGAGAAGAGAAATGGAAGGCAAGAAGAGGAGGTAATCGACAGTAACAAGATAGATGAATGGTTTAAGAAAATTGGGAAGGCAAACTGATTGGCAAACAGTATTGAGGAGGTTCGGATGAGATATGGTAATGTCGCTTCCCCCCCCCCCCCAAAAACCCCTTTTTTCTTTTTCTGAAATGAAGAATTACAATTATTAGCTGAGAATCTCTCATTGAAGTCGGAATGACCATCAATAGATTCATCACTTCCAGACGAATGAATGGAAGAGAAAAAACCAGACACGTAATACGTACATTGCTATTGTTGTGGTGTACATGCACTAAAACCAGAGCTACAGAAGACTTGTTAGGTTCAATAATTGAACATATATAACCATGTCTCGTTCTAAGCTACCTATAGCTTAAGCAATCTGGAAAACGAAACCCAAGACAACTACCGATGAAAATAAAATAGATCTTGAGAGAATAAACCAATAAAGAAAAAAGGGGTGGGTGGCTTGCAAATATTTAAGGCAGGCAAGTAGCTCCAAAGCGAAATTTGTAACTTTTCTGTATTGTCTTGTCTCGACTAGATATATAATTATAGCATTTATTTAGAATTATAGTTAAATTTTATTGTAGTAATTAGTAAAATAACGATAAAAATTTTATTAGTAGTAAACATAATTGATAATTTAATAATTATTTGTGGAGTTTTGAAAAAAAAAAATACAAGAATTTTAATAAAATAAAAAATAATGAAAAAATAAAATTATGTAGTTAAGTTGTAAACAATAGTGTACTTCTTATGTTTTTTTTTTAACTTTATTAAAATATTATGTTTTTAAAATACAAGTTTAAATTATATTAAAATTTCGTCAAACACAAATTTTTTAATTGAATAGATATTAAAAAATATATATTTAACTCAAAAATACAAACTTTCAAACTACAATCATAATTTTAAATGCATCCTTAATAACTTTGATGATACCTTTTTTTTTGGTTGAATGTACTTTGATGATAGCTATGAAAGAGTTGTCTAGAAAAATTAAGGAGAAACGCATCATACACAAGAAGAGAGCACAGGAGATTGACAACAAAATATGAAGCAAAGAAGCTAAAGTTTGTTTGCATCCTCAAGTTTCATTACCTCATGGTTCACTTCCGCACTTCAAACTTGCAATCTAGTGTTGAAAACTTGAATTGACCTTTTTAAATCAATATATTTATTTTTTAATTAATTAAAAATTAAACTCGAGAATTTCACTTATAGAAATAATTTTAATACCATTGAGTTAAAACTCCTTGGCCCTATAAATGAAATTTGATGGATAAAAATGGAATCATCGGAAGGAAATCATGTTATATTCGTACACATTTCAATAGGCCTATGGGCCCAACATAAGTAGGTAATTAATTGGACTTCTCGTTCTTGGGGGGAGGCGGCCTTTGATGAACCATACTTGGGTTGGATGCCACAAGAATGGGGATTGATCCGCACAAGTCGTCGTGTTAGATCATTCTGTAGCCCAATAGCAGGCCCACCGGCCCAATATCTTGTTTCTTGTTGCTATTAATCATGCTCGGTTCCTATCAAAGTACAAAATAGTAAATATCAGTAATTGGCAAACATTTATTCAGTAATTAGCAATTATAACCATTTATTCGGTATTTTATTTACACAAAATGCATCGGCCGTAGTTCCCACTGCGGCAGCAAAAGTTAGTTGGCTCACCGGCGTTCAGTATATTGCCGTTAAGCTCAAGAGACTGTTGAATTCTCTCACCGATAGGAAGCTGTATGTTTCTCTAGTTACTGGTTTGGAATCTGATAATGTTGAGTAAGCAATTAAATGTCCCAGCGAGATTCTCATTTGGGGTTCAAGAGAACTCAACTGCCACAAAAATGAATTGTTTTCCCATTGATTTTGTGCACAATAGATACACACATGTGGTCAATACGACTGTAGACACTCACACTTCATTTCTTAGACTGCTAAAATATAAATCCATGTGCCATTCATAAAGATACAGAGACTTACAAATCATTCACATATAGAAACCAAAGACATTAATGAGTGCTATCCATCGTTTCTTAGCCTACATAAAAGGCACTCAAATCATAGACATGCGTTCTGGCAATTCCTGACTGGCTGGCTGGCTTGTTACCAAGGAGCAAAGCGGTCCATAAGCAAGAAAATTGTGGATTCAGAAATTGTAGTTTCTGCATTAACCACTTTGGTTCCTTGTGTAGCAGCTTCCCTTCCTTTCTCAACTTCTGCTTCTCTTGATTTCGGCAGGGTTGGCTTCCTTATCCTTGGCCTGACCTTCTCCTGGAGCTTCGCCAGTTCACTCAGACATTTCTCCACAACTCCAGACATCTTTAAAGCAATCGATTGAGCAGATGGTAATGAACCCAAGCCTTTAGTGTAGCTTTTGGCCTTCTTTTTTGCTTTTTGTTGTTTTGGATGGGAATGAGAAAAGAGAGAGGAGCAGATGGTGTGCTTACATAAAGGGGCAATGGACGATTGGTGGGTCCCTAAAATAAAAAAATAAAAAACCAGACTCTTTTGAGAACGTGGTTTTGAGTGCGAATGTTAAATTGAGTCTGGATATTCCCAAGAACCAGCTATGCTATGCATTCCTTGAATCTTTGATTGATGGGATATTAATATTTCTAAGGAAAAAAAAATCGATTTTTTATTTCGTTGATAAAGACCCAATTTCATTCAAACCAAAAAAAAAAAAAAGAGGGGGGGGGGGAAATTGATGTGATTATATTGCTCAAAAAAGAAAATAAAAAAAAAAATGTTGATGTGATTAGTTGCGTAACATAAATCGTTGAAGTTTTGATGATGATGACGATGGTGGGGTTATCCACGTTGAATGGCACCTCAATTATTATAAGCAGCAATAGCGAAGCGGGTTTACATCCAAAAATGCATCTCAATATCAAAGATATTCATATCATAAATACCGTGTTACAAAATTGGCGAGACAACTCTCAAGAACAGATCAAAGATATAAAAAAATGAAAAATTATTAAAAAAAATAAATTATCTGTATATAATTGATAAAACTTTTTTTTTTTCTTTCTTTCTTTCTTATTCTACTAATGAAACAACGTGGGCAAATGGCTCGAGGTGGCTGGCTTACTAGTCCACATAAATATCCACTGGTCTAATTCTAGACACGGATAAGACTCTTCTTTCACAGTAAAGATGGAGGACAAGCCACGAGCCACAAGATATTAAGGAGTCAACAGTTAACTTTTTGAGATATTTTTTTTTTTTTGAAGCTATCTTGAATGGGTTTTGATATTTTGAGACAGGAGGGGGATTTGAAAGCTGCTTTTAGCTGGCATGGCCCGATAGCAACTGTGTGCCCCAATCCTTTTGTTTTTTGGGTTTTTGGGGGTGTTTTCAGGTCAATTGTTTGGTCCCACGAGATAATACAGCTGCAACGGGAGGGTTCTTGGCTTCTCCTGTAGAAGTTGAAGGGCATTTGTAAAATGAAAATATTAAGCACGGCAAAACTGATTGTAATGGTCACATCACACCAGCCCTTAAGCAAAACAAAACCTTATTATTAGACGGCAACTCTGAGAGCCATACTTACATGGATTTCACATTATTTTGGTACCCAAAACAGTACTTAAACGTTTGAGTCCTAAGCAGTAGTGGTGAGCCGCCCTTCTTTTGTTGAGATGGGCCTGGTGCTTCTGGAAACTTTTTCCAAGTTGCGGGTCCAAGAGTATTGTATTAGTGGGTTCTTTAAACATCAGTCCAACTTCGAAATTTGTTACCGATTAGGCCTTTCATTCTAATCAAACATGTTGCATTGGAAGAACGAGTCGACGTGTTAATGGGTTAGGCATCGCTCAACAGAAAGAAACCCCACTCTCAGCTGGCTTTGTTTTGAAAGAAAATTTGACATGTGAGGCACCAGGCTGTCCAGAGCAATTGGCCAGCGAATCTTATGGCAAGGTGGAGGTAAGAGTTCGAATTGTATTTCGAACATTTAGCTCCCTTATATATGTATAGGGTATAACCCTCCTTCCAAACCTTAAAAATAAAAGAAAAGAAAAGACACCCGAGTCATGAACCACAACCCAGAGAATTCCATTGTTGACTGAACAAGTGGCAATGCCTGATTTGCTAGGTCAACATAATGGAGACATTGTCAGTCACCACTAGATTTTTTGTGTGTTATCGAACCTTTTACTAGTTTGATCAATCGGCATGCAATGGGCGCTGAGTATTGTGATTTTTGTGCATCCGTAATATTTTAACCTGAACATGGTTGTCTAGTCATCAGCTTGCAATACTAACCATCCCTTGTGGAAACACACGCACCTTCCACCAAATTATTGTCCGACTCATGTCTCTGCATTTGTTTCTGGTATTTAAAGCCTTGGGGGTGCCTGTAAAAGAAGAGTCGTAAGAGAAGAATTCATGGGGACTTTTCTAGGACACATTATACCTGGTTTGGCCTTCACCCTCCTCGGTTTATGGCATGCCATCAATACTATAAGAGCCTTCTGCATCAAAGGCTCTAACTTTGCTGTCAAGTTTTGGTACCCATTTTATGGTTTTGATTCCAAATTTAAACATTTGGAAATCATCTTAATACTTCTTTTCTCCGTCTTTTCCATCCTCTTGCAAGTTTTCGATTTTCCTGTCCTTCGCTTTGGTTTCAAACTCGACAACTTTGAACATGCCACCATGTTCCTCCACCTTGCCATATTCGCAATGTTTACTCTTTCTGCAGAGGTAATACGGTCATCCAGCGTCCTTTCTGGGGTCACTGGAATACTTGCAGCATCGGTTTTTAGCCAAGAGCTGTTTCTGCTGCATTTCCACTCCACTGACCACGTTGGACTTGAAGGCCATTATCACTGGCTATTGCAGCTCATAGTCTTTGTGTCTATTGTGGCAACTTTAGCTGCAACTTTTTTGCCAAACAATTTTCCTGCTGCTCTTATTCTTTCAATTTCAGTTGTATTTCAAGGATGTTGGTTTATCAACATGGGGTTTATGTTATGGATTCCTGAATTTGTTCCTAAGGGATGTGTTGTGCAGTTGGCTGAGGCGAGTACTAACGACATGCATGGAGCTGTCACTTGTGGGTCTATTGATGCAGACGCGCGGGCTAGGGCGTTGGCCAACTTGCAATTCAGTTGGATACTTTTCGGAATTATGTTGTGCATGGGGTCTATTTGCCTAAAATTAGCCGGAAAATGCGTGCCAATAGGTCAGTCAACCGAGTATGAGAAGCTTCACAGCAGGGGCACAGACGTTGCTATAGCTATTGATGGCTTCAAGTAATCTCATATTTGAATATCTACTATGTTTCATGGGAGATGTCTTGGGCTTATCATTAACTTCGATTGTATCCTTTAAACTTTTGCATCTATGAGCATCTTCATGTGATTTTGAGCTAAGAATATAATGTGCCCCCTAAAGTATTTATTGAGACTTACAGTGTGCCTCTGCATTACCAAAGTTGGGCATACCATTTTGGACTGGGAATAAGGTATGATTTAGAGGCACCGGTTAAAATATTAAATTGCTTAAATGACATTGAAGCAATAGTTGGAATGTCGATTTTTGCTTTCTACCTTGATGCTAAAACCCGCAAATGTCTGCCTGAGAAACAAATTTCACAACTCAAAGTACTTTAAGATCAAATTGCAATCTGTGTATGAAAAAGCTTGCACCTTGATGTAAATGGGGTATGAAGCCCAAGTCAGCCTACCTCAGTCAAGTGCATGCCAATTAACCTGAGTGTGCCAGTCCACAAGATGCTTTTCTCTGCTGCTTAGCAGTCATAGACCATGGAAGGTATCCTTGGGCTGAGGACAACTTCCAATGGTGTTGCTTTTGGAGAAGTCAGTCCAGAAGCCTCACTCATATCGACAAGGGTGTCTGAAACTGTCCCCAACTCAAATGCATGAAGAAGGCGAGCCAATGTCAAATGCACAATCTGGAGTGCCATTGACACTCCTGGGCACATTCTCCTGCCACACCCAAATGGCAAATATTCAAAGCTCAGACCCCCGACATCACAATCTGCGTTCTCCTCTAGGAACCTCTCTGGACGAAATTCCAAAGGATTAGACCAAACTTGGGGATCACGGTGCAACTTCCACAGATTAAAGAAAAGGCGTGTTCTTGCTGAGATGTAGAAGCTAGATATTGTGCAATCTTCCATAGCTTCTCTTGGTCCTGAAAGTGGAGCAGCAGGGTGAAGTCGCAGTGTTTCTTTGACAATAGCTTGTAGGTATAACAGGTTTTTCATGTCATATTCGTCCACTTGCCGGTCCTTCCCTACGTGGCTGTCAAGCTCATCTTGAGCTTTTCGGAGCGCATTGCGGTTATTCAATAGTAAAGATAGTGTCCACGTAAGAGTGATGACTATGGTGTCATTGCCACCCAAAATTAGACTCTGCAACAGACATTTGTAAGACTGTAAAACTAAATAATGGCAACCAAAAATCCACCACCATTTTTGTTCATTGCTGACATTACTCCCTGGAAGGATTATTCTGTATAATATTAAATATAATGGTAATTTATTGTTCATTATAAAGTGTCAATGCAGCATCAATCATTATGATTTTGAGTGTGTAACCTCAGAATGAGCAGACAAACAAATACCCCAGCTACTCACTGGTAGGATTGTTATGTATAATCAAAGAAGCTATAATGGTAATTTGTTATTCGTTACAAATTGTTAGTGCAACTGCAATCATTATAATTTTGGGCGCCTAACCTCAGAATGAACAGACAATCAAATATCCCAACTTTTCTTCTAAGCATGCTGCTCTGATCCTTCAAATATCGTCCCCAGACAATAAGTTTAAGTTTTAGAACTTGAAGTTTACATGGTGTCATCTAAGCTATTAGAGAATATTTATCTGCTATTACAGGTTTGTCCTGCTGTTAACCCAAGAACCAAGTTAGAATAAATCATACCAGGCAAGTGGCTTTGATTGCAGTGTCGGTGTCATCTGGAAGAATATTGCTGTCATCCAATATAGAGAGCATAACATCGATGAAATCCATCTCATCCTCCTTGATGATTCCAGCGAGCCTCTTGTTCCGGTGCTCATTAACCCAGCCACTTAACGCACGATCCAGTTCCTTGGCTGTCCTCTTCATTGCACCAACATGTCCCTTGACAAAGTCCAACCAGCCAAGAAATGGAACGGTATCTGAAGCCAAGAGCAACCCTGTTAGGTAAAAGAAGTCACCTAAAGTCTTTTGGATTTGCCTTGATTCCTCCCCACCATTTGCTCTGTCATATGAAAATTTCTTCCCTGCAAGCACTCTCCCTATTAGGTTCATTGCCAGATCCCCAAACATTCCTGTGATTTCTACAGTAACATGTCTTCCATTCTTTACAGATTGTTCATACAGCTTCTGAATGAATAAGTTAATTTCTGAACTCCGGACAGGCTTAAGCAACTCAAGTCTGTGGTTTGAGAGGAGATGAACTATGGCTATTTTCCTCATATCACGCCAATGATTGCCATACGGTGCAAAGCCAAACATGGCGTGGTCATAGCCCATGATTTTTGCTGCCAGGGATTTCGGACGTTGAGAAACGACCTTGTCATTGGTAGTAAAACATTCCTTGGCTACTTCCCAGTTACTCACCACAACTGCTTGATGAATTCCAAGGCGGACAGTGAAGATTGGCCCGTGCGTATCAGCTATGCCCCCAAGTACTTTATGCAGTAGCTTGTTTTCTCCTCCAAGAAGATGAAGATGACCAATAATAGGCCATGACCCTGCGGCCTCTGGTGGCCTCTTCCCCTTTTTCTTGCTTTTTTTGGCATGTACTGCTGTCAAATAGAAGTAGATAACGGCAAGAAGAGCAGCATAAAGAGTGATTTCCTGCAGCCCAAGGAATAATTTCATAGTTTTTTCTCCTTTTTTCTCCGCCTAGCTTGGAAATGGTATTAGTTACCGTTGAAGGTTCATCCTTGTCTATACATAGAGACCACACAAAAATATCTAGACAGGCTCAATTATTGCCACAATAAGCAGTGCTGGTCTTCTTGCACGATTTTCCTGACCAACCGCGGTCCCATTCAAACCGGATAACATAGCTCGATTGCAACTCGAGTGACAAAAATGATCAGGATAAGGAATTTCCAAAAAGGATTCCTTGATTCTTTGTCTGACGCTGAAGTAAAGGCCCCACAATTCATGACAGGAGGTGCCTAGAGTCAATAGTTGCAGCACAAAAAAATTAACTCCTCCCATTTTCTTTTCTCTGGTATATCTGTTATTTTCCACTTTTTTTTTTCACAAGAACCCTCATTTCTCACGGAATGCATCATTGACAGTAGGATACAAAGAGTTGTTAATAGGAAAACAACACTTCAACAAATTCCCATCAGTGTTTCGGCTGCTCAGCTGCATAAGACAATAGTTGGAGGAAACAAAAGTCCTTTTGTCTTGCTGACAAAAATTGTTGAGTGGAAATGCTAGCAGAGTAGTCAGAAGTCTAAAAACCAACCTCATGATAGGCTGACATTGGCAATGGTCATTTCCTTTGAGTTACCACCAAGTGAATCCGGCATTATGTTTGGCACTAAGTTCATAATGATGAACAGAAAAAGATAGGGTTTAGAAAGAATTGAACTCAGAAAAAAGATAGGTAGTCTCAGCTCAAATTCGATGACAGCTGCTGTACCCTAATGCAGACAATGATTTATTGATGTCAGTAGCTTCTTTTAAATGCTCACCCTCAGCACCTGAGCTTTTCTGCCTGTAGAACTTAAACAACATATCAAGTAAAGAGAATAGATGTAGTCCAACATAATCTAAAAGCCATTTGCTTACCTTTCTGAACCCGCAAGGTCAACAATGCTTAATTATTGCAAACCTTTCTCACAATTACACATGTAAAGACACTATGCGAGTGACTGCTCTCTCTGTTCATGTTTGTTGCTGCAATTTTCCTATTTAAAGATCCCTGCAAATAGCAAATTATCACATCGTTGAAGTATGCAATGCTAAGAGGTGGGAAGAGAGTTAGAGAGAGCCAGGTGACCTGAGTTAAGAGTTTGAGTATATCGTTCACACTTCAAACTTTAAATTCTGAAAGGTTTTCTACATATACACCCTGCTTGACATCCCCCCCGCAACTACAATAGATAACAGAATGTAACTAGAAATATCTTAAAATATTCCAAAACTCTTTTGATTGGAAAAAGAATCTACGTACAAGCAAATTAGTCGATGAGAAATCAAGGAGATCTGTAATTTGTTCATTGTAAATATCTAAGAAGAGCACTTGCAATTGTATGCTAGTCTTTCATCCCTCCATCTTTCCTCTTCCTGCAATGAGAACGGCATTGGTGAACATGTACAATCTGTAAAAACAATGAAGAAGCCACTGTGAGCTTAATAAATAAGATATGTACAGTAACTGACAATATGTTCAAATGTAAATATTAAAAACCATGTTGGCAAGTTCAGGAAATAAATGGGGAGAAGTGTGGAAGCTACAACTTGAATCACTGCAAACAATAGCTCAAATATGTGTGGTATCATTGCTAGATATTAATGTTTGCAAAAGGAGATTTAAGAATATAATGGGGAATACAACATTGGTATTAAGTTATACTTGCATGAAGACATCCCCGGAGTATCAGAATCATATGACAATAAAAAATTCTGCTTTCATGACAGTAGTCTATTAATGTGTATTTTACCATTAGTAGGGATTATTGGAAACTAAATAGAAAAGGTTGAGATTGATGCTAGAATAGGGCGACGAAGATATTATGCTTTACTTGTGTACATATAGAAAGAAGAGGGGAAGATGCCATGTAAGCCTCCAGACGTTTATCGCGTTGAATTTTTCCTCATTCAGATAAAACATGAAAAACCATCCATTTTGAAAGAATGGACACCATTATGCGAATGATCCAGTACCAGTATAAGACCAAATCATCATTTTTTTAATGTGATTCTAATAATGGGAACTGAATCCTGGTGTCCATTTTCCATCATTTCCCAAAACATGTCATCTCACCTAATTTGGAAGCAGCTACTTATCATTATGAAACTGTAAGTAAAAGCTAAAAGGTAACATGTACGTTTTGCTAAAGGTAACCTATACTCTACAAATTACCTGACCGTAGGCAAACATGCAGCTATTGTAGCCAGACAAGCAATTCTCCGCCATTGGAAGACCGGCCATCCTAAAAAGCATTTGCTGCAAATATCAGAAACTTGATCAGTTTCTTAAGTTAAATGCATGATGGATATAATCAACTATCTTCTTCTTAATAATCAGATCTGGTCTACTGTTTTGCATGCTACACAGCCAAATGTTAATCAAGTTTCTGGCTGCCTTATCCGAGTGATTCTCTGGGCACTTTCTTGCTTCAAGCGCCTGATATACGATGCATTGTCCCTTCATATTATTGAGAGGACGCTCTCAATAAATCCAACAAAGAAACATTGGTTATCTCATTTGCACAGCTTCATTACCAACTGCATCATCAATTTATTAACAGCCACAAACTACACAAGCAAAAAAAGAAACTTTCCAAAAATGACAGAAAACCCAAGAACTACCTGTACACTGTGATCTGTCCAAAACGGTGGGTCCTCTTTGAGATCAAAATGAGGGTCTTCAACGGTACCATCTGCCGTGCTACTAGTCACATCCAAAACTGGAACCTCTCTATACAATGCAGCAAAGTTTCCTGCACGCCCACCTCCACTGTTCCCATTAATCTTGCTGCTAAACCCTGAACTCGGTGGCTTAGAAACGCTCTTGATTCGCGTGCTTTGCAGAGAATTGCGGTCAGAATAACCCAAATTAGTAGCCTTCTCTACATTCCTGCTAGACCTTAACCTGGGGGTATCCTCCGATGGTGTTCAATGGAGGCCTAGGTGACGGGTCTGTGCTCACTTGATCAAAAAGAGGGTCTCTGGAATTCACTGGAAGATTCTCAATTTCTTCCTCGTGCTTGCTGGAATTCCACTACAGGAACTTGGAATCTCTCGGTATTCTAATGCCAACAAAAACAAGAAGAAAAAGAGGAAAAAAAAAGAAAGGAAAAGCCAGATCAGATAAGGAAAAAAAAAATCATCTGGGGATTCAAGATTGGGTAAATTTGATTTATATACTAATCGAAGTGCCTCAAAGTAGAATTGAAGAAGAGAATCGGCAGATTTCCTGTCACTGAAACGCGATGATTGAAAGAGAAAAAGAAGGACAGAGACCAGATTCCAACTGGGTTTTCTTTGTCAGGTTCTAAAGCAATGATCTTGGAAATTACGATAGAATCTTGATTCAAGTAAGTGTAACACCAGATAAAACAAACAAAAGAAAATTTGAAAACAAATTTTTTTGAAGAAAAAAAAAACCCTCAAAAATTTGGTGGACGGGAAAAGAAAAGATGTCCAGAAAGTGGAATTAGAGAAAAGAATCCCGATAATTTACTAACTGAAATTGTATAACAGAGAGAGGGATAGATGAAGAGAGCTGGTTCCTGCTGGGGCTTCAATCAATAATCTTGTAGAATTATAAACAGAACACCATGGTTTCCAAGAGCTTAAATGATAAACTATATTAATTTTCATTCAAGAAACCTAACAAGAAATTAAAACTTATGAAAAAAAAAAAAGAATAGAACTTGATCAAACTCTCTCTATCTCCCTCTCGCGCGCTCTCTCTCTTTCTCTTCCTCTCTCTCTCTCTTTGTTGTTTTAATTCTGCTGTGGATTTGTGGGGTTTTTATAGTGAATGCTGATAACTGAGAGGGGCGCCGCGGGGTCGGGATTTTGAAATAGGAATGGGGCATTTTAGAAAATTAGCAGACTGCGCCAGATTTCAAATGTCAACGGCTGCTTTTTGCCAGCGTGACCATTTTATTGACTGGGTTTTCTTTTGGGCCTTTTTGTTTGGAGTTTGGGCCTTACAACCATTCTTTTCCTTTCTTTTTCCTTTTGTGTATATATACACACACACACACACACCCATATGTATCTATGATTTTTTTAATTTTTTTTTTCTTCTAAGGACATAGATCAAATTATATATTTATTTGTAAAATCTTCAACTAATTGTAAAATTTTTAAAAAATAAAAAAAATTAAATTATTTTTAATTTCCTAGATGACTTCGGCAAAGTATGCAAGACAAAAGACACATCTTCATTTGATCATTGTGAGGACAAGAAGCCGTTCCCGTAAACTTTTTCAGCAACAACCAGCGATGGAATGGAAGAAACCATTTGAAGAAACTTTTTTATTAAGGTCAGGGTCAATGACAGACCTCTGTACATTGCTTTCCTACGCTAAGCAAATGAATAATTTCTCCAAGCAAAGCGACTCTCCTAAATTAAGGTCAATTGATATGAACCAGGAGAGCTACATTCCAAAAACTAATAATTGAGGCATGAGAGGTCGAAATTTATACAAGCCTCAGTATCTGAATCTCATACTTGATATACAATGAACAAAAGTCACCTTATGTGCACGAAACTCCTCTATGCATTCCTTCAATAAGACAATAACAAGAAACTTTTACATATAACCTACAATAAACTTCCTAGTCCTAGAGCATCTTAAGTTCGTTTCCAGACCATATTTCCCATAATATTATGTCTAACAATGCCCATAATTGATCTGCTTGTTCTTCCTGAAAGTTGCTAAAACAATGCCATAAAAGCAGCAAGGAAGAAGAAAACAAGACATGTGACAATTGAAAATTTCAAACCAAATAAAGGAAAAATACATTAGACCTCTGAGTGTTTTTTTTTTTTTTTTTTTTCCAGTTTGATTGTCAACTTGACTGCACAAGCTATTTACAAAATTACAATCCCAGCCAGCGAAAAAAATTCTCTCCATCAGAGCAGTAGAAAGGTCAACTAATTTTCTCTGAAAGCACACCAGAAAGAAACAAGTCACTCAATAAAGTTTCTCAATTCAGAAGTTAACAGGCACCACATAATGACTAGCTTAATGCAGCACACATTTCTACAGTCAGGGCCGGTTTATAAATCCAGCAGTTTCAAGAACACGAAATGCAGTAACTTTCAGCACAATATCCCTTGATTTCAGCAGCTCAAAGACACAAACGTCTCCTTCCCCCAAATTATTTTCCAAACAGAATTCATACCATCCCTGACTTAGTTTAGCTCGACCACTTCTATAGAGACATCGGACGGGCCACTGCTTTCCACCAGCAAACTGCAGTTTAATGAATCCAGAAACCCCAACTAAATGCTTTTCGGCAAAGCAGGAAGGTAGATACTGCACATGAAAGGGGCAAAAAAAACAACACATTTATTAGGCACAAAATAGTGCAAAGCAAAATGTAGTAGAGGGGTTAATAACTCACCATAATGCAACCCCTGTACAAATAAGATGGTCGCAGGACAACCCTGCAGAAAGGATTAGCTGGCTCAAATACTTTCGCTGCATTTATTGCCATTTCTCTTTCTTCAGCAGTCACAGTCCTCTTTCTTGCTGATGCACTTTCATAAAATCTGAATCGCATTTCTGTCTCATCTTCGTGTGGAGCCCATGGTTGCTGCTCATCTACAGTTTCACCAAGGACATATTAGCATGCTCAACTCTGAAAGCATACCAAGATGAAAAAGAAGAATAAAGTTCAAGAGCTTACTGGGATCAAGTTTTTGCTTTTTCCTTCCAGATTTCTTGGTTTTCTGTATCTCTCCACCTGGACTGTAGAATTTTACTTCATTAACAGAATGTTTCATATCACCCTTACTAAACTGAACACCCACATCTCTTGTTGGTTCATTTGCCATTTGTGAAAAATGTGCAGCCTTTGATAAGTGAGGGTTCACTTCACCTCCCCCTGCCCAGTTTATATAGTTAAGTTTAGACTCATTGAACAACTTTTGCAGCACTGGAGTATTGTAGCTTTTGTTGTCCAGTGGGGAGAAGCCAAAGGATTCAACAGTGTCATCATCTACCATTTCCTCAAAAATAAGAGATCTTTTGCCACTCAGAGAGCCAGACTGATAGTTAAGCTCAGAAGCAGGCAGATTGAATATGTAAACATTAAAGAGTGCATTTCCTTCATATCTGAAGACCAAGAAGTACCCAACTCTGATACAATAACGCTCCATGAATTCTTGCCAGTTCTCATCAAGCCAGACCTTGTTCTCAGCTTTTATCAATCCTATGGTCCATAAATGACCACTAGGAACAGCAAGTCTCACAGCAGAAGAGAAGTCGTTTCCATATTTCTTAATAAAATCATCTGGAATCCTCTGCGAATAACCCAAAACAGTTAACCTCCTTTTCTTTCTTCTGCAATAAGACTAGAATAAGGAACAAGATCCCATGTGCAAAATTGTAGTAATGGTCATGTGTATGAGTAAATGGGTCAAGAGAACCTTTGCAAAACATTAAAAAGCTGAAGGTCAGAGACCCATCATGCTTGATAGTATCAGTGAAGTAAGGTAGAATTGACTTAGAATTAGTCTATCTCTAGAATTCTCCAGAAAAGTTCATACAGAAACACATGTAGTACTGACCATATTAAATTTTAAGTGGTGATCGCCACAGAAAACGAACTTAAAAAGTAATAGCTAGGTTTTGACCCAAAAAACAAAAAAACCCACTTAACAGTCGGATACAAGCAAAATTGGGGGAGGAACAGGATGAGTAAAGTTTGGATGACATTCAACTTCTCAAACACAGCAGAAAGCTTGAATTATCCAGACCATATTGAGGCCATGAAAAAAAGGAACCTGTAAGTTCAGTACATAAAAAGAGCTAAGATAGATACTTCTTCATATACAAAAGACTATTAAAGTTCGAAAAAGAGGGGATAGAAAAAAAAATATTATCAAAAGAAAGGAAAATTCCCAAACCCTAGCACAACTCCACTTACTCCACATCCAATCAAACAAAAATTCAGGCCATCTTAAAAAAAAACCCCAGAAAAACACAGCACTAATAACAATAAAACTCAACAATAAAACACAATTGCCATTCCGAAGTACTAAAATAAAAGAGATTTTGACCAGCCTTTTAGGTTAATCTAACTGCACTGAATCCATCATCCCAAAACAAAGTTTTGGGTTTTATGTCCTCAAAGTTTTAATCTTTAACGACACCCTATTCGCAAGCAAGCACACAGTTGAGAAAAACAAAACAAAGGAACTTCCAAGAATCACTATCAAGCCAGAGGGTAGGTCCTCAAAGATTTAATCTTTATCAACACCCTATAACCAAGCAAACACACACAATTAATTAAACTTTAAAAAAAAAAAGGAACTTCCAAGAATCACTATCCAGTCAGAGGGGGAGAAGGAGCGGCAGAGAAAAATAACAGAGAAGGTGAAAAGAAGGGGACATTAATTACCAGCTTCTTGTCTTCGATGGTATTGGAGAGAATTAGCTTGTGGAAATAAGGTTTTGGCATTTTTGGGGAAGGGTGAGGTCTTTGGAGCTTTGTAGGTGATTTTTGGGGGTATTATGTGAGAGTGAGAGATGGACAATCAATTAGATCATCATAGTGTGGTATTGATAAGACCTAATTGACAGGAAGCTCCTTGGGTTTTCAGATCTACACACACAGACTACTTGACCTAAAAGGTGAACGAGTTGACACAAGGCCAACTCGGCTTTATATATTCTATATGCTATTCTCAACTCAGTTGGTGTAACTGTACATATATAATCATTAAAAACAAAAAAACTCGGTGGTAACTTAGGGAGGTTGCTTTTCTTTTTTCTTTTTTTAATGTTTTTTTTTTCCCCATCTTACGTAGTTTGAGGTCTTCTCATTTTCTTTGGGTGTAGCTTCTGCCTCATTAATTTTCATCTCATTGCATTCAACCAATTAATGTGGCCTCACGGGCATCCCCCATATATATATATATATATATTATATTTTCATGACTATTAGATTTTTATCTTACAAAATTTCAGATCCAATATCTCAAAATTCTGCTACCTCATAAAACATTGGCCTTGCACTACCATTGAGTACTCCAATATGGTAAAGCCATTAAGAAGAACACAATTCTTTCAAATGCCTTTGATGTAGTGTCACAAATCTTATATTATACACATTGGCCATCAAAGCAGTCAACCTTAATAAATTTTTGGCTGCTGCATTGACTTAGTTGGCTCAATGGGTTTGAATTGATTCAAGTAATCATGAAACGAAAGAGACCCACGTGCTTATGAACTCACAATTCTTTTAAATGTCTCTAGATTTCTTTTTTGTTTTTTCCCAGTACACATGTCGGTACATGGAGCGCAGGGGTCCTCACCAGCAGAAACCATTGTTTTTTTTTTTTTTTTTCTTTTTTTATATCATACTTCCATTATTATTATTTTTTTATTCTCCCAAATCTTGGTGGAACGCTCCAAGCTCAAGCTCTGGGAGTAAGGTAGCAGCATGTCACGGACGTACAAGTTTTACTTACCACCGTGTAGCGTAGACGCTGCACATAATAATAATAATGAAGCCGTGACAGGCGGCTCGCCGTTCTTCAAACGGGATACCCATGTTGGCCATGTCGTCACCCCTGCGTACTCCAATCCGGGAAAAATCTAGGCTGTGAAAGCCATAAAACCTTGCCATTTACATTGAGAAGTCGATGAAAGATTTCCTATAAGAGGATGGATTGCTAACCATTTCAGACATTGTTGAGTCCTCTGCGGTGTTGCACCAGCAATGGACAGAAGCGTGATGATTTACGGGTTCTTCTGTCTGACAGTTTTTGCAAAGACAGCAAAGGTTCGATTATTTTCGGAGGAGACAGAGCTCAGAGGAGTATGAACTCGCATTAACAACAGCACACTTGAGGTGAGTGTACGGAACAGGATTTATCCACACTTCCACCCCGTATGTCAATTTTAATGTCATCCCCCAAGTGGTCAACACAAAGAGGTCCGAATTTCTCGACAAATGTCACTAATGTGTACTAACATAGCCAAAAAGAAAAAAAAAAGAAAGAAAGAAAAAAAGAAATTCATAGAAGAAAACAAACGCTGACCCATAATGAATGATGAAATTGAATAACAAGTGTTCGTATAGTGATAAAATTTTAATCGTGTTTTCTTGGAAAAAAAAAAATAATGTAAATTTATGTGTACATGATATTTTTTTCACATCTCACCGCATGAAAGTCCAAGGCTTTTTCTTTCTGACAAGAGGAATTCAAAAACGTTAGACACGGATACAAGAAACCAAGAGATTCCTCCGCTTTAAGAAAAAGAAAGTCTCAAAAGATTTCCATTCAGTTGTCATTTGGCAGTGTTGGAAATAATCTACCAAGACCCTACAGTGATTGACTTCACAATGACTGATCTTATAATAATTGACCCATTAATGAATGGTCCAGTAATGAATGATGCGTTAATGACAGACCAAGTAATGAGATCATAATTGATTCGATAATAACTGATTTGGTAGTCATTTATTCAATAATAATTGATCTGATAATAATTAATTTAACAATTAGACGGCAATTCTCTTTTGAAAATTTGATTTAAAAAGAAAATGAAATCTTCACTTGAAATATAGAATAAATTTAAGAATATTTGAATATGAGACGGAGTGCACCATGCAACTTTGATTTGGCATTTGTGGATAACTAACGGACGACTTACTAAGCAAAAAATATCAAGGTGAACAATCGTTTGTTCCTACTTTCCAATGTGCAGCTTTTCTTTCAATCTATCAATTGAGTGTTGTTGGAACGGACTCCTCTGCCATTGAAGACAGGTCTCTGGAACCGTTAGTTTCCACATTTTCACCCTGTTCCTCTTCTGCAGACAAACTATCTTCGATTTGAGACTCATCAGCAATTGTTTTTTCTTTTCTTTTCTTTTGTGGGTCGAAAGGTGGCCGATTCCTGCAAGTTTCAGAAAGTGAAAACTACAGCTTTAACCCTCTGGGTCACTGGAACCCAAATTTTTGTTTATTTTTGTTATCCCTCTCGAGATAATGTGGAAGGAAAGATTTTCTTTCTATCCTCTCACAAAATATATTTGTGCATTAATCTTAATATTCACTTAATTTTTGTTGCTACAAAATATGGATGTTCTTTAACGAAATTGTTGGGTCAATGACTTCAGAAATTTTCAGTCTCCAACTTTATTCAATCATTGTTGTCAAAAGAAGATTCTTGAAACTTAAGTAACAAACCTGGACGATGCACATTTTTCTTTTTCTTCCTCTTTTTTTTTTTTTTTTTTTTTTGAGATTTTTCTTGGAAAAATTCAGGCTTAAATAAACCGCTCAGTAAAGTCTCAATTTTCATGTCTCTCTCTATCCTGTCTAATTCATGGGTTTTTTTTTCTTTTCGCTTTTATATATATTTTTCTTGAAAGAAAAGACAAAACTTGCAGTACCGGTTGAGGAGACAAGATCCATCTGTCCTGCCTATGTAACCGTCTGCCGCGTCTTTGGCGGTTTCCCCTAACATTAAAAGAACCGTCTTGCATTGTATTTCACGCATGCCTTTTTTTGGAGTTTTCAACACACTACAATAAAATTTCTCAATCGCTCTCTGTATTAATGGGGTTTCTTTTTCATGCCTGAATAGCTGAATTGTTCATCCAATCTGCTTTACAAATTGTCAACAACACATTTATAAGATTATTTAGGCCCGTGGTAATTCTCAGTTTTTTTTTTTTTTTTTAAATCTCTCTTTCCTTTTCTTTCAGTACTGTTTGTAGACATATTAATTTCTTGAACAATTTGAATATGCGGGTTATTTACATTGATTAACTTTGAATTGATGTTAGCGTTTTACTTCCATTATTGCGTTTATCTATCCGCTTTTATTGTATTGGTGGCACTCTTGTCTTCTGAGATTTTTTTTTTTTCCCTTTCTTTCTGTTGTATGTATCGCTTCATTCTTAAACTGATTGGATTTATCAGTATTAATGTTCCGCGGATGGCAACTAGCTTGTAATGAGACAATTGTTTCTGGGAATTCTGCTTTGTTTTGGTCTCCAAAACATATTTTCCCTCTATCTTGCAGTTCATATTTTTGAAGTGATTTCCCAGTTTGATCGTGCAGAAGATGTTGAAAGATGACATATTGAAACATATTGTGGTTACCAAAATAATGGTGGTGATAACCATGATGCTAGTCGCAAATGCATCAGATACAAATGATGTTTTCAGCCCTTGTTCAGATGCTAAAGTTCAGAAATCAGATGGTTTTACATTTGGTCTTGCATTTTCCAGTAAGGATTCATTCTTTTTCGATCAGGTTCAACTTTCACCCTGTGACAGCCGTCTTGCCCTATCCAGCAAAGATGCACAACTCGCCGTGTTTAGGCCGATGGTTGACGAGATATCTCTGCTTACCATCAACAGCAGCACTTTTGATCCGGTAGGTAGGTAGGAGGGGTTATTCTATTTCTGCAACTGCAGATAGTGGAACTACTCGTTAGGATTGAGTTATTTATGTTTGCTTAGATGAGATAGTTGAGACAATTAATTTATAAATCAGAAATATAAACACCAATTCACTGATATAGTATGCTCAAACGTTTCAGGTCAAGCCTGGTGGCTATATGGTGGCATTTGCTGGAAGGAATTACGCAGCAAGATCAATGCCAGTATTGGTAGCCGATACCAGCAAGACCATAACAAGCTTCACCTTGGTAAACAAACAGTAAACACATCGAACCTGGGAAGGATCTATTTCCTTTTTTGCCATATCGTTATTGACATCCATGTACTATCCGTGTGTCAGGTTTTTGAATTCCAGAAAGGCACGCTTCAAAACTTATATTGGAAGAAATTTGGGTGTCAATCATGCTCTGGGGAATCTATTTGTGTCGATGGCCAAGACTGTGCAGTACCAACCTCAAAGTGCAAGGGGTCCGGTGGAAATGTTGATTGCAATCTGGGGATACAATTAGCGTTTTCAGGTACTGACAAGAATCTGGAAGCGCTTAATTCATGGTACGAGGTGTCAAATCTACGGCAATATTCCCTCTACGGTCTGTATTCTGATCTTCGTGATTCCGTCCTTGGCAGGACTTTCTGAGCGTCATATAAGACTAATGTGTTCCTCAATTTTTACTTCTTAATGAGCTGTGCTTATTGCAAGCTAAAGAGGCTGCATTTCATTTCTTTCATACTTGCTCGAAAATTCTCAGAGTCACCAAAAAGAAACGTTTCATGTTCTTGTACTCCGTCTGGATTGGCATCTGCCAGAAGACACGAATGACAAATTACATTCATATCATATCCACAAAGGAATCGTATCATATCCGCCTTCCAGTTCTTCAAAAACCCATTCACAACGGCATATCCTTGGCTTACGATAAATAATCATACATGTAAAAGCACAAAATTTGCACCTTTCATAAGTAGTTGTGGTTGTCACCCAATGAAGGAGAGGAACGATGAGTCCCCACGAAAAGCAATAACAAGACTAACGGACACAGGGGCACAGAGATGATTGAAGATATCAACCTTTTTATATATAGAACCAGTCGCCACCCACCTCTTTGCATGCCGGCAATGACTGCAGTTACAAGGGGCCAATTCAATTGTGATTCTGGTCTGCTTCAACCACTTTCTCTCCAAAACGGGTATCATGGTATAACAGGCAACTGAACCTTTGATAGAAGCACAGTCTAGCATGGCTTTATCCTCAACTAGACGTGCAAATTTATTTTGCTTTTTATAACTTTTTGATACAATTACATTTAAAAGTTTTACCAAACAAAGTCAAATGTACTTTGTCAAAATCAAAGTTATCATTGGAGGGTACTCTACATAAATTGGTTAGACATTAGTTTCAATTTCTGACTCATTAGGATGAGGGTAGCATGTGATTTTTGTCGTGAATAATGACACCAAAATGATAAAGAATTAAAATCATGGTTATCATAAGCTTATATGCATGACCAATATAGGAAGCACACAGCTGGAAATAGATGAAACATCTCCTAGTAAAATTAGCGTATCACCAATGTATCTATCGTAAAATTGGTCTAAAATTTCTTAAGGCTTCTGCCAAAAGAGTCAACTCTTTAGGGGGGTTTTTTTTTTTTTAAAAAAAAAAAAATGGACTTCCTTCCATAAGGATTTAGGAGATTTTGAGGACAACCCAAATGAATGGATCAAATGCATGATTGTAAACGAGTCTTCTTTAGCTGGAAGTTCGATTTTATTGGAGGTTTTAAAACCATGAACTACGATTTTGGCCTTTGAGCCTACAACATTCCTCTTGCATAAATAAAAAACATTTGGTCAAAATATCAATTAAATATTTCGAATTTAAAAATAAATTATGTAAGAGATATGTTACGGAATATTGTCGTTATTTCCACAGTTGCACAGAAAAATCTTAATTTCATTGATGGACAATTTATTTTAAAATATTCGATTAAAAGAACAATAAATAAGAATTTGAAAGAATAATAAATAAATAAATAAACAACAATATCACAAAATTATATATACCCATCAATCAATAAGACAAAACTAAAGATCAGCGGACAACTTTTGGCATCTGCGGACCAATTGGCCAAATGAACCGTGCAGTGTGCCTCTGAATAGATTGGCACTGCAACTTAACCCGGCAATGTCCATGCCGTTAGCCAACGAGGTCAATACTCTCTTGCCGTTGCCGCAGCTGCCGCGGCTACCGGCGCTGGACGCTCTGGCTGAAGTCAAGCCTGCTGCTGCTGCTAAAGATATTAAGGATAAATCGATTATGCTGGTCAGTTTCATTTACTCTTTTCACTACTAGATTTTTACTCCATTTTACTGTTTAATTTTGTTATTTTTTCAACTTTTTTTTTTCTTTGCTACTTACATTCTAAAGGGAGCAACTCTCTTCTTGTTGTTCTTGTTGTTCTTCTTGTTCTTTGTCACTGATGTTGTCTTCTATTGGTTGATTTTTTTTTTCTTTGCAATTTCTGTCTTTTTTTTCAGGACAATGGTACATTTTGATTCTTTGCTCACCTCTTTGTTGGGGTTAACTTTATATATATATATATATATGTGTGTGTGTGTGTGTGTGTGTGTGTGTGTTGTTTTCTTTTTCTAACGTGCACTTATTGTGCGTTTGGTGAATCGCAGTAGTCAGGTCCTGAAGTGGTAAACTAATCGATATGGCTGGTACACATGCTTTTCCTTTTTTCCATCATATTGTTTTACTGAGATTTGAATGGTAACCAGTGAGTAAAACACACGTAAACTAATTGTTGGTAAACAAATGATGAAAGAAAAAGAATTTTGTTTCTTCAATTTAAAGCGAGTCTTCCATATGGTCTTATCGTGGACCAATATCTATGGCATAGTAGATTCCCTCAGGAACCCCATTTGCCCATTTTACTTCAAGCTCTGTCAAAGGAGTTGTTATAGGTTGTCCCGCAACTTAAATCAATTTGTGTCCATGCTATTTTCGTCTTAAAACTAATTTATTGAATTTACAATATAAAGGTAGCGTAATGGTAATGATTAATTCACTTAAAAATTATTTCTCAAGCCCATAGAATGGATGTGGGTCCCGCCCCCGCTGGTTTTTTTCCAATCAGCACATCGTTCCATTTCATCACCAGTTTTCAACGACCGGGCCCCACCCAATTTTTATCCAAATCAGCGATCTAAAGTCAGAATTATCACCCTCGTGTACTTTTTCAATAAAATAAAATAAAATGAGAACGAAATATCTAAAACCTTCCCAAGTAATCATAAAAGGAAAAAAATAAAAATAAAAATCTAAGCCTTATCCACTCTGTTTTTGGGGCTCTCAGCGGCCGGCCATTGCACTTTATTCTTTCAGCAAGTAAATAGAATATCCAGCGCTTGGAACAATTCATCCATTATATATTCTTTGTTTCTGGGTGTATAACCAACCAAAGTCCGAGACTCACTTAGATAGTAGAGCAGGGCAAAGCAGGCAAGGAAGGTAGACAATCAGAGATTGTTCTGTTTGTTTGGGTACGATGATAAAGTCGGTCCTCGTTCGATCTTGTTGCACTCCTTTGCTCGTGGAGGCTAAGGATTTCCACCGTTCGAGCTCGTCAAATAGAGTTGTTTCCAGGATCGCTTGCAGGTCTTCTTCTTCTGGTTCGAGGAGCAGGGATTATATACCAAAGCTCTAGCCTTTTAGCCGAACCAAGCTCGAGCGCGTCGTCAAGGATCCGCCTTTGATCGAGAAGTCCGAGATTGACATTGCCGGTGAGTCCTTGGTCTTTAAATTTTGTATTTTTATTTTTTATAAAAAATTTCTTAAGCATTGATTGCCTTGGATTAAAGTTTCCATGTTTGGCTGTGGCTTCTGAGCAGATTATTGTTCAACCCTTGAAGGAGACGACTCTTATAGCTGCTGGAGAGCGTACTTTGAGCTCAAAGGACTTGAAGTGAGTTCATTAATTTGTTGTCTTCAATGAAATTATGGATTGGATTGCGGATTATTGCCAGCGATGTAGATGTTTAAGAAAATGGGAATACTAAGATGTGAATTTGTTGTTTCACATTGTCTTTGTCTTCTTTGATTCGTAACTGAACTTGATTAACCCGCCATACACAGTTCTATGTTAGTTGGTATGGTTTCGGCGTGATCAGAGTTGAAATCCTTTCCTTTCATAGGCTAGCAGGTTCAATCTAGATAAGTCAATAACTGACTTAATTTGATTCCCTTCTGGAAAACAGAATCTGGGTTGTGGATTATACTGCTTGAAAATTAGAAACTAATATTCTTCAAATTGATTGCAATGTGTGTCAGGGAGGATCACCAAGAGAGGATGTGGAAAGGCTGATCCTCCAAACAGGTGGAGTGAAGTCCTTAATCGGATGCTTACATGGGATTTCAACAATGCACAAAGGAGACAGTAATACTTTCACTTCTGCACCACCGTTGAGTGTGGAGAAAGAAAGAGAGAGATCATGTCCTGTACCAGATGGATTGCCAAAATCACAGGACGAGCTTGAAGAGCAAGAGAGAGCTAGGATGCCAGATTCACCATATACTCGGTTGCTTAGGACTAAAGGAAGGTCTCCTGCTTGGTTCTCTCCTGTTCCGGACCACGAAACAGATTGATCAATCAGATGGGCCACGTGTTTCTAGATAATCTATCTTTGTACAATAGCTCAACTTCTTAATTCTACTTGGCTCGTATGCAGTTTAATATTTAAATAGCCTTGTGCAATTCAAATCAATGTTCACATCAAGCTTGCAGGATGCACATGTAAATTGCCTGTTCAATTAGTAAAGTATGTCCGCGGTGACAGGATGCATTAAATCAAAGTTGCCTCATTGGGTTAATTTGATCAATTTAACCAAAAGGCTGCCATGGTCGTGGGGCTTTGCAGTGTTATAGTTTAATCAATCTTTTCCTGCCTTCTGTTTAAACTATGAAACAGGCCTTAAGACCGTATGCAAATTTCATTCATTGCTTGGAATGTGGGGCGTGGCTCAAATTAAAGGCTCTGTCCTTCCGATGTGTCGTGTTGAATAGATTTCATCCTCCGTTTCTCATTCCTCAGTTGAGGAAGCTAAGAGGTTCCTTAGAAAGAAAAACCGAGTTTTGATTGACTACCAAAATATTGTGGTTATGGCAAACAAAATTGTGTAATATATGTGTTTTTGGTGCGAAAATTTTATAATATTCCATGAATGTGGATTCTATATAACTAGGGACCTCCGTCCCTTCCCTTCGTCTGTCTCTTAACAGCACGGACACATTGTTTTGATCGTTAACCAGAACTCAGTGCCATATGATGCCAATTAGTTAAAGGAAGGAAGACTTAGTCAATTGTTAGCTTTTCTGGACTTTCTTCTTTTCATTCCATTTAAACAAAGCACATCCTTCCCCTCCAAAAATAGACTAACAGGAAAATTCCTGTGGTGCATGGAAAAACACTGCAAAATTTGCGGTGTGTAAAACTGAATTCTTATTTCCACAGCCTCTCAATCGCTGCCCATTTTCGTTTTCCTTCCTTCCTTCGGTATAATAATGTCCCCACCCCTACTTTTGTGCGCTCCTATAAGCAGCCTTGGGCCTTCCAAAGTGATCACTATGGCGAACCCTGCCAGGGCCTTCAGCTGCTTTCTTCTCTTCTCCTGCCTCTTCTCTACCTCCTTCACCTTCTCTCTCGCCCTAACCGATGCCGAAGCATCTTTTATCGCCAATCGTCAACTCTTAACATTCAAGGAACAAGGCGGTGATCTTCCTCTAGATTTTGAAAATGAGGTTGATGTAAAGGAAACCTTTGCAAACCAAAGGCTCAAGAGGGCATACATTGCTCTCCAAGCACTAAGAAGTGCTATATATTCCGATCCATTTAACACCACAGGCAATTGGGTCGGTACCAACGTGTGTAACTATAATGGTGTGTTTTGTGCACCTGCCCTCGATGACCCTACTTTAAGCGTTGTGGCTGGTATTGATCTTAACAATGCCGACATTGCTGCTCATCTACCCGCCGAGATGGGGCTTTTGACAGACATTGCATTGTTCCACATTAATTCTAACAGATTTTGTGGAATTATTCCTAGGAGCATGTCTAAGCTCACTCTTATGTTCGAGTTTGATATCAGCAACAACCGCTTCGTTGGTCCTTTCCCTGAAGTTACTCTAACATGGCCAAATCTCAAGTTTCTTGATATCAGATACAATGACTTCGAAGGGATTTTGCCTCCGGAAGTCTTCGAGGAGGACCTTGATGCTTTGTTCCTGAATAACAACCGTTTCAAGGGTATCATTCCTGGGACAATTGGCAACTCCACCGTTTCCGTTGTAACATTCGCCAACAACAACTTCACTGGCTGCATTCCACATAGCATTGCGAACATGGAAAACTTGGATGAAATCCTTTTCACGGGCAATGACCTTGGTGGTTGCTTCCCGGCAGAAATTGGGTTGCTTGGAAATGTGACAGTTTTTGATGCCAGCAACAATGGGTTCACAGGAATCTTGCCATCAAGCATTTCAGGCCTGAAAAAGGTTGAAGTGTTGAATCTTGCGAATAACAAGTTGACAGGATTCGTGCCTGAGAACATTTGCAATTTGCCAAGCTTGGAAAATTTCACATTCTCAGGTAATTACTTCAAGGGAGAGGCTCCATCCTGTGTGCCACCTTCAAAGACGGACGTTGCCTTGGATGATACCAGCAATTGCTTGGCTGATAGGCCAAACCAGAAGACAGCAAAGGAATGTTACCCGGTGGTGAGCCGACCTGTGGATTGCAGCAAAGACAAGTGCGGTGGCGGAGGATCCTCAACCCCTAGTCCGGAGCCACCGTCTCATAAACCATCAACACCACCTTCTGTGCCGAAGCCTCAGCCCTCACCCCCTCAACCTACACCAACTCCGTCAAAACCCAAGATACCATCACCTCCTAAATCTACTCCTCCACCAAACCCATTGCCATCACCAAAGCCAGAAGCACCAGCCCCCGCCCATCAAACACCACCATCACCTAAGCCATATCGCCCAGGACCTAAAGGCCGTTCTTCACCACCACCAAAACCTGCATCACCAGTTCCGACTCCTAGCCCAGAGGTTAATCCTGGCTCTCCTCCACCTCCAGTACAGTCTCCTCGCTCACTGCCACCAGTCCAATCTCAACCACCAGTGCACTCCACATCTCCACCCACAGTTCCATCCCCCCCACCACCAGTTCACTCACCACCTCCACCGGTCCACTCTCCACCTCCACCAGTTCACTCCCCACCACCACCAGTCCATTCGCTGCCGCCCCCAGTGCAGTCCCCACCTCCACCACCTGTTAACTCACCACCACCGGCTGTCCATTCACCTCCACCTCCTGTCCACTCACCACCTCCACGACTAGTCCATTCACCTCCACCACCAGTCCATTCACCGTCACCTCCAGTCCACTCACCACGACCAGTCCATTCACCACCACTAGCAGTCCATTCACCTCCACCACCAGCCCATTCACCACCACGAGCAGTCCATTCACCGTCACCTCCAGTCCACTCACCACCACCACCACGACCAGTCCATTCACCTCCACCTGTCTCTTATACACATCTAGATGTGTATAAGAGACAGCCACCGGTCCACTCTCCACCTCCACCAGTTCACTCCCCACCACCACCAGTCCATTCGCTGCCGCCCCCAGTGCAGTCCCCACCTCCACCACCTGTTAACTCACCACCACCGGCTGTCCATTCACCTCCACCTCCTGTCCACTCACCACCTCCACGACTAGTCCATTCACCTCCACCACCAGCCCCTCCACCACCACGAGCAGTCCATTCACCGTCACCTCCAGTCCCCTCACCACCACCCCCACGACCAGTCCATTCACCTCCACCAGCCGTCCATTCACCTCCCCCCCCAGCCCATTCCCCGCCACGAGCAGTCCATTCACCGTCCCCTCCAGTCCCCTCACCACCACCGCCACGACCAGTCCATTCACCTCCACCACCCGTCCATTCACCTCCACCACCAGCCCATTCACCACCACGAGCAGTCCATTCACCTCCACCACCCACCGCTTCACCTCCACCACCAGTGTTCTCTCCACCACCACCAACTGTATCTCCTCCTCCTCATCCTACTGTCCTTCCTTCCCCACCACCGGTCGACGACATTGTACTCCCACCAGATATTGGGTTCCAATACTCGTCGCCACCTCCACCCATGTTTCCAGGCTACTAATTAATTAGCACATTACCGTTGTTTGTAGTTCCAAAACGCAAAAGCTATATGTACACTTAGAGTTTAGTTAAGCTTCTTGACGAGTCAATGTACGTCTCACATTTGCCCTCTCTCCTCTCCGTGAATTGAAGTTCTCGCCTACAATTCTTATACATATGATTCTGTTGGATATGTAAACTTCAATGGAAGATGGGTTTTTGCCATTTTACATCTCACAAATTCATTAACGTAAACTAGAGCCCAGAGGCTCCGATATTGCATGCATGCATTCATCTTCGAGATACCGATACAACTTAGGTCATTCTAAATTTCCCCCGTCGATCATCGACTAAAAGTGAAAAGCCAAATAATAATTTCTCGATTTCGATATATATATATATATATATATATATATAGAAATTAACTCGATTGATTGGGAACGAGGGTCTTAATTTAATTTATAAATGAAGTCCGAATTTTAATTTTAAATTTTATCTTAAATTTTTAAATTTAATAACCATTAAACTATATTAGTGATTTTTTTATAGCCATTCCTTATTTCATAAATTTATTCTTATCTGGATTCGAGCTTGGACTTTTACAGGGAGAGGAATAGAAAAGCCACCAATGAAACGCCACCGTTTCATCCTGACGTGTCAGTTTAAATCAACGAGTGGGAACAACCCACAAAGCTGCGCGGGTTATACTCGGGTTGTAATTAAAAAAAAATACAATATATTTTTACACACACACACACACACACATATATATATAGGTATGTGTGTATAAAATAATTTCCAAATTTTTATAATATAACATATTTTTTAAAATATATAATATATTTCAAGGAGGAAAAAGCAAAAGACCGCAGCCCCAACGCCGGAAGCTTATTGTTCATAATTCAGTGGAGGAAGCACCTTCGTCGCCGCCAAAGCGGCCGGTGGAGGAGGATGGGGCGGATGGGGTTTCTCTCCTTTCTCTGTTCTCTCAGATCTCTCGCAATGTGCTTGTGATTCGGTTTATCTTTCACCCTCTCTAGCAATAAAGCATTGCTCTTTTCGTTAGTCGTTGGTTTTGGCTTTTTTGTCAGATCGAATTTGTGGGTGGGTTTGATTTTATGTTTTGTTGTTTTTTTTTTTTCCTTCTTTTCTTTCTTCCTTTTAAGATAATTTTGTGTTTTGTAGTAGAATTGAGTTTATTAGCTTTATTTGTGGCTACCTGCTTCTACAATAACAGTTGTCCGTGGCATAATATGAGTAGGAATCTAAAGCTAGATGTTAGAAGTGTGTTGTTCTATTCTCTGACGTTCATTGCTTACCAAACGCCATTAACTTTAATACTTTTCTTTAGTGAAAAAATAAAAAATAAAATAAAAAAATCAA
This sequence comes from Kandelia obovata, assembly GCA_021464305.1. Taxonomy (NCBI): domain Eukaryota; kingdom Viridiplantae; phylum Streptophyta; class Magnoliopsida; order Malpighiales; family Rhizophoraceae; genus Kandelia; species Kandelia obovata. The sequence goes on from CM038476.1 coordinate 3,596,937, forward strand.
CAGCATCATCGTTACATAACTGTTACCTCATTAAACCCAGACCAAGATAAGGAGCTAGGTGTTAAAATTAACTAGAACAGAGCAACCAATAAGACGAGGGGAGGACAACTAATCGCAGTTGAATATGAAGAAACAGATGAAAGACTTTTATTGTTGTTTGTTGTTCCAATTATAACTTTTCTCCTGTTCACCAGCCATCCCTTCAAAAAAATTCGGTTTACCTGCTTAATTTCATTTTGCCTATATATATATGTATATGTATGTATTGGTTGTTGAATTGTATCATATATATTTTGGAGAAATTTACATTTTACTCCCTCTGGCCCCTCTCCTTTGACTTTTTCTGTTTTCCATGTTGATTCAAGCAAAGGAATCTTCCAAAATATGACCTACCAGCCACCTCAGCTTTGTTAATTCAATGTATATATATTTGAAAATCTTGACCACATTTTCTCAAGTATCATTTCCCCAATTCAATTATCTATATTTGTACAATCATTTGTAAGCCTGTCTAATTATTGCAGCCATGGGAGAGATTGATGCTGCTTTCATTCAAGAAACAGAATACAGGCCAGAGTTCACAAACAAAGGAGTTGATGGAATCCCAGTCGTTGATCTCTCAGTTTCCGGTCCTGCTGGCACCGCAAAGCTTGTTTCCCAGATTGGAGATGCATGCCAGAAGTGGGGGTTCTTCCAGGTGATCAATCATGGGGTGCCAGTGGAACTGAGGAGGAAAATGGAGAAGGTTGCTAAAGAATTCTTTGACCAGTCACTTGAGGAGAAAAGGAAGGTGAAAAGAGATGAGGTTAATCCTATGGGTTACTATGACAGTGAACATACCAAAAACGTTAGGGACTGGAAGGAGGTGTTTGATTACTTGGTGGTGGATCCTACCTTTGTTCCGGCCTCTGATGATCCTGATGATAAGGAGCTAAGGACTTTGACTAACCAGTGGCCTGATTATCCATCTGAGTTCAGGTACTAATTCCAATTTTCATATTAGAGTCCTTCAATCAATATTTTGTTGTCAGTTGAGTGCTAGAACTACAGATTATAGAAGTGTGAATAAATTGATTTAAAAGTTAGGATAATCTGTTATGTTTGTGATTCAGTCTAACAAGATGTTAGAAAATTGTTCTGTTGGATGTTTTATTTGACTGAAGTCTATATATTGATCAGGGAGGTATGCCAAGAATACACCAGAGAAGTGGGAAAACTTTCTTACAAGTTATTGGAGCTTATTTGTTTAAGCCTGGGTTTACCTGCTGACCAGCTTAGTGGCTATTTCAAAGACCAAATAAGTTTCAGTCGGATCAATCACTACCCTCCTTGTCCTGCTCCTCACCTGGCTCTTGGGGTAGGCAGGCACAAGGATGGCGGTGCCTTGACAGTTCTTGCTCAGGATGATGTTGGAGGCCTAGAAATAGGCCGCAGATCAGATGGAGAATGGATCCCAGTTAAGCCAACTCCAGATGCCTTTATCATCAATATTGGCAATTGTATGCAGGTAACATTGATGAGTTTGGATTGGCTCAGCCATGTTGTATAGAGCAGATGAGTAAAATTTGATTACAATTGCTAACCCGTGCCATGTTTGCTTATGCAGGTTTGGAGTAATGACAAGTATTGGAGTGCAGAGCACAGGGTGGTTGTGAACTCTCAGAAGGAAAGGTTTTCCTTGCCATTTTTCTTTTTCCCTTCCCACTATGTCCAAATTAAGCCACTGGATGGGCTAGTCAATGAACAGAACCCTGCAAAATACAAGGAATTCAACTGGGGCAAGTTCTTTGCTAGCAGAAACCGTAGCGACTTCAATAAGCGTGAGGTGGAGAACATCCAAATCGACCACTTCAAGGTATCGGAGCAATCAGCTTAGGGTCTGTTGTCCGTGCCTATGTCCAGCAACAGTTCTGTAACGCTGTGTTGTATCATGTTTGAATGAGGATACCAGAAACTGGACACCACTGTCTGCAGTTCACCACTATAAATTGGCCTTGATTGGCCATTTCTATGCATTTGTCAAAAATGTACAACAACCCCACCAACTATCCTTCAGGTAGTAAGAGAAATAAAATTCAATAACCTTCATGTCTTGTTCAAAATTCAGACGCTGAGCTTTGTTTTTTTGACTTTTTTTTTCTGGGTCTATAAGGTGGCCTATCCTGTGAAAAAAGGAAGACAATGACGACATTCTAATCATTAAAAGTTTAGTCTCACTTTTAATAATTTTAGATCTTAATAATTTTAAAAATAGTTAAATTTACAATAATAAAGAAAATTATTCTTTTTGTATTGTTTATTGCTTAATACTTTTTTTAATTATATATATATATATAAAAGGTAGAAGGCCTTCAATGATGATGTATATTGAATATCTAAGCCTGAGAGAGGATCTACACCATCTAAAAATGGATTGCCCTGAAACCAGCACCGGTAGAAGGTACCATTTGCATAAGACGAGAAGCTAATTGGGTATTAAGTCTAACAATAGATCTTCGACAGAGAATAACAGCATCATCCCGCAACAAGTAAAATTGAAGTTAAATTTATGAATGTCTTGCTGTATAATTCAGTAAAGAACATTGGAGATAGGGGGTGCCTGATGTAGTATTCCATGAACACTGTATAGAAAATTATCATGGAACTACATATGAACTTTGTTCCACGTGATTCAAATCACAAGCATTGTAATCAGAACCTTATGCCCATGTATTCCAAGGGACGCGGCGGCAGTTCTCAAATTACAAACCTTGTTTCTCTTAATTTCTGCTCATGATTTGAATAAAAAATAAAAATAAACGAGATGATAACCTTTTTCGCCATATCACATCCATGAAAATTTTAGTATGTCACTTAATAATAATAATAATAATAATAATAATAAAAAGAGGAGCACTTACAGAGCAGGGAGGATTTAAATTTTAAATCGAAGGCCTGAAAAGGCTTCTAAATCTGAAAATTCTCCACAAATGTCTTTCCATTTTTTTTTTATTTTTATTTTTCTGACCCAGTCCACAAATACGTCCTATCAACGCCTATAAAATATCAATTTTCTAGCCTCATCCAAAATTGTTTGGTTGCATTCCCTTTTTTTTTCTTTTTCTTTTTTAAATTATAAATGATTACATCCTTAATTCTTTTACCTGGTAGAGTTTGAAAGAAAATAGGGATGTAAGTAAAGACCTAAAAAAAAAAAAAAAAAAAAAAAACAGAGAGAGAGAGAGAGAGGAAAGTGGGATTTCTTTTCGGATTTGAAAAGCCATTGATGCATGTTAAAGATTTTTTTTTTTTTATGAGTAAAATACTGGCAACAATTATTAAGTTAGACGGTAAGTACAAGAAAATTAAAACGATTATATCTCATTTCTCTCAACAAATAAATGAAGATAAATATAAAAATTTATTTTGATGTGTTTCTTTTATATTTTGGTATTTTGGATTTAAAATTAGGATTCAAGTTGTTAAGAAATTCGGGGATAATTATGCTATTTATGATTGAAACTAAAGAAACCCCCCCCCCCCCCGGGAAAAAAAAAGTTGTTCAAGTGCTCTTGTTTTATGCTCTGTGTTGCGATCAAATCAAAGTGACAGCCTATGTTAACTTTTATGGATCCAAGACCTGTGAATAATGAATCAATCTAAAATTTTGACAAGGCTGATAAAATTATTTTAAAAAAAGAAAAGAAAAAGAAAAAGAAAAAAGAGATCTTTTCTGGACAACTTACGATGAACCTACCTGCGTTTTTGGTGGAAGTTCTATGGGTTACGGTTTTCTAGCGTCGTTATGTGGATGACCAGACAAATTATGTCCTGTCCAGACACCGTCTTCATCAAAGCAGCTTTTATAGTATTATAAATCCATTTCCAACTCACCATTTTTCACGGAGACATTCTCATAACTGGTTCTTTCTATTAGTTATTTTGTTGTCTTTTCCAATCAAGTAAAAAGAGAGGAAAAAAGAGCATCATGAGAGAGGTTGATCCAGCCTTCATTCAACCCCTAGAACACAGGCCAAAACCCAAAATCATTCAAGCTGAAGGAATCCCCTTAATTGATCTCTCCATGCTAAACTCACCCGATGGCACCGTTGCAGGCCCTGATGCACTTTACGGCCTTGTTAAGGAGATTGGAAATGCCTGTCGGGAGTGGGGGTTTTTCCAAGTTGTCAATCATGGGGTGCCTCTGGAAAAGTTAGAAAAGGTCATGGATGTTTCAAGGAAGTTTTATGATCAGCCTCTGGAGGAGAAAAGGAGAGTCAGGAGAAGCGAAAATAGACCCACGGGGTACAATAACACCGAGCTTACCAAGAATGTTCGGGACTGGAAAGAGATCTTTGATTTCGTGGTGCAGAATCCTACTCTTGTCTATGCATCACCTGATCCTGAAGATGATGAAGTCTTAGAGTTACTGAATCTGGTCCCTGAGTACCCACCCGAACTGAGGTAATTTCTTCTAATTTTTCTTGTTTCCAAACTCCTTAGTTGCACCATCTCTTCCCGTTAGCGCAAAGATCATGACTCGCGACTTTTGAGATACAATAATTTTCTTGAATTTCCATAAATTTTGTGCTGAAAGGATTTATTTTTGGCTTGTTTCATCTGCTTTATGCAGCTAATTTATTGATATGAACAGGCAGGTCATGGAAGAATATGCCAAAGAGATGGAAAAGTTGGGCTACAAGTTGCTGGAACTGATTACCTTAAGTTTAGGATTGCCAGCAGAGAGGCTGAATGGCTTCTTTAAAGACCAAATCAGCTTAATTAGGCTCAATCACTATCCACCTTGCCCTTCTCCTCAATTGGCCCTCGGTCTCGGCCGGCACAAAGATGGCGGTGCGTTGACCATTGTTGCTCAAGATAATGTTGGAGGACTAGAAGTGAAACGCAAATCAGACCATGAGTGGATCCTGGTCGCACCAACCCCAAATGCCTTTGTGATTAATGTTGGTGACATTATGCAGGTAACGATATATTACAACTCCTAAATTCTTAATTCCCCTCCCACACACTATGAGATGATTTAGCGAGTAATCGGTTTCAACTATTTTCCTTTTGATATACATTGATTATCTGGTAAATGATGTTGTAGGTTTGGAGCAATGAAATTTATCAAAGTGTGGAACATAGAGTGATAGTGAACTCTGTGGAGGAAAGATTTTCCGTTCCATTTTTCTTCAACCCAGCATATTATACCCTGGTGAAGCCCCTGGAGGAGCTGCTAAATGAGAAAAACCCAGCAAAATATGCTCCATACAGCTGGGGAAAATTTTGGTCAAACAGAAAGCGCAGCAATTTCGCAAAGCTTAACGTCCCCAACATCCAAATTTCTGATTTCAGGACAACAGGGTTAGAAGACAAGTTAGCGGGGAGCACTATCAATTGACAAGTGGCAAACAAAAAAACTTTATAAACAGAAATTTCATGCGGGGTCAGGACTTTGGAGATACGACCAACTTTTTTTTTGAGAAATCCTCAATAATGTGTTTAAAAATAATGCAACTTTTTATTTTTTGAGCAGTAAAAATAATGTAACTTTCTTTGAGCGAATAAATGTCCGATTTATATTCTAGTCGGTGTTAGTGTTCTTATTGATTAGATGCTGCTGTGATGGTAATTTGATGACAAGGATATTTGTTCGAATATGAGTTATTTGTAGATCGTAGCTGGAAGACCTTAACTCTCCACAATTTACTGTGTCTGACCCTCAGGCCTCGAAGTATCAGAGCTTAGTGATCAGAGACGCTTTTTGTCCAGGACCTGATGATAGTGAAGTACTTGATTTTTCTGACATGCGCCGCCAGTCTATTTCTCAAAGCATCAGGTTCACGAGACAAGGACAACGAAAATGCAAGTTAAAATAATTTCACGGAAAAGTTACGCCTGGGTAAACAAAAAATGGAATGGGAAACGAAAGCACGAAAAGCCGTCCAGATTCAATCTTCATGAACCCTCTTTTGCTGTATCGAGTCCATGGCTACTATCCCTTTCCCATTTGAAAAAAGGAAGAAAAAAAAAAAGCAGCTCTTTAATCAAGTAAAACCTACCAAGGGAGAAGCTGGTCCAGGCTGCGTTTAACCCCCAGGAACACAGGCCAAAGCCCAAAATTATTCAAGTTGAAGGAATCCCCTTAATTGATCTATCCATAATAAGTTCCCCTGATGCCACTGTTGCAGACCCTGATGCACTTGATGGCCTTGTTCAGGAGATTGGAGGTGCCTGTAACAAGTGGGGGTCTTTCCAAATTATCAATCATGGGGTGCCCCTGGAAAAAATAGAAAATATCGTGAGTGTTTTGAAGAAAGATTTTTCGTCAGCCTCTGGAGGAGAAAAAGAAAATCAGGAGAGACGAGAAGAGACCCACGGGGTACTTGTTGATTGAATGCCTGCTGTGATAGCAATATGGTGACGACGATGAAGCAACACGAGGCTGTTTGCTTATTAGAAACAAGTGACGAAATTAGGATTGGATCGATTACTTTTGGCAAATAAAAAGCCCAAAATGGAAGGGAGAACGAAAAGGTATCCAGATTCAGTCTTCATTGTACCGAAGCCCACTTTTGCTGTATTATTAGGCTGACATCTTTCCCGTCAGCGGTACAAGGGCTACACATCATATATCTCTTTAAGAAAGTAGAATCGACAATGGTAGCGGGAGCATAGGCCAAGGACCCAGAATCCTTTAAGTTGTAGGAAAACCCTTAATTGATCTCTCCAAGATTCCATCCTCAAATCTTCTGGCTCCATTTCAGTTCAGACCCTGATGCACTTGAGGGTCTTGTTAAGGAGATGGGAAATGCTGCAAGGAATGGGTTTCCTCTTTTTTTTTTTTTTTGTTGGACTCTTCAAGTTGTCAATCATGGGGTTCATGCATCAAGGTCAGAGCTAATGGATTACAATGACATTGAGCATACCAAGAATGTTGGGGACTACAAGGAGTTGTGCCCGAATATAAAGAGGTCAGAAAGTTGCATAATCCAATCCAACCCTTTCAGTTTTTTTTTTTTTTTTTTTTTGTCTTTTTGATGCAAACCTGACCTGCTTTTTCCTTCTTTCTGACTTTGGCACACTTTAAAAGGAAGATAAAAACATGTTGCTGGAATATATTGGAAACCGACAGATATCCCGACCAGGGCCAGCCGAGATGTAAATTTTCTTGTTTTTAAACTATTGGCCATTACAATACCAGTTTTGTTTTCTAACTAGCACACGGGCGGTTAGCACAAAGATTATGGCTTGGAAATTCGATATCCAAATTGCTCGAATCCCAATGAAGTTTTCTTACAACTCTTGCAAACCATTAAAATTGGAAATTTATTAGCGTATAACGTCACTGTTTCGGAAAGATTCATAATCCAGGTGGTTGTGGTATACATGAACTAATTGTCAGACCTAGGTAGCTAGATTTCTGTTTTCATCATTCCTCAATGCCTGTACCAGCAGGCGGGACCCAACTCAACCACTCCTGAATGCCCGCGTTTCCATGAAAATGTCATCATTACATAAAGAATAATGTGGCAATTATCTTTTTGCCCATAACATCGGATTTGAACGAATGAAGAAAATTTTCAGACGAAAATTGAGCAGCAAATGAATCCCATACAAATTACATTCCTTTATTTATGCAGTCCATGCATAAAGCATGCATGCAACAAACAATTTATTGCTATGTTAATTCATGATTATTTTTTTTTAAAAAATAAGAATCTCAAATATCATAATCATGGGGAGAAATATGTTTTTTTTTTTATAATAAACTTTTTTTTTTTCTGAATCGGCAGAATAATTTGAGATTGTTTGTACTGAAATTGGAATCTTTGCCAATGGATTTAAAGTTCAATGTTATCATAATTGTTTTTTTTTTTTTTTTTTGTCTAATGGAATTCTGAATTTGGAAAGGAAGTGTATTGTAATTGCTAGGAAATCTAGCGTGCACGCCATGATATCCAGGGAATCTTCGCCTATTGTTTGGCTATTTTCATTTTCACAAATTAATTTCTGTTCGATGGAGCAGAAAAGGCTAAGGTAGCCGACATATTAAATTACTTTTTATTAAATGGCAGATTCCAAAAGAAAGCAATAGAAAATTACACCGTGGGACGTTTATTTTGAAAGGTGGGCCAGTTATTATGTTCATAAATTATTTAATTTTTTATTAAAAAAATTAAAATAAATATATTAAAATATTTATCATGCTAGGACTTCAAATGATATACACTATGTTGTGTAAAAGATGTTATACTATTATAGTGGCGGTGTGTTGAGTTTTTAGATGTAATTATTAACCGTGGTGATCCCCCTTCCTAAAACCTCAGGCCTGTAATATTTTTATTTAATTTAATAATTAAAAATAAAAAATATATTTTATTGTATTATATATATACACACACTATATTATTTAGTAAATATTATTACATACTTAATTATTGGAGTCTCATGTAATACAACAAAAATTATTAGCAACCCAGTTTTTTGCTAAAATAGAAAAAATCCATGCATTCTTTGCCAATATCATTATTATATAAATTACCAAAAGCTTCATGGCATCGGACTGTTGGAGTCTTCCATGCGACTACTGACCGGCTTTGGATAACAGTGAGTATTTAAATGTATCCTGATTCCTTGCAAGATTTTTTTCCTGATTTCAAACGGGACTACTACCATTGTGGGCTTTTTGTTTTTTTTTTTCAACGGAGGAAAGCTATTAGATAATTGCGTTATCTCAAAACGTCCTTACGAAGAAGTCCCGTGAATTGTGGGCGAAAGGGGGGGTCTACTAATTGGTGGGCAGCAACCCATCACATCTCAACAATTAATGCTCAGATCTAAAGAGATTCTCAACAATTAACTTCTAATTATACTTTTTTTTTTTATTATATAATTTAATAATCACGAAAACTTAAAATTTAGGATGAGATTAGACACATTGAACCTTATCCACAAAAAATAACTCCTCTCCAATTCAATCAAACCTCAAAAAAAAAAAAAAAAAAAAATCCTAATTATGAAATGTAAAAGATAATATTCTTCGGCTTTGGTTTCTGAAAAACCAATTGCATGTACTAAAAATAGAAGGGGAAAAAGAGAAGGTGGGTAAGAAAATATCATTTAGACTAGAGATTGATTAATGAAAATTGAACATTGGCCTTAAGAGATTATACAAGAAACTGGACCAACAAAATAAACCCATACACTGAATTCACAAAACAGCATCCCCTCACTCACAAACTGCAACTCCCCCTGATATTTACACATCCCATCTAGCCAGAACAGAATGATAAACCACAACAACCAAAAAAACAAAAAAAAAAAAAAAAAAAAAAAAAAAGAAAGGGATCGCAAACAAGCAACTGAAATTGAAACTGATGCCTCATGCTGAGAAAACCACCAGACAATGGCCTCCTCCTATTTTTTGTCATGGAAGGAAGCTAACAAAGAGGACAGGGGCATGAAAGGAGCGGTTGGAAAGATGGGGCGAGGATGTCTGCTCAATGACCACCCCAATTCTCTCAGCTACATCAATCACAAACTTAAAGGCCAATCTCATCAGTGCTATGCACAACTCCAACCTCTGGATCATTATTGCTGCAAAATATACACACGTAACCAAAGCACAAATGACTCTTTTAATCCCCTCTCCTCTTTCTCCGTGTCACCCACTTTTTGTTTCTTCAAATAGAAGCCGTGTATGTAGCAAGAAGAAATGAAAGGCTTACCCGTAGAACCCAAGAAGCAGTGTCAAAAAATGAAGAAGATTTGGCTCTTAGTGGGATGTGAAATTTGAAGGTAACCTAATGGCTTAATTTGGCTTTTGGAGGAATCAAAGGGCCATATATATTTATACACGGTCACTCACCCCCTCTTGTGTTCACGAACGGCTGAAGACCGACAAGTTATGCTATTTACGGTTAAGTCTAAGGTTGAGCCGTTCGAGTAAGAGGCTGAGAGGAGCCGTGTGTTTCCGCTTTACCTAGGCGGATTATGTTGGTTTTAGGGTAGCATTTATCTTTTGCCTACGATTGACTGACGTGCAAGCAAAATAATTCACCCAAACCCCTCGCATCCAAATCCAAGGGAAGATGCGTTTTCACATCTCTTAGGGATCTTATCTGGCTCATAAATTTTCAAACGGATTGTTCGTTGGTCTCACATTTTAATTGCTTTTATATATAATATTACTTAAAAGAAGAATTTTGTGTATATATATATACCAAAAAAAAAAATAAAAGGTATTTTGTACGGTATTTTGTTGACAGCATGATCGATATAAATTTTTTATCATATATATACAGATAAAGGCTGATATAGATAGAAATATATTAAATTAAAATAGAAAAATATTTATTCTTAATTTATATATACAAATAACCATAATATCGATTAAGTCACTATTTTTTTTTAAATTTTTTTTTATAGTAATTAAATATGCAATGCAGAAAAAGATCAAATTTAATGCATCATAATAAGACTAAATTTTCCAAAACTACTCGTTACAAGTACATGAATTAGTTTAAATATACATAATTATCCTAATACTCTGATTAGTCTGTATTATCCCATCCCACATCAAGGATTCAAGTAATTCCGGCGGACAAGCAGCCAAAACTAGGGTCTTCGCCGGTTCCCACCAACTCTATCCCGTGTGATACGCGACAGAATTGGGAACATACCGTGACATGACCCTAATAATTTCTATTACATGCCAAGGGGCGTATCGAAGAATGATAAGTTTAATAATGAATATGTGGGACCCATCCGGCCGGGGAAGGAACATGGTCCACTGGCAACCAATTCTACTGCGCCCATTGTTGCTGCTGGTAGCCGTTTCTAATGACCTTAAAAGAGATGGCAGTAATTAATAATGATAGACAGTGACTAGGGATTTACGACTGCATGTGACCACGAAAACCAGCAAAACACTTCTGGTTTTTTCAGTTCACTTTTCAGACTTTCACCCCAACTTTTTTGTTTGTTCAACGACTCCAACTTTAATGCATCGGGATTCGTTTTCCTTTTCATCTATGGGCCATCGCAAAGTTAATTTCTCTAATTTTATTATTATTTTTTTAATTTTACACCTCACACCTTACATCTCCATAATATATATATATTAATAATTAAGATATTGATAAAGAATAAAGAAGTTGTTTTTTAATATATTAAATATAACCATAATAATAACAAGATTTTAATTTTAAATTTAGATGAGGACGTGACTTGCCATATAAGTTTACCAAAGTTCATGTCTCGTTAAACTTGTCATATTAGGAAACTTGCAAATATAATGGTTTAGGTAATTTAGCAAAAGGGTAATCAAATTTAACTAACTATATTTAATTTGGTTCACCACAAAAGCATAATTTCTTGGAGTTTCAAATCCAATTCCTTGGGAATTAGGTGGGTACACGCCATCATTTTTAGCAAACAATCAAACTGTACCGCCTCTAGAACAAAATTGACAACATTTCTTTTTTTTTTTTTTTAAAAAAATATATCTTAATCACTTCAACCACACGGCATGATTTTTCCTTGATAGCTTTAATTATTGTTTGACTTGGCAGTTACCTGCATCATCATCCGAAAACACACACACACACACACACACACACACACACACACACACATATTTTAAGTAAGAACATAACTAAATGTTCCTCATGTTTCTTCCAAAACATGAATGCTTTTCAACTACGTCTCTGTTCTGTTTGAAATTTTATCTTTATCCATAATTTATACATCGGCGGCATTATTTTCAAGAATAATTCTACCAGTATTAAAATATTCATCATGTTTTTTTTTGCCCTACGTTTTTCTTGCTTGAATCCATAAGTGAAGTTTTGATACGACACATAAAATGTATCGTGTGTTTTAATATAAATTTTATAATAAAAATTATTATTTTTTAATAAAATTAGTTTTCATTCAAATGATATGATATTATGCTCATTTTATCATGTCAATTCATTCACTTTATACTTACAATGTCTTTTGTCCAGTATACTTTGCCAAAGTCATCTAGGAAATTAAAAATATTTTATTTTTTAATTTACAAGTCAATGAAAATTTTTACAAATAAATACCTTATTAAAATAAATCATATATATATATATAGGAAAAAGAGTAGGCCGGAACCCCAAAGTCTTAACAGAAAGGCCCACAAGAAAACCCAGTCAACACAACGCCACGCTGGCAAAATGTGGCCGTTAAAATTAGAAATCTGCGTGGTAATGACGTGGTCTTGATGCCTTTGCTAATTTCCTAAGATGCCCCTTCCCTGTAGATACCCCAGGAATCCAAAATACTTTGCACAGTAAAAAAATAAAAACAGCAGAGAGAGAGAGAGAGAGAGAGAGAGAGATGATTCTTCTGTCTTGCTAGGGTTTCTTGGGTCAAGATTGAATAATGGATTATGATTTTTGATCATGGAAACCATGTAGTCTGTTTGTAAATTATAAAAGATTCTTGATTTAAACCCCCGCAGAAATTATCTCTCTTCATCTCTAGACTTGTGTAATTTCCCACCTTTTGTTTTGTTTTGTTTGTTTTCTCTGTTATTACACTTTCTTGAATCAAGATTCAATAGAAAGTTCCACCATCATTGCATTAGACCCTGGCAAAGCAAAACCCAGTTGGAATCTGCTCTCTTCATCAATCTGTTTATAAATCACTTGTTCCCATTAACTTAATATTTGCTGTCCTTTGGCAGTCAACCAACAAACAGAGGTAGGCTTGGTATCCAAAAGAAATTTATTTCCATGTTGACATAAGAGAATTGTCATTTACAGTACTTGATCATTTGCAATATATTTGCACTGAATGCGAGATTAGCTGCAGCTGTGAGCATGTCACATAACGTAATTCATTCGAGATTTGCTGGGAGTAAAATTTGATAAGACAAACTATGTGCTAAATTTGCATGATTCAAGCTTCTTTTGATTAACCTCAGTTGTTAGTGCATCTTACTAAATTGCTACAGCTAGACAACCTGCTTGATATTAAGAAGTTTTGTACACTTAGAGAGAGATTAAGAGAAAAGAATGAAGTTGAGATGAAAGCCTAAGTTTCACTTTTTGTCAATAACAATCACTGTTGGACAAGAGGACAGCAGAGAAGGCTCAACTTAATAGCTTAAAACCTCAAGAAGAAGGTACTCTTCGCTTTGATGACGATTGAATTGTGATATATTTCCGTGATCTTAATTGTGAATACAGAAACAAGAACTATATAAGCCTAAACAGCGACTCAATGAGTTTATTGAGGAGAGGCAAGGGTCATTTTTTGCTCCATGACCTTGAAAACTGACTGGCTGTTTCCCCTTTGCTCCCCAACATTCTTCATCGTGTTAAATTATTTAATTAATATACTATCTGTGGGTGGCTAGCAGAAATAGATCGAAAACAGGCTGAGATGGTTGCTGCACAAATAGCAATGGAAGAGCTTCGTCAACGAGATCAGTTACTGGAAACTGAAGATGAAATGTTGAAGGTTAAGACCTTGAGCGTCTTTCCTTGCATATGCTTTTCAGTGGATTATACGAAGTTTCACGTTGCATAGAGTACTTCTTATTTTACATTTTTCCTCATATTTTACGTTTGTGTCCTTCAATATGAGTAGATGGAGAACATGAACCCTAAGAAGAAGAAGATGGAACTGGAAGGAGAAGTGAAAAATCTCTCCAGCCAGCAAAATCTCCAGCAGCACATTAATCATCATGCAGAAATCAAGACAAGATGTCCTGAATATTTTGAATGTTGCTACAAAAAATGTAATCTTTTTCTCATCTTCAATCACTTCCCAAACCAACACAATGCAGCAGGTGGAAAATAGTTTGCTCAAGCAACAAAATGAAGACCTTAGCTTCAAACTGCATCAAGCGAAGGTTAGTCTTTCACATGTCCGAGAAGATCTTGCACATTATTGTGCTTCTAGTGGAAAAAGCCCCCACATAAATTTTGGTGGGAAGCAACAGTTGATAAACGAAACTGAAGGTTGGCGAAGATGAAAAATTAGCTGTTACTTACATTGATTGCTAGCGTTGATGACTTATAACAGTTGAGTGAATCTGTTACTGGAAACTGAGGATGAACAGGTGAAATTAGCACAGAAGTTTCTGAGATTGTGTACCAACATTTTGAAGGTCAGTGACAGACTAGCTAATATAAATGGCTTATCTAGTGCACAAGCCTCTCAGACTTGTATGCCTGGAAAAGAATCTGTACACAGCCGTAGTTTTACTTTATTAAGAATTGACTGTTTCTACAATTTGAACTTGCTCTAGCTCACAATCTTTTGCTATTATAGCAAAGCTCGCCCTTTGACTAGCTAAGTCGTTTGGCTGAAAGGAAAGAGAGAGAGAGAGAGAGAGAGAGAGACCTGTCTCATCCGATCGAAGCTCTGAGGCAGCTGGAATAACGAAACCTGTTTCCAACATAACACTTGCTGTTGCTGAAGAGGCACTTGACCAACTAAAAATTTTAAAATCATTTCACTGGAAAGAGAACTGCAAGATTTGACCTACGAGGGAATACATTTTCTTTCTATTTTGTTGGATTTCTTTGCTTCATCAAGCAAAGCAGTGCTTAGCAACAACTTGAATATTGTAATTGCTGACAAAAAAGCCATAATTCAACTGCAGAATAGAATTGTCAGCTAGAGAATTGGATTGTCTGAGCTCGCTACACCCATCAAGTCAAGGACGGAGGAGAACTGTCATATTCCGACAGAGGGCCAAGCTCCATTTTTTTCCTTCTTGAGACAGATAGCATTCGCTGTTTGCTAACAATTGTAAGACAAAAGTTGTCAAGCTCTGATATGTTCATACTGTCTTTTCTTTTTTCTTTTTTCCTTTTTTTTTTTTTTTTTTTTGGGGTTTCCTTGATATCATTTTTGTCTCTGATTATTTTCAAAGGCCTGAATTATACACATGTTATGTAGATTTCCCGCTCAAACGTATGCACTTTTTTCCAGCGGAAAAAGTATAAATATTTTAAAAAATTTGTATCACCGTACCACTAAAGCAGATAAAAATTTGAAAATTAGAGTTATTTCTAACTTGAATTATCTGTTTTTCTCCACAAAAAGAAAAAAGAAAAAAAAATCAAAAAACCAAAAACAAACGGTAGGAAATAAAAAAATAAAAATTTCCGTTAGATTCTACGGCGTCGTATGGACGGAAAGTCTGTCCTCGTTCCCTACTGTACCCGATCATGGCTCCAAACCTTGAACCTTAAACCCTCCTCCCAGAAAAAACCCAACAAATAACTTTTCCGCAGAACATCTTTACCTTCCGCAATTTTAACAATTTTCTCACTTAGGTTACGAACTATCATCCGAGGAACTTACAGCTCTGAAAATTTTGTTTAGAGGAAAAGGAAGAAAGGTGTCTTTCTTTCGTGATTGTCGAAAATGGCGACCCCATATCCATTACCGTTGTTATCTGCCTCTTGCCATTTCCGGGCCTCCGCTAAAACGGCCCTTAGAGTTCATTCCCGCTTCGTTCGTGAGCTCAAGGTGTAAGGCTTTAACCTTTTCTCTTTCTCGGCGTTCTCTGTTCCGTTTTACATGTTTTTGAACTAATATTTGCGCGAGATTTTAATTTCAATGCGTGGATGTTTTCTTCTTCCCTCTGTTTCTTTGTTATTTTTTCGGGTTGGGAGCGTGGGATGGGGTTAAGGGATTTATGTTTTATTGGGAATGGATTTATTTGACGGGATAGTGGGATTTATGTGTTAGGTTTGGGGATTTCGAGCCAAGTATGATTGTTACATTGAATTAAGTAGGTCTGATGGACTACACTACATGACGCTTCTTTTATGATTTGGTAGAGTAGCTTCGTTCTTGTTTGGGTTTTGTCTGTTGATTTTCGGTTTCCATAGTTTATTTGGTTCTCTCAGTGGATTTGTTTTATTTATGCTAACATACAAATGTTGTAAATGAGTTGATCATGGATCTTTATATATTTCTCCAAGCCATTTACTCATCACGTTTTTGTGTGTTTAATTAAGAATTTTGACCTTGAAGGATTTGTTTGAATTCAGCGGGTTTCTGGTCTGTCCTACATTTCTTAAGAGTTCTGGTGTAAGGGTGAATGGCCACTCACTGTTTGATGTGTAATTGGAATGCTTCATTTCATTTCTGTGAGTGTCTTTGCATGTCTGCTGTCTTCTTCAATTGATCAACATCAGTTCTTTGCAGCAGGGCCCAGCACAAGATTTTAAAGTGTATAGCTGCAATTTGAGGGTTAAGCCAAATGACATCTCGCAGAATACTAGGCTGAGTGTCTGTTGTGCAGTAAATATGGCTGCCGGACAGTCGGGTGATCCTGAGAAGATAAACATAGAGTATTTATTGGACAAGGCAAGAAATTTGTGGGACAGTTCTCCTCAGCCAGTCAAGAGTTTCCCTTGGAATAGAGCATTGGAGAACTTCGTTCAGCTCATCCTTGATCTTACAGTGACAGTTGTCAAGTACCTTTCTGTACCTTTGCTGCTGGTTTCCTCTCTCAGCGAGATGTCATATTGTGCTCATCAAAAGAAGTTGCTTCTTGTCACTTTTCCACTGCTCCTTGGCATTGCTGTTGCTGGAATCTTACGGGAAACTGCAGTGGAAATTTCTCCTCTCCTCAAGGTTGACAATACTAATTAAGTGCAAATTAGTTATATAGGATTAGGAGTCTTAGCTATTGGTTGAGTTGACAACCATAGGTTCCATGCAACTGAGTCTTTAGTGTTGCTGTAGATGCCAACACAGAGTGAAAAGAAGAGAAAAAGAAAAGAAAAGAAAAGAAAAAAAATATATATATATATAGAGCAAATGTGGTTGCAGATTCTGAGTTGTGAATGGAGAGGGTACCTGTTTCTTCTCCTTGAGATAAATACATCCTGCAACATATCCCATAATCAAGAAACAACAAAACTGTAGGCTATATATAGCTCCCTATGAAAGTATGACAAAGCCAAAATGTTTTCTACTTCTTTTTATGTCTTAATGAAATATGGATGCCCTCCTGCCTGAGTAACAAGTTGTTGATGGTCACAACCAGCCACTCTTTAATGCAACTGTCAGGCATCGCATTGAGAACCCTGTTTTTGTTTTGGGATAATATTGGCCTTCAAACTGTTTGCCTGTGGACAAATGAATGGACAAATCTACTTACAGCTCCTCTAATATATTGTCTGGTTTTTGGTTGGCAGGATGCAGAAGTTCCATGGCATCTGATAGCCATAGCCATGTTCTTTACACTGATCAAATTGCCAGGTCCATATTACCCATATTGGGGGCGGATATTCATTCCACACTTGGCCAATGGGGTATTATGGAGGACTGTGTGGTCTTTAGTATTTTGGCATAGAAGACCCAAAAAGGCATCAGGAACACTGTTATTCAACAATTCAGTAGATGGCAGTCATTCTGAAATAAATAATCTCTAAACTCTCTGGTACTTGACCATAGCATTAACATTTTTCAATGTTCCCAAGATCTTTATTATTGTTCATGATGAAAGCTAGCTGATACTAATATACTTTAGCCTTTTTGTAATTTCAGTTTGTCATTTGTGTGATTTGGCGACCCCATGGTCAGTATTGCGAATCAAGATTTAGGTGGTCACTGAACATTGAAGTAACTTGAAGGAGGAGGCAGTTTTGTATAGGAACTTAACTGTATATTGCCTGGACAACTGGATGTTTGTGGTGGCCAAGGTGACTATTGGCGTTGATTGGCTTGTGCTGACAATTGACCCACCAGGTGGAGATATTGCAAGCTAATAGGCACGATGAACTCATGGTCAAATAGCAGCATCTTGCAAATAAGGCCTTTTAATGTGATAATATATCCAAGCAAGATATACATTTTGATAAGATGGGTCCAATTATGTGCAATTTCTCAATGTAGCTTGATCAAATGTGTGCAAATTTGTTTCAACTGTATGATGTTTCTGATATAAGATGCAAGATTTTCTGGGAAGTGTGATTGAGCATTGAATGTAATGTGACTCAAAAAATGGAGGGATGTGAATTTGATCTCATATTTCGTTCGTGAATTAATACCCCTATTTTTCAAGTGAGACGGGGAATGGAAATTCAGATAATGTGGAAATTTGAATGGAATCACCGCTTAGCTGAGCTCCACCACCTCAAACTCAAAGCCCCTACCAAACATTTGACTCCGAGTATGCGTTGTAGTATGTTTACTATAGATAGCTGAAAAAGTGCTGTCAAGATTCATTGCAACAAATGGTAAATTATGGGAGAAAACTTCAACAAAGATAAAAATTGAGGGCTATAATGTAAATATGAATTATGTTATAAATTATTAGAGATGAAAATGTAATTGAAAACAATTTGAAATGATCGGTAAAAAACGGCGTCATTTTGAGTATTGTTAGAAGGTCCTAAAGCTACTCCGTTTCTTCATCGCCGTCCATAAGATTAATCTCCCGGGGCTCTTCTTCCTCCCCTTCCTTTCTTCTCTTTACTAAACTCAGCCGCTGGGCCCGGTGGCGCCTCACCGAGTTATTCGCGGCGGTGAAACGAGTTGGCAGCCATGAGAGAGCAACAGCCAGCATCAGAAGAACAACAGGAACAAGAGCAGAAAGAGCTCAACGACGGCGGCAAGAGAAAACTGGAAAACACCATTGAAATCGCCAAACAGAAGGTTCTAGAACTCGCTTCCCGATTCGTCAATGACGCCGACTCCAAACGCCCCCGCCTCGGCTCCGACAACTCCTCTGACCCGTCCTCCGACCCCGCTCCTTTCCCTGGTACTGTTAAACTCTTGCCCTCTTTCTAATGATGTCTGGGGCTTTTTTCTTTTTCCTTTTTCTCCCACTTATGCATTAAGGTTTTAATGATTTAAGTTTCTGTCAATATTGTAGATGCTTGTTCTGTTGTGTTAGATGCTCAAGAAATGGAATGTGTTGGATATTGTTGTCTGAATTAGGGTTTTGTCGGGAATTTGATGTATTTGAGACAATGGTATGGGAAACAATGTTTTGTTTGTAGAGGAAGCTTGAAGCCAATCCACTGTTGTCAACCGATTGCCAAATTGGGGGCTGCTTGTTTTTGGAGCCAGGACATTACTTTATTGTGACTGAAACTGGATGATAAAATTGAAAAAGGAAAAGACGGGGACAAAGGAACACCGTGTGATGGTGCTATACATCTCTGGGTTATTTTATAGTTCATTGTTTATATTGCAGTATAGCTTCAAATCCCTGAAGGATTTAGACTATGTTTTTCTTACACTCTCACTTTATGCGGACATGCTAATGCAAACTATATAATCAATCCTTAATTTACTCTTACAAATGTTTTGCTTTTTTTTTTTTTTTTTTTGTGGGTGATAGTTTCCACCTGATTTTGTTTACTCATGCTTTGTTTCAGTTCCTTTTGCTGCTCAACAAAGTCAATATCACGGTTCACAAGCCACAATTAAGAAAATCACCATTCCAAATGGCAAGGTATGATATCGTCTTGCTGCTTCTCAACTCTGGCATTCTATCTGTGGACATCCTTGTCACACAAATCTTGCTTTACAGGTTGGTGTTGTTATAGGGAAAGGAGGAGAAACTATAAAATATATTCAAATGCAGTCAGGAGCTAAAATCCAAATTACTAAGGATCAAGAATCTGATCCCCATGCTCTAACAAGGGATGTAGATTTGATGGGTACCTCCGATCAAATTGGCAGGGCAGAACAACTTATCAATGAAGTCATTGCAGAGGTGCGATTTATACAATAGACCTTTCTCTTGGAAATAATGAATATTCATTCTCATTGTAATTGTTCCTTTATAAGTTATTGGAACAGACAGATTCAGGGGGCTCTGCCTCGTCTTCTGTTCATGGAGTGGATCCAAAGCAAACTGGAGCCGAGCAATTCTCAATGAAAGTTCCCAATGACAAGGTAAATTTAGTGAAATTGTTTTCATAATTATTGCATTTCTAGTGTGAAGATGTTTGTTTTAGTTTACAAATTCTGTGATAACAATTCTTGTAGGTTGGTTTGCTCATTGGCAAGGGTGGTGAGACCATAAAATACATGCAAAACAAATCAGGGGCTCGGATGCAGGTATGCTGGAAATTTGATAGAGAACTATTGATGGTGATATATTAACACCATCCTCTTATGAAGAATGACTAAGGATATATTTATGGCAGTAATGGGATTTTCATATGTGAGTGGTTGCATGCACAGTTTTATTGTATGATGGTGTCAATAAGAAACTGATGGTTTCAATTAGATATGCAGTACAATCGTGGAAGAGACAATATTGTTTGGTTTAGTGTCCTATAATGATTGAGCAGTGTGTCAATGCCCTTATCTTTGGGGAATAGATAGATATTTTGAAGATTAGACCCTTTCAATTGGACCTTAATCAAATTGATATGACTTTTTCTTTGAAAAATTAAATATTTAAGGGCCACCTCTTGTGGTGGATGCCTAAAATATGTTTGTGTTGCAAGTAATCATGTACAATGCCCGTCTCAGTCTCTCCCATTTGAAATCTGTAAAGGTCATGCACACCAATCAAGTTTGTCAGTTGCTATTGGCAATAGTTTGAATAGTTTCATCACTTTAACAATGTGGCTAGTGTTATTCCCCACACCACTCCCCTCTGTCTAATATCTTGCTACTTAGTGTAAATTACCTTTTAACACAAGGATGCAGAACCTGTTATAGTCTGATGTTAGATAGCCTTGATATGTGCACCATTTTTCCTTTTCTTGAACTTGAAACACTAACACAGTAGGCATTTGTGTGATTTGCATGTTGCTACTAACAGTGCTTGTTGTATTCACCAGAGTGTATATATGTTGAATTCTTTCCTTGTATTTCTGTTTCCAGATTATTCCACTACACCTACCTCCTGGTGACCCATCAACAGAGAGAACAGTGTATATAAATGGTTCAACAGAACAGATTGAGGCAGCAAAAGAATTAGTTAATGATGTAATGAGTGGGGTAAGTTGTGTGTACCTTTGGTGACTAATTAAGAGTTTGTTAGACATTTTAACTTGGGTAACCATTTAGCTTGGGACTTTTCCTTGCCTGGTTCATGATTATAACTTATTCACCATTTTGTGTGAGAAAAGAAAAGATATACATGGATCTATATTGGGTATTATGTGTGCTTGACATGGTGCATTTTTTACTATTGGTCTTGGCATTACTTTATTGCCAACTTGAGTTGACTCCATCAAACATAACATGGCATCTATGTTTTTGTTTTAATTTTTGGGCAACACATTTGTTATAGAGGTTGTAATTTTAAGTTAAGATTTCAATATTGTTTTCTGGACATTTGCTTTTGGTTGTTTTCTTGTTTTCAGTCCTTTGCTCACATTGTTTCTTTCACAGAAACGTATCATAAACCCAACTGCATCAAGTAACTATCCACAGCCAGGTTACCCCACTGTGGGAAATTGGGGCCAGCCAGGACAACAGACTATGGAGCAACAGCCCCAGTATGCATACACACAACCTGGAAATCATCCCACACCTCCTCCATACTATGGTAACTACCCAACACAGCAACCATCTTGGTATCAGTCAAACCCATCAACCATATCTCAAACACATCAGCCAACAGCTGGTTATGGTTATTATGGACAACAACCACAAGTGGGATCAGCTGCACTTAATCCCAGTTACAGCTACAGCCAGACACATCCTGTTGCCAGTAACAGTTACGATCAGGGCTACAGCCAGCAACCATCAAATTATGGACAAAATGTCTCCAACCAGTTTTCAACTTATGGACCACCTAATTTGACATCTCAACAGTATGAAACAGTTTCCTCCCAATTGACTCAATCAGCTTCTCCATATGCACCACCTGCTTATACTCAATCAAGTGCCAACCCTCAAGCATACTGGAGTTCCTCAAGCTTCACTGGCCAACCGCCAGTTCAATCAGTATATGATCAGACAGGTTATTCCCAGGTTGGTTATGGAGGATTGCAGCAAAGCCAGGTCCCATCCTCAACAACTGAGTCAATTTATGGACAAGGTGGATATTCTCTTCAGCCAGCACCTGCACCTGCGAATTATGTTCAGGGGACACATCCTGTTGCTTATGGACAGCCGCAGCTAGAGATACAGCAACCCCAGTCACAACCAGCAAACAATGGGCTTTCACAATCATTGGTTTATGGATCAGAGACACTTGATGAGAATTCAAATGTGGACTGTGTTTCAAATCCTGCTGTGCAGGAAGCTGTTCCTTCGAAAAGCTGAAGGTCGAACTGCTCAAATGTGGCATTTGCATTCCTTGTCAATCCTATTTCTTTCATGATAATCCCATTGTCTCGTGTATAACACACTGCACCATTGCAGGAGTTCAACACTTCAGCTCTTTGATGTTTGAAAATTTTGTCCAACTGATCAATTTTTCACATTCATTGGGATTATAATCTGACAATTGATAGAATATGCAGTCTTATGTTCTCTCCTATTATTTTGTGGAAACAACCATGAGGGGCTTGTGTGAAATTTTCCGTAGGCAGTGGTCTTTGGTGTCCACTGATTTGATTGTCTCATCATTGTTCACTTTAGGTCATGTTGTAACTGAACCAGAAAGAAGGATCGACTTCCAATTCAAAAGCTTGAAGTATTTCGCATGGTTAAGGTAGCCGCTGACGAGCAGCTCTGCCTTTTTAGGCACAAATTTTTTTGGCCGGATCAGTCGGTTAAATTGTGAGCTTTTTTGTACGTGGTTATTTGTTTTATCCTATTAAAAATATTCTATATATTTAGAATTACAAAAAAAAAAAACTCAGGTTTCTTTTAGCAGCACTTCAGATCCATCCCGCCCTGAAACGAGCCCTGTTTTGGAACTTGGGGAACATGGGGTAAGTCTATGTTATGTTACTGTTCACGTGAATAGCAAAACAATAACGTTGGAGGCGCCAAAGATCCACACAATTCTC
Source organism: Kandelia obovata (assembly GCA_021464305.1). Lineage (NCBI taxonomy): Eukaryota > Viridiplantae > Streptophyta > Magnoliopsida > Malpighiales > Rhizophoraceae > Kandelia > Kandelia obovata. The sequence continues at coordinate 3,619,865 of CM038476.1, forward strand.
TCAAGTTCTCCGGATGTCTAGAGCCAAGCAAATGTTGAATTCTCAGCCATTTTTTTAATCTTCCCAGATTTTCTCTTTTCTCCTGTTCCTTAAAAGCTGCCATCTGGTTTCTTGCTCAATCCCTAATCTCACGGTTTTTACTTTCTATATCTTTCTGAGTGCCTTTACATACACGAGTGAAGAACAGAGTAGGGAAACCCTTTTTCTCTGGCTTTCTCGATCAAGAAAGCCAGAATCTTGCGCAACCCCCTGTTTCTTGATACAGAGTAGTGCTGCAAAACAACCCATCAGCGAATTAGTTGTCATACGTATCTGCATTCATTCTTCTTGAACTTGTCCTTCATTTTCTACTCTCGAGGACAAAAGGGTTGCTGGAAAACAAAGAATAATTCTTGACAATAATAGAAAACTGGCGGAGAAAGATGCAAGGACCTGCTGGAACTGGTAGACCTCCTGGCAAACAGTTTCCGGTGGGATTTCGTTTTAACCCAACGGACGAACTATTGATGGGGAATTACCTCTACAAGAGACTCAAAGGAATACTGAAGGAAAATGAGAAGGCCATGGTTCCGGAGTGCAATCTATATGGGAAGAATGAGCCATGGGAGATATGGGAGATGTTTGGAGGCGATCGTCTGCCTGACTCTAGAGGTCTGTTCTTGTTTACCACGTTGAAGCGTAAAGGTACCGGAAAACACTTCCATCGCACTGTCGGGTACACTCATGGTTTATGGGAGCGAATCGGACATGTACGTATTCAGGTATGGGTTAAAGGTGAGGATAATAAGACCCATTGCGTTAAGGGATCTAAGAGGAAGTTTCGTTACAAGAATTACATTTATCCCTTCTCTGACCAGAAAGGCCGTTGGGTCATTAATGAATACACCATATCCGGAGAGTCCGACTCAAGAGAGTCCAATGATGTAGCCCTCTGTCTATTGTGCAAGATTGACATTCCTGTTGCTACTTCTAAAGGACAGGGCAATGCTGAGATACTGGCAACGGCATCTGCTAAGAATAAGAGGAAACTGAATGCATATGAGAACTGGATGGCTACTAATCAAGAACTGCTAGGCAATATACAAAGAAGCATGAACCTTAGATCTATCAATGAGGGGGGGGCACCAATTGCAGCAACTGCACCGATTGATGGGCTTTATATTTTGGAAAGTTCTGGTCAGGAGACAACTGGACCTGCCAGGTTATCCTTTTCGACTGCTGATGAAAACTTCTCTTCTGATTGTTTAATGGATCTTAACTTCAGTACGGAGGAGCTGCTGGAACTAGTAAGTGACCACTGCTAGGGTTTTTCCTATTTTTGGCAATATATTTGTTTAAAAGGTTATAATTTTAACTGAAGACATTTTCTTTTTTGGTTGTTTCCTTGTTTTCAGTCCTTTGCTAACAATTTCCCTTTCCCAGAAACGTATCTTCTGCCCAACTGCATCAAGTGAGTATCCAGAGCCAGGATACCCCACCATGGGAAATTGGGACCAGCCAGGACAACTTACAATGGAGCAGCAGCCCCAGTGCACGTCCACACAGCCAGGAAATCATCCTACACCTCCTCCATACTATAGTAACTACCCAACCCGGCAACCATCTTGGTATCAGTCAAACCCATCAACCACATCTCAAACACCTCAGCAGCCCCAGTGCGCATACACACAACCAGGAAATCATCCCACACTTCCTCCATACTATAATAACTACCCAACCGAGGAACCATCTTGGTATCAGTCAAACCCATCAACCATATCTCAAACACCTCAGCAGCCCCACTGTGCACACACACAACCAGGAAATCATCTTACACTTCCTCCATACTATAGTAACGACCCAACCCAGCAACCATCTTGGCATCAGTCAAACCCATCAACCATATCTCAAACACCTCAGCAAGCTACAGCTGAGTGGAATATCAACTACAGCTACAGCCAGATGCTTCCTGTTGCCAGCCACAGTTATGATCGGGGCTACAGCCAACAACCACCAAATTATGGACAAAGTGTCCCCAACCAGTTTACAACTATGGAACAGCAGAACCCATATGCACTTCCACCTTATGGACCGCCTAATGTGGCATCTCAACTGTCTGAGACAGTTTCCTCCCAATTGGCTCAACTGGGTGCCAACCCTCAAGCATATTCGAGTTCCTCAAGCTTCACTGGCCAACGGCCAGTTCAATCAGGATATGAGCAGACATTTCATTCCCAGACTGCTTATGAAGGGTTGCAGCAAAGCCAGGTTCCACCCTCAACAGCTCAGTCAATTTATGGACAAGGTGGATATTCTCTTCAGCCAGATCCTGCACCTGAAAATTATCTTCAGGGGACACATCCTGTTGCTTATGGACAACCATGGCTAGAGACACAACCCCCATCACAACCAACAAATATTGGGCTTTCACAACCATTTGTTTATGGACCAGAAGCAAATGATGAGAATTTGAATGCGGACAATGTTTCAGATCCTGTTGTGTGGGAAGCTTTTCCTTCGCAAAGCTGAAGGTTGAGCTGCTTAAATGTTCCTTTTGAATCCCTTGGTGATCATATTGCTTTCACGATAATACCAGTGTCTCCTGTACAACACACTGCATCATTGCAGAAGTTAAAACTTTTAGGTCTCACATGTTCGAAAAATTTGCTTAGCTGATCCATTTTTCACATTAATTGAGATTTTAATTGGACAATTGATAGAATTTGCAGTTTTATGTTCTCTCCTGCTGTTTGTATGGAAACAATCCTGACAGGTTTTATGTGAAAATTTCTGTAATCACTAACCAGTGTTCTATGGTGTGAACTGATTGGACTGGCTCTTTATTGTTCACTTGAGGTCAAGTTTTTAGTGAGTTTATTCTTTGTTAGCTGTTCACAAGAATAGCAAACATTAATTGTTGATCATTTTTTTTTTATTAACAATCATTGGTCAATTATTATCAGAATATATGCTTTCTTTTAGTTTCTACCGTTTACACATTGATTAAAACAAATTTCTTTTTTGTGAAAATTGATGGTATTCATTTATAAATAGATGAGAAATATGAATAAGCTTTCAGTGACTTGCTTATTGATGAGGGGGACATCAGGAAAACAGAGGAACTAAATGGTAATATCCAATTTAGTGATTACTTGGTTAGAACAAAAGAAAGCAAAAACAGAAAGGGAGGAGAAGAGATTTGGAAACAAATGCACATAGCTTTGGCGCCATAGATCCACTCAGTTCCCTTAAGTCCTCTTCTGCATGGGAACAAAGAAGACGTTATAGTCTCATCTTTTTCATCATCCCAGATTTAGTCCCTCTCTGTGACGTTCTTGAAGAGTTTTCAATCTTTAATCTCATAGTTCTTGCCTTTTTCTCTTTCTGAGTTTCTTTACATGAGTGAAGGACAGAGCAGACAAACCCTTTTTCTCTGGCTTTCTTGAGGAAAGCCAGAGTCTTTCTTGCACCAAACCCTGTGCGGCACAAAAGAATCCTTCGGTGAATTAGTTATCTTATCTACCTTCATTGTTCTTGGGAAAAAATCCATTGCCGGAAGACAGAATAATTTTTTCAGAGGATAGATAGCAAGTGGATAGGGCTGAAAGAAAGATGCGAGAAACTACTGGAACAGGAAAACTTCTCGGAAAACAGTTTCCGGGAGGATTTCAGTTTACTCCAATGGACGAACAGTTGATGGGGAATTACCTCTATAAGAAACTCACTGGAAGACTGAAGGAAAACGAGAAGGCAGTGGGAGAGCAATGTTCGTAACATACACATTGAGGTACAGATTGAAGTTGAGGATAATAAGGCCTGTTGCGTTAAGGGATCAAAGAAGACGTCTCGTTACAGGAATCCCATATCTGACCAACATGGCTGTTGGATCAAGCATGAATAGATCTCGTCAAGAGAGTCCAATGATGTAGCCCTCTGTCTATTGAGAAAGAAGCACTCTACTGTTGCTGCATCTACAAGAAAGGGGCGAGGCTGTGATACTGGTAAAAAAAATCTGCTAAGAATAAGAGGATTCCAGAATTTTGAGGAGACTGCAGATACTAGCAATAAAGCCCTGAATAAGAAGAGGATGCTGAATGAAAACAAGACCTTGACGGCTAATCAAGAAGTGGTAGATAATGTACAAGAAAACCAGAAAATAGAAACAATTGCAGCAGCTGCACTGGCTGATAGGATTCCATTTGCTGAATGTAATGGTCAGAAGAAAATTGGTGCTGTCGCTGGTGATGATGGCTTTTCTTGGGAAGGTATCAAGGAGTATTCGTTCAATGTTGTGGAGCAGTTAGGTCCCATGGAAGATAGGCCTGAGATGATGAATTTTGACACAACATCTAGCCTGAAAGAGAATGGTCCTGAATCACCACTACTTAGTGGCACTGAAACATTGCTTCAGATGAAATTGACGATGATAATCAATTTTTTCAGCCACATCAATTGGGAGGTTAACTCATTCTAGCAGTTGATTCTGCGGGACATCACACCAAGTCTCATTCAACACACTACCACTGATATGATTCCCAACAAAATTTACTCAGAGAATATGTAGATTGCTGCTGGTTTTATTGCCCTATTTTTCCTTTTTATTTAAGCTAGTTTGGGTTATACAAGGTTGGATGAACATGCTGTAAAAAATAAAGCTTGATGCGCATCAGATTAGTGCTTAGGCAATGCTGCAACGGAGTAACTGACCCTTTTAGAAGTTTTATTTTGTCCAAATTGATCCATAGTTTTCTTGTTTGCCATTATCACCATTGATTTCCAAAATGGATTTTTTTTTTCAACTTTCTGTTTCTTTCTTTTGTTAATGAGCTTTGATTTTCCTGTGCAATGTATATAATTTGTACAAAAGCATCCACATAATCTATCTGATAAAAAGACTTCGAGGCTTCTGCTATGTTTTTCTCTTTTTGGATTCATCTACTACGTTAACATGATCTAACTAGTGCATGGCAGTACAAGAGGTATTGTGAATGTTAATTATCACCATTATCTAAAGGAATTAGAAATTGCAGAAGAAGAACAGGTTTAAGAAATTTATATATTTTCTTTCATTGGTGGAAGTCCTAACTTATCCTTGAGTTGCGAAATTTGACTCTTAAGCCCCAATTCTTTTCACTTTTTTTTTCCTTCTTCTTTTCTTTTCTTAATAAAAAAAAAAATCTAAATTTGTATTGTTAACATGATACATTAGGTTAATCAACATATTGAATTGGAAAAAATTAATGATTGAATGTTTTTATAGATAATTAGATCTCAAACCATATGTTTACAAAACATACGGTTGTTTCCAGCGGCAATTCAGTTCTGTTTTGGAACTAGGACAACATGTGGTGAGTTCAACAACCTCTACGTTGATCATTGGTGCTTTTTTTTTTTTTTGTTAATAATAATCGTTGGTCTATTATTATCGGACTATATAGTTAATTTATAGTTAGTAATTTAAAAACTGATTGAAACAGAATGGCAGTTTCAGGAAAAACAGAGGACGTAAAACGTAATATCCTATTCTCCAGTTAAACTTCCTTGGAACCAAAGAAAAAAAAAAAAAAAAGGAGGGAAACAGAGAGAGATTTGAAAACAAAAGGGAGCAAGCAATCCGAATTTTCCGCGGACTCCGTTTTGGCTTAGGAGTTCTGTTTGTCCACTCTATATATATACATACATATACAGCCTTCCCTTCTAGTTCTACAATTGAAGTGTCTCCACTCAGAGCAAATAGCCAGCCATTCTCTTTGTATCTTGTTCGTTCCATAATCTCTCAGTTTCTGGTTGTTTTGATCGGTTTTGAGAAATTTTTCTTTCTCAAGAAAGCCAGAAGTTTTGGCTAATACCCTTGAAAGGAAACCATAACTGAATTACCCGTATTCTTTGTTCTTACATGATTGCCGGAAAAGAAGAAGGAAACATGAAAGAAATTCTGCATTCGTCGGGATTGAAATTTAACCCGGACGAGGAAGAGTTGGTGGGGACTTACCTGCACAAGAGGAAGATTGGAAGCCTAACACCAATGGAGAAAGCTCTGGTGCCAGACTTTGACTTTTACGGGAAAAGAGAACCGTGGGAAATATGGGAGCTGTTCGAAGGAAGGACTCCGATTGAATGTGACGATCTGTTCTTCTTTACCAAATTGAAGAAGAAAACCTCCAATGGGCATGGCCAAAATATCAATCGCCTTGTTGGGGTCAGTGGGGGTACATGGCATGGTGTGGATTGTGAGACAACCATTAAGGTTCGGCTGGTTGGAGTTCAGGATTGGGTTGTGGGATTGAGAAAGAGATTCAGTTATAAGAATCCCAATTCTGACCAGAATGGCCGTTGGATCATGCATGAATACACGTTAAGAGAGTCCAAAGATGATGTAGCCCTCTGTCGATTGAGAAAGAAGCGCTCTAAGGACGAGGCTGATATACTGGAAAAGGGACCTACTAAGAAGAAAAGGAATTCAGAATTTGAGAAGACTGCAGATACCAGCAATAATGCCCTGCATGAAAAGGAGACCTTTACGCCTAATCAAGAAGCGAGGGAGAATGTGCAAGGAAACCAGACAATGGGCCTTACATTTACCGATGATGAGGGGGCAACAATTGCAGCAACTGCATTGGCTGATGGGATTTCTGTTGCAGAAAGTAATGGCCAGGAGAATATTGGTGCTGCCACTGGTGATGATGGCTTTTCTTGGGAAGGTATGGTGGAGTGTTCATTCGGTGTTGAGGACCTGTTGGCTTATCCGGAAGATATGCCTGAGATGATGAATTTTGGCACAACATGTAGCCTGGAAAGGACTGGTCTTGAATCACCACTGCTTGGTGGTACTGCAACATTGCCCCAACTGCCATCTACTATTGCTTCAGATGAAACAGATAAAGATACTAATTTTCAGCCACATTAATGGGCGAGGCTAGCTCATTCTCTCAGATGCTTCTTCAAAACATCCCAACAAATCTCATTCAAAACACACACAAGGATGATTCCCAACAAAATTTGCATGGAGGATATGTAGATTGCTGCTAGTTTCCCCCTTTTGTTTAAGCTAGTTTGGGTTATTGGGTCGCCCTCTCTCATAGTCTTTATCCATCTGTTTGAGACTAGATTGAAGTTCTTTCTTAGTTTTATGGGCTTGTAGAACGTTAGATGGGGTTGCTGTGAAATATAAACCTTGCTGTACGTCAGATAACTGACCCTTTTAAGCAGTTCATTTTGTCCATATTTGCTCTGCAGTTGAGTTGTACTTGCTTGTCAATATAGTTATTCACTTCCAAAATGGACTTTTTACCTTTTCTCTTGTTAACATGACAGTTTGAGAGAATATGTTGTGCAATGCTCATAATTGTTACAAAGCCTCCACATAATCTTCTGATCAAAAGAAAAAACAGCAGGTTCATGCTTGTTTGCATGCCACTACACGGATCAGAGACAATTATAATCTTTTCAGTTAATAAGAACCACCAAATTCGTAACCGTGTCTGAGCCCGGGTTCGAACCGGGGACCTCTAGTGTGTGAGACTAGCGTGATAACCAACTACACCACCCAGACTTTTGGTCTGTTTGAAAATTTATGTATGTAATTTTATTTAAGTTTCAGGAAAAACTATTACCTCTCACCTCATGCTCTCCCAACACATTTAAGGCATTAACAGAAACATTAGCTAGTACATTTTTACAATTACAAGAAGCAAAAGAGTGAACATATGTTGTACATATAAATAACCTCATCTAGGCAGGTCAGTTGTATTACAGAACAAAGAACCCATATGAAAGGTGATAAACAGTCGCATGCACATTTTTCACTTATACGGCATTGGAAATTCTAAGACCATGCAATCCTCCACCGCACAGAGATGATGAAAATTCACACTTGCAAGCCCTCCTGGCAGTTTTATCCATAAACAACCACCTTACCTGCAAGTGACTCACATTGCATACACCATCTCTCCGCTGCTATCTATGTCAAGATCAAGGTCAGTCTCAAGGTCATCCTCCAGGTCATCATCAATGTCCAGGCTGCCGGTCAAATAGTGGTTGAGACTATTGGCACCAGCCAGCAGTACAGTGGCTTCAGAAATTATCTGCATTATCTCATCAAGGCTCTGCATCGGTTGATCAGGTTCTTGGAATTGGGAGCTTGTTGCATTCTCATTCATGAGATCAGCTGGCAAATTCTTTAAGAACCACTCATGGTTCATAATCTCAGGAACAGTTATTCTCTGTTGCAAAAATAGATATTAAAAAATAATAATAATAAATACAGGTCAATTTTCTCCAAATAGTTGATCAAATGGCACACAAAACGAGACAAAGCGTCGATTCAGAAAGGCGGAGGAAGCTGACCCCTAGCACAGTAAAATAACAACAAAGAATAATCTTGACAATGAAGGGAATGAGCTTAATCACATTAGATAAACTAACCAACTGGGCCAGAGTGTTTGGGAAGGAATTGGCTATTATTCCAAGAACATGATCAGAATCTAATGAACAAAAATCAAAAAAAGATCCTAACCTTTGCAGGGTCAGCCACAAAAATTCTGGAAATCAGATGCCGGCACTCCGAAGATACATGAACATAGTCAGGAATTGAATACTGGACATTCAAAATTCGCTGCAAAAAGCAACACCGGCATTTTAGTCAAGTTTTACAGCAATGATGCCACAATAAGCTATGTGGCAATGAATTACTTGTATAGTCTTGCGAAAATTTTTTGGCTCCTCAGGGTCCTCAAAGGGGTATGCTCCCACCAACATAACATATAAAGTAACTCCACAAGACCATACATCTGCAATCTGAATGATATAATTAAATGCAAAACGTTAGGCATTTATTGAAGCATCACAAGTATGTGTTATAAGATGAGAATGGAATCTTCACAAGGGTGATAATTAAGGTCCCACACACACAAACGATTTTGGATGATAAGACATTCATCTTAGTATAACCCAGAACTGCTACAAATAGTGTTATGAATAATAAGTCATTCCCTTTATAGCCTCAAGCAAATGCAGACAGGGCAACATAAAATAAGCCCTGAAACTGAGATGAACTTTCAGTCTGACAGAACTCTATTTCCAGAAGCCATAAGGTTCAACTGAGTAAATAAGGAATGATTATTACCTTGCCATCATATTCCTTTTTAAGCAATACTTCAGGAGCAATATATGCAGGAGTTCCAACAGTTGATTTTGGTTGTGAATGCAGCACTGATGACTGATAAGGGCAGATAAATTCAATAAACAAGAATATCATCAATCAATAATAAAGTCCAGACTTTAAAAAGCAAAATCAAGAAGTGGTACATGAATAAAAGAATTTTCTATACATAAACTTAAAAAAATCAAAGAGATAGGAATATTTCTTCAAATGTTGATCCACAATCATGTAGCATTGGAGAAATTGCCTCATGGTTTTTGTTTAAAAAACTAAGAAAGATTTTTTGTACCTTAGAGTAGCCAAAATCACAAATCTTCAAACGAGGTGCTGGGCTTCCATCCAACAATGTATTTTCCAACTTCAGGTCACGGTGGCAGACTTGCTTCACAAAGGAATAAATCCAAAAGAATTGAACTCAGTCAACCACTAATATTTATTGATAAAAGTCAATTCAGCAATCAAAAAAGAAAACTTGGTTACTAACCATTGCATGACAGTAACTAACCCCTGAGATAAGTTGTTGGAAGAAAAAACGTGCCTGCATCACAAGCCACATCTTGTCAAAGTAAACAAACAGGAAACTCAAAAAAAAGAAAAAAATTCAAGCTGATGGTAAGAACCTCATCCTCGCTGAACCGACCAGCATTGCATATTCTCTCAAACAGCTCTCCACCAGATGCATATTCCATTACAATAGCAAGATGTGTTGGTGTTAATACAACCTACAATCACATTATTTTATCGCTGAACACAAGCATCCCTTTGTGAGGAGGAAACAAGGAGAAAAAAGTAAGAGGTAAAGACAAACCTCTTTGAATCTGACAATGTTGGGATGCCTCAACGATCTGTGGTTTATAATTTCTCTTTGTACATTTTCATCTATCTGTAGGACAGAAAATAACCATCGCTCAAACTTAAAGCTCAATAAAAGCCTATGAAGTCTGAGGAACCAGTATCAATTTGATGCCCAGTAAACCATTTTAGTGCTTTGATCAAATTTGTTAGCTCCATGTTCAAGCGAACGTGATAGAGTAGAACATCAAAACTGACAATTAGTAATCTTAGCAAAAACTCTAACAAACACAAAACAACAAAATCATCCAATTGCAAAATGAACTCAACCAAAGCATGCAAATAAATAGACACAGATCATTGGACACAGAAATAAAGACCAACCTATTAGCCCTCCAACAAAGGCTATGGACCAATCGGCAAATTGGCAAGCAAATCAGAAACACTACGATTTTATTTTATTTTTCCCCAAAAAAAGGATTGAAATCCCATATAGGACACCAAGATAGTCAAAAATCAATCATTTTACAACCGCGATAAGTGCATAAATTTAGAAAAGCAAATATTTGAACCATTTCCCACAAAACTCAAAAGCCTCATTAAACTGTGATTAAAAATGAACTCAAAGCACATAGGACGACACTAACCTTCTCACCTCTCTCGATATACTTGACAGCAACAAGCTCGTCGGTTTGCCTGTCTCTCATTAACTTCGCCACACCGAAATTCCCGGACCCGATATCTCGGACAAGCTCGTAACGGTCACTGTCATGAATAATCGGAATCTCCATACCAGGACCCGCGGAGATCGCTCCTCGATCCATCTCCAATATTTCTCTCTCTAAAAACCCACAAAACCTCCGCCACCCCAATAAAAGAAAAACTCTTTCCCTTAAAAGCCAACAAAAAGAAAGATGCACTCTTTTCACATTATCATCGGCAACAACACCTCGAGAGAAAGTCGAAGGCTCCCCTGCTGATGATGACGGTCGACAGTGATCGAGGTAGGAGGCGGCTGGTATGGGGCGTGACGTGGAAGGACGTGGACCACAGGATTGGACAGCAAAGAAAGAAACTTTAGAGACCGGTGGCAAAGCTCGTGAAAACCTCACCCACCACCAAAGTGGGGCTTTTGTGACAAGCTGTCTTTCTGCTTCACGATGAAATCGGAGTTGAAGCAAGAAAGATATAGATCTCGAGGCCTCGTGAACTTGCTCAACTCCACTTTCTCTCTCTAAAAACCATCTCTACACGCTCTCCCTTTCTCTCTCTTACACGCTAAAGTATGTGGTTTTTTTTTTTTGGCTGTTTTCTGCCAAAACCATCGAGAGGAAGAAAGAAAATTGTGAACTGGAGGGAAAAATGAAATAGAAAGTTGAGATTTTTTTATTATATTTTATTTTTGTTCTCTTTCAAGTTTCAACCTTTTCTTGAGAGCGGCTTGCAAGTCAAGCAGAGTTGTCTGAAAGTGAAAGTTCTGTGTAATGACTGGAATATCGCTCTTTCAGGTCTCCCTTCTGGAGCCTTGCGTGGGACCCGATGATTTGGGGTTTTTTCAGTAGAAGGCTTCATATCATAATCTTGTTTTACGAAATGGTCAGAAGAACAGCCATCTGGTGGGGATCAGTGCACTAGAAGTTTGCAGTTTGTCTATTGGTGCTTCCTAGCCTAAAAGGTTTGAATTGGTTTCTAAATTGGAAACTGGATGTTTGACGTAACTAAGCTCAGTGTAGGTTGGATTTAGTTGAATTATTGGAAGATATCCAATGAAATAAATTTCAATGTAACTATCATGTTTTATTTATTTTATTTTATTAATTCATATTTAAATATCAAAATAGATATTTATACAATTTAATGCGTACCCACAAAAAAAAAATCACATTATTATAAACATTTCGTAATTATAATTAATAGTAATACTAATATTACTTTACTCACATCATAAATCTCGTACTAAAAGTACTAAAATTAGATCATAAAAATTATATATATATATATATATATATATATATTATTTTATTTTTTGTTGTTGTGTTGGTTTAGACATATTAACTTGCCTGATTGAGGTTATTTGGTCAATTTTTATTAAATACTATATAAATAGCTAGTTTTGTTGGTAAACTAAATTAAAAACAAAAAAAGGTAATAATATTCACATTCTCACTTTGTTTGAAGTGGGAAACTTTGCATGATTATGCGTTTGGAACATTGTGCTTTGAACCAGAGGGTATCAATTATCAACACGCATGTACAGAGGCGGACGTGAAATTTGTAACTTTTATGGGTTTGTGCGTTTGGTGGTTCGTGAATGCGAAGCTTTTCGGTTTTAATAAGATTGGCCAATCTGGATCCCCAATAGCTTGATTAGACTTAAAAGCTGGACCCACTTTGCACTAAGCCGTCAAACGACCAAACATATTTCGAGGAGGAACTGCCTGTTGCTATTAAATTTAGCGAGCTTTGTACCTTGCTAGGATATATGGCTATTGAGTTTTGGGACAGTATTGTTCTGTCCCCGATGGTCACGACTGAAATACACTCGAGCATCTATGTTTACATATGCAGCAACATTATTATTACCAATAAATTTAATATATCTCCCTCCCAAAAAACTATTACTAAAGCAATAATTTTAATCTATTGATACCAAAATAAATGGCCTATTAGCTCAGTTGGTTAGAGCGTCGTGCTAATAACGCGAAGGTCGCAGGTTCGAGACCTGCATGGGCCATTTTTCTTTTACGTATCTTTTATTTTGGCACAATAAAAGTCAAGAACCATGTTTTTATTTTTTTTTTTTAATTTTTCAAAAGTAATTTACTTAAATAAGTCGGCATGGCCGAACCCTCCTGGCCATAACAGCCGATATTTTAGGCAGATATTGAAAGCCATGCGCTGCATTGATGTTTAGTGGACCCTTTATATCACTAATATCATTATCCGCAATATATAATACTAATCATGCTAAGCACGTTATGGAAAGTGCTGTCGCCAGTATCTCAATTTAGCCTTCATTCCATGGCACATGCTTATCTCCACTGTTTAGGTTAGTAAAATATCTATTCTTTATATATATATATATATATGCAAGTTGACTTGCATGGAACTCATTGTCCCTCCCTCTCAATAATGAAATCCTAGTCACGTATTGGGTTGCCCTTTTCAAAGCACGTGCTCGAATCCTCCAACATATTTAGTTGATCGATTATGCCACTCCTGAACATGCAAATAAATAGTATGAAATTTTGTAAGCAATGACAATGGAAGAAAACAATGGTGATGATTAATAAAACACTGATTGAAGCTACAATGGCATCAGAACCAGATGATTCGAAGCTCTTCGGGCACTGTTATGGCTTTGTACATCTCCTAAGAAAGTGTCTGAAAGTGGAAAATAATATCCAAGTACACTGTTAGTATTGACATGGCATGCAAAAGGATTAGTGGATGATCATGAACCAGTAATTTATTATACAAGCCGCAGTTCCTTCCTTAGTGCTTGAAAGTTGAAATAATTTATGCTACAATTTTGTGATTCCATATGAACGAAGCCATCTATATGTTTTCAAGTATTACAGTCAAATGACGTTACGTCTTAGTTGGCACTCACTATGCAAAAACTGGTAAATAGTATCAGAAGTGAAAGAAAGTTTAATGGATGATGCATTGAATGTCATTAGTTGCTTATCACTTCTAAAGTATAAAATTTGTGATTTAGTCTCAACATGCCCATTAGGTTCAAATAGTAATAGTGGGTTTGCCACTTTGCCAGCACAGCCAATGATCTAACCTTGATCTAGTCTTGTTTTCGTCTATAAATCCCCATGAAATCCCCTTCACAGATGACCACAGTAAGCATTTCGTAGAATTCTGTACATTTGACGGGCAAATGAGTCACAAATTCTTCTCGCACTTCATCAAGTCATCCAGTTTACTCTTGTTTTTGCTTCCCTTGGTTGCTTCTTTTCCTAATTTTAATCCTCTACCCAATGCCAATGGCGCACTTTATTATAGATACTATGATAGCTCATGCCCCAACCTGGAGATGATTGTTAGATACGGAGTTTGGGCAGCTTCCAAGAGTGATAACAGGATTGCCGCATCACTTCTTCGGATGCACTTCCATGACTGTTTCGTAAATGTATTAGTTCTTTACCCTTTAATCTTGTCTGTCCTTTGTTTTGCTCCAGTGAGAAAGGGAGAAGGCATGGAAAATGAAAGAACTCGAGATCCTTGACAGAGCTATGAACTAAACAGTATAAGCTATTTATCAAAAAAAGAGAATAAGTATAAGCTATGCTTCCTTGCGAAAATTCCAACGGAGGCATGAATTAAGCAAACAAATCTGGAAAAACAAGTTATAGCAATAAGCATATGTTGATATCAATGTTTTGCTTGCACCTACTTCCTGGCATAGCTTAATTTCATCATCTCGCTTGCTTAGGGCTGTGATGGCTCGATATTTCTTGATGACACAAGTGACTTCAGGGGTGAGAAGAATGCTCCACCAAACCGTAATTCAGTTAGAGGATACGAAGTTGTTGACAGTATCAAAGCAGACGTTGAAAAGGCCTGCCCTTTAACTGTTTCATGTTCTGATATATTGACCCTTGCAGCAAGAGAAGCAGTTGTAATGGTAATCATAGCCAGCATACTCCATATTCAAAATTTGTTGATTATTTGTTTCTGTTGATTGTTCTCAATGTCTTTCTTTTCCATCACCGTTTTTTGTTTAGTCAGGAGGGCCTTACTGGCCTGTTCCATTAGGCCGGCGAGATGGACTGACTGCAAGCGAGAAGGCAGTAATGGATCAATTGCCATCACCCCTTGAGACACTAGAAGAGATCGCTGCTAAGTTCACATCAAAGGGTCTTGATATCAAAGATGTCGTAGTCCTCTCAGGTTGTTCGCCATCTCTTGTTATTACTGTTCTGGGAATAGACTACTTCGCAGTTCACATCATGATTGATTAAAGCCCTTCTGGAAAGCAACTCCGAACAGACTGATGTTTGAGAGAAATTCATTGATCGTGGATCGAATACATTGCATTTTTACGGATTCACTAAAGCAAATTGAACTGGATATTTGATGTCTTGCCAAAAACATACGTATTGATTATCGTTTATTACAGGTGCACACACCTTAGGCTTTGCTCAGTGCTTCACCTTCAAGATGAGGCTCTTTAACTTCCAGGGCTCTGGAAAGCCTGATCCCACACTTGATTCTTCAGTCCTAGGATACTTGCAAAGCATGTGTCCAAACAAGGATGCATCAAACACCAACCTTGTTTCTCTTGATTCCACCCCATACAAGTTTGACAATGTCTATTATGGAAATATTGTGAAAAACACTAGCCTTCTAGGATCTGATCAAGCTCTATTGGGAGATCCAAAGACTGCAGCAATGGTGAATTCCTATGGTACAGATCCATATCTTTTCTCCAGTGATTTTGCATCATCAATGGTGAAGATGGGCAACATTGGGACACTTACGGGGGAAAAGGGTCAAATTAGAAAGAAATGTGGGTCTGTGAATTAAGTTTCTACATGTACTGTAATATTAGATTCTGTGTGGAACATATGTGTATTATTAAATCTAAGGTTCCAAGTGAAGCAGTAAATATTGAATAATTTGGTTATCCTTCTTGTAGTGGATGTTGTTGAGGATCGTAGCTTTTCATTTAGAAAATATTTTCTGCACAATGAAACAGTTTTAGTAGCTGGTGAGGTCTTTCACCAACACTCAGTCGTGACATATGAAACCACCACCAAAGAAACACATTAGACATGTAAGTTTGTTTAAATCCTTTGATATCAACACATGCTTTGGACTCGATATTCTTGCAGTTGACATAAAATCGTAGACTTTAAATGTAAAGAACATTATTATTTTAAATCGTATGTTAAATGTTATTTTTTAAGAAAACGACATGTCTTTAAAATTATTTTTTAAATTATTTATAATATTTTTATAATAATATTATAAAAAAATATAATCTTTAGCGAGATAATAAATAATAAAAAATTAAAAAATATATATGTAATTAATTATATAATATTGGTATTTATAAAAATTATAATAATTTTTAATAATAGTTACCTTTAATCAATCATCGGTTAAGAAATTGATTCCTGGTTTGATGGTTATGAGATTGAATTCCACGAGACTGAGACATTAGTTCAAAAAACTTGGTGCGGATAGACCCTCCTCTAGCTACTACACTGGAGAAGCTCTTTGAAGAGGACCTGCACTGACTGCAAATATCTAGCCACACCAGACAGTGGGGGAGAAAAAAGCAAGAAAAGAAACCAATTGGCCTTAGAGGTGAGGCCTGATGTTTCAAAGTGCTTTGGACATGCGTAGATAATAAAACTAAAATAAAATCTCTAGCCTTTTGACCTTTAACAAAAGCAAACTTGTCAGCTGTAGAAGGGGGAAAAAAAAAAAAAAAAAACCTAAAGATGGTACGATGGTTTGGCTCGTTTGATGGACAGTTTATGTTATGCTGATTCTGGACATTGAAAAAGGAAAAAGAAACAGAGAGAAGAAGGGGGAAGTATTGTGGACAATCATGCTATGCTAACACAATTCACTTTGGCTTTTCTATTTTAAAACCATGTCAAAACAGAATCTTACAAGTCCTGAGGAAGCTCCAACCTTTCCTCAACATCTTCCCCACTTTTACCGCCTAACCATCTTCCAGCTTTCCAACCAAGACAGTCTCGAGTAAAGGAGAACCGCCAATAAAACAAAAAGCGAAACCCCAAAGGACACATCTGTCTTTCATAGGGCTTATCCACACGTCCAACACTTCCTCGAGCGCTTCTTCTTCTTTTTCTTTTCCGTAACTTATTTTCAAAAAGAAAATGTGAATCCCAGCATTTCAATTTCCAACTTAAAGAAAACCAAAAACTTCAAAAGTAACCCACTCCAAGTTTCCATCTTTACCAATCTTTGTCCATTCTTTGCCAAGATAAGCCTACAAAAAGAAACCAAGAACCTAAAACCTTCTGAAATTGTGGCTGCTTTGAGGCCTATAAACAATGTTCTGAATGTCTACAACACCTGACCAACAACAACCACCACCTCTGGCCGTGATCCAACAAGCTTACACGGCCCACACGGGTCACGGGTCGGTTGGACCCGTCATAGCAGTCCTTGCAGTGATCACCATCCTAGGAGTCATTGCCGGCATGATCGGCAGATTATGCTCGGGTCGGCTGATCTTGGGTCGTGGGCAGTACGATATGGAGGGTTGGATAGAGAGAAAATGCTCATCCTGCATTGACGGGGGGGTCGGCCCACCTCCACTCCGACCCGCAAACATTCCTGTCGCGACGCCGATGGAGGAGGCCCCACAAGAGATCAAAGAAGAGGAGCAAGGGCATACCCAACAGAGACATCATGGGAGTACAAGCGAATCTTGATTCTTCAACAGTAGAGTTCAATGTCCAGTTGCTTCCCAGTCTTGTCCATGTCATGTGTTCCTGGGAACTTTTAAGGGCCCTTTGATAGGCTTCAGGGTCTCGTTGCTTGCCAGTATTGTCTATTTCTGTGTATGAATTTCCTTTGTTATAATAATTATTATTATTTTGAGACAGTTAAGGTTGTATAAATATTAAGGGGACTTTCAATGTCACAGAATGCGTATCATGATCATGGAGACATTTTGAGATCAAGGAAGCAACATTTTTTTCTTTTCTTTTGGGGTTCTCTGCCAATGTAGTATCCTCTTAATTATAATTAATTGCAACAATTTCATTAGGCCACTAATTTTGTAATCAGTTCTCTTTCTTAAATGTTATACAGACTATTTATGTACAAAGTAAGCAAAAAGAAAAAGAAAAAATTGATCAGAACAAAAGATCTTCTATCACTGTAGTCTGGGTTTAAGCATGAAACCCATGACTTAATGCTTAATATCCAGGATGGTGTTCTGGGTTTTAATATCTCTCTCCCACTCGTCAGTGAAATTGTACGAAAAGAGACTTGCTGGTTAGTTTGGTATGGTAATTCGAATTCATAATTCGTTTTAACTTAATTTTCTTTTTCCTTTTTTCCTTCATAAAAATTTGAGTCCAGATATAAAATAGTAATCTCCTTGTTTGGTATTAAGTTGAATTTGATTTTTTTTTATTATTGTTTATTTTTTAATAAACTATGATTTATGAAATAAAAAAATAAAATTTTTAAATTTTTAAATTTTTGTTATTTTTGTTATTTGAATTTTAAAGTTTGTAAGTTTTTAAATAAATCTTAAATTTTAAATTTTCATTATATATAATTTTTTTTTTAGATAGAACTCGATTAAACTATTAAATAAATAGTTTGATTTAATAAAATTCATATAAAAATATTCAAAATATGTCCTAAAAATATATTCGTATTTTTGTTTTATTAAATTCCCTTCCTTTTTTACATACAAAGAGACAAAATCCTAAAATTTTCTTTTTTGTTTTTTTAATTTAAACAAAAATAGAATTTTTGTCTTTTATATGTAAAAAAAAAAAAAAGAAAAATTTTCAACTAAATATGCATGTTGATATATTTTTGTAATTTTATGACATATTTTGGGAGGATATTTACTAAATCAAACTATGTATTTAATAGTTTAACCAATTCTTGTTCAAACAAACAAGAAAAAAAAAAAAAAAAACTTAACACAGAATAAAATTTAAAAATATTTAACTCTCAATTAATTATAAATATTTCTAAAATTTGAGGGCTCCTTAAGTTACGCCCCGCCGAAAGAAACGTAAGACTTTCAGGACCCAACCAATATTTGTGCAAATTACGGCCATCAAGGCATGTCTGGCGGAAGTAATTAGCAGTGTTTTATTATAACTTAATTCTCCTAAACTCGTGCTTGGATAAAATTATCTTTGACAAAACTGAGAATCTCAATCCAAAATATTCGATTATTTATTTATTTGTTTATTATCATTATTTTAGTAAATTAGCTGCAAGAAAACTTAAAATTTGAGTCTTTTATGCTTCAAAGCGTCTCAAGTACCCCCCCCCCAATCATTGAGTTACAACTCGTTAGTTTCAAATATCTAATAATAATAAACACATGGGCTTTGACTGCTGTATTTTCTTTGCCCATTTGGGCGTTTCTTTGACGTATTGGTGTAAATCAAGTTACAGTCGAAGCGATCAATGGAGTGAGACATAGAATCAATTTCACCCAATGTGTCCAGACCAAAATGCAGCAACCCTCGAAAAGTATATTCTGGAATGGATATACAGAGACCGTTGTTTTAGTTTGTTTCAGATGGATGCTTGGGTTTGACAATTGGCCGCTTGGACATAGACAGCGGGGATCAAAATGGATTTGCCTTAGCACCTCGCAACTTTCTTGTGTTCTCGAGCAACAGTTTTTATTACAAGAGATGGAGTTCCATCGATCATTTTCGCTACAGATTAGCATATAAGTTGGTCAATTAGAGTTACGTAGGTAACTAGAAAATGGGTTAAAATTTTCTTTCAAAGTACCCCCTGGCCGGTTAATGTCGTTTTACTTCCATTTGATTTGGCACTTCCCTGGCCCCCACCAATCTCCAATAATTTGGAGCTTCGTGACAAATCAGAGGTCACATGATGACAATCAAAAGTAATAATAATAATAGCTGTAGAATGCTCCATTTTAGAACCGAACTATGCACGAGTCGTGTATCAACAGCAAGCCTACATTAGAGGTTGCAAGTTGCAAACCTTTTGTTCTCTCTCTCTCTCTCTCTCTCTCTCTCTCTCTCTCTCTCTCTCTCTCTCTCTCTCTCTCTCTCTCCTTTTATAATAAAATAAAAAGGTATGAGTGATGCTTAAGAGTTTTATTATTGATGATGGTGTTGGATTCATAGTGTTTAACAAATTGAATTATGATATTAAATTTACAAAAAAAAATTATCAATTTCTTTTAAAATTATGTAAAAAATTAATGTGTGTTTAATTTTATTAAACTTTAGGACAAAAATTTTAATATAAAATCCTCTAAACAGTTGAAAATCTTACTAGTGATGGTACCAAGTTTATTGATCATTAGGTGTGCATCATCCTTGTTATTCCTAACTTTAATTAAAATTCAACTCAGCACACTGGACTAATAAGCATTTCGGAGGAAATTTAAGATTTAGAAAATAAAGATAGAATCAACTTGGCACACATATATGACTAAGAATTTTAGCGGAAATTTAAAATTTTGAAAATTAAAATTAAAAATTTCAATAACTAAAACGAAGGGAACCCCCCCCCCCCCAAAAAAAAAAAAAAAAAACGTGAACCAAATATAAAAAAAAAAATTTTAAGGAAAATTAAAAATTTTAAAAATAAAAATAAAAAATTAAAAAACCAAAAACAAGGGGCCCCCCCCCCCCCCAAAAAAAAAAAAAAAGCCTTCTCTCAATTATTACTTGGACTTGGCAGCTCCCGACAGAATATAATAATAGTTATCAAAGACTTTGTTTCTTGACAATATGGAAAAAGCTGCTCTTCGGTTCATTGACGTATACACCAAATGCCAAAATGGTACAGAAGCAAGCAATACCATACCGTGTCCTTGTCGTGCTAGGCATGACCCCATCTAACTCTAGCAATGTCCACTGCCAATCCTGAGATGGGTTCGTGCAAAAAAGCACTGTCCTATTGTCAATCAAAGAGATTTTTTTTAAGTAAATATGATCCCCTAACATAATTTATCAAACATACTTTTGGAGAATCTACTTGGTGTTATGTTTTGGCAGAGAGAGGATGATATGAAACACAATAACATGATCTCATTAGTTAGAATTTCAACCATATTGATCATATTGATACCCTTGAGTTATTCACAGAGTTTTTTTCTTTTCCCCCCACAATTTGATGTAAGATCAACTATAAAACCTGTGGATAAGAAAACAAGAACACATTAAAATGTAAAATAATAATAATAAAAAAATATTATTAAGGCACGAAGTCAAGTGTAATTAAAAAAAAAAAAAAGAAGATATGAGACCTAAATTTATAAAAATATACATCTATATTATATTAACTCATGATTCAATTCATTTTTTTTTTTTATGAATTCTTTTTGAGTGTGTATTTCTGGATAGATTAAACAAAAAGAATTTATTAGTACAAGTGCGAACAAATTAAGACAGAAAGACATAACGCAGAACTTAGTCATATTTTTATCACCTACCTTTTACCTATTTTACTAGTATCAAAGGTCTTGGTTACACGTGTGCTTAATAATTGTTGACCACCACCGAAGCACTTTCTTGTATATTACAGAGAAAATTTTCTAAATGCAAATTGGTTTTTATTGAAAACTTAAAAAAAAAAAAAGGAAAAAAAAAAAGATATCGAGAACTTTATTTTATATACTGAATTTGTTTTACCTAATAAGTACTGCAATTTTAATCTAAATTCTGTATTAATTATTTTAATTATGAAAATAAGAGTAATGTACATGACGTGTACGCACTTAGAGCCCCGCCACCTAATCTCTCTCAATCTAAAAACACGAAAAAGGTCAACCAGCACAGACACCGGCCGTTACCCACTGGGAAAGAAGAGACAGACAAGTCTAGACTAGCCATAGACAGAAAACACTCTATTGTCTTGTCTGGTCGCCCTTTCATTTCTCTTTTCTTTCCATTGGCGTCTTAAATTTTTTTATTTTTATTTTTATTTTTATTTTTGGAACAAAGACATAGCAATGTGCTTGGAGCTAAAGATTTATATAAATATAGTAAAATTATAAGAATGGGTCTCCATGGCCTAGGGTTTTACTTCCAGCAAAAGGGAAGGAAAAGAAGTCTCCAGAGACAACTTTTCATATTATATAAGCACATAAATATACATAAACACAGAGAGAGAGAGAGAGAGAGAGAGGGAGGGAGGGAGAGAGATGGGAAGGCCAAGGTGCTACCTTGACATTAGTATAGGAGGGGAATTGGAAGGGAGGATAGTGGTTGAACTGTACAACGACGTCGTTCCAAGAACAGCTGAGAATTTCAGGGCTCTTTGCACTGGAGAGAGAGGCATTGGACCCAACACTGGTGTCCCCCTCCATTACAAGGTCCTACTTTATCTACTTACTTTATCGATATCTGCATCACATTACATGAATCTTTTGTAGTTTTTCTCGTGTGTTTGGTTATGTTCATGTACCTCTGGGTGTGTGTCTGAGCGTCAAAGTTGGTTTCTTTGTCTTGTTGTTGATTGGAAAATTACGTCTTTGTTATTGGGTTTTCTTTCATCATTTAATTTTATTTTTTTTCCCCCTATCGCTGTTGATTTTCCGTTAGTTGTTTTATTATGGGTATGGGGTCAATATTTATTATTTCAAGAAGCGTTTCATCTTAGCTATGGCGTGTCGATAATTCTCAGTGGCTTGTTTAAAAAAATTTGTGTGATCTAGAGGCCTAATGGTGTCATTGATTGCATGGAAAGTATGACAAATGAATCACTTGGCTAGCGTATGCCTTTAATTTTCTATACCACTGGCTCTAATTTCTAAAGCCTTTGGAAGTGATTAAAGTTTGATGCTGATATATGCCTTGGATTCCAGGGGTGTTGTTTTCATCGTGTTATCAAAGGTTTCATGGTTCAAGGTGGAGATATCTCTGCAGGGGATGGTACTGGAGGAGAATCTATATATGGCTTGAAATTTGAGGATGAGAACTTTGAATTGAAACATGAAAGGAAAGGAATGTTATCCATGGCTAATTCTGGTCCCGGAACAAATGGATCACAGTTCTTCATTACAACCACCCGTACTTCTCATTTGGATGGAAGACATGTTGTATTCGGGAAGATTGTTAAAGGAATGGGAATTGTTCGTTCAATTGAGCATGTTACAACTGATGATGGCGATCGGCCCACTGCAGATGTTATAATCGATGATTGTGGAGAGATTCCTGAGGGTTCAGATGATGGGATATCTAATTTCTTCAAGGATGGTGATATTTATCCTGATTGGCCTGCTGACCTCGCGGAGAATCCTAGTGATCTTTCTTGGTGGAT
Source organism: Kandelia obovata (assembly GCA_021464305.1). Lineage (NCBI taxonomy): Eukaryota > Viridiplantae > Streptophyta > Magnoliopsida > Malpighiales > Rhizophoraceae > Kandelia > Kandelia obovata. The sequence goes on from CM038476.1 coordinate 3,642,804, forward strand.
GGATGCTGTAGATTCTATCAAGGCTTTTGGAAATGAACAGTACAAGGTAAAGGTGCACTGCACTAAGCTGTTAAGCATTCACAGATTCCTGTCTTAAAATGTTTCTTTATTATTGTTCTTTGTTCCAATGCCACCAGACTTTTGTTAATATAACACTAATTACTGATTTCAGAAACAAGATTATAAGATGGCTCTTAGAAAATATCGGAAGGCTTTGCGTTATCTGGATATCTGCTGGGAGAAAGAAGGAATTGACGAAGGTGAAAAGTGTCTGTATTCTTGTGTGATTCTTTGGCACACAGCTGGTGGTTAATGTGTTAGTGCATTATATTAATTGTTCATTCTGTCTTGGTTCCATCTGATTTTTTTTTTCTACTTCTGGCTTGATAGAGAAGAGTTCATCTTTGAGAAAGACAAAGTCACAGATATTTACAAACAGCTCCGTAAGCCCTTGTTTCATTTTTCTGTTGGTTGGTTGGTTTCTCTAGGCTTGTATAGTATATGCATTTTTTTTTTCCTTAGAAATGCTAGGAAATTGGAATGTTGCTTAAGGAAATTCACTTTGCTAGTTGGGATTTTGACTGGTTCAGCTACTTGCATTTTAGTTTTGGCCAAAGTGATCCAACCTGGATTGAAAAGAAGTATAACTTCACAATAATCTGAAAATCTTGATAGAGGGCTATTGCATATCAAGATTTTCTGTGTTTTTAATTTTTTTTTCTTTTGTTAAATATAATTATAAATTTTCTGGATCCCCTTTTCTGTCAAATCTTCACTTTCCATGATGATTTACCGTATGCTGCTGTAGGCTTGTAAGTTAAAATTAGGGGATTGTAAAGGAGCACTGTTGGACACAGACTTTGCAATGCGTGACGGAGATAACAATGCAAAAGCTTTGTTTCGCCAAGGTCAGGTTGGTACTTCAGCAACAATGATTCTAAATCTCTTCGTAATCACTATGTTACAGCATTCAAAACCTTGCAGTCCCTGTCCCTTCTAAATGACAAAAAGGCATGCTTGCTAGTATTCTTTGAAGAAGTTTGGAAAAAACAATTTCTAAGCAAGTTTAACTGCTGTAACTTGTTCACTTTTGCTTGTCAACAGCATTCATTATTTTGCTGAAATGATTTACCATAAATTTTGGTCCTGCAATATTGTTTAAGCTTTTGTTATTCTTACAAGGCAGATTAATGGCCAATATTCTTCTTTCTGTGTTAGGCACATATGGCTCTTAATGATGTTGATGCTGCAGTTGAGAGCTTCAGGAAGGCATTGCAGTTGGAGCCCAATGACGGTTAGTGAATATTCAAACTGGCCTCTGTATTGTATTTACATGACTTATATACAACATACACAAGTGCTTAAATAGTCTGTCTAAGCTCATTAGCCTCGTTTACATTGCAAAAATTTGGACCATTTACTGCCATGAATTCTTCTAAATGAGCTGATAACTTCATGTTTGGTGCTTTCAGTGGGAATAATTAGGGAGCTTAATGCTGCAAGGAAGAAGGTTGGTGGATTAAACCAAATCCATTAGACATATATGCTCCTGGCCAATGCATTATGAAAAATTTGAACTTCTTGCAGATTAATAATAGGCGTGATCAGGAGAGAAAGCAGTTTCAAAAGATGTTCCGATGACACCCAACTGGTATGTGATTATACATTTACGTTCCCACCAGGCGTTGGGAATTTGGAATTGTTAACCGATATGGTTTTGATTGACAGACAGACTGCTAATAGCTTGAGTGAACAAATCTTCAGTTTTCTGGTTCTCCATCAAACTTTGGCACTCTCTTTAGTTCAAGTCTTTTCTGTTCCAAATTCTGAAATTCCTTGGGGGAGTAATAGGAGTGAATTCAGCCTTAGTATTCTTGAATCATTTGTAGGTTGATGTGATGGACCTGAACGAAATCCAACTTTGGTAGCATAGTATAAAATATATATGTGTGTGTGTGTGTGTGTGGAATAAAAAGCTCGGAACCCTATTGTGTTTGTCATATATATATATATATGTGTGTGTGTGTGTGTGTGTGGAATAAAAAGCTCGGAACCCTATTGTGTTTGTCATTTCTCATTTTCATTTTTAACATTTCAGATTTTTTTCTTGGAGGCAGTAGGGGGTTATTGGCAAAGTTGAAGCTTGAACAAATTCTAGGAGTTTTCGTGGTTCTGTGAGGAGTGTTAATTACGAAATCTTTGTGCTGGCAGCCATTAATGTATTTCCATTTATCATTTTGGTGGACAAAATGTTGTCATATCGCACGGATAAATTTTGACTTCTGGCAAAGGTGTCATATTCCAAATGTCTATTATATAAATGGACAAACGAAAGAACACTCATCTCAACTATTCCAGTGGAAAACATGAAGCGGTCGGGATCGGGGATGTCTCATTTCCCGTCCCCACATAAGATAAATGTGTCAGGTTTGCACCCGTCCCACTGCACTCAACTGACGGGCCCAGCTTCCCAAATGCAAAGGTCGGCCCTTTATATTTGTCCTCAAGCTTCTTTGCTCCTGCTGTTGCAATTTGGTCCGCTGTCTGGCATCCTACATGGCGAAATCTAGAAACGCTACCACATGGCTATAAGAATCCAGAAATGCCAGCCAGTGAGGCGCATCATCAATTTACTGGAGGGATTGGTCCATCGAAGCATTCTTAGATTGTAACGATGCACTAGCTTCTAAAGCTGTCTGGCAAAACTCGGTGCAACAAAGACGTAAGAATGGAATGATTACACCCCAAAACTCAGATGCATCCACCAATTCAGCCATGAGGCTTTATATGCTCTCGCAAAATGCTCCTCAACATTGGCATGACCCTTAAACGCTCGAATTCCCCTATGAAAAAAACAAAATAAATCCATGCGGGCTGCAGAAGAGTATAATCAAATTCCAATGCTATAATCATCGACATTGTGAGCTAGGAATTGTAGTTGTCGACGCCCAGGTCCCTTAGGGCATCAGTGGCAGCGTTCTTGCAAGTCGCATGGTTTTCCTTGGCCCTCCTTATAATTTTCTCAATGCCATGATTGAGCAGAAGTGTTCTGTAAATGATAATAGATCAGACTAATTGGCTATTTTCCCACAAGTTAAAAAATGTGTCGGGGAAATTTGGGTTCTGAATTGTTCCTTTTCTTTGGGTTAAATGGGTTGGATACTTGCCTGTTTTCTGGGTTCCTGACAACTAGATTTCGGATCATGAGACAGGCAGTCTTCTGCAACTGCTGTGCAGAAGGGAAGTTCTGCATGGCTTGAATGGCAAGGTCCCCAGCCCCCGATTCAATGGCACAGGCTGCATTATCTGGAGACCTTAAGGAGAGCACTTGAATTATAGACATAACCTGAACCAGAGCAAAAATTCAATAAGCAAATTATAAAATTGCTCTGATCCTGTATGACACATTGTTCCGCATGTACAGATATTTAAGCAATTAAGACAGTACAAAACACAATTAAGGCACTTGAATGATGAACATCAGAACAAAAGTTCACAAGCACTTGAATATCTGTGAACATCAGAAGTTCACAGAAAACCATGATTTTAGCAACAGTTGCATCTCCAACCATTCCTTGGCTGCTATGGCAGTTAAGATATATATAGTAGAAATACTTGAAATGCAATGTCCTTATAGTATTCAACATGAACTTATGATTTGACAGTTATGCAGTCAATGAGACAATTATTACCTCTTGTAGGACAGAAGGGTCATCAGAAAATTTGGCTGAAAGTTTAATTAGCCTGTCCATTCCTCCATTCTTGACAATGGTACTTTTATTTGAATCGCTTCCTGCCAACTGATGAAATGAAACTATTAAGGAATGCTAAGTTGTTTCAACGAGAAATAACACTGAACAACTAGCAACTAAATGTTCATGATTTATTAAGATTACAGTTGAAGAGAAACTAACTTGACAATGTAATTGAAAAGGTGCCCCTTTGGACAACCAAAATGGAAGTGATGCCCTAAGTTTATGCACCAGTAATGCCAATTTGCAGAATCACTGTATGATCCCACACAAATTGTCTGAAGGATTACCATATCTTTCTATGTGTCACATCCAAATAGTCAATCAAGCGAATAGAGGTGGGCAAAGTGTCATCACAGCAGCTCTAAGTACATCTTCACACAGCATAGCTAAAAAGTGAAAACAATCCAATAAAAAACATACACAGGTCCTGATCTTTCTTGTCTTGTGGCCTCTGGCATTTTTGTTGGCATTATAATTGCAGTAAAAACGGGTCAGAAACTTAACTTCATTGGAGAGAGGGTGTACCTTGCATAGTAATGAACAGGAAGTCCTAGCTACAACTTTGTTGTGTTGTTCTCCACCATCATCAATACAGTGAAGAATGGCATCTATACCACCACCTTCAGCAATGGCTCTACATATTTCTTCCTGCAGTTCACAAAGAAAAGGAGGGAAAGGGATGCTGTAGCCGCCCCAATGAGAAATAAATCGAGTAATTCAAAACATTGCAAAGTAGACTAAAATATGTGAACTAGTCTGAATGTCTGAGCTCTGCGAATCATACTTTTAAGAGACTCAGTTTGCTAAACAAGAAACTAAGTTTACAAGATACAAAAGGTAGTCTAGTGGAGTTCCTACTTTATCCATATTTACACATACCTGTTATGTATCCATTTAAAAAGGGAAGTCATTTTTTCAACTTCTTAAGCTTGTATATGGCATTTTCACAAGACCAATAACTGTCACTACTACTAAAGTCTTCATAATGGTTAGAGAGAATATGCTAACACTTCTATTACATGATTTAACACATGTTAGCATTATTCATTTCTTAAAAGGCATAGAAATAAAACAGCTAAGCAACATTAACTGGATTTTGGCATCCCATCATAATCTGAATAAACTTACATTGACAGCAACAGCCTTTAAGGCAGTGCTTGCTGAGACTAAACTAGGTGATGTAAGCCCCGCATGCAGTGAGTCCACAAGGGCTCCTGCAATTCCAATTTTGGCAAATCTCCGTGCATAACCATAAACCTGAAGCATATGCAGTTGATGACAATTATATGATGAAGCTGCCTGTGCACATTAGTCATGTATTCCAATGCCAAGCCATAACACATATAACCATTTCTAAACAACTTGACATCCATCATAGTCTCAACTTTTGACATGCAATTACCACAAAATTAAAGGTTAAGTTAAAAGTTTTTATCCAGAGTTTACTTACTTGGGAAGCCACAACCCGACTGTCATCAGGTGTCAGCAGAATGTGTATGGCATCATACACAGTTTGGATGTTGCTTTTACTTTGTCCATTCAATGCTTGCAAAATCAGCTCGTCAATTTTTAATTCCATAAATGACTCTTTAAGGATCTCATTTCCAGTTGAAGCTGCAGCAACAACAGCAAAGCAACTGTTCAAAATGTCTTGACTCTTGCTTCCATCTTTTATGATACTGACCAACATCATTGGTCCACTGCATGACCTAAACATCTCTGTACTTTGGACATCTGCAGACAGGTAGACACATACATTACATAAGCACCACTGACAATGAAATATCCATGACAACAACTGGGATTCTCAGGACAACAAACTTAACAAAGTTAAGGCCTGCACATAACTATTGACTAACAAAATGTCTGACTTCTTGAGTCATGAATACGGAAATGATACATAGCCCAACGGCCTATATTTATAAAATACACGCACCACAGTCCAAAACATCAATCAAAAGTGTACACTAATCAAGGCATGAGGTCTGAAGCCCACATAGCCTCCAGTAATGTTGCTTCCCAAAGCCTTGTAGATGTGGAAATAGCAAAAATATGATGCAGAGTGTATTTGGACCCAGAGACCATAAGGCTAAACCCGAGATTCCCATCCTCATGTAGTCCATTGGCATTGCACCTAAGCTCTAAACAACAGCCTAAAATAGCAAACAGACGAGACCTGCATAATGCATATTGCACACCCGTACCAAAAAGAAGCGATGCCAATGTCTTCAAAGCCGAAACAAGAACCTTCTGGGACCCAACTGGGATTTTAGAACAAATAGAACAAACCAATTCCACCCCACCATTTTTCCCTGCGATCAGGGCATTTCCAGACCCTTCAACACTAAACAATCCTATTAATCGGTCGAACTCGCCCGCCATTTCATCCAAATCAACATTAGCAATCCCATTCTTTGCACTGGATTCGAGCTGCTTCAATCTGTCCAAACTCTGTATCACAGGATTGTCCTTCACGCTACTCTCTCCTGGAATGCAAGTCACAATCCCTGCGATAAACCATAAACCCGGTAAACACAATTTTTATTATTAATTATATTTTAATTTTTTTCAAATAAAAGTTAAAAACTGTCCAAAACCATATTTAGCTGGCCAAAAAAAAACAATTACCGGAGAGATCGACGCCTTGGAGAGAGAGGGCATCGATGGCGTCTTGGAGGGCCTCGGTGGGGTCCATGCCAAGGTCTTCTATGTTGTCTCTCACCAGTTCATCGAACGCTTCCTGCGAGATCGTACGGACATTCTTGCACGGTGGCGGGCCCATTTCTCAATTCTTAACTCTTTCTCGTTTTCTCTGTGTTTCCAGAGATTGATCGGATGGAAGACGATCCGTAGAGTTGATTTTAAAGAGAGTGAAGCACTGTCGCACAGGCGCCACTCAGCAGCAGCGCCGCATGAGAGAGAGAGAAATTCTCTTTTTCGAATTTCAAAGATGGGTGGGCTAAAGTGCCAAAACATCCTCCTACTTTATCAATTTCGGGGGGAACTAAAATATTATTTGCGAAAATTACGAGTACAAACTAACATTAACATATATCTTCGTCGATTTCCTCTATTTTAATTTTAACAATTTGAAGATATTACGATTAATTACATTGTAACATTTCCGGGTATAATTTTTATAGAATGCCAATATACCTGTTATAAATCATCCTCCCAAGTCCTGCTCGGCTTGGGGCTAACGGGTCACAATTAGAATTTTTTATTTTTTATTTTTTTAATTTGGAGGGAAACAGAATGCCACTTTTCAATCTGGTCCACTCCAACGAGAAGCCTTGGTAGGAATTTCACTTGCAACCCGCAGACTGTATTTTGACGTAATCAATGGCATCAGCAACAAGGGGTAGCCTTCAGCCTATCAACTTTCCTTTGCAATAAACTTTGCAGTCTTGCTCTATGGAGATTTTGGTGGACGAATTCTTTGGACAAGCTATACATTCGACTACCTGCACACATCAAACCTTCCGAGTCCGAGGATAAACCAGCGTCATAAAATCCACATGGAAACTATTTACACTGTCGAAACCATCTTCTCACACTTTATGAGTCATCTCCAGATTAGCCGCACGAGTGCCTTAAACTCTCCAATATTCATTCGCCTAAAGGTTGGGCAGCGGCCAAGTTCCTGACACGTTGGGTGAGCCGGTGCCTGCGATAGATGCCAACCATCCGAAGGACCAGAACAAGAGCAATAGCAGCATAATCAAACAATCTAACCATACTCACACCTCCTGTAGAAGAGTAGATGTCAAATGTTAGAGAAGACAGGCCAATGAAGGTTAGCAAGTTGAAGCAGCCCATAATATTAGCAATATGTACCATATAAGTTAACCCTTTGCATTTCACACTTATGTAACTTATGTGATAAAAACTATGGGAATGAGAGGTATTTAAAATAATATTAGGATGCATGCATACACTTCTAATTTCCATCTGGGCCTTATTCTGGCAACCATTGAGCAAACCGGATTTATAAAATGTGGTACAAGAAAAATTGTTACAGAAAAATAAAACGTACCTGTAGGAATGAAGTTAAATGGAATGGCCGCATACAAGATGGATAGCATCATCTACAAAACAAAAGACAATCAGACCATATTAGAATGGAAAATGCCAAGTTAATCTAAAAGATGATGGCAGCAGCTCAAATTGTATGCTACTTTACTAGCCAGTCATTGATTTGTTTGGTGGCAAATATTGTCTAATAAACATAACTTACTAACTCATTTGAATAATCAGGATTAGTATACATGAAAATTAAGAGCAAAATATGTTCCACTGCTTTTGAATGGACTTACTGCAAAAAGCCGCATCTCATGAAGGTGGTAATCATTTCTGTCAGGATCCATCATTTGTTGAAACATCCTCTTGATAAGCAATGGTGACTCACGTAATTTCTGTTAAATAAACACATCAGATTTTTTGAAGAAGTATCTGTCAAAGAGTTGAAAGTTGCATCCTTGGACCAACAGATAACACACTCAGTTCTCTGAGCACAGCAATGAAAAAAGAGAAATGAGACCGGTGCAATGTAACCAAATTACCAAGAATCCTACTTTGAGTTCATCATTATGTGCTGCTCACTGAGTTTTTTATCAGCAAAAAAAACAAACAATTTCAATGTCAATGAAGTTGAATATGTCCAAAGTAAGGTCGCTGAAATGGTATAGAAAACAGGATGGACAGATTAACCACACAATGTCTAAGATGGAAATATAGAAACCCCAAGCAGCACCTTGTCTAGCTTTTACATAATAGGTATTTTATGCAGCAACAATAACAACCAAACCTTGATCCCAAATTTAACTGGGGTCGGCTAGATGAGAGCCATTTTGAGATATTTACGCAGCATTCAACACAGATGCCACAACATACACAAAACAGATTTAGGGTTAAGCTGTAGCGTTCAAGAAGTGATCAACCATCATTCCAGAGAAGGGGAAGGGAGCATAAAGATGACTTAGCCCATTCAAATATAACATCAGAAGCATCTTATGGCAAGTGGATGAGCAGTGTTACCTGAACAAGGCCACGTGCACCTCCAACAAAAAGGCGGATATACCTCAGAACATTCTTCAGAACCTTGGTAACTTCTTGTTCTTGCTGGTTGAGCAAGGATGCCTCCGGCATCAACTTGGAGATCATGGAAGAGCACATGGGGCACTTACAAGGCTTAGATGCTGCAGAGTAGTTCCAGTACTGCAAAATGCAACTTCCTACACAATCACAAACAACCCTCAATTCATGATCGATAAAGTATAAAGTGAAAACTACATCCCCGGCAATAATTTCACCACTCATGTCCACAAAGGTTTAGTATTATAAGTTTTAATTTCCTCTGTTATGGTCAATCAGGGAACAAATTAAATTCTCAGAAATCCAAGATCATAAATCCTAATGAAAGAGGATGCTAAAACCCCCAATTTTTCACAAAGAAATCAAGTGTTCAGGCACAAAAATTATTCTGTTTCATTTTCTCGTGAACCAAACAAGGTAAAAAAGGTTGAACCCTCCAGAAAGCAAAGAATAACGACCCAGAAAAAAAAATTAAAAGAAAAAAAAACAGACGAACCGCAATACCAGTGGCCGCAATTGGCTTTGCAAGGTACAGTGAAGGTGCCAAAACAAATCGGGCAACAATCGTCGAGAGGAGGGCCGTCGCCGTGATTGCCGCCGCCAGGGTTTTTATCGGCCTCCGCCTTTCTCTCTCCATCACCTTTCACATTGCTGGAATTACTGTCATCCTCGTTGTCGTTCGATGTCGCATCACCCTTTCCCGGGGTTTCTTTCTTCGAAACGACGCCGCTCGCTCCAAGCATCCTCTCGCTTCGCCTCCCAAACGAAGCGAAAAAAAAAAAGAAAATTTAAAGTTTTATCTAAACACTTTGGTCCATAAGTACTTCTCTTTTATAATTAGCCCACAAGGACTTCAAAAATTAACAGAGACAACAATTTTGGACTACAAGTTAAATGAAGGATGAAAAATAGGAACTAAATTGTAGACTTTTACTTAATAGAAAAATTAAACATATTTCTTTTTTTGATGGAAGAAAATTAAACAGAGTTTGGCAAAAGAATTGAAATGATAAATGTGATGCAAAAAAAAAAAAAAAAGTTTGGAGCAAAGTGGTTAGAATAAAGATTGGCTGAATCAATGTGTTCAATCTGATCATCTTTGGGGTATATTTGTATTTATCCCAAGAAAAGGAAAAATGTACCGACCCAACAGGCTATAGGACTCTCCCCAAAAGAAAAAAAAGAAAAAAAACAAAAACAAAAAAAGAAAGTCGAAACATTACAAGAACATCTTTTGTTTTTTTTTCCCCTTTTCTGAGTTAATTTACTTATCATTATTACATTTTTTTTTTATAGAATCTTTATTACATTAAATTAGTATCATAATATCAATGACAAGTGCTCTCTAGCTTGATTAAATTGAGAGAATATGGCTCTTCGTTTGTTGCTTTTGTCAATTTGGTCCCTCTCTGTGTACTATCCGTCCTAAGAATCTCAATCAAAAAGACCCCCCCACCAAAAAATAAAAATAAAAAATAAGAATAATAAAAAAGATAGAAAAGAGGATGCTAAGGTGTCCTAAATCGTAAATCTTACGACAGAAAATTTTTGTTATGATTGTCTTAAAGTGTTGGAATTCATTCTTTTAATCGTAAATCTTTTAAATAGATTAAGAATGTTGATATTGAAAATTTATTGTATGAAATGTGACTTGGGATGGACAATCCAATAACAAGTTAATGCATTTCATAACTTTTAAATTTTAAGTTAATGACTAACTCTTGCCTTTCACGAACCAAACTCTTATTATGTTTACGTTCTTCATTACCTAGTTGTTTGTCTTTTATTGAACATGATATACAAAATATACCAACTCTTGGGTGAAACTGTCTCATATGCAACGATGATGTTACTATCTCAATAGGCAGATAATGTGTTTGCAAGGAAAAGAGGAGGACGAAGAAGAAGAAGAAGTAGGGTCTTTGCTTGTTATCCACGACAAGATGGGAGGAAAATGCGAGAAGTGAAATATAAACTTGTGAGGTTACTGAAATGCTAAAGAAACATCTAAGATAAAATTTATGAAAAGCCAGAGTGTCTGAAACAACAGGAGCCCTAATAACGTATGCATTAAACATCCAACAAGGATTTTTCCTGTTTCATTGCCTTCCATCCTCCCTTTAACTTTCAGTTCAAGGCCTGGAATTCTTAGCAAGCATTCATTTCCAGAAAAATGAAAAAAGGCCCCCGGGGGGGGGGCATCTTTGGATCGAATTTGTTATCATCATCACATCAGACAGGCGTTAGCATGAATGAATGGGCATTAGCGGATTCTTAACAGAAACATGGCGTAGAAAATGACTTTTTGATCTTATTAGTCTCATGCATCCATTGTCATGGGACAAGCAGACACTGTTATGGCCAAATTTTCTAACTTGAAAGGGAAAAATGGAGGAGATTCAAGCACTGGCCGACTGCTTTTGGTCACAGAAAATTTTCCTTCCATTGCGCACTACCGGCCTTTGAACATATCTGGGTGTATCAGATTTTGTTTAGTTGAAAACATGTTCGATCCATTTGCAGCGACCAAGAAATCAAACATGCATCCTACATGGAATACAATTCTGTTATATAATTGGCCATAAAGATGACTTGTGTCTTACGGTAGTAGGCCACCAACAGTAATTGTTTTGAAAACAATCTTAGACACCCTAATTCCAATTGAGAGACCAATAGTAACATATACCTCAATAACCTTGATTAATACGTCATGCAAGGCTAATTAATAAGCCACTTTTACATCACAGATCACATTGAATTTTGTCAATCTTTGTCGGTTACAAGCGCATCATCGCTTTGTACCCAAAAACAAAAACGCACTATCCCTTTGGCGTACTTTCATTCATACACAATGTTGGCTAATTTCTTTTGGTCAGTTTCAAATATCATGGGGGGAAAGAGAAAGAAACGAGTACAACATCGTTGACCCTCTTTGGTTGCTCCGAGCCCTTCCACATATTCTAACTTATATTTTCCAAGAAGATGATGCCTCCCATCTAATTGAGTGGAAAAGCGGATCTCTAACACGTTTTAGTTACTTTGGTCTTTTTTTTTAAAAAAAAAAAAACAAGGACCGACTTAGAGTAGGTGGGGGACTTACTAAACATTCTCTTTTATTATTTGCCATGCCCATGTCAAGAAAAAAAAAGGCCAATTTGGCTATTCTGCACTTCTTTTTTTTCCCCATCTCTCCATCACCTATATATACAAATACCCATCAGCTGATCTTTGCAACACCAACATCTAGCTTTCCTGGCAATTTGCAAAATTCCGCCTTCTAAAATTCGCAATCTTTTTCAATTTGCACTTGGTTAGGATTTAGCAAAGATGGGTTTAACATATGCACAAGGACTCGTGCTGCTGCTAAGTGCTTCCATGTTGGCAATTGGTATGGCCTATCCCCGGTGGCAATATGGGTTTAACTACCCCGGGTGGGCTCCTAAACGTTGGCCACATCAACCTACTAATACATATACCCCAAAGAAGATCAACGTTGGTGGGTCCAACAATTGGCAGTTTGGCTTCAACTACATTTACTGGGCTCTCAGGAACGGTCCCTTCTACGTAAATGACACTCTAGGTGAGTTAGAATCAGCATTAGTTTCGACCATGATTCATTTAATTTAGAAGTCTAATTAAACTCTTAACCATTGAAGTATTTGTTTAGAAATTTTTAATCACAATACTGCTGACATGAATTCAATGCAGTGTTCAAATATGATCCGCCGAGCCAGAACAACACACACCCACACAGTGTCTACTTGTTGCCAGACCTATGGAGTTTCTTGAAGTGCAACATGACCAATGCCACCATGGTTGCGGACACAACACAGGGTAGCGGGGATGGGTTCGAGTTTGTGCTTAACAGGCCATTCCAGCCCTACTACTTCGCCTGTGGTGCAAGTAACGGCTTCCACTGTAACAATGGCACCATGAAGTTCTTTGTCATGCCATTGCTTCGCCGTTGGCACTACTAACGGATTGGAGAGAAGGCATTGATGTTGAGAAAAGCAAAATATATCTTAGTTTGATAATTTTTCTTGCCTCTTCATATACTTTGCGCCTGTTCTTTTTCTCTTCTTGGTATTGTCTGTATTGGATGATTAAAAGGGTTATGAGTTTTTATTAAATAAAGAAAGCGACTGATAAGAGCAACTGTCACTTGTTTTTGTGCTTCGTGAGATTTGAATACAAAATACTAATTTTGCAATGCTCTTTGCTAAAATTTTGTCTACTTAATTATTGTTCTCTCTCTCTCTCTCGCCTTTTTCTATTGAGAAAAATAACCTAATTAAAAGAGAGAAAAAAAAAACACAAATAATCAAATTAATATATTTAAACCCCAATTTAATAACCGAATTGTCTGTGTATAAGTCTCATCTAGTGTTCAAACCATAACCTCTTCAAACCTTGAAAATATCTCTAGACCTAGAAGGTTAAATTAGGCCCAAGATGGGCTCCATAATGTTTCGGTTCATACTAGCTCAATGAAAGACATTAAAATTCTTGTTAAGAAAAATAAAAACATTAAAATTTGGTCAAACCATCAAGTATAGTATAAGAGAGGCCAGCAAGAAAATGAAATGATATTGTTCTAATCTTTGGAAGAAAAAAAAAAGTACAAAATTTATAAAAATAAGAAAATTATCACATTGTATAACTTATTAATCAATCGAATGGGGTTTTTTATTGGATGACAAAATAATAATAATAACATTTGTACAAACTTGTTTAATTTATTAAGGGAGCAGACGACTTTTTTAGAGCCCATGAATATCTTTAAACTTGCATGTCAGAGAAAAGCGTGGCTCGCTAAACTTTCTGGCCCATGAATGAAAAACAACAAAGATCAGATGATGTTCATGGCCCATAGGGAGGCTGTTTAAGGAAAAGTTTGGGTACGTTCCGTACAGTGACAGACTTGAAATCTTGAACCGGAAGCGTCGAAAAGCTAGAGAGACGTGGGGGTAGAAAGAGATCAAGATGAGCGTGTTCGGAGGAGATAGTTGGGCAAGAGAGGCGCAATACAGGAAAAGAAGGGTAGAGGATGTGTTGATAGAAAAGCTTGATGGGTCTTCGTACAAGAAGCTTTCCAATGGCAAATACGTATGCCTTGTCTGCCCCCACAATCCCGTTCTCGATTCCCCTCTCATGCTCTCCGTAAGCATAAAACGCCCCTACACCTCCAGCTCTTACGTTTTATTATCCATGTTTACATCGATTATAGGATAGTCTACATAGAATTGGGGTTCTAGTTCCAAGTTTTCCTTTCTAGCTATGTATCCTACAGACAGTTTTCTTCTACAATTTGATACCAAAAAGGCGTTATTATATTATAGTTGCGAGTTATTCTTGGATTAGATACTTCCAGCTTAATTTCCTGGGTAAGGTAACGTAGAAAAAGAGTTCAAATTTCAGTAGTTAGATTTAACTAATTACTCATTCAAGAAGTTTTTTTTTTTTTTTTTGTCCCCGGTTTGTGTTCTGTGTTCTGTCTTGTTGGTGGGTATTTGTTAGTTTAGGCTTTTTATTAGCCATTGAGATGTTTTCCTGCAGATGCATTACAAGGGATCACGCCACATAGCTGCAGAATCGAGGCTGAAGGAAAGAGAGTTAAAGAGACCAGAGGAGATAAGTAAAAGATCAGCCACATCAGACTCTCATGTTGACTCGTCCTACTCCAATACATCGAACAAAAAATTTAGATTGTCAAGTAAGCCTAAGCCATTAATTGAGCAGACCCGGGAGGCTGCTTCTGAGATCTTTTGCTGTAAACCTCCCCCAGCAGATTCCGAGGAGCCAAACCCTTGATGTGAGATTTAGTCAGGAAGATGTTGTGAATGCAAAAATTAGTGCCACTGAAAATAATTCTTCTCCCCCTGCAATCATGGCATCTGATAAGTCATTTGCAGTTCATCTTCTGGATTTCCAAGAGCGTCAAAAGAGAGAACTCAAGTTTATAGAAGCAGGTTGGAAGCGGGACTGTCATGGAAGATGGTTCAAAGATGAAAATGTTAGTTTTCTTTCTGTAATGGCAATGGTACCATTCATTTGCTTCTTTTGTAACACTTGTTTTTGACCTCCAATTCCTAACTTGCATGAATTATATTCTCTTGCTTGTTCAATTCACCAATTTCCTTAGTTTAATAGTATAGCTTATTGGCTTGTGGTCTGAAATTTCTCCTGTCTTCTCTTTAGTTGTTTAGACAGTCCCATCTTCAATGCCAGTTCTTTTCATTGCAGGTTGAATTCGACTCTGATGAAGAAGATCCGAATGTATGTCTTGGCTAAAAATCTTAAGAAAGATCATCTTGGAAGGTTTCTAGCTGGCATGCAGTCACATGATGATCATGTGTTGTGGATGTATTGCAACTTGACATGCCTGGTGGCTGACCTTTTGGCTTTTTCACAGATTATGCAAAATGCATCTTCTAAATTTCATGCTTTGGGGAGCCACATGTGCCCGGATAATTAACTGCTCGAGCCACAAGACAGCATAATGTAAATTTTGTCAACTAAATATTGTCCCTTGGTGGCCTATAACCGAAGTTGCTTGCTATTCTTGAATTTAAAGCATTATTTTTAACCATCGATTCCAAGATTCCATTGGAAGGAATCAAAGTTATTGCCAGATGCTCTTCATTAGTTGCTCAACCCAGCATTCATGGTGGCAATGCTGTTCTAACAGGATCAAAGTTTGCATCTAGGTCCCATTGCATCCGCCAATTATTTTGCTTTCCATATAAAATAAGTGAGAACACTAATCATAACAATATATACGCCCTACACATAGGTATATTAAGGTGGCCAATATGATGGAAATAGTTAGGCACATCCACTTTCTAATTCATGATTCTCTAGAAATACAATTTCCTGGTTAGACTGCCCCATTTAGTACAGAGATTGATTACAAATTAACTTTTCTAGTCTAGCAAACATCTAATTCTAATATTGGGTAATATGTAGTCAAAAGACACTGCTTCCACAAACCAACCAGGTTAGATTCGCCATAAAATTTTATTCTCACAGAATTTATCTACCTCGAAGACAGCTTTTGATGCAAATCATCAGTCAATGCCTGCCTCAAACTATCCCCAAAATAATGCAGTGACTTCTCATTCTCAAGCACCCTCGCTGGAACGCCCCTCTCATCCGGTTCCTTCCAAATGTCTGGCTCCGGCTCCCTTGCAACCTGGCACAAGTTGTGCAGCACACAGCAAGCGACAATTGTCTGTGGAGCATGATTAAGACCCACGTTTAGATCCTGCAAAATCTTCCACCTACCCTTCAACAACCCGAGAGCCTCCACCACGACGGACCTTCCTTTCATCAACATCCCATCAAATAAGTTCTGCGCAGGGGTCCCTGCCCCATTTGGCGAAAAGGGTGTCATAAAAAACGACAGCAATGGATAACACCAATCCCCAACTATATAAGGCCTCACATGGTGACCCCTAACATTAATCACCTTATCCCAAACAACATCGCCAGAAATAAGCCTATTGTACAATAGACTATCCCTCAAATGCGTAGCATCATCTGTACCGCCGGGCGCCTTAACGCAAACATCCCAAAACACCTTCTTGTGATCAGCCACAACCTGCAACAAAACCGAAGGATAGCCAAATCGGCATTTGTACAAATTTGCTCCATTTTGATCACTAGGCAGACTATGGAGCTTAATTGGGCTCCCGTCAATGGCTCCACACATGTTGGGCAAGGAAGTTAGCTCTTCAAAAGCTTGTGTGGTCTCAACTAGCCTACGCCTACTAACTGGAATCTTGATAAACTCAGAGTAAAGCTTAGTGGCCAGCAATCGAGTAACCATGTTGGTGATCTTGGAAATCAAGTAGGGTTCGAGTGAATACCGAGACGCAAGGGTTTTTGCTGAATACCCATGGGCGAGCCGCGAGAGAACCATGGCCACAGCGTAATCGGACGGCAAAGAAAGATTGGATGCGGCTATATGGGGCTTGAGCTTCTCAACAACCGTGGTGAAAACAGGATACGACAGGCCGTAAAGGGACCGCCACTGGGAGTCCCGGAGAGGGGGTTCCAGAGACCAGATGTGCTCGGTGGAAAGCGCCCGGAAAGCGGCGACGGAGTAGGCGGCGTTATCCGGCGGAGCGGGATTCCCAGATGGGTGGTTGTTGCTGCCGGCGCGTTTTTCGGTGGCTTTATGCTTGGAGTGGGCGGATTTGGAGGCGGCAAGGAAGGAGAGGAGGGAGGCGAGGGTGAAGTAAAGAAGAGGGGCGGCGGAGGAGGTGGTGGAGGAGAGGAGAGAGGTAGGAGAGGGAGAGGAGAGGGAAGTAGAGGAGACGGAGGCGGCGGAGGAAAGGAGGGCGCTTGTGGGGTCCATGGAGTTCTGAAGATGGAGAAGGTTTGATAGCATTAACAAGAACGATTCATCCATGGTCAAAGCGTTCGAGATTTCTTTTTTTTTTTGTGTGTGTTGGATGATTTTAGGGTTTTGCTTTTGTACGTTGCAGTGACTGCGATGGAGGGAATGGAGAGGGAGGAAAAAGTGAGGCGGTTGGGAAAGAAAGGAAAATGCGTTTCCGCCGCCACGGGTTTCGACTGTGGCTGGTAGGCTTGGAGCTCCGGTGACTACAGAAATATATACTGCGGGCCGGTGGAGTGGCAGCAACAAAATAATCCAGTACGACGTCGCTTGCAGTTTTACCTTGAAAACAAACTCCATCGGTCGCCGTCGTTCTGTTTGTCTTTGGCTCTCTCAAGGTTACCGATCTGTCCACGTTAACTGTTAGGTTAGAGTGGTAATTTTACATTAATATCCTTTAATAAAAAGGGAACGACGTCAGAAAAATCCTAATTCTGTGTGTCGAAATTAATTTATTTATAACTTTTAGGCTTGAGTATATAATCATGTGATTACTTATGATCTAATTAAGATGTTGTGTAATTAACAAAAAGTTCTTTTTATTTTTGATAATAAAAAAGCATACTAAAAATTAAGAAATTTTTTAATTAATTTATTATAATATTTAAAATTATTAAATATAAATAAATTTCTTTTAAAATTAATTAAAATATACTATCAACATAAATTTTTGTATATTATGAATGATAATAAAAAAATTAAAATTAAAATTAATAAAAAATACATCAAATCATTAATAAAATTATTACATAATTTATTATGTTTAAATTTCTAATTTTTATAATATTTACTTTTCTATAATATAATATAATAAAACTGACGATGAATTGAGGAAGTCCGTAATAGATTGTGAAATTAGGGTTTATCAAAAAAAAAAAGGAAAAATTTTCGGTTGTGCATGATGGTTAGTGTCCGTTAGACAAATCAAAAGCTCAAGATTTCAAAAGTTCTTTTGGGGGGGGGGGGTTTTCTTTCCGATTCCTTTCAAAGTAGAATAATGACTGAGGTACGCTGTTGTTCGCAGCCTTCTCTTTCACTTTCGCTTCTACGATTCTATGCAAAGTCGTTTTGCTTGCTCAAAATTTGCTTTTTTAACTGTCTTTTCTTTTCCTTTTCTTTTTATTTTTTTTGGGGGGGGGGGTTGTTGGGTTTACAGTATTGGGTGAGCCAAGGCAACAAATGGTGCGAATTCTGCAAAATCTTCATATCGAACAACCCGTCGAGCATAAGAAACCACGAGCTAGGCCAGCGCCACAAGGACAATGTTGCCAAGCGGCTTGCCTCCATGAGAGAAGAGAATGTTCGCAAGGAGAAGCAGCAGAAGGAAGCTGCCCGTGCCATCCAGCAAATTGAAGCCGTAATTTCTCCATTTTTCTTTGTCCTTGTTTTAATTTTCCTTTTAACATTTATATTCCTCTTTTTTTTTGGGGGGGGGGGTCCTATTTTGATCTTTATTTTAAATATTTTTCCAGAAAGCTAAGAGTAGCTATCAGAAGGATGTGGCAAGTTTGAAAGAATCCAGTAGTGTCCGTGCAATAGATATTCAGGAGAACGATCAGGAGGGTAAGTATCAATGAGCAAAATTGTTGGCTCTGGTATTGTTGCGTGATTGCTAATTCTGAAACTTGTGTGAATATGTAGTGCATTGTGTAGTTTTCTGTTGACCAGTGTTGGGGGGCGTACAGGTTTCTTCCACAGAAGTAGACATGGTTGTTGTTGGCAACCTCCATTGGGTGGTGGAAGTTCCTTCCCAAATGCATCGGGTGGAATTTAAACTCTAGTTAAATGAATTTAAAAAAAAAATGTTGGGACATAAATACCTAATGTGTCATGTGGTGAATTTGTCTACTTGATGCAAATGATAGTTTAGCACTCATATACTAGGTTTGTTGCAAATTGATCTATGATTGAGGCTTTAGATGCTGTAATGGAAGATGGCTCAGTTGGAAATTGCTGTTCATGGCTGGAATAACCTTCTGTCATATTTTAGGGATAAATGTATTTTTTCTATGATTTTCAAATACATCTAATCCCCTATGAACCTTGTGGAATACCAGGCATCTTTCTGGTATTTCCTTTTCAGGGGAAGGAGTGTTCTAACCCTGTAATTGCTATGCACACAATGAATGACACGGGGATATATTTGAATCCCTCTCTCTTTATTGAGCATTCTTTTCAGATTTTTATATTCTAAGAATTATTTGAAGAGATCCCACTAATCTTTTCATTGGGCATTCTTTTGTGAGCTCCTTGTTACTTTCATTGTCCTTCTACTGGTTATTTGGAGTTCATGCTGATACAGCTTTGAATGATGACAGAATGGGATTATGATAGCACTTCCGGTTATTACTACAATGCAAGCAATGGTTTGCACTATGATTCAAAGTCAGGCTTCTACTATTCTGATTCTATAGGTATGAGATTTGCTTTGGACTTTTAATTTTGTCCTCTTATGTTATCATTGCAGAAGCTTCTTCTCAAACTCTTTATTCCCCATGGTATATTAACTTAGGAGTTGTACAATAGGCAAGTGGGTGACACAAGAGGAAGCATATGCAACAATTCAGGGTTCGTCTGACTCCAAGCGTAAAGAATCTAGCCTGAAGAAGCCAGTGGATTCAATAAAGGAAACTAAAAATTTCACTCGCAACAGGCCTCCACCTGGTCCAGTTGCTTCAACTTCCTTAAACCCCACAAGGTCTGTAAAAGGTGCCCCTTCAGCAGTTGCTGTTAACAAGAGGAAGAGACAAGAAGAGAGGCCAAAAGTTATGTCTGAAGAAGAAAAGGCTGCACTTAAAGCAAGGGAGGCTGCAAGAAAGAGGGTTGAGGAGAGGGAGAAACCATTGCTTGGCCTTTACAAACGTTGATTCAAAATTTGCTCAAGCAATCACTGCTTCTCTTCTGGATATGTACGTTATGCTATCCCCTTGTTCAAATCACCATGTACGACTAATTTTGGAATGGATATATTCAGTTTGACGTGGATTCTATATTCAATATTGCTAAAGAATCTCGTTTGCCAGTCTGTTAATGTTGTAACAAGAACTGATGCTTATGTTCTGTTTTTGTCTTCTGTCTTCAATGTGTAAGTTGGTATGGATGAATTCAAGTTGACGTGGGTTTCCAAGTTCAATATTATTAAAGAAACCCTTTTTCCAGGGTTTAATTGCTTTGCTAAAAAATACACCCATTTTGTTATTCTCCTTCGATCTATATTGAGTACATTACAAATGCTACTGGTTGTAGAAGTTTGTCAGTGCTCTGGTTCAATAGTGAATTGGTGTGCCTGGTTCACTTCTTTTGCACCATGTCATATAACATCATTTTGTCTCCGGAAGTTGTGGTTTGTTTGAATGGGTGTGCTTCCTTCTGCCCATTCATGTACTGATTCCACTGCTCTGTTTCACCTATTTTATGCAGATAGTTGAAAAATGATGGCAACTACAAATGAAGAATAGTGGATTTTGTACCAGTACCAAAACCTGCATAAAAGTGACGGTCCAAATTTCTTTGGTCCTAATTTGGTGCATCTTACAGTCTTCGTTTGCTTTATTGGAGAACACTGCTTTCCAAGGGCAAATGTGGTGAGTGCAAACCGCTGCCCTTGCGTGGGATTGTTTGGATCAGATGGATGACTGGTAATGAAAGATTTTCGTTGTTTGATGCCACTCCGGAAGTTGGATTGGAATTCCTATTGAACCCAGGCACTTCACTTTTAATGGGCTCTTGGCTGAGATAGGTTTTATCCTTGTATCGTGCCAGGCTTGGGTCTGACGATGTGCCGCATCTTACATTTGATTGCCCTGGTAGTTTAGTTGAATTGGACAAGGTAAATTGCAGTGATGTCTGTCTTGAGAGCCTGCCGGTTTGGAATGGTACCTTTAATTTACCCTTTGCCCAGTCGACATTAGACCGAGTGCCGACAACAAACCGCCAAGACCCAAGAGTTAGGAGCACCACTTTACGCGAACCAAAATGTCTCTTCAACCATCGGGTGCCATGCCACCAGAGAAAAGCAACTTTGTTTGCTCTCTCTCTCTCTCTCTCTCTGCATCTTAACAATGTTCGCTGCTGCAACGTTGTTAATTTCGAATGGAGTCATCTCCAGTAGACAAGCTCTTTTGCGCCCTCTATTTTCGTGCACCTCAAGGTTCAGTCAAACAAAGCCGTTGTGCGTTAAAATAATAACAATAAAAAAATTTGAAATCATGTAGTAATCCAAAGCTAAAGAATTACGATCGGTTAGCTACGCTGAATTGCGCAAGTTCTCATATCCATATATATATATATATATATATATATACTTTTAATCCTTGTTTTATTTCTTCAACTTTTTATCGAATTTGTGTTAATCCCCCCTCCCCCCTCCCCTTCCAAAAAAAAAAAAAGAAAGCTGTTTCTTTCTGGTTCTTCGCTGTCTTGCAATTCCTGCTTTCTTTCTTTTGTTTGTTTTTAAAAATTGTTCACCTGCTTTGCAATTTGATAAATAGCACCTAGCAGCTATATGGTGTTTGCACCAGGTTTCTTCGCTCGGTTTCATTTGTACCTTCAACTCAATTCTATTTTTCTCTAGCAAGATTTTTACGTATTTTCTTTCTTTCGTTGGGAACTTCCCCTCTGTGGCCAGCAAGACTCTGAAGATGAACTCTTTTCTTGGTGTATAATACAAATAAGAGGATAAAAATTGACGCGTACACACAGGGATCAAGATTACTCTATGGTTGCTGCATCAGCCCGTAGGAAATTCATCCTATCCCACATTATATTTTAGTGCAGTTTAAATATAAATTAAATTTATTTTGATGTAAAAAATTTTGGTATTATATTACAAAATTATTTTAATTAAAAATTTAAAATTATTAATAAAAAATTATACATTTCAATACAAATTATATTTTTATGATAATTATAATAATTTTTTTTTTTTTTTGTGGTATTTAACATTACTTTATTTGTAATAAGGGCGGATGGTAGATTGCTCTAGAAAGTAGACATCTCACTTTTGGATGGGCTTGCATCGTTAGTGGCCGAAAGCTTTCATTAGGTCGGGCTTGTTCCTGAGAAACGAATGTTCGGCAACCGGAGCGGCCACCTAGCCGAAGGATCAGGGTCCAGCCTTCCATCCCCTCTCCCCGGCTAATGGCTCTCCAAAGATAAAAGAAATTTTTTTAAAAAAAAAAAAAAAAAACTTAAAAGAAAAATTAACAAAAGGTTGCGGTCCCAACTTAATTGCCTCTGTCGACAATTGACTTGGTTAATTCCTCGACTTGCAAAAGTCATGGAATTCGGCTGCATGACACAGATAGGAGCAAGAGAAGTCAAATAACGACTGGCAGTGGGGGCATTCCTGTCTGTAAGGGCCTACAGTTGTGGCCTAACAAGTAACGTGTTGAGACTTTTTGTATCAACTTCAATTTTTGATCAGTCTGGTTGTAAGATACTGGCATACATGTCCCAAGACAAGTCCGTGTACCACATGTAGTTTTGGATAGTTTATCGTCACTAAGCTGGGATCACAGAGTTCGATATATGTGCTATGGATTCCTAGGGAAATGATGCCACGAACTTCTAACCCACACCATAAGCCCCATCAACAAACAAAGCCGACCACCGCAGTTCATTCCCCGGTTGTAGCAAACTGCAACTGGCCGGTAGCTACTCTGCTTTTTGTTTTATTATGGGGTTGTCCTAGATTACCATTATAGTTTGGTGGACCTAACCCCTCTCATACCAATGTCATCTGGTCAAGAATTGGGCAACGGACAGAAGCCCGCTGTCCTTTTGCTTTGCATAGTGAAATGACTTGGACTACTCTTCACTTGAACATCCAAAATCATTTCTTGGTTCTTAAGGCTTGCGACTGAAGCACAATTGAACTCAAATCTATCCCCTTTTTCCGACCAAGATGATCATCGTCTTCAACGAAAGAAATTCATTCAAAAGCTTGTGATACCCAAGCCAACGAAGGGAATTGATTAAATGAATGGTAATAAAGTAAACAACCGTTTTAGCTTTTAAAATTCATTTGGTATGATTAGGAACTGATTAAAGCGATGTTTTTTTTTTTTTTTGTTTTGTTTTGGGTAGTATATATTAGAAAGCATTTCATCGATGGTCGAGAATAAGTTAGTATTTGGTGGAAAAAAATGTATGGTGGCAGTCATGACATCAACGAACAAGAAATAGCAAAACTGTGGGACTGGATGCTTAAATGGTTTTAATGAAAAACTTGGCGGTGCCTACCTATCTCAGACTCAAAACACAAGCTGAGAGAGAGAGAGAGTACAGTTGCTTAACTCTCTGTTCCAACCTCGAAAACTCCGGTAAAAGTCAATTCGATGCTTTAAAAGTGTGTAAGGTTACTATATACCCAAATAAATGTAAGAAGACAACTCAAGGGAGGTTTGCTTGTCCAGTTAAAGGGTCTTTGGTAAACTTTTTTTTTTTTTTTTTGCGAAAGTTGACTCGAGATGAACCGTACAACTATGTAAGCTTTTTCTACGTGACAGTTGGGAAAATAAATCATTTCCGGAACATCGATGTATATTCACATAGAAATAAAACCATTAAGAGTTTACAAAATCGATATTGCAATTAGCATCAATTGGTTTTAGTCGATTGTGCTTCTAACCCAAGTCAATCAAATTGCGAGATGACATTGCATTTATTGGAACAATAAAGAAAGAACTACGCACAACCATGCAATGAAATGGAGCTGTGCAATGCAGAGCATAAACAGTAGCAACTAAAGGTTGTAGCCTTACAATTGTCATCATGAATAAGACAGTTTCATTTTTATTTTTATTTGTTAAGAAAAGAAATTATTAATGGAAAATTTCGCCCCTTTATTATTAAAGACAGATCATGGCGGACTTCTTCTCCTCTGCCCCTTTCCTTTTTAACAGCCTCCAGAAAATAAAGTAGGGGGAAACAGTGAGCCTAATTAGTGGATTTATCTCGTGGGTCTCCTTTGTAATCGACATTACTTGCTTTTTTAGTAAAGTCAGGTTGCAAGCATGCCTGCAGTCTGGCGGTTCCCTTTTTCCCCCGCGGCAATATAAATGTCTCACTAAAGCAAAACCCTGTACGCCAATAATCAAATCCTCTTTCTTTCCCTTTCTACCAGATCCAATTGTTTCAGACCACAATAAGAAAGCAGTTGAGGGAAATTAAAAGACAGCTCCATTGTTCTTTAAGGAATTGGCATATGGGAATTAAAAGTTTTTACAAACAAAGAATTAATTCAGTTTGTCATGAGATGTGTGCTAAAGCTTTTAAAGAATATTGCCAGGATGATCCTGACCACACACACACACACACACACACATATCCAATAGGAGATTTATAGAACCCTGAGCTTCCCTTTTGACGTTTATAAATTGTATATTTTCCCTCAAAAGTTATAACTTAAATCCTCTAAAACAAAAAAAATAAATTAAAAAATTACGTTTTTAATTACTGAGGCGCTTTCAAAAAGACAATTATTTGACCAATGTTTTATATGTGTCTTGTCCTCAGATGTCAAGTCGAGAAGTGGCGGTTGCAAAAGATATCATGTTAGCTGGTAGAACACGTTTAGTATCGTAGGTATTGATGGATGAAAGAACATAAAATGTTTCTGTACATCTCCATCTCCGTATGTTGGCTTGTCGGTTATTAAAAATTCGGTTGTCAGCTTTAGCTTTAGCGTTAACAAAGCTTTAGCGTTGAAAGAACATACAAAGTTGCCGATCCGAAAATAGGCTTTAGCCGTCTTCTTTGTTTTGTTTGAGCCATTAAAGTAAAATATAAGACACTATCGAATGTTGCATTTCGAAGACACGCTGCTTTCTCAATTGTTCATGATTGCCGTTTGTGGTGATGGGCAAATAATGCTCTCATAAATTGAAGAAAAAGGCAGGTTTTGTCCCTTACAAGTATATAAATATACTGCATAATTTATGCATCTGTTATATATATATATATATATATGCATGTTGTTGGTCCTTGATCCGTGTAACTGCTGGTGCCAAAACCTGCTAAACGACTTGACGCTGTGTCTAGCAGCATGATCATACTTATTCCACAAACCAAATGCTTATGTTATGGAAATCGCTTTACACCTGCGTATGGGTCCTTTAGTTATTTATTTTAATTTGTTTTGGAATCTTTGAGTTATCATTCTCGAAGTACTTAACAGTAAATTAATCTTCAGTCAATTAGCAGTTGAGAACAACCCCCCCCTTCGTTCAGCAGATAATTAAAATTAACTAGTGTGCATATACACCGACCAACCAGAAAGCAGATTGCACATTCTTTAAGCCCTTGCAAATGACCTTTTATCGCCAATCATAGGCGTTCTCCAATTATTATTTTTTTCTTCTACATTTTGTGTCCATTTCATGGAAAGTGACCACACTCAACACAGCATTATTCATGATATCGTGTAACTAAGAAATATACAACCAAACCATTAGAGTTTTTGGTCCAAAAAAACAAGAGAAAACATTAGAGTTCCACACGAAAGGAGATCAAGCAGATCTGAATCACACACGTGTCAAAGGCCCAGCTCCTCTAGAGATCGTGCATACCGGGATTGAACCCCAGGCAACCCAAAAGGCCCTGCTTGTATGGCAAAAGAGTTCTCCTCTTCATCTCCACCGATATCGCCCGGTTCACCGTGTAATGCATTTCGTGGGCGGAAACCGGCGGCCCTCTCCTCCTGGAGGAGGTGGAGCTGCCGACACTATCGGTGGACCGAAAGCTGGCAGTTTTAACGTCCTCTACCACTTCCTTTTTGGACAGCACTGTAAATTTCCTTAATGGGTCTTTACCGCCAGTTGCTCTGCCCTCTGATGCACTTCTAAAGAGCAATAAATCCCTGAGCTTCCATCTCTTGTTTCCTTTGGAAAACGCCATCCCCGCGAAGATTGAAGACAGATACGATGTTTTGCTGGAAGTTGAAGTAATGATTTTTACAGTTGTTGTTGGCCGCGTACTGTGATTCTCTTCTTGCTCTAACATCATATCTGAGACGCGTAGAGGCGACAAAGATCGGCTTCCTTTACGAATAGAATTGGAAGAACTGAAGCTTCTCTCTCTTCCCCGTCGCTGCGGTGGCGGAGCGTGTTCGCTAACTTCTTGTTGATGATCTCGGTTGGCATGCTTCCATTCCCTCCTACGTGTTTCTTCAATGGCGGCTTGAAATGGGTCGAAAGAATCTTTTGTTCTTGATGATGACTTTGGAGATCTTGGAGATGAAACAGAGGAATCATATCCAGGCGGCGGCTTCAAAGGCCTGATCTTGCCGCCGTCGAAGAGTTCATCAGCAGCAGATAAAGAAGTTCTTTCCAAGTGACCACTAAAATTGAACTCAAAATTATCGTTGTCGTCATCATGAAGATCATTCCTTTTATTCATCCCCTCCCTTTTGGGGATTCCAGGCTTCTCTTCCCAATCAAAAGCGATTGCAGAAGACGTCGGCGACGAAGAATTATCGGCAAGAGAAACATCATGAAGCTCGCGAACCAAAGCAGAGACGCGGGTGGGGCTGGCGGGGGCACTGAAGAAGAAGTTGCCGAAACGCTGAGGACTGGACGGAGCAGTCATGTAGGGAGAAGAGCAGGCGCTGTCGAAGTTGAAGTCCACCGGAGCAACCGGCACAGCCACCTCCATTTCCGCCATGTCCAGCAGGGCTATACAGCTGGTGCGGGTGCTAGGGCTTGGCCCTTTGGATCGAAGGCGACCGGGGACTGTTTAATTCGAGTGCATATATAGAGAAAGCATGGAGACTATTGGAGAAATTAGAATTGTAGTTGTTAAAATGGTGGGCGAGGAAGAAGCCCGGAAGGAGGTAGATAGAGAGACAAAGAGAAAGGAGAGAGAGAGAGAGAGAGAGAGAGAGAGAGAGAGAGAGAGAGAGAGAGATGTGCATATATTTGACTGAAGCGATGGGCCCTCCAGCAGGCGGAGGCGGCTTTATAAATCTACCTACTGTTATCCCAACTTTCAATCTCATTTACTTCTTTTATATTTCTTTCTATTTCTTTTTTTTTATTATTATTATTTAAAATTAAATAATAATAAACCGGTTATTATTTCCTGGACTTAGAAATGGACAGCCTTCCATTGTTTTTATCATCGCTGAAGGGGGCGTGAATGGCTTTCGGTGTGCACCATCCCAATAAACCAAACAACTCGCAAAGCAGGAAGCCTTTTCGTTCCCTTTGTCTTGTTTGTTTTGTCTGTCAAGCATTACTTTTATACTTACTTCTTTATATATATATATATATATATATATATATATATATAATAAATTTATCATCTCAAATCTCACAATTTTTTATTTTTTATTTTCATGTATAATGTTAAATTAATGTAATTTATTTTTAAATAAAATAATTTTCAATTTTCAATTTTTTTTTTTAAAAAAAGAAGAAGAAGAAGAAACTAATTTCATCGAGAGAACCTTTGCCGGATGAAATTAATTAATCGCTACTGCAAGACAAGATTTCCAGTCTTTTTCGTGGCAATCAACAAAATAAAGTGATTAATTTCACTATTGTCTTGTACTAACTGCCAGGATTGGGACAAAAGGAAAGGAAAATGGCGTTACTCCCAATTTTCTTATTGAACGGTGACGTTACTTCTATGTGATGTTTTTTTGTACCGCCAACATGACATGTAATATATACAACTTGATTTCAATACAAAGATGACGTCAACCTTCTCTTTGTTTGAGTTAAAAAAAAAAAAAGATGTTAATAAAAACCACAATAGACTTTATAACCCAAAATAATAATAATAATAATAATAATAATAAACCTCCTGCAATTTTTTTGTGGGCAAATGGAGAGGGTAGGCGCAGCCAGCGATCCCAAAGGCAAGGCTCCGAAGCCTTTTTGGGCCCAATTGGTTTAACAGATATGGACCCATTAACTAAAATTTCAGGAAAATTTACATTAGTTACCCTTGGAATAATTTGTTATAGCAGATAAATTAATAATAATAATAAAAAAAAGATAAGTGTAAACATTGTTAAAATCACTCATTTTCTAGATGAGTTATGATGTCCTCCAATGAATAAAGGGTTTTGAATAAACTTATAGCACATCTCTAATCAACCTTTTTTATAATGTTTTTAATCAGAGCTCTTAATTAGTCATTATGCGAGTTGGGTAGGCCATAAGCGACATTCTTTGGCCAAACTGCGGCTACCTAACCATTTTCCACAGATGATGATGATGGGGCGAGGGGGGGGGGAATTGGGGAATATGTAAACAAATCTGAAAAGCTGTGTGTCAATTTTTGATGCATTATGTACACGTTGTGATCTATAATTTTTTATTTTTTATTTTATCTAAAACAAAAGAATACATCAAATGTGATGGCTACGAAATCGTGTATGATTTGCTTCATCCTATTTGTAAAATATAAATACTAAATTTTCGCCTCAACGAATACTGTTTTGTCCGTCCGTTCCCCCCGGGATTATGAAGATATTCAAAGATATTTTTCACACATAGTTTTTGTTTTGGTTTTTTTTTTTTTTTTTTTTTTGTTAATTAATAACTATTCCACCTCGTGGAAAAATTGTCATTTCCATATTGGTTTATGAAAACTAGTAACATAGATTTTTTAGGAACCTATAAACCACCACCTAAGATAGTAATTTGGCAATGATTTGATATGCTTCTTCTTGTTGTTGTTGTTGTTTTTTTTAATTAACTGAACATTTGAATTCTAAATACATTAATAACAAGGTAAAATATAAAAGGGGTAGTTCCATTTAAATCCAATAATACTAAATATAAAAGAGATAGATTTATTTAAAATTCAACAATATTGAACAGATAAATCCACCGATTTAATGTGCAAGTCATAGCCATTGTTATGGACATTTTCTTGAGGAAACAAAACGTTGAATGTGTAATAGCAATATTGAATTTTATTCTCCAGTTAGAAAAAAGGAGAATTGCAATGGATCATTGGAAAATCAAGCTAAAATGTTTTCCATGCGATCATTTATTTTCTCTGGTAACTAAAATTATTTGACTTTAATAAGGGCACGTAAGGCAGGATTCTAAATGAGATTTTTTTAATTTTTATTTATTTTTCCAATTCTTATATTGCATTAATAAGTGTGATATCATACCACCACCCAAAGATAATAAAGAAAATAAAATAAGAGAGAGAGAGAGATAGAGGGATTTCAGAGAAATTCTACAATGTCAAAGTTGCTTTGGAGACGCATGCATGTTTTTAGATTTATCATCTGAATAACTAGGTTGGTTATTTCCACCGGAATTTTCTCCTGGAATTCAATGTCAACTTCCATAAATAAAAAATAAAATAAAATAAACCCTTCTCTTTGGATAAAAATTATGATTCCAGCTAGCTTTGGTCAGGCCACCATTTTCGGCCTGCTAATTTCTAATTTTCTGGTACATAGGAAAATAATTTCTATTAAGTTCACAGAATTTAAGATATTAATCAATTATAACAGCCATAAACTCAAGGCCTTAAACATTGACACCAGTTTAATGCTTATTTTACTTTTTTTTATATATATTATTATTTGAATTTATTTGAATTTTTTTCAAGAAAATGGACACAAATGATTGCAACTCTCATCTTAATAGCTATGAGTAACAGAAGGGCAAACTCAACAAGCATTCCAACTCTTCTTTCTCATCTCCTACTAAATTCTGGGGTTTCATTCCGACTAAATAGACAAATAACTACCAATTAAAACGACTTTCAATTCAAGGGCACTCTCTCTAAATTCTGAGTAAATTATCGTTACACGCCTAGGAGGAACACTCCCCACTCCGCGGCATACAAAATTACAGTAACTCTGCAAAATTCTCTTAAGGTACAAACAAATATAGCCAAAACCAGCAGCATAGATTCTTGATTACCACATTAAATCCCTGCCCTGCAAGTTTAGATTACAAGTTGGTGATTGCCATTCCATTCCCTGGATTAAGAAGCCCCAGAGGCAGCCGTGGCGGGGACTACATACATGCCGCCTGGAGCTTGATTCCGCATCATAGCGTATCCAGACGCACTATAGTCTTGACCTCCATAATATGCCCCATTCCATTGATTACTACGCTCCCCTCTCCACTGTTAAAACCCAACAGATAAAAGGCAGTTTTACTCAAAAGAGCCAAATGGAAAACAACAGGAATCTAGGGGTACTAAAACAATATACAAACTTTTGTTTACTAATTGACATGATGAATTCTCTCACATTGTTACGTATCATACCAAGTACCTAGTACTAACCCGCCCAAATAGTTTTGGCAGCAGAAGCCATGCAGAAGATGAGAAAAAACATCGATCCACATCAGTTAGCATTACTCAAATAGCAATGGAAAATGTCCACACAATGTTTAGAAGGGAAGAATGGAGAGCTGTGGGCATCACTCTTACAAATGTAAGAGCAAGAACATAACTTTCCCACTAAGTCAGATTTACCTGCTTGTTTGCTGGACTACGACCCCAAGAAAGGCGAACAGTCTGCTCGCCGATTACAGTTCCATTCAGACTCTGCAATGCATCCTCAGCACTCTTTCTGTAATCAGAGCCAACGACATGGATATAGTACACATTGGTGTTACATAAATCAAGAGACTCCGCTCAATTGCAAAACAACATGGTTAGGAAGCATATCCTAAAAGAGTTGATTCCTCTACAATATTTATCCAAAAGGTTGTTATAATTTAAATGCTGATGGCAACAACTTGTATGATATTCATGACAAGCATTGAAACAGAGGTAAGATACCTATCAGCAAACTGCACAAAACCACATCCTTTCCCAAGAGGTATTTTGACAGACAAAACTTCACCAAACTGTGAAAAGGGCAACCTCAGATCCTCGTCACTGACAGCAGACTCAATTCCTCCAACATATATCTGCAGCATTTACATGAATGAGAAGATCCATGGTAGAAATAAGAAAATATGCAGCAAGGGAAGGAATAACTCACAGTTGTATTATTAGAGTCACCATCAGAATGGGAACCTTGGGCAATAAAGCCATTTGATGGATGTCCACCAGCCAACACCAAGGCTAAGCAAAGAAATTTTAAGGAGAAATTGATGTTAAATGCAAATTGAAACCATGAAAACAAAAAGTCGCCACTTTTAACAAATATTTCTGAAAACTAAACATAAGAAGAAGGTTCCAAGAACCCAAAATTCAACAAACCGCAAAGGCAAAGGTTCAGTGAAGAGGAGTATTATCTAAAGGAAAATCTTAGGCATTGCACACTCAGCTTAAAAGCTCCCATCAAGGGCAAGGATACCTAGAAATTTGACGAGGTAGAAGGAAATTACAAGGTGGCTACCAAGCCAAAACCTGAAATATTGGCACCATTTTTTTGACACAAAAGCATTTTCATGAAGTCTCTACTAAATTAAACCAGAGAAGAAATGGCAGCCTCATTCATGGTATCACAACTTCCTATAAAATAGTGGAAGCCTAGCACAGAGATAGGGCCCTCAAAATCCAACAATGGACAAACAAACTGCAATATGCAGTCGCAGTGTATGAGACAAACAGCCTAACAAAACCTAAACAATGTCATGACAAAGGGCCTCAGATATATGCTATAAAATGAATCAACAGTATGGGAAGCCACACTACATGATAAAAAAAAAAATGAAACATCAAGGCAGTTACAATTGGTCAAAGTTAGATGACAATATAGACTAACATGCACAGGTGGAAAAACTGTGAGCTAGGATGACAACATCCATCACAAACAACTGAAGTGACATTAATGAAGATGAGATAATAAAATATAAAGGGAGCAATAAAATCTATTTTTGAATGAGCTGCTGACACAAAATCATCAGGGACTTGTTGAAATCCCTTCATACACAACCACTATTCCCTTTCCCTCCACAATGTGAGCAAGTAAGCATTAATTGCATCAGCAAACCATAACAATTTCCAATTCCTCAAAACAGAAAAATGAAAGGAAAAGGGAAGTAAATGGAAGTTTAAGAGCAGAAAACAAAAGCTAAACCAAGTAGAGTACTGATACCAAGAGCGAATTCCACCAGCAATTCCCTACTCTTGAGGAATTGTACCAATCAACAGCATGTGAAAGTACACACGTGCATGCACAAATACAGACACAGATTATCTGCTCCAGGCAAAATTTGCAGCAAGGAAAACAAGAAAATCATATGCACACACTATTTAAGATTACATCATAAGTTAACCATTGATGCCAACCTAGGATCATCACAGTATACCTTGTGAAGAATACTGTTGTTGGTATGCAGATGACCTTTTAGGGGTTGCCACTCCTACACGCATGGGCCTACCATAACAATAAACTCCATTCATCTCCACCATGGCTCTTGATCTCTCATTCTCATCACCAAACCTAACAAAACCATAACCTTTTGAACGACCAGTATTTGAATCAGTAACAACTTTTGCTCCCTTAACAGATGGATATTTGCCAGCAAAGGTTTCCTGCAACACAGTATCGGTCACATCTGCTGGCAAATCTCCAACAAAAATGGATAGATCCGAACTGGCATCCGATCGCTGCCTGTCACCAGAAAAGCTTGCCCAGTTCAGATGGAAGGGCTGATCTGTATTTGGCATCACAGTCCCACTATAGTTCTGCAATACTTTCTCAGCAGTAGCATGTGAGTTAAACTCAACAAATCCATAACCTTCTGGCTGACCAGTGTGCTTATTTCGTATAATCTTTACGGAAGAAACCTGCAGATATTTAGACACCACGACATTAGGACACTGACCAATGCTGCAATTATTTAACAATGAACCAGCAGCCTGTCAAACAATCCTCCACCCAGGTACCGGCTATGCCAAATGCAAGTAAAATCTGATCCCATGAGACAGAAAAGTGGGAAACAAAACAATTCCGTAAAGTTGACAACAGCTAATAGGACAAAGCATTTACAGGACATAAATGCAAAAGACAACATATGGGAGATGAACAAAAGAACTGTGAGTATTTTTACATCACATGAAGGAAAAAAAAAAACCATACTGGATGCAAGAGATAAACAAAATAATGACATACTGTTCACTCAAATGTTTGGTTGAACCATTCTTGGAGAATGATAGATTTCAGGTGACTAACAAATGAAATTGACTTCACATTGATCTGGAGGAAGGAAAATGCAAGCGAAACAAGTGAATGAATGAAAATGGGCAGCTCCTTTTTCTTTCCCCTTTTTTCCTCTAATCCCAACAAAGCAAATCTTTTTCCATTCAACATCTTATTTTTGATGAAAAGAAGCTGTTCTTCTGTATAGATTGGGATTGTCTTATGTTATGGGTAACTTGATCTATCACAGTAGGATCATCCATAGCATTCAAATTTTGATTTAAAAGCTGAGATCTAGTCATTTTTGACAAAACTCAAAAAAGTACTTATCCTACTATTTTTAGAAAACATCTCCACCTTTAAATTTGAAACACAAAGACCAAAGAATCATGACATGGTAGGTCATCTTACCCCTAACATGAGAGGAGCCAACTCCTTTCTTCGTAGCTAGCAATTTCTTGCTCTCTCTCAGATTCACTTACAAATGCCATTCCAATGCTTAAAGAAGCAACAAATACAACAAGGCTCTTTACAATTAAATATCAGAAATACATCAGAAACCCTTCGATTACCCAAAAAAAACAGGGAGAGACAACAGAAATCTACTAACTTGCATCACAAAATACTTCAATTTTGCAAATGCATCACACCAAACTTGTCATTTTAATGCATTTCAAAATGGCAGTACCAAAAAATTCATACATGTATATCGCAAAGCATAAAATAGCGAGAGGTACATCATCTATAACACTGTTAAATTCAACAATGTACATCACTGCAAATTATTTTCAATGAAGCTAGGCATTTAATCGAGCTAAACAAGCACCCAGCATTAATTACAATCCTTGTTCAAACAAAAAAAATGGAAAACAAAAAGACAAAAGTCAAAGAGAAGTGTAAATCCATAATCTAAAGGTCCAAACTTTAAATTCATGTTTCATTGAACCAAAAAAAATCCCACAGAAATCCAGAAGAAGTTCGATTTAGAGAGACCAATCCCAGATAAGTGTAAATGTTTTGCATACCTCGCCTGTATGAGAAAAGCAACTGTGAAGATAAGTCTCGTCCATCCAATGAAGCAAGTCACCAACCCATATAGTCTTGGACTCCTCTATGGAACCCAGCAATTGCTTCTGATATTGCTGCTGCTGCTGTTGTTTTTGGTACCATTGTTGCTGCTGCTGTTGGTAGTAGGCCATGTAATGATGCTGGTGCTGAGATGGGTACATCATCATCTGCTGCTGCTGCTGCATCATCGCCATGGCGGCCGCCGGGTACTGCATGGCGGCCGCCGGGTATTGCATGGCTGCCATCCATTGCTGCTGGTGGTGGTGTTGATGCTGCGCGTTTGGGCCCCACTGCTGCTGGTGGGGATGATGGTAATGTTGCTGGGTTTGTTGGTTCAGATCAGAACCGTTGGACCGCTGCTGCATCTCTTTTCTTGACCCCAACTCGATCTGATAAATATATCTGCCCCTCTCTCTTTACAAATTTTCCTTCCAAAAACAGAAAAAGTTCTTTACTTTCTTGGCCTTGAGAGACACAGACACGGGGGCTGGTGGCTAGACAAGGGGGTAGAGGGTTGTGTGTGGAAGGTTTAAAGGAAGGCGCTTGCCGTTTTTTTTTACTTTTTTTCTTTTCTCTGTCTCTCTGTCACTCTGTCTTTTCTTTTCTTTGTTTTTTTTTTTTTTTTTCCAAATAACATTAACAATAATTTCCTTCTGAGTTTGGAATTCTGGTTGAGCTTTTAACAGAGTTTGAGAGAGGAGGAGGTCCCCACCTCGGTTCCAACGTCGTGTGCGCCGTCCTAGATGATGGTGGGACCTACCGCTATTACGGAAACCATTTCCTGACACTTGTAAGTTGCAACCGGCGAACTAGTGGTTTGGAGGATATTATTATTTTTGTCATTGAGATTTGGGGTTTGGTAAACAAACATTTGCTATAATTTTTTATTTTTTTTTGATCTCCCAATAGGTTGTTGCTGAGCCTGAAGGGAAGTTGGTTTCAAATTGCAGTTTGGCACTGTGGGCGTCCGAGAGTAACCAAATGACATTTTTGTTCAAAATGGAACAATTTTAAGTTATGAATTTATTTTAACATTTATTATTTTTACTATATAAATAATAATAATAATAATAATAATAATAATAATAATAATAATAATAATAATAATAATAATAATAATAATAAGAGTGAGACGAAGACGATATGAGATTGTGATAAACAAGGGTAGAGATGGCACGACTACTTTCATCTCTCCTCATTGTCATTTTTCCTCTGGTATCAAATCTACAACTTCAATATATAATCTTTATCACGTCTAAGGAAGGAAAAGGTATTTTATAGTTATAGCATCTAAATAATCATAATATTATTAAATCGCAATAAAATCTAAGACAACTTTTGTGTGTCATCAACATCGTATTAAATCCCATGTGATGAAAGCGTAATATTTCCATCCCAAAAAAACCGATTGTTCTAACCCTACAACTCAATTTGATTCTCTCTCCAAGTCAATTGCGCCCATCAATTTTTGTGGACACTAGACAGGAAAGGGCGATGCCAATCTGGCCATTGCCAGAAGAGCAATAGCTCTAGAAAAGAGGAAGAGTTCACGTGTACACGTACATGGGTCAAAGCATAACCGTGGGATGCGACCGTCCACTCCCGTTGTCGTATCATGATAGGCCCATTACTTCTTGTTCGGTAAGGAGTGCACAATTTAAGGGTCACAACTCACAAACACGAAACAGCACATTCTAATTCTCTACGTGCCAATCGTGCAAATAGCGACACTATCACATGGTAACCAAATATATATTCGTGTTCACGCCCAACCCTAAGCTCGGGGACAAAATTCGGGTCCAAATGTCTAAGAAATTCGTCAAGCATCATAACATTCCATGCTAACCAGTAAATGGTTTTTGGGAAGCCAATGAATAATCCCACTAGGGTCACCTGTTTTGCTTTCAAACGTTGTAGCGATCACCTGTTTATATTGTTCTTTCAAGTCGACATGATGCTTTCATTTCAGGTGAACGGTGACTTCGATCGAATGTCATCTGTACAACAGTCTCTTTCTCCAGAGGAGTTAACAAGGGGAAAGAATGAATGGTGTACTGGTTATCGGATATGGAGGGTTAAATCAAAGAGAAGTCTAAAAGCAAAATGCACGCACATTGCCCCAGCCAAATTTTCAGCAGGGTGAAATTACTCTTGGTCCCAGACTCGAAGAAAGTACATAGCAAGCCGGGGGGGGGGATGTCAAATTAGCTGCATATGCTATTTACACCATTCTTAGTAGCTTCCCTTTTGATAATCTCCATGCAGGAAGTTTTCATAATGTGTTCCCTGAGGAGCCCTCTGCGCATCATCCGGGTCCTCCATCTGATTAGCCAAGGGTCCTTTGTGTATCTTCACTCGACGGCTCTTAAGCCCTCTACGTGGAACCTTGAGAAAATCTTGAACACAATTAAGGGTATTGCGCAATAAGAGGAATGCCAAGCATTGAAGTTCAATTTGTTTTGCTTATGGCGCGGTTCTTGACTCCATCCTCGTAGTAGACAATTATATGCCTAGTGCTCTTGAAGTGCTCTAAAGCTTTTGCAGTTGTCTCTTCTACTTGCTTCAGACTGGGAACTAGAATAGTTGCATTGATCGAAGGTTTGTATCTAGCCAGTGTCTCTGCCTGAAACCATTATTTTGCACGGTTAGAAATTTCTCTCATGAGCCTCATCGAGGGAGGGGAAGAGGAGAGGGAACATGAGAGAGTAACCTCACGAGGTGAATGAACCTGAGACTTAGGGGTCCCCATTCAATAGCTTCTTAGCATCTAAATCATAAGAATTAGCAAGTATTGAAATCATCCTGCGCAAAAGATTTCTCCTGAAGAGAAAGACAGCTGAAACACCCCTGGTTTTGAAGTACTCTGCTATTTCTTCATGATGTTGCATCACCCCCTGATCAACAGTTTAAAGGGTCAGAAAGGAAAGGACAAAAATCAAACATATCAAAGAAGAAAAAGCATGAAAAACAGTAGATTATTAACATTTTGCAGTAAAACGCAAGTCAATCGTATGGACAGTAAAATGAATACAATTCACTAAAATAAGGATTTATCAGCAATTGATGCTACTAGAGAATTGACATATAAAGTAGCATCGAAGGATAAAGTCTCACCTGATTGAGCATCCTGCTTAACCAGTCCAGACTGTAGATTTTATCTAAGGTCTCAACAATCATTGAGACATTACTCCTCCTAACTTTAAACAGAGGAAATTTCCCCGTTTGAGCTTATATTAGTATGATTGTTCAACAATGTCTCGAACCATCCACTCCCGGATCTCAACAATCAGCCCTATCCTCAACACCCACGAAGGTTTCTTTGGAGCCTTTAAGATGTGATTGAAGATTTTCCCACATGTCAAAAGTTGCTAAACCACAATGAGAAGTGTAAAGAATGTCAAAATAAAAACCATCAGAGCATAAGCATAGGACAAAAATAATCGGTTTCCACTCAATTCTACAAAAAATGACCACATGAATAAAAGGGCATAAAAGGCCACTCTTTCTGCGCAAATTTTATGATTTGTATACAGTAGACAAATGGATTAAAAAAAAAAAAAGAATGTTCAATCATCAAACCTTTACATTTACAAAAACATAGGAAATCTAAGTTTGTCTCTGTCTGCATGTTGGAAAGGCAAAGCAAACAGCTAAATGTAGGAAGATAATAATAATAATAATAATAATAATAATAATAATAATAATAATAATAATAATAATAATAATAATAATAATAATAGAAGGGACAAAAAAGGCACCCATTTTGTGCTCATATAATATAAGCAAACAAAACATGGGAGAAAGTCAATGGTAGAAATAGTATTGTCATTTAAGAAATAATAATAATAATAAAAGGGGATAAATTTAAATAAAAGGTGATCATCAACCTTAGAGAAGAAACAGAGATCGTCAGCCATGGTTCTGAAGAAGAGCAGAGGAAAAAAAAAGAAGGAAAATGCATTGAGCAGCTCAGATTCCTCTTTTTGTTATCCACAGTCCAGCTTTATCTCTCGTTTTAATCCACTAATAGTCACCACCCAGAAAGCAACGATTTTCAAAAAGAAGAGGGGGGGAGAGAGAGAGCTGATGGGCTTTTTCTCGTGAAGAACAAAATGATTAGAGGCGGCAGAAGCACTACCTCTCTAAAATTACCAATATTTGTTTCTGATTGAAAAAATTACCAAGATTTCGTTTTTTTTCCGCAATCTTTTTAGTTTATTACGGTCCTTCCCAGGAAGATTACATTAAAGTAAGCTGTAATTTTTGTTTTTAATCCAGAAAAGAGAACAAACGCGAAGCCTGCCAAACGAGGTTTCTATATTGGGTTTCGTTTTTGGGGATCGTCAGACAAAAATATTTAAATGGGCTTTTTTTTTTTTTCATTATTATTGCTGTAAAGCCATCCCGTGGGTTTGGCCTTTTGACTTGTATCTTTGTTTTTCTCCTTTTATATATATATATATATATATATATAAACTTTTTCCCACTGGTCTTTGTGCCATTGCCTATGCTTTAAGCACCGTGTTAGTTAGTGGCTTGGCTTTGTGTTCCTAAAGGTGGTTGTTTAAAATGACCCATCAACCCTCCTAAAAAGAAACTAATTTCGGAACGTTTGAATGGGCTAAAGATTCCTGACAATGCATGTAATAAAACAAATATTTCGGGCTGGGGCTTGGGCCTGCTGGCTAAGCTTTCTGCCTCTAGAAATATCGCCTCCACAACTCTCCGACTAATGGCCCATATATGTAAGACTTTGATTGCCAAGATCCAGCGGCTGGCTAGTCATGTAAATGGAAATGAGCCCAATCATTGGGCGGATTTTAGTTACTTATCTGGTTCAAGTGGGGTGAGAACCCGGATGAAGATTATTGGGAAGGTTATGATGTTTTTTTTTTTTTTCATTTTTATTTTTCTTGTAATTAGTTATAAAATATATATAATTCATGTAGGATGATGAAATGTCGATATACAATCGCCCAATAGGATCGAGGCTAAAGCCACATGCAGAGAATACGGCGAAGATGGTGTGTGGGACGGCCTTCAATGTTGTGCCTTAAAGTTGCCACCTACTTTCCTTTTCTTTGCCGCCCCTTCAATTGTAAAAATTAAAGTTTGTTGTCCTTTTCCATGACAAAGTTCTGTTAAACGGTGTGGGTCCCAATCAGGATTAAATATTTTTTTTTATAAAAAAACAAAACAACACAAAACAAAGAGTGCTGTGGAAAACAACGGTCATAAATGTGTTGTAATTGTATATAATATAGAGACATTTTCTTTAACAATTAAGCCAGTGACTGGTGGCAGATTTTATTAAACAATCAGTGGTCCATACCGTTTGGGCAGATTCTGACCGAGAGAACTTTTGTGGAGATCTGGCGGCGACGTGCATGACTTTT
This sequence comes from Kandelia obovata, assembly GCA_021464305.1. Classification (NCBI taxonomy): domain Eukaryota; kingdom Viridiplantae; phylum Streptophyta; class Magnoliopsida; order Malpighiales; family Rhizophoraceae; genus Kandelia; species Kandelia obovata. The sequence goes on from CM038476.1 coordinate 3,682,602, forward strand.
CAGCATAATAATAACGGACATAAATCTCCCTGTTATAACGGACTCCGGATGCACTTCGATTCTGAAGCTTGGAAGATGTGACAACAACACGAAGCCTTATAAATTGTTGATATTTTTCCCTGACCCGAATGCGAGAGGCCCTTCTCCAGTTTTTTTTTTTTTCTCATTAAATAAAGGTGAACAAAATTTTAATGAGTATCTTTAAAAATATTTGTTTTATTCATTTTATTTTTTATTAATATAATAAATTTATTATTTTAATTAAATCTAACTTAAATTATATATATATATATATATATATATATATATAATATTAAGTTAACTTGATCCTTAAAAATGTACAATAGAAGGAGACGTTAGGGTTGAAACGTTACTTTAGGTTAGATCATAAAGTTAATTCGTGTGTGGTGGCTTCACCAACCTAAAAGTCTTGTGGGACCAAGCTCTTCCCCATTTCTTAAGTGTCCCATCGATTACACTCCAAAAATCGGGACTGTAAGGTCGTGACTTCCTTTGTCTTGACTGCCTGCCGCTTGCTATTAAGTTGGCATCTCGATTTCCCATTCTTCCCATATCTTGATTGATCCAGCTTATCCTTTATGGACGCAAACCAGTCCGAAGTTGTCCAAGATTTCTATCCCTTCGTCCGCATATACAAAAATGGGCGGATAGAGAGGTTCTTGGGCACAGAAATCGTCCCTCCTTCCCTGGACGATCCGAAAACCAGCGCCCAATCCAAGGACGTTGTCTACTCAACGGAAGCGAATCTTTCTTCAAGGCTTTACCTTCCAAAAGACACAACCGCCAATCAAAAGCTCCCTCTTTTGGTTTACTTCCACGGGGGAGGCTTTGTTGTTGAAACAGCCTTCTCTCCCGTTTACCAGAATTATCTCAACTCCTTGGTGGCAGAAGCCAAAGTGATCGTTGTCTCGGTGGATTACAGGAGAGCCCCAGAGCACAGACTCCCTGTTGCTTACGACGATTGCTGGACTGCTCTCAAATGGGTTGCTTCCCATTTTGACAGAAACGGCCCCGAAGAGTGGCTCAACTCTCATGCTGATTTCGGCAGTGTCCTTTTGGCCGGCGACAGCGCTGGTGCTAATATAGCACACAATATGGCAATGAGATGTGGCCAAGAGAAAATACCCGGAATTGATCTCAGGGGGATTGTTTTAATACATCCATATTTCTGGGGCAAAGACCCTGTGGGCGATGAACAGTCAGAAGGGAGGGATAGGCATGAGAGGTTCTGGAGATTTGTTTGTCCTTCTACAAGTGGATGCGATGACCCTTTAATCAACCCTGTTGCTGATCCAAATTTTGCTAGCCTGGGTTGCTCCAACGTGCTTGTAACTGTTGCTGGCAAGGACATGTTGAAGCACAGGGGATGGAATTATTATGAGAATCTGAAAAAGTGTGGCTGGAGTGGACAGATTGAGATGATGGAGGCTGAAGGTGAGGATCACGTGTTTCATTTGTTCAATCCAGACGGTCAGAATTCCGTGGCCATGCTCCAAAAAATTTCCGTCTTCCTCAATAGTAAAGCCTGCGTCACAGGCGGAATATGAGTACCCATGTTTGTGTTTTTCCTTTTTTTTTTTTTTCGCTTTTTAGCCTTGAAGATGGGGAAGGCAGCAAAATAAACGCTCTTTTCAATTGAATAATAATTATTGTGATGTCTATCATCTTAAGGAAAGTTAACTAGTACAGTCCTTTTTCTTTGGAATGAAATTCGCGTGGATATATATATATATATATATTGTTATCATACCATATGACAAAAGCCCCATTCAGAAATCACTGACTTATTGAAAGAAAAGGTCATTATCTCGACGGTGAATTTTGCCACTCCGCGAGAAACGCTCAAGGGCGGAGAGACAGCAAGGGCGCATCCGGGCACAAGAACATCACGGCCTTTGGAGCGTCTCTATGTGTCCACAACAGAAGCCTATTGATTTGATCTGTAAGTCCCAAATTTGGCCAAGCAAAAGCTGCACCTAAACAGCTCTTTCTATCCATCTATCAAGTTTTAATTCTTCCCTTTCTCTCTTCTGTTTTTATAGTCTATGATTTAAATGCTAAAAACATAATAAAAACAGATTTTAATTTAATCGTGACATGCTAGTTTTGTGACAAGAAACAAATATAACATCGAAATAGGGCTTTTACGAAAAGATGCACCACTGGCTAGTCTGTTACAAACGGGCGGCCTGATATATTATAGGTATGCATACCGCAATGACTGAATAAAACAATATTAACATGGAAGCAAAGAAACGTTTAGTTAGCCCTTATCCTGCTTCAGGAAAGAGACAATAGTCCTAAACATTGGCCCTGAGGTTATCAGAAAGAGGATTGAAGAAATTCTTACCCTTTGTCTCCACAATCTCCGATTCTCCAACCCACCCACTCTTCCCCATCTCCTCATAATACAGCCACCCTGTGTCCCTTACCATTTCCATCTCAGCTAAAAAAAAAAAAAAAAAGCAGATTTGGATAAGCAGTTGGATTAATCCAAGGGTGTCTAACCCACTTGTCGCGAGACAAGTGAAAAGCCACAGATTTTCAATTAATGGTAGTGACTCTGGTGTTTTTTTTTTTTTTGACTCGTTACCAATAGGATCTTTGCCCCAAACAATCCCTGCAAGGGTCAGTACCAGTAAGTTCTTCCTGACCATTTCGCATGGCCATGTGGTATGTTATGTTGCCTCCCGCGCTATCTCCCATAAGAAACACCTTATCTGAGTCAGCATGAGGGTTAAGCCACACTTCAGGGCCATTTCCTTTGGAGCGGGAGGCAAACCCATTGGAGGGCAGCCTAAGAATCTTTATAAGCAACAGGGAGAGGATGATTCTAGGGACTGCAATAACATTTGCCTCTGCAACCAAGGTGTCAAAGTAGTTATGTTTGATGGGAGAAAAGGAGCTTCCAACACAAAAGCCCCACGTGAACCGAAGTGGAAGAAAGTTTTTGGTCAGGGATTGATGCTCTCTGGAAGATTAAAGTTTTGAAGATAGATTTGCTTCTTGTGGGTAGACAACATCTTTGGATTTGACATTAGTTTTAGGATCATCAAGAGAAGGAAGCACGATTTCAGGGGCCACGAGTCTCTCTATGCGGCATCGCTTATAAGGGGAGGAGATTCTGCTTCAATCTAGGACATGGCCGAGGCTGTAGGATAAGAAATAGAGGATGGAAACAAATTTTTATCTCATATGGATTTATTTATTACTTGCAAGTGTGAAGCAAAGAGAGCGAGCGAGAGAGAGAGAGGTCCATAAGATGATTAGTTTTTAATAAGGTTACCATTGTTGTTGTTTACTTGTTTTTCTTCAGTGATTTGCCAACGCTGATCAATCTAAGCCATTTCCACAATCTCTCGGCTATATATACAAGCAACCGGAGAAAAGATAATATACGATGATGAAAATAATTCAAGGGTTTGGTGAGGGCAAACATCGAATAACAAAATATAGCTGTGAATAATTTATATGAATTGCTTTTCTTCCTTTGATTGGAAGAATCGTCTTGTCTATCAATCAAGTAAGGGTTCATTGATAAATAAATATATTAGATATTAAACCCTTTTTTTTTTTTTTTTCCATCGTTTAGCTCTTAACTATTTCTATTTATATTCCTTCGGAACTTATCACCATCACATGTTCCAACTTCTAATCAATATTAAATTTTTTTGAAGGTTTAATTGTGTAATATAAATATCATATGCCTAATTGCGTTAATTTAAGCTACCAATAATTTTTTTTCCTTCCAATCCAAGTAAATTAAAAAATAAAAGTAAAATTACATAATAACTTTTATGGAGTAATATACTACATATAATAAATAATAAATTAAAATTTTTATACTTAATTTGATTTATTTATAAAATTAAGTAAAGTATAATTAATTTATATATTTTCTTACTCCTAAATGTTATTATTATTAAGTTTTTCTTTTTTCAAAAAATAGTTTTTATTTCTAACTAATATTGTGTCATATACCGAAAGAAGACCTCCAAACGTTCTATCGTAACTTGCAACGCCCTGGTCTTTTCTTAGCCAATGGACGGTCAAGATCAGCTTTGGCTCCAAAATTGTAAAAATAAGTTTGGGTAAGTTGCGCGAGAACTTTGATGAGCAATTTGTCTCACACATTTGTAATGTTGTCATTAAATTGTGGGCTTATGTTAAAAAAACTTGATTTTCAAATTAAAATTAAATTTTTAATATTTAATAAATGATAAATTTTATATATAATAAAAATGCATTATATTTAAATTTATATTTTAAAAATATTATTTTTAAAAGAATAATAAACTCAAAAAATACAATTTAAATTTTTTAATATAATAATCTTCGTTATTATATAAAATAATTTTAATTTAACTATATAAAAATTATTTTTTAATTATTTTATTAAATACTATAAATAATTATTAAACTATTAATTAAATTACAAATAATTAATTTAATAACTATTAGTTTATTAAATAAAAAATAAATTCAACTATAATTCTAAATAAATAACAAGAAAGTTTTTCATAAATAATTGATATTTTAATTCAATGTTAAATTTGTGAGAAAATTAATACTATTATAAATAATAATAATAATAAATATATTATAATTACGTTATATATATATATATCACTAATAAATTATGGTATGATATTAGAGTTTTTTTAACAATAAAAATTTTAAATTTTAAATTTAATTAAAATAATTAATATATCATATAATTTATAATTAATATTATAATTTTATAATATCATATCATATAATTTTATTAATATATAATAATTTTTTTTTTCAAAATTTATTTAAATACAAAGAACACTATTAAAAGATACAATAACAACATAATTTCTTTCAATAAAAAGATATAAATAATTAATTAATATAAATATAAATTTTATTTATTTATTTATTATATTTATGTAATAAAATATATTTTTTATAAATATCTAATAAAATAATATTGTGATGCTATAATTTTAAATATTTTTTTATTTTTTTTCTCCATTGAATCTCTTTATCTAGATTATTTTTTTCTTAAAAAAATTTCTAAAATATATACTAAATTAGGGTTTTGTTTTCATATTTTGGTTTAGGATATTTATGTATTTATTTATTTAAATTATTTGGAATTTAAATTTTAAATTTTTTTTTTCTTTTTTACTCTTTAAGAAAAAATGAATTTAATTTTTTCTTTTTAAAGAAAAAAAGGATATTTGAAACTAATTTTGTCTTTTTGTTATTTAAAAAAAAGTAAATTTAGGGAAGTTTTCTTTTTTAAGAAAAAAAATTCAGAATAATTTTTTTCATTTTATTTTCAATTTTTTTAAAAAAATTTGAGAATAGTTATTTTTTTTAGATCAAACATAAAGAGAAATTCATTAAAATATTAATAAATTTATGAGAAAAAAAGATAATTATATCAATTGTGTAATCCATAATATAATGAACCTTTTTATGGGGTAAAAAATTATGAAAAAATTTTAATAAAGTTAGTATGTTTTAAATTTGGAAAACAAATTGAAAAAATAAATATATAATGATATTGCTTGCATATAACAGGGAGAAAATAAGATTAAAAGCATAAAAATAAATTGAAAATTAAAGGCCATTACAATTTTAAAGGTATGTTTAGTTATGATGCTAATTTTTTACTGTATTTTTATTTTTATTTTTATTATTTTTATTATTTTTTTATTTGATGTTATTTGTTTTTTTATTAATAATAATTATTTTATTAATTTTCAAGAGAGAAAAAAAAAAGGCCAAAAAGACATATCCTTCCAATTTGGTTGAAATAATATAATACAAAACTTAATTTCACAATAATAAATTCAAAACTCAAATAAATAAATAAAATATTAAAATTTAATCAAGTGATTTTTAATTTTTCGAGATAAAACATTGATAATAAAACTCAAAAGGAATAAAATTTAATTAAAGGATTAATGAAGTCAATGTGAAAAAATATTAAATTTAAATATGAGTAATTCTAAAATTAATAAAAAGAATGTAATTTAAAGTTAAAAATTTTAATAAAAAAATTATAACAATTTCAAAGAAACTAGGTGAAGCTATAGTGATTCTTGATATTTTTTTCTTTACAATTTTTTTAAAAAATAATTTATAAAATATACTAAATTAATATTTTGCTAAAGTACTATTTGGATTTTGGATATTTTTATATTTGCTTAATTAGATTGTTTAGAAGTTAAATTTAAGAGTTTTTTTTTTAAATTTTTTAAGAAAATAGAAAAATAAATTTAAGAGTAATTTTTTTCATCCATTTTTAAAAAATAGATAAAATTATGATAAGTGTTTTTCTTTTGAAAGAAAATCAAAAATAATAATAATTAGAAACTAATTTTTTCAACTACAAAAAGTAATATATTTTTTTTGTTTAAAATAAACACAACCGAGAATTTTGAGAAAATATTTATGAGTTTGCAAGGGAGAAGATACTTATCTCAATTGTATATATCATAATACAATGAACTTTCTATCATATTGCAGGAAGATGAACAAATTTTAACAAAATTAGTATGTTTTAAAGTTGGAAAAAAAATTTAAAAGTAATGATATTGTATGTATAAGAGGAAAGAAAGATTAAAAGAAAAAATCAAATTTAACATAAAGAATTATGGTAAGATAAAATAATTATTTTTTGTTTGTTATTTTTTTATAATTGCTCGCCCTTATTCAATACTATTAAATCATCAAATTTAGTATTAGATAATAATAATATGAAAATAAATAATTAATTATATTTAAATAAATAAATAAACAAAAATTTATATTTTATATATAATATAAAAATCTAATGGGCTTATCAAAATTGATTATCTATACAGTCAGATTTGACCGTAGACGGTTTACACAAAAGTGGTCCAATTACAAAAGTTTCCTTGTCTTTACTTCTTGCCCACTTAGCTATATATAAACAGGCCTCTAGATTCATTTCCACCCACGACTTCCGTGATGGATACGAACGAGTCCGAAGTTCTCCATGATTTATTTCCCTGGGTTCGCATGTACAAAAATGGTCAGGTAGAGAGGTTCTTGTGCACAGAAACTGTCCCTCCTTCCTTGGACGATCCGAAAACCAGCGTCCAAACCAAAGATGTTGTCCACTCAACAGAAACGAATCTTTCTTCAAGGCTTCACCTTCCAAAAGACACAAAAGCCAATCAAAAGCTCCCCCTTTTGGTTTACTTCCACGGGGGAGCGTTTCTTATTGAATCGGCCTTCTCTGTCCCTTACGTGTATTTTCTCAACTCCTTGGTGGCAGAAGCCAACGTGATCGTTGTCTCGGTGGATTACAGGAGAGCCCCAGAGCACAGACTCCCAGCTGCTTACGATGATTGCTGGACTGCTGTCAAATGGGTTGCTTCCCATTTTGACAGAAACGGCCCCGAAGAGTGGCTCAACTCTCATGCTGATCTTGGCAGGGTCTTCTTTGCCGGCGACAGCGCTGGTGCTAATATAGCACACAATATGGCAATGAGATACGGCCAAGAGAAAATACCCGGAATTGATCTCAAGGGGATTGTTCTAATACATCCATATTTCTGGGGCAAAGACCCTGTTGGAGATGAACCGTCAGAAGGAAGGGATGCGTATGAGAGGCTCTGGCGATTTGTTTATCCTGCTACAAGTGGGTGTGATGACCCTTTAATCAACCCTGTTGCTGATCCAAATTTTGCTAGCCTGGGTTGCTCAAAGGTCCTTGTGACTGTTGCTGCCAAGGATGTGTTCAAGCACAGGGGATGCTATTACAGTGAGAATCTGAAAAAGTGTGGCTGGAGTGGAGAGGTTGAGCTTATGGAGGCTGAAGGTGAGGATCACGTGTTTCATATGTTCCATCCAACTGCTCCGAAATCCGTGGCCATGCTCCAAAAAATTTCCGCCTTCCTCAATAGTTAAGCCTGCCGCACAGCCGGAGTACCATGTTTTGTTGTTTTTATTTTTCCTAATTTTTCTTCCCCTCTTGGCTTTGAATAAGGGGAAGGAAGCAAAAATGAGGCGATTCATACACGCTATTTTCAAATGAATATTAATTATGGTGATGTCTGAGGAAAGTTTAATAGCACCGTCTTTTTTCTTTAGAATAAAATTCGTGTGTATATATATATATCTGTCTCTTATACACATCTAGATGTGTATAAGAGACAGTGCTATTACAGTGAGAATCTGAAAAAGTGTGGCTGGAGTGGAGAGGTTGAGCTTATGGAGGCTGAAGGTGAGGATCACGTGTTTCATATGTTCCATCCAACTGCTCCGAACTCCGTGGCCATGCTCCAAAACATTTCCGCCTTCCTCAATAGTTAAGCCTGCCGCACAGCCGGAGTACCATGTTTTGTTGTTTTTATTTTTCCTAATTTTTCTTCCCCTCTTGGCTTTGAATAAGGGGAAGGAAGCAAAAATGAGGCGATTCATACACGCTATTTTCAAATGAATATTAATTATTGTGATGTCTGAGGAAAGTTTAATAGCACCGGCTTTTTTCTTTAGAATAAAATTCGTGTGTGTATATATATATATATATATAGACAGATACAGTTATATCCCATATGATAAAACTCTCATTCAGCAATCAATATATATAAACAATATGGGTCTAAATCAATGCATATAATTCACTTCTAAATCAGTTGTGCATTTTTGACAATCTAATTTACATTCATAAATTTAAAGTTATCATATGAATCAACGAAACATATTAGTCTCCTTGTTCATCCACGAGCTCCACTAGGCAAAAGGGATCAGTCAACTCCCGATTATTTTCCACTCTATATCCTTTCATCGTCAACCATTATAAAATGGCCTCCACATTTTCATTTAACTCTCGTTTCTTCTTCCATTATGGATTTAAGTAACCCTGAAATATCACAAGATCTCTCGCCTTCCTTTGGCGTGTATAAGGACGGCCGTGTTGAAAGATTCATCGGCACAGGCATCGTCCCTCCTTCTCTAGATGATCCCAATTCCAACGTCGAATGTAAAGATGTTGTCTATTCACAAGAAGCATTAGTCAAGGAAACTAATGTTGTTGCTTTCTCTGTTGATTATAGATTGACCCCAGAGCACCCCCTATTCCTTATGATGATTCGTGGACTGCTCTTAAATGGGTTGCTGCTCATGCTAATGGAAATTGTAATGAAGAGTGGCTCAATTGTCATGCTGATTTGGGGAAAGTTTAAATGGTTGGAGATAGTGCCGGTGGCAATGTGGTACACAAAATGGCCAAGAGATACGGCCAAGAGAAACTGCTTGGAATTGATGTCGTTGGCATTGTCTTGATACATGCATATTTCTGGGGTAAGGTACCTACTGGAGATGAGGCCGACAATTTCATCCGCAAAGATCAAGCTGCCTTATTTTTCATCGGCACAAGTCCAGTTATATGTATGGCACGTTCTTTTTTGGTTCAAGACATGGGTTTAATCTTGTTTGATATTGAAGTTTTTTTTTTATTTATTAACAAAAGAAAAATGTGTCGTCAATATATTACGTGTTCAATAATAATTTATTATTATTAAAAATAAGGAACAGTGAAAAATTGAAATTTAGATTAATGTAATATATATATATATATATAATTATCGATCAAGTTATCGCTCAAACGAGGATATTGAAGCATTTAAAATGATAGAAATTAATTAATTTTCTTTTTTCTTTTCTTTTTTTTTGGGCAAAAACCACCCCAACTTTCTCTGTTAGTGTCGAGTCGGAAAGACAGAAGAAGAGTGTTCTGTTTGGTGAAAAAAGACACATAATTCATGAGCCATTGTTTTCTAGCCAAAGAAATTACGTATAAGAATTAATTGTAGAGTTATTTATTAGTAAAATAAGATTTAGAGTCTTTTGTGGGAGATAACTTGATAGACATAAAAACCATTTTACAAACAATCATATTAGCTCAGCTCACTCAAATCCTTAGAAAATACGGATTTTAATGCAAATAAGAAGGGGAAAAAAAGAAAAAGACTATTTCAGTTTTCACCCGGCCCTTTTTTCCCGTTTTGACCACACAATATTCCCCCCCCCCTTGCCTTGGCAACATTTAATTGAAGTAACAAGGAACTGTTCAGCAGAACAGTTAATTTAGCAGGCAAGAAATAGAATTGATGAGTCACATCAATGTGTCATCGAAGAATGCCATTGGACTGAGAACCCCAAACTTACAATTTATGAAATACGAAAATTTGTTTTGCAAGATTGGCTAGATCCTGCTACAAGCCATTTGATAAAAGATAACACTGCTTTCTACTAAACCTCCTCCAATACAGATGTTGCCATGTTTGACTTGTCCCTTTTGCTAATGTACCACTTGTATGCTTCCAAAAACAGAACCGTTAGTCCCAACGTCGCCAATGTAGCAATGTACCCGCGCTGCCAGATCTTTGTGGCTCTCAATATCTGAAACCCTCCAAAAATATTGGCTACACTAAGAATGATAGTCGAGTAGCCGACCAAGTAATGGAAGCAATTGAAATATAGCCTGAACTTGCTATCCTTGTGTGGCCTGCCAAATCCAACGCCAACTTGTGCCGTGGCAAGACAGAAGAGGGTGATTCCAATATATCGATGTGCTTTGTATTGAAATCCGGGAGATTTTTGTCCAAGACTAAGCCCAGTCCCAAAACCAGCAACACCGATAAGATATGCAGAAATTTGACAGCTTATATGCAAGTAGAACCACAGAGGGCTTGCAGAATGGAACACTTTCATGTATCTTGCTATGGTAGCTCCAATTGGCATCAGAATACCCCAACTTATTGTGTTTAATACTCCATGAACGTATTTCAGCGTTTTTCTTGGGACTGCTCCTCCCCCTGTTATAGTTGTAATCCTTCCTGAAAGGAAATCCAAACTTCCAAAAGATCTGACATTTGGACTAGACGCGTCAACAGGATGCATCGATGGGGTATTTCCTGAGAGTGGACCGTCTTGCCATAGGTGATTGACTGTAGTTTGATTTCCCGGAAGACCAATTGCGGCAAAAATTATCATCTCATTGTTCTCGTAGACTGCAGATATACTATAGGCAGGAAAACTGAGATTTCCTGGCTGCAATTGTGTTCCATAACTGGTTATCGGTGACGTATAAGCCGCTAAAGTTCCATCCGTCCTTGGAAAAGCAACGATTGCTTGCGAGCCTATCATGCCTCCCGAATTCGGATTAATAGCCCACGCGATCCATCGGCGGTCAGAAATACCAGAATGCTTGAAAGCAAGATCAACCGTGTTTGATGACTGATGGTAATTCCAATACATAGACGAGTCCAGGACAGGCAAGTCAGTGCAGGAAGAGAACTGTTTATTCCCAGAGAAGTGGTAATTTGCACAAGGCTGTGCCGCACAAGAAACAAGAACACCAAACAAGATTCCCAAAAAAATCAGGGATAGAAAATTCTTCACCATGATTAAGCTCTCGGTTTTGAGGGAAAGAGAAGATCAAGGTGGCGGTGGCAGAGAAATTTTTTGGTCTGTAGAATTGAATGAAGAGCAGTGTCCTCAGCACAATATATATAGAGGTACGTTCAGCATTACACTCGGAATCGGATTTAGGACACATTATACCAATTGGACATGGAAATTTCCTCGAACAAGTGAGGCCTTATAGGTTATACGTTAGCGACAGTTTAGAATGGTACTCGGAATCGGATTCAGGATATTTTATGTTAAAAAAGGATTCGTGAAATAGAATTTTATATTAGGCACACGTTTTTACCTAATTACCTTAGGCACCGGAAATTTCATCAAAAAAATGACCCTTTTTTTTTTTTTTACAAGAAATTGACCTTTTTAGGGAAAAAAAAGAATTACTTATTTGAGTATTTTGGCTATTTTGCTCCAAAAATAATTCGATTATTACGTTACCCACTCTCCAACCCTAAAAATTTACAATTGCTAAATTCTCATCTTCAACAAAGAATTACAAAAAGAAAAGTACTCTTTCTTTCTCCGTAAGAGAAGGGCTTTCTTTTTTTCCTTTCTTTCTTTCTTTTTTTTTTAATTTTTTTTTTGCATAAAGATAGCAACGAGGTTGAAAAGCTTTTCAATCCGCTCATTCCATCCAACGAAACCTAATTGCTTGGAGCACACAAAAATACATCAATCAAACTTATTATTATTATTATTATAATTTTTCTGATTAAGAAATGTCCGAAACTTGTTTTCTTTTTTAACCACAGGAAAAAATAATAATAATATATATATATACACACACACACACACACCAACAAAACAATCATCCATTTCTTTCTTTCCGATTTCAAGTCTCTTGAATCTTGATATTTTCCGCTCCTTCATTTCCTTTGTTTTTTTTTTTTTGTTTATATTTTTTAATCCAAAATCCAGCCAAGAAAATAAAAAACCGCACCGTTAGAGTAGGGCTAAAGGGCTATCCATAATGGAGAGAACGGCTCTCCTCTGCTCTCTTTCTCGTTCCTCTCTCGTTTCCGGCAGATTCTTCTTGTTCCCTGGCTCTTCTTTCTCTTCCTTATTAGGATCGTCTCGCTCTTTATCGACGTGCCACTCTACGGTTACCGGCTTATCCCGCCGCTCTTCCCTCATCCGCCGGCCCTGGAGGTTACTTTCTGCCGCCACTGCCGGCTCTTCTTCCTCTGTTCTCCGCTCCAGTAAGCATTTCTCTTCTCTCTCCCCGCGCGCCATCGCCACACAGCCGCCTCCGTCTTCTTCCGGTACAATACACGCGCTAAACTGTACCTTTTTTTTTTTTGGGTTAGCTGTTTAATTTGTGTTGCTTTTCAAATTTTTTCGTCTGTTTCTTTCCCGAATAGAAAACTGACATGAGTTTTGGAGAGTTTATTTCGAATTTCTTTTGAAAGTTGGCGAGCTGATTTGATGTCGCAGATGCAGATGTTATCGGAAGCGTGCCGGATGATGTTGCGCAGACGCTTGGATTCGAGAAGGTTTCAGAGCAATTCATCTCGGAGTGTAAATCCAAAGCTGTGCTCTTCAAACATAAGAAGACGGGCGCTGAAGTTATGTCGGTTTCTAATGACGATGAGAATAAAGTGTTTGGTGTTGTTTTTCGCACTCCTCCGTAAGTATCATTGTGTTTACTTAGCAGGCTGTGGTGTGGATCCAATTGTGGAAGTTGTAGGGTTTTTGGATGTGTTGTTTTAGGAATGGTTTGAGTGGTGAAGTATTTGCATTGATAGAATTAGTTGTGGAGTCTCTTGTTACCCAAGTACACTAGAAATAGCAGGAGATTTACATATCTGGTGGTTCGCTGTTTGGCTATTAGATAGGAATGATCTAATTCTTATGCATTTTTACAGGAAATCTGTTCAGAATAGGTGATACATATGATGACAGGCTGTTTGTTTGATGAAACATGATGAAAATTAGATTCAATGTTTGGAACATGCATAGCCATTTTGGTAGATTGCAGAAATCATTGTAGGAAAGGCACCCTTATCAATTTAGTTCATTGTCAGCTTGCTATGGCTTTACCAAGCTGGTTGGAGTAGATATTAAAGCAGTGGATATTCATGTTTATGTGACTAATGTTTTTTTCTTTTAGCCCTCCCTAGTTGAAATCAAAGATTTCTATGTAAGTACCAAGGATCTGCTGTAAAATTCCTGGTTGAAATCATTAATGGTCCCATCAAGCTGGTCAGCATACCTGTTACCCGATTTGAATATTTTGGAAAGTAGGGAGATATTTGTTTCTACTGCCTTTGTGTACAGAATTGATAGGAAAAGTAGAATTGAAGGGGTGTGTGTTTTTTGTAAACATGAATGTGTATACTCTACTATTTTGAGTTGACATTCCCAATGTTGTTTATTTATGTGCATGATTTCCTCCTTTGAATGGAAAGTTTCTTTAGATCTTACCATTCCTTGTGTCTAAATGTTACCGTTTTGATGCAGGAAGGATTCAACTGGGATTCCACATATTCTAGAACACAGTGTATTGTGTGGATCTAGAAAATATCCCTTGAAAGAACCATTTGTTGAGTTATTGAAGGGGAGCTTGCACACCTTCTTGAACGCATTCACATATCCTGATAGGACCTGCTATCCAGTTGCTTCTACAAATACAAAGGTAACTAGAGCTTATAAAAATGCATGCGATTTGTACTTTACATTGGTTTGGCTAAAATTTTGACATTATCAAATGACCTGTATTTTTGAAAAACAGGATTTCTACAATTTGGTTGATGTATATCTTGATGCTGTATTCTTCCCCAGATGTGTGTTGGACTACCAGACTTTTCAACAAGAGGGTTGGCATTTTGAGCTCAATAATCCGTTGGAAGAAATTACCTACAAAGGTTGCAGTTTTAACTATTTGATAAACTTACCTAACCTCTAGTGTTTTTCCCCCCCTGTTTTCTTTGGAGGGAGACCCCACAGGGTGGGGGCCATACTCTCTGCTTTCTTTGTGCGTTACCTAGTTTTCCTGGTTCCACATGTGCCAGATTTATTTTCTAATTTAATTTCTTCCTCTTTAAGGTGTTGTCTTTAATGAGATGAAGGGTGTCTATTCCCAACCCGATAACATATTAGGACGGATCTCACAACGGGCAAGCACACTTACCTCTGATTGTTTCTTTTTACTCTTGTTTTTCCCCCACAGTTTTACTGCAATTATGGAATACATGGACCAGGTTGAGTTTCTTCATGTTCTGAGTAGTGTGTCAATTAGTTCAGCCTGACTTCTTTCTCAAAATATTATTTGTTTTGAAGTAGGTGGGGGATATACTATGTTGCACAGAGTTTTAGTTCTTGGTTGATAAATATGGATTTTAATATAAACTATTCCCTTCTTCTCATAAGTTAATTATTCATACTCTGTCAATGACCAGCATAGGCAAATAATCATCTCTTACAACACTTTTTCCTGCTTAGTTACTTTCTTTTTCAGCCAACTCCACTCTTGGCTGTGAACTTCGTGCCGCCAAAAACAAAATTATGCAGTGCCTGTATTCTTTTGACTCGATGCCATCCTAGTCTTGCCAATTCTTTTTACAAGTATAAAGATATTTCCAGGAAGCACCTTGAGTCTGTTATGATTCAAACTACTAGTTTAGTTTATGTCTTCAACCATTAGATGGTTTGTGAAAATGATTGCATCTCCAAACATTGGATATTCTTCTTACAAATTATCTTAAACAATGGCAATGTTTGCATCTGATTTCTGTGCAGGCTCTCTTTCCAGACAACACATATGGTGTTGATAGTGGCGGCGATCCAAAAGTCATTCCCAAACTGACATTTGAGCAATTTAAGGTTAGTTGCCAGCCTTAACTTGACATCCAAAAGTCATTTGTTGTTTTTCTTCTGAATAGTTGGTCTTTTTAATTACAGGAAGTAGTGCAATGATTATAAATAATATGAATAATTTGTCTTTCTTTCATCAACAACAATTACAGGAGTTTCACAACAAATTTTACCACCCCAGCAATGCGAGGATATGGTTTTATGGAGATGATGATCCAGAGGAGCGCTTGCGCATCTTGAGTGGTATGAATTGACAGTTGCACAAATAATTTTATGTAAATGCAGTGCATGATTTGTCTCTTGGCTAAATGCCTGGGTGATTTTTCCATAAGGAAACCAAGGCAAAGACGAAACTTATTCCTGAATTATAGCATTTCTATGTTACAGAGTATCTCGAAATGTTTGATCCAAGTTCATCTCAAATTGAGTCAAGGGTTGAACCACAAAAGCTTTTCTCAGAACCAGTCAGGGTTGTTGAGAAATATCCAACTGGTGATGGTGGTGACTTGAAAAAGAAGCACATGGTTTGCCTTAACTGGCTGCTTTCTGATAAACCCTTGGACTTGGAAACTGAGCTTACGCTTGGGTTCTTGGATCATCTTATGTTGGGAACTCCTGCTTCACCCTTGAGGAAAATCTTACTGGAAAGTGGTCTGGGAGATGCCATTGTTGGTGGTGGCATTGAAGATGAACTCCTTCAGCCACAATTCAGTATTGGGTTAAAGGGAGTCTCAGAAGAGGACATTCAAAAGGTGGAAGAATTGATCATGAATACACTTATTAAATTAGCAGAGGAAGGATTTGAGACAGATGCTGTGGAGGCATCCATGAATACAATTGAATTTTCTCTCAGAGAGAACAACACTGGGTCATTTCCTCGTGGTTTATCATTGATGCTTCGATCTATTGTAAGTTCTTTTACCTTTTTTTCTCCTTTATTTCCAGAGCTAATATCATTATTTAAGATATGACTGATACAATTTTTGCTTTGCAGGGTAAATGGATATATGATATGGATCCCTTTGAGCCTCTAAAATATGAGAAGCCCTTGATGGACTTAAAAGCCAGGATAGCTGAGCAAGGTTCTAAAGCAGTTTTTTCTCCATTAATTGAGAAATTCATCTTGAAGAATCCTCATTGTGTTACCATAGAAATGCAGGTACGCATCTACTGTAAAGGTTTGCTCCCTATATTTCTCTGATTCTCTGCCACATGTTACAGTAGTCATAACATTTTTCTTTCTTCTTCTTTTTCTTTTGGATTCAGCCTGACCCAGAGAAGGCATCGTGTGATGAAGCTGCTGAGAAAGAAATTTTGGAGAAGGTAAAAGCAAGCATGACAGAAGAAGATCTTGCTGAGCTAGCTCGAGCAACGCAGGAGTTAAGATTGAAGCAGGAAACCCCTGACCCACCAGAAGCTTTGAGAAGTGTTCCAAGCCTTTCGTTGCATGACATTCCAAAAGAACCAATTCGTGTTCCCACGGAGGTTAATGTTAACCATATTGTTTGGTGGTAGGCTTCCTACATTTGGCCATTTTGAGTGAAGAGTTTTGTAAACATTATGTGCTAATTGTAGGTTGGGAGTATCAATGGAGTGAAAGTATTGCAGCACAGCTTGTTTACAAATGATGTCCTCTATACTGAAGTTGTCTTCAATATGAGATCACTAAAGCAAGAACTTCTTCCTTTGGTTCCACTTTTCTGGTGAGATATCCTTCTAAAGATACTTGAAGATATGATGATCATTTTCCTGTCATGCATATCCTATTCTTGCATTCTTCGCGTTAAGGAAATTACATGTTTTTCAAGTTATATTCACTTGGAATAATTGTTTGAGGTGATAATATAATAGCCGGATGCTGCCTCTTGCACCCTTATTTTCGTGGATAGCTCACTTGTTTTCTGTTCTTCCTCAATGTTGTCTGCAGTCAGTCACTGCTCGAGATGGGTACAAAAGATTTGAGTTTTGTGCAACTTAATCAGTTGATTGGAAGAAAAACAGGAGGAATATCTGTTTATCCATTCACATCATCTCTTCTGGGTCAAGAGGATCCTTGTAGCCATATAATTGTTCGAGGGAAAGCCATGGCAGGATGTGCTGACGATTTATTCAATCTGGTATTTGCAATGAAATTTATTATCTGTCACAATGACCGTGCCCTGTTTTATGTAGCCATGGCATCAATTAATTGCAAAGACTTGTGAAGTGGCTCTCAACCAATTCTAGTCATGATAATATTGCAGTTATGTGCTTGCACTAGATTTAGCAATTCAAGCATAGTGGGATCCAAATTCAAATATCCTTTGTGTAGTGCCTTTCAATGTTGTGTAGTTCCTCTTTGCTGACTTAGTAGTCTGTAGTTGGATGTTCTCTTGTGACAATTTGTCTTAATTATTCTTTCTAGTTGTTATACATGCAGTAAAGTACTGATTACTTCCTTGATAACTTCGTTTCCTGAGGGAATGAAATATTTGTGCATGATCAGCCTCATTAATTTATTTAGGAAGCCTACATTGTCCTTTACTGCAATTATGTATGCCATAAAAACAATGATGCTTTCCCTTAACTACCTTGTGATGATTCCCTGATTTGTTCCTTTAAGTTCAATGAGGAATAATAGGTATCTTCAGAGAAGCTGTTGCCTAAGATGCTGAGAATTCTTTCTACTCAGGTTAATTGTGTTCTTCAAGAAGTTCAATTGACAGATCAGCAGCGCTTTAAGCAGTTTGTTTGCCAAAGTAAAGCAAGAATGGAGGTACTCTTTAATGTTTATTGTGAAAATATATAAACTCAACTGAATCTCTACTTTTAGGAGCTCAATTTTATCATTTTATATACTTTCAGAACCGATTAAGAGGCAGTGGTCATGGAATTGCTGCTGCGAGGATGGATGCAAAGTTGAACGTGGCAGGGTGGATATCTGAGCAAATGGGTGGTTTAAGGTTGGAATAATTTTTTTTTTTACGTTCTTAATTTCCATTTTTTAACTGATTTCTAGAGGACAGAGGCAGTGATCAGTTCCATTTAAATTGTCATCAATTTAATTTCAGTGCATTGCCATGCATTCTGACTTGAAAGGATCTAATAGTTTGAATGCATATATAATTACAAGGTAACATTCTCACTGTACCAGAAGAGATACTGGTGATCATAGAAATTGTATTCTTGCTATGTATGTAGTTACCTGGAATTCCTACAAGATCTGGAGGAGAAAGTTGATCAAGATTGGGCTGGAGTTTCTTCATCTCTAGAGGAAATTCGTGCAGCTTTATTGTCAAGAAATGGATGCTTAGTAAACATGACTGCCGATGAAAGTAATCTGAGAAATTCAGAAAGATTTGTGAGCAAGTTCCTTGATTTGCTTCCTAGCAGCTCCCCTGTAGAAACTACTGCTTGGAATGCTCGACTTCCTCCACATAATGAAGCTATTGTGATGCCCACACAGGTGAACTAAATTCCTATATCTTCTGCTTTGTTTTTCCCCTTTTGTTTGCAGAGGGAGGGAATTGGGGGGAGGTGTGGGGATGGAATTCCTGGATCTTTTCTGCCTTTTTTTTTGGTTCCCATCTTATTTCTGAATGAATGTCTGTGAACTTTTACAGGTTAATTATGTTGGCAAAGCTGCTAATCTCTATGACACTGGTTATCAACTCAATGGGAGTTCTTATGTTATTTCAAAATACATTAGCAATACATGGTTATGGGATCGTGTGCGTGTTTGTGGTGGGGCATATGGAGGGTTTTGTGACTTTGATACTCACTCAGGTGCAGTAACATAATGCTATGTACGGCTTTGGTTCTACTGGCCATCGCGATTTTCAAGCATTGGATGATAACATTAGCATTTTCTTGTAGGAGTTTTCTCCTTCTTATCCTACCGAGATCCCAACTTGTTGAAGACACTTGATGTATATGATGCAACCGCTGATTTTCTACGGGGAGTAGAGATGGATGATGATAGTCTCACTAAAGCAATTATTGGTACCATTGGAGATGTGGATGCATACCAGCTACCAGATGCCAAAGGTTATAGTAGGTATGTGATAACAGATTCACTTTCTTGTGGAAACTAAATCATGTTCTAATGAGTTACATTATTTCTTTGAAAAGGATTTATGAATTGTGATACTATTACGTGCATTTCTGAAAATTTACAGTGGCATACTAGAGTTATTTTAAATGTGGCAATAACTTGATGATACCCGCCTCCCACTATCCCTGCCTCTGGGTTTCTCTCTGCTTTTTCTGGTTCAATAGATTGTGTATACAAGCGGTGGGGTTTGGGTTTTCCTCCTGCCGCCACAAGGAAAACCTTGCTTTAAACTCTCTGTTATATCTAATTAGTTTCTTGCATCTACATATTAAGGTGCTTTACTTGTTTCAATTAGCCTGAAATTTGAAGAGTGGTCAGATTAAGAACATCAATTGCTAATTTCTCTTCTCCTTATTTATGAATTCCATTGCCTTTTCAGTTTATTGCGGTACTTACTGGGTATCACAGAAGAAGAAAGGCAGAGGAGACGGGAAGAAATATTGTCAACCAGGTAAAGGAAATTTTTATCATGGTGATCTGCACTGATCAGATACTGCACTTGCAAAAACACCCAAGTAAAAACAGATGATGTTTAAATCCTACAATGGAAGTCAATTTGTTGCTTTCTATTTAAAAGATCAAGAAATGGACTCTGAAATGGGGACAAGAAGGATTAGAACCTTATAGTTGGTATTATCATATTTGCATTATCCTCTAGTTCATGCTATGTCAGCTCGGAGGGCACCTTTCTGTTGGCCAGCTGATCCAAACTCTGGTTCAGATGCATTATTTTAATCTCAGAATCAGTTTTAAATTTTTTTTCTAACTTTGCTTTCTCCCCTTTGTCCACAGTTTGAAAGATTTCAGGGACTTCGCAGATGTAATTGAGACTGTTAAAGACAAAGGTGTTGTGGTTGCTGTGGCATCTCCAGAGGATGTTGATGCGGCAAACAAGGAGTGTAATTATTTTCAAGTGAAGAAGGCCCTTTGATATAAAGAAGATTACATCACACACAAGTAATTCTCTTGTAACTTGATCCCATTTCTTAAAAGCTGATGGGCTGTTTTTCTTTCAATTATTTGATGGCCTTTAATGGATGAAGAGAGCCGAAATTAGGGAGGGACTTATTTGTTTAATTTTAAAGATGTACCATGGCAGGATTTTTTAGGTATTTATTTGTATCTCTTTGCAGCGTCCTGCAAATTTAAGTGCTATTTGTATCTCATACATGGCATGCGCTTGAGATTCATATGGGTAAGCATGTACCGTCAGTGACATTGTGACATATTACAGGGCCTACATTTATTAAAGACCCGGATAAATACCATCTTGTCTGTTAGGGAACCAGTGTTAAAGTTGATAATTATCAAATATGCAGCTCAAGTGACTTCACGATGCCCTTTAGGCAACCATCTGTTTCTTCTGGAATTGCTCTCTATGTGCAGGTATTTCCAACATTTTAGCATGAACGCATCAATATCCGATACCCATTATGTCTGCAAAGCTTATTCTGGCCGCTTCTCCCGGGGTTTCTCCCCAATTAATCACTGGTCTCTTACTTTTCTACAAAAGTTCACCTGCACTTAGCACCAGAACAAGGTCACGTCTTGTCTCATTCAACCCAAAAAGTAAAAAAATAATAAGGTCACTCGGGGAGTTCATAAAGATGGGATTCTTGGAATTACGTATAAGGAATGTGTTTGTGGGGTCAACCTTTTCCCGTTTTCTGCTACGTCGGAAATGATGTAACTAAAAGAGTTCAGTACCCTTCACCATCTGCTGTATGACTTGAAAATCAAACTGCAAGTTACAAGTTTTTGTACCGTTGTACCCACTATTTTTCATGTCTACATGCGTGCCTCTGTGCTCGGGTAGTGTAAGATTGAGGGACATGAAATCTAAAGCTTAACATCTTCATCGGCATGCACCGATAAATTTGGTTTCTCACTTGAAGAGAGAAATTTTTCTATGGTTAACGGAATGATTAAGGTATGGTGCGTGATGAATCAATACTGAACAAGTCAAAATGCCCCACTGGAGTGTTATTCTCATCTGTTTATGATGATCTCATATGCACGTGAACAAGGGAACAAGTCAAAAAAGTGTTTCATCTTCCTAGTCGTATTGTTGACAGCATATTTGGGGGCTACGCAATTGCCCCCATACCCGAATTTTCTGCACCGAAACAAATGGGTTTTGTGTTTTTTTCTACAACTTTCAACATTGAAACGTCAGAGCCGCAAATTATCTCTATGAAGCACTTTAATCTTTTAAACTTTAGACAAAGAACCTAAGTGTTGTTGAACTCATGTTCCTTTAGAGAAGCTTTTTTAAGGCTCTCCTCTTTTTATTTCTTCAAATTTGAAACGTGCCTCCGAGATGGAAAGCACGTTCTAGATAAATCAAAGCTTGGGGCATTTTTATTTTTTTATTGAGGGTCAGATACCGCCATGTTCTCTCTTCGGTCGCCGCAGCAACGCTTGCAGCTTTCGGGCTTTCAAGGCCTCTATTTCTCAGTGACTACTACGCAGTCAGGGGTGGAAGCAAATGGATCATACCATTGGTTTGTAGCTGAACAACACGCTCAATGTGAAATTTCGGTTGCTAAGTCGTGAGAGAACAATTGGAAATAGAGGGAGATGGGTTGTGCAGTGCTCGTGATTCCCGGAACCTTGACAATGGAAAAATTTCAAGGATGAGGATGGTTGGCGGCATTTTCATTTAGATCATTTATTTTTTCAATAATTGTCCATAAGGAGCACCTTTTAAAAAAAAAAACAAAAGGGCCCCCTATAGTAAGTGCAAGGGGGAGCCGAGCTAATTAAACCCCTTTATAGATATATATATATATATAGATATAGTTTTAATTGGTTCTGTCTGTTATTTTATCGTAAAACCAAAGTGACAGGAATCGATTCTACCATATCATTGGCACGATCCATTATTGTACCATGATTCCGTACATTGAAAGTTAGGTGTTTGTCAAGCTCAGGCGGCCAATGTTTCTTCGTCAACACAAGCTAAATTATTTATGTTGTTATTTTCTGCCATAAAGTCCTTTAGTTTTGTCATCACTCGTTTGCCATTTCTCTTATTTTGAGGAGTCCAAAAAAAAAAAAAAAAAAAAGCGCTGAACAGGAAATCTCAACCTAGAGTAGAGTGAATCAAAGATTAGCTATACAAAGTAATCACGCAATTAAATATTTACTTTTGATATTTTTTATTTATTGTATTTCAAAAAATTCAGCTGCAATACTACTCAATTACAACCAATTTATCAGTGATTTTTTTTTTTTTTTTGGTTCCGAAATGAAGAAGAAGAAGAAGAAGAAGCATGCATTATTTGGATAGTATCATTGTCGGTCATCAATCAATCTGGTGCTAGACTCTCAGTTGCAACAATTAGATATCAAATCTTAGCATATATAAACTAAGGAAAATAAAAATAAAAATCTTTTTTTTTTTTTTTAAAATCTTAAAACCCTAACATCTTTATGTTTGTTCCAATGGAAAAGAAGTCACTTAAACGCATTGCAACACAAAGAATCTTCCAAGAGTAAGACGTATTAACAACTATCTGGGTAAGCTGTAGCTTGAAAGCAAATTGAAACACATCAAAGATGTAGTGGAAGCACAGTCGATAAGTTAACTAGCTGTGGAGTCCGTAGGTACAATCATAAATAGTGTATCATTTTTTATTTTTAAAATCAAATAAAATTCAATAAATTGATAGCAAAATTTAGTATGCAGATTAAAAATAATAAATAAAAAATTCAATACACAAAGCATGGATTTCAAAGTATTTTATCATTCAATTTTTACAAATAATATTTTTAATTAGTCAACGGACGGACATAATCCATCAACGGCGTCGTCATACTAACGGAAAAACGGCAATTGATATCGTTCTGCTCTTCACCTTTAACCGACCCCGGACCGTACAGAGTAAAAAACAAATCTCAACCGTCCACTACATCAACGGCTGCCATGCTTCACCGCCAACTTTTTATTTAACCCCAACGCACCCTAAGCTAAATAGGAAAATCGAGAAATTGAAAAAAAAAAAAAAAAACTACAGAGAGAGAGAGAGAGGGAATGGCGGAGTCAGTGGGAAACGGTAAGAGAACAGCAGGGTTTGCAGAGAATGAATCTTCAGCCACAACAAAGAAACCGAAAATTGAATATCGTTTTGATGAGTTAAACATACCTTCGTTGAGCGCTGAGCTCCTCCAGCACCGCCGTTTCTTCGATGTGCCTTCCGCTGATGTCCCACCCGTCGATATCTGTTCCGACGACTCGCCAACTTCTCGTTGCTGCAGCAACGAATCGAGCGAGCTGGTGCAGGTGGAGAGCTCGAGATTTCTGGATCTGGAGGTGAATTTCGAAATCCAATTATTATTATTATTTTACCTGCTTAGTTTCTGGTTAATTTGAGTTTATTGAGTGGGTGAGGTCGCAGGGAAAACGAAGAAAATCGAGATAAAACAATCTTAAATTCTTATATGGAGTAAACATTTTCCTCTTGCTCAATTTTCCCTTCGTTTTCCCAGTAAACACACCGAACACTTTCCGCTCTACTAACCTTTAGTTATAAACAGAACTCAAAAGAGCAAAATAAAAATAAAAATCATTGAATTTCTGTTTCTCGCGTTTGAGTTTACTCGCATGGCCGTTGAATTGAATGTTCGTCTACGGTCTATTTATATAGGCATTTCAGGCAAGGAGTTTTGAAACAGAAAGCTCAACGTTCATCGACAACAAATACAGGTTCTTAATTAATTCCATTTACCTTCATTTATTAACATTCCATTTATGATTTTGCACCTCCGAATCTTCAAAACGAAGCGCTTTTTTTTCTTCTTTTTTGTTTTGTTTTGTTTTTTAAAACTCTTCTTTTTCTCTGATCTCCTCCTACGCATGGAACTTTGGAAGCTCTCCTCGCACTTGCAGCAGAAATACCACTCCTTCAGGTGGGTTTTCTGGTGATTCGGACGATGTGGATTTGCCGGCGCCAGCTTCGGAGTTGAAGCATAGCCGGAGAAGGTCACTGGAGATGCCGACTGAGGCCGAGATCGAGGAATTCTTTTCCGCTGCAGAGAAGAATATGCAAACGCGTTTCGCAGACAAGTGAGTGCGCAGAGTTTCTTTCTTTCATTCATTCTTTCTTCTTTTTAGTTTTATTATTTTTGAAAGTTTTTACTGTGTCGTCGTGTGGGCGTAGGATGAGGGACTGTCACCTGGTGGGCGTATTTTAGCTGAAGAGAATCGGACCCTAATGGCCTAACAAACTTATTCGCATTTTATTTTTTTGTCTGTAGGTACAACTACGATGTTGTGAAGGATGTGCCCTTGGAGGGTCGGTACCAGTGGGTTCGCTTGATGCCATGAGTATAGAGATAGTGAAAGAAACAATAGAAAAAGAGAATTTGCTAAGATCACACGAGATAGGATAGCATGTGACTTTGCTTAATTTGGGAGACATTTGCCTCATTTAGTGGGGTGGGGTGGGGGACGGCGGCCGGGGGGGGGTTCTTAATTGGGTTCATTTGTACAGAAATTTTTTCTCCACACATCTCTTCAAGTATCGGAAGCCAACTCTACGTTTGTTTACCTACCTACCTAGCTACCTACCGTGCTCTCTGAATGAATAAATAAAAATTTATAATTGGCCACTCAACAAGTCTGTGTATCATATTCATTTAGGATTGATTATTCCAGTGGGGACATGAAATAATGCAGGCAATGATGGCATTTGTTCTTGTTTTTTGAAAGGTGTATTTTGTTTGAGCTTTCTTTTCGCCTTTCTTGATGGTCCTTTTGGTACTTTTTTTTTTTAATTATTATTATTATTTGTAGATCTAGTCTATCAAATAATGACATAGTAGCGAGTTCTAATCTCATCTGCGCGAGACGATGGTAAATTAGTTCGAGACAGGGAAATTGTTTTTGACATGGTTTGTTTTTCATTTTTTATTTTTTTTGAAGGCAAAAAAAAAAAAAAACCCTATTTTCTCGCATTGTCCACCACCCGATTTCCGAATATTCCCTCAGGTGTCATGATTGGTTTCGGGCAATTATCATGCTCATGTTTCCGTTCGTCCTTTGTTGGACTACGTTGTGGTGGGGGACCTGTTTCCAAAGCATCTCTATTCGGATAGAAATATCCACAGCTGCAGACGGGTTTCTTCTTTTGGATTTTCCATATAGCCAGCCTGCCATCTTTTGCTACGAGGCTTTACTTTTGAACCCGAATTGAGTAATATGACAATCATTTTTGTAAGACTAACCCTTCTCTTTCCTTGAAATCAATTTGGCCCGTAGTTTGTATACCTGATCGTTCAGAGCTTTGAAATATTGTATGAGGACATGGACAAGAATCTGGTCATCTGCATTCTATCGTACTCTCGGGAGCAAAACATGAGAGCATTATCCCCGGAGGATAGAAGAAATTAATGAGGTGCGGTGCGCTCATGTCATAAGCCGTTAAAAAGTAAACGTTGCATTCACCCACAAAAAGGGGTAAGTAAGAAGTACTCTTGCTATATACAAACATCAAGATTGCTCCCAGTGGTGAGCCGGCAGAGGACAACGAAGAGGGGGCAGAAGAGATCCAAGGAAAACTGGTAGGTGCACATTGGCACTGTTGTACGCGTGGCAAAATTCTATCTTCCCTGCCTTCGAAAAGCACCCTTTCCTTTCCAAATGGGTTTTCTTGCTTTTGACCTTCTCAAGTACCAATCGTTTGTTTGTACCGCATGCTCATAAAATAGGTATTTAGAAAAAAAAAAAAAAAAAAAAAAAGAAGAAAGAGGGAAATTGATAGAGTAAACAAGGGAGTTGCACGTGCAGTGCGTGGGGTTGGGGTCTGCGTCTTCGCTTTGGATCTGATGCACTTGATTAATTTAATTTGCAAGGGGGGCTGCGAAGGGTGGTGGTGGTGGTGGGGTACAAGACAAAGAGGTTTGTTTCGATTTTGATGTTTCTTACAGTATTCTTTCCCTGTTTCCGAAACTGATTCCGACGCTCTCACTAAAGGGAATTACTGTGTGCTTTGCTTTTCTCCAAGTGGTAGATTCCTATTTTTACACTTTTCGATATTAAATTGCAATGTCAAACTCTAATTGCATTTGGTTTTAGCTTAGGTCATCCTCTAGGGGCTGATATCAGTTATTCATTAATTGGTTAAAAAAATTAAAAAGATAAGTCAAATGGTCCAAAGTCTTCTCCCCTCACCCCTCGCCTTTTTTTGTGGGGTCCAAATTATCAACTCCCTTTTAGATAGATATTGGTAAAAGGAATCTTAATCTATGTTCCCAACTTCCCATCCCAACCCAAACAAAAAAAAAAAATAAATGAAAAAGTTATTTGCTCTAGCATTTATTTTGGATCAGAACCTTGAGTTCTCCAATTGTCTGATTTCCCAAACTAATGAATGTTAAATGGACCTGGGATGTATAACATTTTACTGTAACTATTCTGTCCAAGAAAACAGGAAGAGTCGAATTTCTGTTAAATGGGCTGGTACTTTCCACCTTTTTTTTTTGGTCCACAACTGGGGCAATGGTCCGTTAATGTATTGTAATGATCGCCACATCGGTCGACTTCATCTTAATACAACGCATGTTAAATGATATTTCATTCTTTTTGTTTTGGGGGTTTTAATCGCCGGGGCCCATGCTCTGTAGAACACTCTCATTGGGTAATTTTCACTTCAGCCTTAAAAGGATGAACCAACCGGGCAGTAGAGTAGCAGGCGAATTGGTATTTCAATTTTTTTGGGCTCGTAAACTCTGGCAGCCCAATGCTCAGAAGGACCCCCAAAAGAAAAAAAACAACTCGGCTACCACAAAACATAAAATCTGTGGGCTATATGCATGAAGGGGTTCCTACACGTACAGTGTTCAAATATCAATAATTGATCGCTATAGACCAATGAAGTTTGATCTCGAATGTTACTGAAAGTCGTCCTTGGAAACATAAAAATAATGATACTAACTTAGTACGATTAGTTTTAAATATTCATTTATATAACGTAATCATGAATTTGATTACTTATTGAAAATATTTAGTAATGCTCGAGATGAGTTTGGTTTTATAAGATATCAAAATAATTAATAATATTTATCAATTTTAAGGTTTGCTTTGTTATATTTGAATGTAGTAGTTCTACCTACTTTAAGGTGTGCCTCCCCCTTTTACTCTCTTAAAAAAAAAAAAAAAAAAAAAACCAGAGAAGCGTAGGTTAAAATGTTAAAAAACGAGCATCTTTAGCAACGAAAGCCGGGAGACAATTATTTATCGCAGTAGGAGAATCCGTCGTCGTTTCAAACTGAACCTCATCCGGCGCAGGATACGAAGTATATCCCTCAAATACCCGTGATGCGTCGTATCCGACGTGGCCAATTACTGGATGACCCAGCTCCTGCTGCCCACCAGAAAAAAAAGATTTTTTTTTCCTTTTTTTAAAAAACACTAGTGGTGACAACAAAAGTATAAAATCTTAAAAAAAGGGCCCCAGCACCCCCCCCCCCCAAAAAAAAAAGGAAAGAAAAGAAATTCAGAATAGACACACCACGCAACAGAAGTGACGGCCATTTTCTTTGTCTGGAAATCGAAATCTCATCCAAACATAAACTAATTTGAAGGAGAGGGAGAGAGAGAGACTTTTTTTTTTTTTTTTGGGTTGGGGAGGGGGAGCAATAATCGGCAATGTTTGGCGGTGGGGGTGGTGGTTGTGTATACTGGGGGAGGAAAGAGAAGGAATTTAAGGGGATAGCGGTGATATTCGCGTGGGTTTCGATTCCCGAGAGGCACTTGAGGAGTTACGTCGATTTGTATTCCTCTCTCGGTTGGAACTCTCTCGTTTCTCATGCTGATTTCCTCAGCGCGTGAGCTCTTTCTCTCTGTTCCTCTACCTCTTTCTCTCTCTCGTTTCTATGATTGGTTCGCGAGAAAGTGAGGGAAAGTCAGAGAAAAGAAAAAGTTTTAGCTCTTTTTTGGTGTTTTTATGTTTGCAGCCTGAGTTGGTAGTTGGGAGTTTAGATATTCTCTGTATATGAGCTCAACGTAGCTACTAGAGATTTCGTAAAATACTTGAAATTTTAGAAGAATTGCAATTTCTGTTTTTTTTTTTTTTTTTTTGAGAGGTACTCTCTCAAAAAAGTTGTCAGCAACTAAAAGGAGTTCCAGTTCTTTAAAAAATGATTTTTTTTTAATCTTTTTTCGCACATTAAAGGTGGTAATAAGATGAGAACAACTTGTTTTTGTTATGGTCACGTGATGCATTTGGGAGTTTGTTTTTGTAGAGAAATTAAATTGTTGAAGTTGGATTGGATTACACGAGAGCTTGAGATGGAATAATAGATAAAGGGTTTGTATGTTTGTTTCTCTTTGATCCCCTTTTCCTTTCTTCGTGGTAGTGGTGGAGGTGAACTCAGGATCCTTATCTTCTGAATTTTGAACTTGGGTGTCTTTGTTGACTAATGATAATTATTTGTGCAGGTTTTGCCCTGAAAAGGCCTTGTCGCTGGCATTTATTCTTTTAAGTGAGCTTGTTGAGGTTAGTTACATCTATATTCCTACCAGAAATTTGTAGTTAGGTTTCCACTCATGGGTTTGGCATCGGATGAAGGCTGTATAAATGTAATGGATGACAATAATGGTCAAATTATTGTCCACCGATCACATCCTAATCTGACAGGAGTTCCATATGACATGAGTTCTCCAAACTATTATGAGCTGAAGGACATAGAAAAATATATTTCTTAGCTTTGACCATACTTGGTTTGTTGCCGCAGGAGCTGAGGATTAGACCATGCCCAATTGTCTTTGTAGCCTTTTCTGGAGGTCCAAAAGCTTGCATGTACAAGGTTTTTCAGGTGACCTTTTGTAATCACAAGCAATCTATGTTTTGTTGAACTTATTTTTTTCCCCTATAATGATCCATGCGGACTGAAAAATCGAGAGAATTATGTTTAATTTACTTCTTCTTGCTATAGCAATAAAATGATTGTAATGCACTTGATGCAGATAATTCAAGGAACGTGTCAGGGTCATCTGAATGTGGTATGAACTGTTGCACTTCTTTTTCAACAAAATCTTACTGAGCCTATGTCATGTGTTACCTTTTCTCCTTCCTTAAATAAGTTGTTGAATGTGAGTCTGCATTTATGAATATCTTTCCTTCTTGATTGACTTGTGAAGGATGAAAGCCAAGCTGTTAGAAATTGTTTTTCTGGACACATCTATGATTCTTGCCCTATGGATTTTACAAGTGATTTTGGTGCCCAATTTGCCTTACACCCTGCCATCCAAAAAATGCCTGGTCCATCAAAATTTTTTTCTTGGGTTGCCAAGGGCATTGCTTCTGGTCTGGATGGCCTATATCTGACAAGATTTGAGGACCAGCGTGCTGAGTATTGGCAGACAATGCACTCTTCAACTGTATGTCCCTACGCATCCTGTAGCCTTCTTAAAGGTGTCCTTTTGTTAATTTGAATTGCCTAACATTGTTCTCTAATCTTAGGAATTTGGTGCTCCATATCTAATTCTATGCTCAGAGAATGACAATCTTGCGCATTATGAAATTATCTGTAAATTTGCTCAACGCCTGCAAGCCGTTGGGGGAGATGTTCAGCTCGTGAAATGGAATGGTTCATCTCATATAGGTTTGTATTAGAGGCTTCCCTTGCATTTCATTCTTTGTGATATGCCACATTCTATCCCTTTTGCTCTGCATTTTCCCAACAGCAACAATAGCTTTTCATTCTCTCCATCTATGGTTTGTAGGCCTGTGTCAGGGATTTTGGACTATTTACTTGCTATTGGGTCCAAATTATACACCAACACATTTGGCCAAGGTTGTGCTTACTCTTAATGAGAAAGAACCAAAAAAGAAAAAATTTTATGAGTGACTATCGTTTGATGGACAGTTTATTGGTGCATATCCAATTGTGGACAAAAGATGAGACATATTTACTTCAGGAAAACATTATTCAGTTTTTCATTTATTTTTGTGTTCCGTTACATTTCCATTTCTCCATAAAAAATGTTAAATAAAAAAGTCAGAAAAAAATATAAAAAGTAGTTTTTTGAATCCTTTACAACATCAGAAAGCTAGAAAACATGGTTTTCTAGAAAAATGTCATTTCTTCAGTAAACATTTTTTTTCCATTCTTTCCTATTTTTCTAGAAAACTGGAAAATTTTTCTCAAAGTAAACATGACCATAGTTTTCATAACTGTTTCATTTGCATAATCTCTTCAGCACTTGAAGACTCAATAATTCGATGGATGATATTTTAGGTCATTACAAGAATTACCCGATCCAGTACAGGGCTGCTGTGACTAATTTGCTTGAAAAGGCATCTTCAGTTTTCTCGCAAAGAATTCAACAGCTTAACAATAGTATGCATGATGAGATGTCTGAATTAGTCTGTGATCTGCAGAAAGCAGCAGTTAATTCAAACCAAAGTTTCAGAAGAGTCGCAGTTAGTCCAGGTGACCATTTCTTTTTACCAAGTTCAGCAGTATATCACAATAGCAAGGAGTCAGAACCTTTACAAGATGAAGGGAAAGAAAGATCCATATATCTATCAAAGCCTCCAAGCATCAGTGCACACAGCAGTGTTCTTGGCCAAATT
This sequence comes from Kandelia obovata, assembly GCA_021464305.1. NCBI lineage: Eukaryota > Viridiplantae > Streptophyta > Magnoliopsida > Malpighiales > Rhizophoraceae > Kandelia > Kandelia obovata. The sequence continues at coordinate 3,713,550 of CM038476.1, forward strand.
CTATTTGATGTTTGTGTTCCCAAGAACATTGAAGGTTGGGATATTAGATTTACTGGTTCTGTGAATGGTCGAGCAGTTGCATCTGCTCATAGGCGTCCACCTTTTCATGGCGTCAGATGCATTCGTAGATCGAGATTATAACTTTGCATGGATTAGGCTTCATGAAAATCCATGCCACTGGCTTTGCTTGTATCTATTACACAAATCTCTGGAAGATTAAAAGCAGAATCAAGCCCCATAAAGCTGTATAAAAGAAACAAAAGAGGTTGGAAACAGAGCAATGAAGAAGCATTTTAAACATTTTGCAAGGCCAGCTGTCACCTCTCCCATGAATTGTACAGGTAAGACTTATTAACACTGAACTGACCCAGTGACCCGGCAGTAAGATGGTCTAGTATGGTTGTTGAGAGAGAAACAAAGTCGGTAATAGTTTTAATTGCTCGGAAGTGGGGCTTCTGATATACTGTGTCTCTGCTGTCAGCTGGCAAAACCAGATGTACATACTACTTAGTGGAGTATGTATGGAGACCCATTTTGTATGAGATATGGCGATTAAGCTTATTGTCATGTATGGCTGTATGCGTTGTAAATGTTAAACATGATGTTAGCCACTTGAGTGTATCATCGGTGCAGTCACTGCAGCGTGCAATATTGGAATATCGGATAAAACTAGCCTCCATTGTTTAACTTGAAAGTTCAGGCTTATTGCGGTTTACAGGGTCATGGATGATGCTGCTAGGCATTTTTTTTTTTAGATGACAAACATAAGCAACAATTCTCCCTGCGTACTGTTCTTATAAGCACGCATCCGCAAGGTTGATGCATCCGTAATATTAACATCAATGCGCCAGATTGGAGGTGTCAGAAATCTTGAACCCAAATCTTGATAGTTCTATCAAGATCCAGGGCAGCAGAAGCTATTTTGTTCTCGGTAGGATGGCAAGTTACAGAAATGACAGTATCAGAATGGCCTTCAATTTTCTGAATCATAGTTTTCTGCTGGAGATCCCACAGGTAAACACAATTATCCTCGGAACCGCTAACAATGTACTTGCCATTTGTCACGGAGAAAGTTGAGGTTATGCAGTACACTTTGTTGGCGTGTCCCGTGTAAATCTTCGAGAACTTCCCTGTTGAGTAGTTCCAAAGTTTCTGGCCACACAAAATGGGAAGGGATTTTAATGCTAAAACCAACATTTTGGATGGTGAGGCACATTCAGACCAAGCTACTTGTGTTCAGATTCTAACAAAGTTGGGCCCACTTCGCATTCAGTGTGCACAAATCTGCTAACCTAGGCAACTAGATCGGTTGTCAGAAACGCAATGCCATTTTGTTAATTGTCCAACCGCACGCCAATCATTGGTCGAACAAGAAAAAGAACACACAAATAAAAAGTGCTAACTCACAAGTGTGCTGTCAAGAGTGGCGACGAGAATGAATTTCCCGTTGGGCGAGAACTTGGCGAAGGACACGACGGGGTCCTTGTCGTCGATAAGCGTCTTCAGGCAGGTGCCGGTGGCGGCTTCCCAAATCTTGCAAGACCCATCGCGGCTCCCCGATACAATCAACGACCCATCTCTGTTAAAATGGACGGAAGTGACCGGCATCGAGTGAGCCCTGATCAGGCGGACGCATTTTCCGGTTTTCACCTCCCATATGCGGATCGTCTCGTCAAAGGAGCCGGAGGCGATGAGGTTGGACTGCGGATTGAAATTGACGCAGAAGACAAAGTCGGTGTGGCCTCTGAGGATTTTCAGGCATTCGAAGGACCCGCGCGCGGCCCAGATGCGGACGGACCGGTCGTCGGAGGCGGAGCAGATGTAGTGGGAGTCGAGTGACCAGGCCAGGTCGGAGACGCCCTCGGTGTGACCGACGAGGGGGGTAATGATAGAGAAAGTGGAGGCCGACCACAAGATTAGGGTTTTGTCGAGGGACGCCGAGGCCAGGAGGATTCCGTCGTTGGAGAACTTGACGCACGAGACGGCACGGTCGTGACCCCTGAGGATTGTGTGTAGGCGGTAGGGTTTGTAGGTAGGAGAAGGCTGTTGCTGAGCCCCGGCTCCACCGCTGGCCATATAGCCAAAGTGAAAGAAACTAGACAGACGGAGAAATCAAATGTTGGTGGCCGAGCAAGAAAGAGGCGGCCGTCGGTTACGTTGCAGAAGCGGGAGAGACTTTGGCTGGCGCCCGTCTTTCTTTCTAAACAGTAAGCAGAGAGCTCCCTTGGACTGCAGGTGTGAGAGAGTGGCTCCTGGCAACCTTATAAATGTTGGGTTAGGCTTAGACTTAGACTTAGACCCGACCCGGTAGCAGTGCGGTTCCCAATAAAGAACCAAGAACCGATTAGAAATGCCTATTCGGGTTTCCAACAAATTAAAAGAAAAGAAATAAAATAAAATAACAGATCGGAGGACTTGCTGAACTTTCAAATTTGCACCTTTTTTCAAGAAATTTGTGGGAAAAAAAAAGAGGAGGGTAAATAAGGAGAGAAAAAGGAAAATTAAAGGGTTCTTTTTTGTTTAGTTATTACTTTTTTTTTTTTTTATCGAAACAATCAATTAGATTGGTATTGTTGAAATGCGTGGAAGGGTAATGGTCATCGTTATTGATATGTTGTAATGCACATTTTAAAACTATATTGGGATTGTTGAAGTGTAATGATTATTCATATTGGATTGGTGGTGCTTTGATCCAGGATTCCATGTGCTAAATTGCATTGTTATTATTGATATGTGTGGGTGGGTAATGGTTCTTGGCATTGGTCTGCTTTTGATGTCCATTTTGAGGAAGAAAAGGAGATTATAAAATTTCCATCCCTTTTTTTTTTTTTTTTGGTTTTACTTTTTGATGACTTGTTGATTCGAACTGATGATTCCTTGGTTCAGTTCTTAACAGTCCTTTTATTTTGTTTTATTTTGGGTGGGGAGGGGAGGGGGTTGTTAAAAATTGGGAAGAAACAGTTTAAAATTGACCCATTTCTGTGGCGTATCTAGCAAAAGAAGTTTCTTTTGTTCTTTGCTCCATAACTCCATGGCGTATGTGAGGTGACAAAAGCTGAAAGAGTTAAAATTCAAACTGAACGGTCTTTTCATGTTTCCCTGACAAACTCAGCGTGTGTGTTTCTAATGCATGGAGTCCTGGACACAAACTCCTCTCCTCTCTTCCTCACCAACTTTCGCGATCAGGGAAAAGCCCGGTTTTTGAAAAAGTTGCTTTTATTTTGGGATTACCAGGATTGCTATCAGAGTAGTCAGTCAGCCTGAGCCATAGCTGTTCTTCCAGAAAACGAAGAGAAAGCAAAAGTAAAAGTTTCTGTATCTCTTCGTTTATGTATTTATAGATGCAAAAATTAACCCTCTGCCTGGATCTCTATGGGCTGCCTGCTTTCTTGATTGTTATTGCAGGCTAAAAAAAGAAAGCCACTGAAGACGAAAGAGAAGACTTTTCAGAGAAAGCCTGGTTGGGCACCAAGGAAGGTGTGGGAAAACTCTAATTTTCCAATTTCCCTCGTTTCTCTGGTATTATCCCCTTGCCTGTTAAACCCTTTTTGTTTTTTTTTTTGGTTGTTTGGTTGGAGTGGGGAGGAGGAGATTTAACTATCAGTGAAGTTTGAAGGCCGGATCTCACCACAAGTTTTATACTTGAGCCAGTTTCTTAAGCTTTTCACTCATATTTGGTCTTTCCAAAATGAGTTTATTTAGAACGCAGAAAGGGAGAAAACAAGGGTCAGCTGATGTTTTTGGAAAGGTCATCATAGACCACGAATTTTGAAGGGCTCAAGCATAAACTTTTTGTATGGTGTGCTAGTGCTGTTCTTTTGGCAATTCCACTTTCATTAACTAGTAGCCTTTTGCAAAGGAATCAATTCCAGACAATATCAATTTCATATCATTTGACAAGGTTAGGCTGTGCATCAGCCCTTGATTTAGCATGTAAGTTTTTGGATACCCATGATAGAAATGTAATGACCAGGCAATTCTGTTTGGCTATGTTGCCACGGTAAAACTTAAATATAACAAAGATTGATCAAGTGTTGTCCCCACCCCACCTCCTCCACACTGGAACTGAAATTAATATTGGTAATTTGCAGCTCTAAGGTGGCCTGTCATATCATTTCCAAACTTACTGATTTCTCATACGTTTCTTCAATTCCGATAGTGATGGGCATTGATGAGAACCATATTGGCTCTTGGTAGCTCTCCAATGTCCCAAAACAAATAACAAGAAAAATAAGAAAATAAAACGATTTGGCGCTTATTCTTGTCTCCAGAGTTGCCAGAAATTGCTCATAGCTTTGCCACTTGTTCACTGAAGTTTGGATCCATGCAAACAACTACCTGCAAGAGTTGTGTTCTTAAGGGTAAAATCATACAGGCTAACACCTTGACGAATGAATGAACGCATGAAATTTGACAAATATGGGCAAATACCTTGCCAACACTTTTACCCGAGTGAAGATACTCCACAGCATCTGCAACAGCTCGGACACCCACAAATTTTTTGGGGTCTATGAAAACCTATTGTGTCGTGTGATCATGACGCAACAAAGATAAGTCACAAAGATATAGATAGTGCAGTAAAAATAATGCAAACAAATTGCTACCAACTACGTGATCTAGTAGAGAACTTGGGCCTAGTCCCAGTAACCTAGGTTGAAATTCTGATACCAACAAACCAAAACATAATAATAATAATAATAATAATAACAATAACAACCTGACATGTTGGCATTAGTACTAAGAAACAGGAATGAGGCAGTAGCCATAAGATTCACATCTGCTTAATGCCAATTTGGAGCTGAGAAAGTCTCACAATCAGATATTATTAGGGCTTGAGAATTTACTCGATCTTAAAATTTTTCCTAAAAGGGTGCAGGAAATATGTTTCACGTTCCGGTATATTATTCTTTTACGAAACAAATTGGGAATCAACTGCTAGTACATGGCTGGAATTTTTCATCATGGGCACAAATTCAGAACCCAACATGGGACATGCTGGTAAATAGCAATTGAAAACCACATGATTCCTATGCATAGATAAAAGAACAGGCTGGTGATGAAGGAAAAAGAAAACAAGATTTTACCTCTCCCAACCTCATCTAAAGAAGGGAACTTTAGCAGGCATTAAACACTGTACTGACTAATCAAAGAAGAATAAGATTTAATACAGGCATATCAACTAGCTGTAAAGAGGAAAGCAACCGAGCAAAAAAGGGCCCCTAAAAAGTGAGTTGATTAATGATCACATGAAATGAAGGCAAGTTGAGTGAATTACCTTAAGCTTTCCTGTGGAGAAAAGATCAAACAGTCGGTCCAGATGTTCTTTCCATAAGAAAGCATATTGCATTAGGAAAAAGCCAGCCTGTAACCAGTGGCATCGTCAAACAGCTTGTTCAACCAAAATAGATGCAAGAAAATAGAAAAGGGTAAAAAGCTTATTCCTCCCAAAGGCATGTAAAAAAGCTTACCTTCATCGTAATCTCCCTGGCACACAGAATCTTAATAATCACAAGGTTGTAAGGGAGTAACTACATCCAGTTCCAAAAACAAGCATGGTATCCCAACTTTACTCGTTATTGGCTTCTTTCTATGTGTTTGAAATTTCCCTTTATGTGTCTCATATAGTTTAGAATTTAGATACAGCTGATGTTGCGTAATAACATGACATACATAGTAAAGAAGCTACATACCACAGTTTGGCTTTTTGCCAAAATTTTATCACAGAGGCCAGGGTAATTTGATGGAGTCCATCCCTGTTCACCTTGATACTGAAAACGAATGAACCAGTTGTACTTCAAAGCAAGTTATGCAAAGGTTAAAACTAAAATCCAGCAATAAATTACAGACTTGGCTACCAAAAAACAAAATATAATGCCAAACAGCTGAGAAACATGGAGGGGCAAAAACCTTAGAGATCATTCCAATCACAATGAGTCTTCCATGGACCGCCAGAGAATTTAGGCACAAATCCAACATGTCACCACCGACAGATTCGTAGATGATGTCAATGCCATTTGGAAACTCCTTCTTCAGGACCTGGAATAAATATTAAAGTCTTATTCTTGAAAACTCTAATTGATCAAAAGGAAAGGGTGCAGAACTCTGCAATACAATGCATATTCCAATATAGATCCCATGGTTACCTATTAACCAAGCACAAAAAGAAATATTCCATATTCCAGTCAAGATGCAAACTCATATGTACCTCATTCATTTACACACAAAAGCTTTATTGAGAGAGACAACTAAAAAGCAGACTACTGGATTAAGTTAAACTTTTAGGTGGATGTGATAGTTGTCAAAAAATTTACCAGCTTGTTGCCTGTGATTTGAATATGTGAATTAAATAGTGGGAATGAAAATTGTATGATCTGTTGTTGTTACTTACAAAGTTACGTTGAGATCCCCATGGAAGGTCTAAAAAAATGGTGACCCTCATCCATCACGTGGTGGATCATTAATTAGTTGCATTACATGGGTGAGTTCATTTGTTTATGTTGAGCATGTGATTTTCTGTCACCTCAGGCCATAACAAAATTTTAAAATCCCATACACCCCAATCCACCAAAAATTTTCCAATCCCAAACAGCCCCTTGGGCCACCTTTTTTCCAATTATGATGTCAAAGAAAAGAAAATTAAAAAAAAAAGAAGTATAAAAATTTGAGGTACAGAGACAAACAGTTTTGATATCTTCTCCTCTGTAATCTATGACCCGGTCAACTCCCAATTCTTTCAAAAGCATTGCCTTTTCTTTTCCTCCACAGGTTGCCACCACAGTATTCCCTGCCAACTTTGCAAGCTGCAAGTTTGACAGTTCATCACATTTCCATATGAAACATACATCCAATTGGTGATAGATCAAAAAAGAAAATAATTTTTTACACTAAGAACAAGAAAGAGCAAAATCAGATGGTAAAAAGTATGCAAGAACTGAACCATCAGACAAAGGAATCTATGATGGTAAAGTAAATAAAAAATGACCAAGTGTCCATGTTGGAGATAAGCTTATCATCATTATGCAAATGCATTGATGGCTGCATAGCTTTCTACCTCCTTATGTATTGAACACACGCTTGTACTAGGTGACTATATAGTTAAGATATTAGTTTAACAACTTAAGTTTTTTTAGCAAATAGGTGAAGAATGTTTAATTTGTTGGACATGTTCAAAAGAATAAAGAGACAACTGGAAAAGAAAGAAAAAGGGATGTTCTCCATTATTGAATACTTTTTACCGCTCTTATACACTATCTTTCTTAGATGTAGCCACATGATTTTTAATTGAATATTCAAATTTGCATGTGTTTTTCTTTATCAGCCAAAAAGGCTCCTCAGTTTTGGAATATGAAGTTCAAGGCATAGAAACCTGAATGTCTGATGTCAAAGTGAAAACTTGCATCTTCCAATTTTAATTACTGCCATTATTTGTCTTTCTCTACTAGATGACAAGGTATTTACCACCTGGACATGGATGTTACATTCCATGTCTGTTAAAGTTTATAAGTAAATAATCATTGTTAAATATAGTGTGAATGCACTAAGACACAATCATTGGATATTGGAAGTGCACCACTGCCATAACAAAGAACAGTTTTGTAAAGCAGCAGAGAAACTTGATGAAACCATCTATTTCAATAATATATCTCCATAATAAAAGTAAACCTGTACAGCAAATTGGCCAGTCCCTCCAGCAGCAGCAGTAACAAGAACAATTTTTCCAGATTCCATTTGTCCTGCCTGAAAGTTTCATGAAAGAAAATTGTAGTTTGCAAGTTAGAAAAAGATCATATTCATACGGATATTTAGATGTCAGAAAGATCAATGGACAAATCACATGAAAGGGAAAACAAAAATGAAACCAATCCACAACCTTTTCTAGAGAAATTGATGCTGTTAAACCTGAAGTAAGCATGGCAACAACTTCGGGATCGGGTCTTGGCACAGGAAGAATATATTTTGAAGGAACCTAAATTGATAAAATATACGATTGATGAAATAAACAATTATAAGCCAAACATTCCATGTAAAGAAGTAAAGCTAACAATGGCACAGAAAACAAGCCAACTCCTGCTAGTTACTATACAGAATACTTTCTAGGACAATATACCACTGCAAATTCAGCATAGCCACCAAAAGTCATGATTGCAGCAGGAGTGCCAACCATCAAGTGACGGACAGATTCTCCTGTTGCTGCAATTATTCCCACAGCCTGTCCAAAAAAAAAAAAAGGATATAATAAGCAGCTAAAATTTTGAAACACATGATTAGCAACACAATATCAGCCATAAAATATCAACACCATCAAATAGCATGAGAGTGTTTCTTATGCACCTCAAAGCCAGAATCCAGTGGAAGACGGGATGCTGCATCTTTTTTGTTGCCACGGAAATACTGTCCTGAGCTGTAGTTCACCTATTTGCAGTTCATAGAAGCCTAGTTAACACAATGAACTCACTGGCAGACCCATAAGCATGCACAGAAAAGAAACTTATTTACCCACAGGTAATTGCTTACCAAAAGGACAAATGCAACAGAAATTTGTTACTTGGCAACTGAGAAGAAATATACCAGACAACATGAGACTACTTATTCTCAGCATTTTCCTCATCATTCACATTATTCGTAAATGCCACCCCTATGTCTTCATGGAAAATATTGATTGAAAATTTTCATCTCACAGCTATGAAATAAGACTATTTTGACTGATCAAATATAAATTGAACAAACAATAAATTTAAATGCTCAAGAATAATGGGCAGCTTGCACTGGATAACAATCAACTTTTGATAAGTCATCACCAATGAAGATTTGTAATGATTATACACATTATGAGGAATGTGGAGGTTGAAGTCCAGGGGAAGCAGGGGAATCCAAAAGATGCTGTTGGAGTGTGAGGAGTCCAGAAAGGGTTCATTTGCTCTAATTTAGGCCAACAAAGTAAACTGGGAATATCCCTCCCCATTTTAATGTTCCTAAAACTCAATATAGACGCCACACCTTCATTCTCATATGTGATTTAAGACATGAAAAACTACAGAGCACCATATCCATGCAATTGTCAGTGGGTGTAGGGACAATGCAATACAGAAATAAACATTTACAATGTATATCTAGACAAAAAAGCTTATGTTCCATTTATATATAGACAGTCCACATAATAAATATTGGATGAAAACAAAGGTTGAAGGTACCATCTTAGGCCATTGCTTGTCTAAAATCCAAAGAATTCCAGATTAGCTGAACCATTTCTGAGCATGTCTGAGAACTTAGGATAAAACTAAAACTATTCATGTATCTACAATATGAAATCAAGCTCAGAAAAATATAATTATTGACATTCACTGTTGCTGCAAGTAGTTGGTCCACATATTGAACTAGTTCCATCTTGCCTAAGAGACATGCTATGATGTCTTGACTTCAGAATTAATGAAAAAAATGAATAAAAAGAAACCGAAAAATGAGTCATGCTTTTAAGAAGCATAATTAACTTACATCACTAGCATTTACACCAGCATAAATGACTTTTAAAAGCACTTGATGTGGTTCAAGGGGTAATTTCAACATTGTGCGCTCTATGCATGTGGCATTGCGGAAATTGTGACTTAAGGTATGAACAACTCTGAAGAGCCAAAAAAAAAAAGCATTAGTTAGCAGATGTCTCCAAACATTGGTGAAATACTTGCATGTTGCATATTTGTGACAAAGCAATAGACAGCAAAATCAACTACAAGATTTACATGCTCGCGTTCTTAAATGAGATATAATAAATTATTTTAAATTTCAAAGAAAATGGTTGATTCTAAATTACTCGAGGCAAATAAGCTATGTTAGCCAAGTTTACTAGACCAGCAAACCTTCAAAACATAGTAGTACTGAATATAGTATACGCACTAAATGAGAAAATGATTATGAATCCCTTTTGCCATCCTTTTGATCTGTATTGTCTCACTAGCATTTGGAATATGTATTACCTTAAGCTTTTCTAGATCACCCTTCCATTTCCTCATTCCCAACCCAACTGCCACAAGGATGGGCAAGCATTTGATGAATGAAGAGAGGGCAGAGGACTAAATTTGTCAAAACTAAGAGCCCTAACATCATTAGGCTTGGTGATTACTACGTAAAAGCTACAATTCAGATGAAAAAAACATTTTATTGCAGTAGTTTGATGAGATGCATGTGACAAGACAATGAATGCAATGACTATAATAATTCTTGGATGGAGGGCTGCTGTGGCAATCTAGGTGAAGGCAAAGCTTAAACTGCAATGGTTGCATTGTAGTCCACTGAAAAACATTAAAAATGAAGATAGAAGTTTGAAATATGGTTACTCACATTTTCTCAAAACTCTGAGGAAGTTGGAGATTCACTAGGGCATTGAATGTCACCTTTTTCTGAGAATTTGAAGAACGGACCAAGTATTTTGCTTCTTCTGATGGAGTGGGCCAATACTCCAAGCCTCTGCGATTTGTTATCCATAGGCAAGAACCAGCTTTACTCTCATCACTAATAAGCTCAAAAGCACCTACAGAGGCATAATGTTGAAGTTCAAGAAATTAGCTTCAAAAATCAAAGAAGAAAAAGAAGAAGAAAGTTCAAAAGGTATTGATAAATAACATCAATTATATGGGAATACCAATCTAAAGGTGCTTGTAAACTCATTTGTTGACTTTGTTGCGGAAAAACATGGCAAAAAATATACCTTTGATGACCATTTGCATGGGAACAAAGCCTCCCATCGAAGCCACAAATCTAGCATTTATAGCTGATCCCATTTCAGTTTCGACAAACTGCATCCAATATTCACAGTAATCAGATAGGCCAATTCAGATGCTAACATATACAGTGACAACATGCCTGCACTATTACAGATAAAATTAAAGCTTCAAACTCTGAATCAGTGGGGATAGAATACGACAAGAAAATGCATGTGAGTAAAAAACTCTGTTCACAAACTCATAGCAAACATGATTAGAAAGCAGAAAGATCCCCATGAAACCATGTACTGTTATATTGAAGGAACAGCGATAGAATCAGCTAAAAAATATCCTAATTTGATTCTTCCGCAATAATTTAAATAAAAAGAAAGAAATATCATGAAGAGGGGATTGCTATGCACAGAAGCTTAGCTACCATTTGATTTGTATAAATTCCATGACAAGGCTACAACATAATATGGCATCTATTATGGCAGGCAAGACAACCGCCTAACCACTCAAGGCAGAATCTCCAGCAAAATTAAAGAATATTACAAAACACAGTGGGAAAAAGCAGCTGGGAGTGATACACATATCTCCACATTGTAGCCTCACCTCAGGGCAAAGCACATTTACACGAATGCCTCGACGTTTGTATGAAGCAAGCGACCTGGTGAACATTACAACACCACCTGAGGAATAAAACAGATGAGCTTCTAACTATATAAAGATGCTTGGTCAGATACTGACACTCTTTTCTGGTTAACTATGGTAACACTGAGATTGTGGGAAGAAAATCGGCAACATAAAGCAGCATACCTTTAGTGCCACTGTAGACAGGGTCAAAAAACGCTGGATATAGACCAGAAGCGGACCCCATATTTATAATAACTCCAGGTCTTTTTGCAGCTTGCATAGCTTTTACCTGTTGACAAACTTTTGGTCACTGTTTATTGCTTTTCAATGGAAAAATTGGCAGGATTTCTTATTTTTCATGTTTCTGACACCATTAGTCCTTGGATAGTTAACACTGAAACCCAATATGTGAAATGTAAAATGGAACATGTTCAATTTAATGTGTTGCTTGTAAGATGCACAAGCTCATCAATTATGTGCCAGAGAAAATTTCAAGATTTCCCACAGAAGGCACATAGCAGCATAATTGGTGAAAAGCTGGAGTTGCCCAGAAAAGTTTATGCAGCAGGGAATCTGGCTCAAGCACTGGCAAGTGTGAGCAACCCTAGGATCATTCTAAAACTCTACACCGCCAAGCTTAATTTTTCAGTTCTAATCCTCTCAGTTAACTGCAAAAAGTTCCGAATTGAAAACATTAATCTTCCAAACATGATGGCATGAAACAAGTTATTAGCAAGACAGAGTAAACATTTCAGCAGGGGAGCGAGTAAACCAGGAAAAATAAACTCCAATCTTAAGCATACCGCAAGACGTGTACAATCAACTACAGCAACCAAATTCACATTAATAGTGTGCCTCCATGAATGAGTACCATTGGTTTGATCTTTGTCAAACGGTACAAGATTACCACGGCCAGCATTGTTGATACAGATATCCAGTCCTCCATATGTTGCTACATGCTTCTCAAAAGCAGCAGCTATATCTCCTGCTCATAGAACAGAAATAAGAAGGGCAAAGCAAAAAACACAGACAAACAAAAAGATACGATAACCTTCCTAACTCCCTCTGCCACATTGCAGCGTCATTTAGTAAAAGAAAATGGCAGGGGGGTTAATTATGAAATGAGGAATCTGATTCAAAACATATGACTTAATTTCCAAAATTGATATTGAAATGGGAAAAAAAAAATTAAAGAAAGTATATGAAATAAGATTGCCATGGTACCAGACTCAGCATGGAAGTCTTGCGTACACTCTTACATCATTCATGAAATAAATTAACAAATAATATCAAGCAGACTTACTTGAATTTGTCACATCACATCTTATAAACAGAGCAGATGGAAATTCCAACTTAGGATGGAACTTGGCATTCTCTTTCTCAACAAGGGATGCAACTTCTTTTCCTCTTCCTTCTGACATATCAATTACCGTAACGAATACACCTTTCTCTGCAAGAGCTAAGCACAAAGCTTTCCCTACACGTTATCCAAGAAAATAACTGCCCCATCAACGCTTTGCTTTAATAAAGTCTACCAAGCATATAAACCTGCAAACCCCGTGCCTCCAAGCAAACATTCTAGAGCTACAAATTGGTTATCGGTCAAAAAACAAAAGAAGCATTGAACATGGATTATCGAACAACAAAGCATTGAGCTAAACTCAATCAATGTTAAAAAATCAAAATTAAGATTCTAAAACCTATCTTATAAGTTTAAACCCAATTCAAATCCATTAAAAAATAATTGTTCCGGTGATTCTATCAACACCCAACTCTTCTTAAAACAACAACTAAAGAGAAAGCAAGTTTTTTGGTTTACCAATCCCTGAAGCACCACCAGTGACCAGAGCTGACAATCCTGGTTTGATCTCCATCCTCTCCTCTCTCTCTCTCTCTCTCTCTCTCTCAATCTCTCTCAATCTCTTCCTTCTTTGTCTAGTTGTTTTGGGTTCTCTGTGACGTGAAAGCAAATGATATAGAACTAGAAATGACTATGTGTGCCTCTGAGCCTTAGGCATATAGACATAGTAATATGGGGGAGATGCGATGCTACAGGGTGGCTGCCAACTATCCAATTAAGTCGTCCTTCGACACCTGATTTTGTCCCTTCTCAAGTTTCGGTGAGAAAACCGATGCACGTGGCGCTGTGAGGGGAAACATATCGTCGTTCGTTAACGAAAGGCTAAAATGGACATTTTGTGTCAGTCATGCATATCGTACCACTGTTTTCGTATTCATCTTTATGAACAAGAATATAAAAGATTGCCATAGAAAAGTTTGGCTGCCAAAGCAAAAGCTGTTAGGAAGAAATTGAGTCAATCATTTGACCGTGAATGATATATATATATATATATATATAATATAAAATAATAAGAGTTTAATAATAAAAAAATCAAATTTAAATTATTAACTGGTAAAATGTATTAAGGAAAAACATACCATATCAAATCAAGAAACAGAAATATGCAAGAATTCAGTTGTCACAATTGGGAAACAGAAAAATGCATTAGCAATTAAAAAGAACCCCTAAAAATAATGCAATGGTGACTGTTGGGCTTTGTTCTCACAACAAAAGCCATACCATGAGAATAACGCAAGAGATAAAAAAGGTCTTGATAAAAAGAATAACCAGAGCAAAGATTCTAACAGGAAACCTATCTTGAAAAACGAAATCAAGAAACAGAAACTTCTGGCATTCAGAAGAACACACGCGACGAAGAACGAGAAAGAGAAGTCTCAGAGCAAAAGGAGCCGTTGGGCTTTGAAAATAATAATAGATGGACAAGATTGGGCCTATATCTATAATGACAGGCCTCTTCGGCCACCTACTTACTTAGCTTATAATTACTGTGGGCCGCTTGGAATATTGGGCCTGTTTTTTATAGACAGGCCCGATTTCTTAAATATGATGTAGCCCAATATTTATTCACCCAATGTCAAAAAGGTCAAAATCCTAACCCAATGAGGACTTGACTGGATGGTACAACATTTTTAAATTAGGCCGAAACGTTCTAATTAATTGCTCTTGCGTGGCCCATGTTGTCATGACCCATTATCGAAATAATCACTTTCATTATATTAGAATACGTGCTTTAAAGTTATAAAATGGATTTCCAGACCGGCTGCCTAGTTTTTTTTTTTTTTTTTTTAAATGGTCAAATTTGGAATTATAGTTGAGTTTTTTTTAAAAAAAAATTATATTTGGTAAATTGATGGTTGTAAAATTTGATATTAGTAAATTTAATTAATTATTTAGTAATTTATATGTAGTGTCTTTTTTATAAATCTAATAAAATATAAAATAATTACAAAAAGGATCCTTTCATTTATTTAAATTATAATTATTTTATATAATGATAAAAATATTATCTTAAAAATTATTAAAATGTAATATTTTTTTTTGGGGGGGGCTTTATTTTACTGAAAATTTTAAATTATGATGAATTTCTTTCAAATGTGAATTTTAAAATTTACCGAATAAAAACAAAGGTTTCTCTAATTGCAACCACAATGTGAAATGCACCCTTAGTGTCTCCTGACAGTGATTTTTATAGTGGCTCTTCACTTTTCTGCTTCTCAGATTGAGCCTGGAGATTATTTTTAGAAGTTTGTGGATAGAATGTTAAAATCACGGACTGCCAAAATTTCATGCAGGGACTCGAGCTAATTCTCAAGCATGTTCGTGCTGTTGGTGTCTATGGTTGGAGCCGTGTATGCCAAACAATCATAGGTGAATGGTTGGAGGATACTTCTCAGCATCAGGTTTTTGAGGCATTGAGGCTGTAATTCTAATTTACCTTCTGCTATGTTGGCTATCGATCCAATCATCTTACTTTTTATCCCTGTAGATACACAAAGTTTTGCGAGGCATTCCTACCATGCGAACCCTGGTCGCTGTTGGTAATGGCGCAGCAAAGTTTGCATCTTTGCCAGTTGAGATCTATTGAAAAGATCACAGAGTAGCACTCAAGGGAATGCAGAGTGGTAATTGAAAAAATCGCATCATTAACAGTGTAATTTTGGTTTTGTTACATGGAAGCCTGGCAAACAAATTTTCTGAAATTGTAATATTAAGTTTGTTGCAAGTTTTGACAATTGTGAGCATATGGAACTGCAGGCACGCCGATAACTCTGCATCATACTTGTTGAAAAGGGCAAGCTCAATAACCCTATTTTTTACTTTTATTGCCATATATTTATTAAGGAAGACTTTATTGGAATAGGGTTATGTGTATATGTGTCTTCTTTAGGACAGCATGCACTCTCTCTCTCATTGTGTGTAATTGACATTAACTGGAGAGGAAAGGAAGATTTCTTTCTTTTTCTTTCTTTTTTTTTCAATGGCCTTTTCACAACATTTTTCCTTTGACATGGCTTTGCGCAACTGATAAATGAACTTGATGCAAGAAGGCTGTGTTCTTCAGTACTTCCTGTGCTCTTTAACAACTTCTCATGGAAAGCATCACAGGTGGTATTAGCACTCATGTGCGAGGGTTGCACTGGATTGTTATTTAGCGAATGGGTAAGTTAAGGGAAAATATATATAAATAAATAAATAAAGTAGAGTAGCAAAATTACAACGCCTAGAAGCAAAACTTCCTTCAATTACATGATATCTGCAACACCCTGAAATTAGCAAAGCCCACTTTCTCTTCTACGGAGCCAACTTTCTTTCGAATGCTTGTGGTAGTACTATTTTCCACTATTCTTGCATCTTAATCCCCCATCAAGCAACGTATCCTGTCAGTAAAAGAAGCCATTGCAGCTACTGCTCAAGTTCAAGCTAAGAGAATTCAAGAAACTGCTAAACCATTGACCACTTCCGAACAATTAGAATAGAAAAGAAAGCAAAACAAACTTCTAATTCACCTGTGCTCTTTTGCTAGTGAGTCCCTCGCCGCCAAGATTGAAGGTAAACCTTCTCTCTTCAACTACTCTTTCCAAGACTCCATTATGTCCATCACTTCTTTTGGGTGCACCGTGAACCCTTCTGAAGCCCAACCTGTCTTTCCACCAACTTGGACTCCTTGGCAATCTTGACAATGCATTCCCAAACTCACAATGGTCATTATCATCATCACCAACCAGCAATTCATCTCTTAGAGTCATTTTCTTCAGCTGGCTGGTACAGTTCTCCGTCGAAGGCAACATCACGCCTTCGAAGAAGATCTCATCTGCAGGGATCATGGCATCCTTTCTGATGTTGAATTCGAAATCAGAAGAGACTGGCGCTTCCCTGTAGCTGCTTTCATACTTGGTGGCTTGTTGCTGTGTGTCTGCAAAATCATTGGAGAAGGAGATTCTGGGATCCATGAAGGCAGTGTATAGGACTACTTGCTCGCCGCTAATCGTAGAACATGTTTACTGATCGATGCAAACCAGCACTTATTTTTTAATTTGTTCCTTCATGTGTATTGTTAAGATCCGCTTCCAAATGTCTCTATTTATAAGTAATTGAGCTTGTTTTATGTTATGTGTACTTTAAGTCGATTGGTTGTCATTTTGTGATTAAAGATGTGGATAATGCCATTTGTATCCTAAAATATTCTTGGAAGAAGAGATCTTAATAGTTATAAACGCCTGACATTGTTGACCCTAATGGTTGTTTAGTAAGCTTAGTCGTACAAGAGATGCTATGGACAAATAGATAAGGCCATATTGACCATAAATATGCTGCTTGAATGTGGTCACAACATGTTATTTTCATTTTTAAAGGATTCCCCAAACCTTCGACCTCTAAAGTAGTTCCTTCCCCACCACTCAATGCGCTCCAAGACAAGTCCCTCCCAGAAAGTTAGGCAGATAGACAGCTCCAAACTGTGGTTTCAATTGCTCATTAGTTGAAAGTGGATACGCACTATGACAAGAGATCAGTTCAGTATCAGCCCCACAAGACTCAATGTACAGCCGCCCCCCGGGGGGGTAGTGGTGAATTATAGGATGTGCCATGCAGCCAGCAGTAGCATGATGAGGATATGAATCAAAATCACTTAAGGAACATAAATTTAACTTTCGTTTTGAGAGTATATTCTCCTTCCTGCTTAATCTTGAGAACAGTGCGCGAGTGTGAAGGGTGAACTTGGGAAGGGTCACATGCACAGTTCTCAATATTTCCCATTTCTTACAACACGCTTCCTTTAGAAAGCTTGGTTTCTCCCATCGGACCTCCTATATTTTATGGGTCTCCGCCACTTGCAAATCACTACTCACTATGCTTTACTGGTGCCCATGTGGGCTTGAGCTGTTCTGATTGTTAATCCGAGAACAAAAGGAAACAGGGTCCCTTCTAACTTTTACCAAAACAACGAAACCCAAGAAACAGCTTATACTTTTTAGTTTGACTATCTTGGTACCATGTGAACCGTAAAGAATTTTTTGTTCCACCTCCTTTGATTAAGCTAACCACGTTCACTTGTTTAATTCTTGCCTAAACCAATATGTGCTAACATACACCAATCATTATTGGACAAGTGGCTCTTTCTAACTCAAAAGTTAAAAGTATGTTTTAAAAATGGCAAGGGATATTGGACCCTGCCTCGTGGGTTTAGTACAGAAGAAACATAGTCTAAGGAAACTGTTCCCCAAGCCATGCGGGTCTCGGATCTACTTAACAAAGTTTGTCCCTTGTGTAACAGTCTGATCTAGCTAGATTCTGCCTACAGTTTTGTTTCAACTCAAATCACGATTTACGCTGTTGGGTCACAGGAATTCTCTCTCTCTCTCTCTCTCTCTCTCTATATATATATATATACATACATACATACATACATTTATATATGTATTCTATGCATGAGTGTGGTGTTTGCGTGTGGCAAAGCAAAGAGGTGATTAGGCCGGCGTTTGAGAGGACTTTTCATTGCATGGTATAGAAGTATTTAACTTAATACGTTATAGCCGGATTTACGTATAAAGGAAGATTTAAAATGTGCAATCAAAGACGTCTCCGATTGATTAGGCCCATGTAGTTATATTGTAAAATTGGAGATAATTTGCTTAGAATCCAGGATCCCAAAAAATAAAATAAAATAAACAAAAGGCGGGCATAAACGTACAAAATAAAGGGCTGAAGCGAAGCATATTGGGTTAGGCCTGTTCAAAGAAGGAGAGCTGTAGCCCCATTTATTGCTATCCAAGCTTTTTTAAATAGCCCAATCCAATAGGCCTCTTGAAGGGCCCAAAAGAGGCCATAGCTTCTAAAATCTAAAGAAAGGGTTTTTATTTTAGGGTTTTTGGTAGGTTCACCGTTTCCTCGCTCAAACGTACAAAGAAAAAACAACCCATCGGAAATGGCGTCTCTAATGGCGATCCGTCGTCTGCGGAGCCCCGCGACACTCTCTTCTCTTGTCAAGGTACGTTCTCTTCCGCATTTATCTAGGTATGGTTCCAGAAACGTCCGCAAAACCCTAAGCACCTCGGCTATCCCAGATAACTATCAGACACCTCCTCCCTCTGATGCTAGGGTTTATCAAGATCAAAGAAACCCAAGTGGCCAGTGGGACCATAGAAACCCGAACTACGGGTGGAGCCCTCCGCAGGACCATAGAAACGCTGATCAATGGACGCCACAAGGAGGAAACAGAAATAACCAGTGGAATTCTCAAAATCGGAGCCAGCAATATTCTTCTCAGATTGAGGGTTCTGGGACTGATCAGTTCAATTACCAGAATCAGAACCAGAGCCACCCAAATATGGGATACCCTGTTCAGCGCCAGGGCTATCCCGATCACAATCAGGGATATCAGTATCCTAGACAACAGCTGCATCAGTCGCAACCGCAAAGCCCCAATCAGTGGAATCAAAGTTATCCCCAGTACCAAAATCCTGGTCAAGTGAACCCTAATGTCCAGGATTATCCGCAACCCAGAAGCCCAAATTCATGGGACAACCAAAATCAGGGATTTGCACAAGCTAGAAACCCTAATCAATGGCCCCCACAGGTTCAAAACCCTAATCAAGCCTATGTTGCTCCAGGGACTCGAAGACAGGATGTGACCGTTGAGGCTAATGTTCCTGCCCCAGCCCCCTCTATTGTGGATTTGGCGCATTTATGCCAGGAGGGTAAGCTTAAGGAAGCGATTGAATTGATGGAGAAGGGGGTTAAAGCTGATGATCATTGCTTTTATGCTTTGTTTGAGTTGTGTGTGAAACTTGAGGATGCGAAGAAGGTACATGATTACTTTTTGCAATCAATGTGTCGTGGTGACCTTAAGTTGAACAATAAGGTGATTGAGATGTATGGGAGGTGTGAGAGTATGACTGATGCTAGGAGAGTCTTTGATCATATGCCACGCAGGAATATGGATTCGTGGCATTTAATGATAAAGGGGTATGCAGATAACAATTTGGGAGATGAGGGATTACAGTTGTTTGAGCAGATGGGTAAATTGGGGTTGAAACCCACTGAGGAAACATTTGCGGTGGTTCTATCGGCTTGTGCAAGTGCAGATGCAGTTGAGGAAGGCTTTATACATTTTGAATCCATGCAGGATGAGTTTGGAATTAGTCCAGGAATGGTGCACTATCTGGGTATTATAGAGGTTCTTGGAAAGCCTGGGTTTCTCCATGAAGCTAAGGAGTATATTGAGAACTTGCCATTTGATCCCACAGTGGAAATCTGGGACGCATTGAGGAAGTATGCTCAGCTCCACGGAGATATTGACCTTGAAGATTGTGCTGAAGAGTTGATGGTTGCTCTTGATCCATCAAAGGCTGTGGCCAAGAAGATCCCTACTCCTCCACCAAAGAAATATTCTCTAATTAGCATGCTTGAGGGAAAGAATAGAATTGTCGAGTTTCGAAATCCTATTCTTTACAAGGATGATGAGAAACTGAAGGCATTGAAAAATACACAGACCTATGTGCCAGATACAAGATATGTTCTTCATGACATTGATCAGGAGGCCAAAGAGCAGGCCTTGCTATATCACAGTGAGCGACTGGCAATTGCATTTGGTCTTATCAGTACTCCAGCACGAACACCTCTGCGGATCATCAAGAACCTTCGAGTGTGTGGTGATTGCCATAATGCCATCAAGATCATGTCGAGGATTGTTGGAAGGGAATTGATCGTTAGAGATAACAAAAGGTTCCATCATTTCAAGGATGGCAAGTGTTCTTGTGGCGACTACTGGTGAAGTCACCATTATTCTGAATCACGACTTGATGTATTTATTGAGATTTATCTAGTTATGGACACCTAACTTGTAAAGTGCTGTAACCGCCAAACCATATGCGCTGCTATCATTGAAATGAAAACAAGTACTACTGGCATAAATTATCCATTTTCTGTATTACCATGCTCAATGAATTTTTTGTTATGAGATTTCAATTGCCACTGCTTTCTCTTTCCTGGAAAATGCATCCTTCCGAGTGGTTATTTCTTTTAACGTATCTGGCTATGATGTATGGAATAATGAAATTATCTATTATTTTAGTTGAAGTTGGTTTGGAGCCTTGGATCTTGGAAGTTATGCTCAGAAACGCCACCGGAGCATCTTGACTTGTGGCATTTCACGTTACCAATTGGTGGGAATGCCATTTTTTTGTTTCAATCGGTGATATGATGCTTGACTCTTGAAATTAACATTTTCAAGCCAGAGATAACTATTTGGTACATATGTGGTATAGGTTTTCCATTCGTTTTCCTATTCCTTGTCTTTAATCAAAAAGGCTAAACATATGCACCCCCGTCTGATTTACCGAATGTTTATCGTTACCTTGGCCCAACATTACAATGCAATAACGCATAGTTATCATGTAGATATAGAAGGCATACAAGATTTCATGCTTACATATCGACCATCGAAAATAGTTAAAAAAAGAAAAACAAAAGACACAGAAAAGTAAAATTGAGAAACTCTTTTTATTTTTTTGCACACTACAAAGTTCAATTCTAAACATCATCCCCCCATTAATCATGGGTCATCGACCCAGTCATCATGGTCATAAACTCATCCATGTTAACCATGCCATCACCATCCACATCCACTGCCCTTACCATTCTCCTGCAATCCTCTAGGCTGCACCTCTCGCCGAGCCGCGTCAGCATTGCCATAACTTCCTCTGCACTTATTTTCCCATCCCCATTGGTATCAAACGTCTGAAAGGCGCCCTCTATATCCATCGTCCTAACCCCTCCTCCCTTCTTCTGTGCTTCCACAAACTCCTTGAAATCAATAAATCCATCTCTATCCAAATCAACGACTTCAAAAATCTTTCGGACTTCACCAATGGCATTGCCCTGTCCCAAAGCTCTAAGTGTGGCCCTGTACTCCTCCTTAGATATCTTGCCATCCCTGTTGGTATCAAATCTATCAAAAACCTGTCTCATCCCCTTCAAATTAGGCTGGAAAGTTGGCAGCAAGCCAGAGCCTTGTCTGTCATGAGCGGAGAATAGTCGGGAGGGTTTCAGCAAATACTTATTTCTTGAAAGCTTGTACTGGAACTCCAGAAAGCTTATGCTTGGCATTGAGTCTTGGGGCTTTTTGCGTCAAGAAAAATCTTATTTGAGAATGAATTACTTTGCCTGCACCACTAGATCTATATATATATAATATCATTAAAGCCTACTAACTTCGTTGACAAGTTGGGATAACCACCAAGGAAAGGAAGATCGGGATAAAGCCCAAAAAGTACGTTTTATTCATTGACAAGTTGCAAGCAACCATGCAACAAAAAGATTCTCAAGTAACCATGAGATAAATAAAGAAGAAAAAAATGCTGTGGTTGCTAAAAAGACGAGAATAATAATGTAAAAAGAATAAATTCTTTCTTTTTTGTTTTTAAGGTACATCGGATAATAAAAAGACTACATTCTTTGAAAATGTTAGCATGAATTCTTTCCTTCTATCATCCAACATTCTCCCCTTGAAGATATTCTTCTTTCTCTCTGCATGAAATTGTTAAAGTTGCATGAGACCTATTACTGAAAAAAAGTTGCTATTAGCCAGAGTTATTAAGACTGCCAGAAGGAAAAATCAAAATTTATCATGTCAGGGTGGTTTTCCATTTTCCAAGTCTTCCATCACGTCAATATCCTTGCAAGCTGTTATTTTCTGCATATATACTGCCAAAAAAAAAAAAACAATAAGCAGTAAACTCCAAATTGCAGGATTGAAAATTGTAACAATAAGCATAAGGGAGAAAGTTCAATCATTTCAACACTAAATATAGGAGGAAGATAGCATATAACAAGAGCGATGCCCGCATACGCATAAACAAAATTCCCACAGCTCTCATGCAAAAGCATTATTCTTGTACGGGTAAAAAGCTTCCTCAAAGAGAGTAGTCTCTTAAGTGTAAACTTTTCAGCCAAAGTATTCTCATTCTTTTCTGCTTCTAAAACCATCAAAGAATAGAATAAAAGCATTTCAATCTAAAGCAAGCTCAAAGCAAAGGCTCAAAGATTACACTTTTCTCTCTGGTCCATCAAACTACGCATCTTAAGTTCGATGTTCACGTACTTGCCATTGCTTGGTTGCGCTGACATGCCCAAAACATAGTTAATGCGAGTTTCTAGAATTTGTCCTACATTTATGGGATGTAACCAAATATTTGATTAGCATGACATCAAGAGAGATGAACATCATACTCAAGTATCTCTGATTTCAAGTAGCCACACTATTGACTTATTATAAAGTGAGTAGAAGAAGGAAAGAAAAAGATATCAATTCGAAGGCAAGGTACACATTTGCAGATGGTATCTTTTCCTCTTTCATTATGATAGCTGACAAACCCTGAACCTTGGCAACTTTGACACTTACCAGTCCATTCATAAACAACTTCTTTACAGGCCTGTAACAATTAACTTGCAAATGTAAGCAGTTAATTGATTAAGGCGTGTTACCAGATTATCATTATTCAACTGTTCGATGATTAAGCAGCCCGAAATCACCTCTCACTAAATTGCCTTGATGAGAATCCTTTGACCTGAGACTTATAAACTACCATAGACTTGTAAATAAAAAATAATTTAAAAAAAAAAAAAAAAAAAAGAAATTAGACAGAAGCCACAGTGACTTCTCATTATTAACTCTTATTATGCCGGTTGCTAGAAACTGGAATAGGAGCATCAAACCAATGACAGCTCGCTCCTTGCATCACATTTTTGTCACTTCTCCAACTAGCTTAAGCCTTTTTTTTTGGGGGGGGAGGAAATGGAAAAACTCCCCTTTTAAAATAGGCATTCCCAATAATAATACATTTATGGAAAGAGTTGGGTAAATGCAAAGCTTGAGTTTGGAAGAGCTACAAAAAACTTAAAAGCACCAAACATGAGAAATCATTCTTAAGACTAGTGAACTATCTGCATTTCACAAAAGGGTCAACAAATGCTCCTGATTTCAAATGAAAATTGTGTAGTTGCATGGACTATTTAAAATTCGCACACATTTCCCTCTTTTGCTGCCTCCTTGTACCCGAATTTCAGGATCGCATCTTAGCCGTCTATCGATCCCTTCCGGGGGATACGGGTTTAGAATCAGGTAATTCTCTCTATTTTTTGACCACTTCCTCTCCCTCGCATTTACTCTGATAGTACTGCTGCTGCCACCACGATTAACCCCCAACTCCCCGCCTCCGTGACGACCCAGAGGCAGAGCCAACTGCATCGGACTCCCGCCCAATTCGGATGCTGCCGGCGTCGGAGGCAAAGCAGCGTTAGGAAGAGATAGGACAGGGGGGATGGCTTTCAGGGTAAGAACAAAGAGTAATGTTTTATAGGGAGCATTTGATGGGTTTAGAGAGAGAGAGAGAGAACAAAAGAGAGACAGAGACAGAGATTTGTGGAAGAAACCTGGAAACTGGAAAGTGGGTTTGGTTGGGTTTTGAGGTCTGTTCTGGTCTGGGTCTGCATGTTCCGTGCTTTGTAGACGAGTCATTTTAGTTTTTTATTTGAATAAATTAACCAAGGTTAACTCTAGGGATTAAAAGTAATAAAGCTTTAGAATCGAGAGAATGAATGCAGTAAAAAATATAAATAAAAAAACATTATAATTAAATTTAATTATTTCGATTGACGCATCAAATTATATATTTTATTCAATATCTTTTATTATTATAGACTGATAGTTCATGCCCAAATGTCTGGAGCTGCCGAGATTTTAGATTTTTGACCCTAGAAGTTATCAACTACCATAGCAAAAGCAAGCAAGCAAGCAACCATGAAGGTGTTTGACATCTATGGAGGAAGCACCCTTTCACTTTCCCTCTTTACAGACGTCTCTAATTCCAAAGTACTTCTCTCTCTATCTCATGTTTTTATTCTTTTCTCCTTTGTTTGACAAAAAGGGGATTATTGGGAATCATTCATCTTTGTAGAGTTAGTCTAACCGGTGAAACTGTAATGGAGAGTATGGTTTTGAAAATCTTTGCAGTTTAGGACAAGAAATACTGGGTTCAGCGTGGTTTAGACTTCGCAGTTTTAGGATTGCTGATGATAATTGTCTGTTGATTTGTTGAAGAAACTAAACTATTGTCCCACTCTTTTTTCTTATTCTTTCTTGACAGAATTTTGGAGGTGTAATCTGAAAATTAAGAGTCTCCATTGTTATGTTCTTGGTTTTACCTTCTATTAAACTTTTTCTCAACAAGTTTATTTTTCCTTAGCGAGGGATTTTGGATAAACCTAGAAATTGGGTGCTATTGAGTTGAAAATTGTGTCTTATTTTTACATTGATATGTGGAACTTGGCCATGACATTCTTTAACAATGCTCTTTGTTCTGCATTCAATTAGTTGTCGGCGCCAACTCTGGGCTGGACTAAGATGAGAACTGGATAGGTGTACACAGCAGGGTACACTCACCATGGTTTCTTTTTTCCATTCTCAGAACACCTCTTTTCCCCCCCCCCCAACTAGGCCAAGTTTTCCTGGCCTTTGCTAGGAGTTGAATTCAGAATATTGACTACCTTGCAGTTGCATATATCCTGTTTTACCTTGGTTTCATAGGCAGTTTCCAAGTTGAATCTATTTTTTCACTAGCTAGAACCTGTTTTTGTTCTCATGAGCACGGCTTGTAGGCCCTCTCCTTAGGTTCTTTCTTCTTGGTCGATCCATTTTTATGCTTAATGCAGAATAAGTGTTTGATTGAGGCTTGTAGTTCGATGGTGATACTTTGACATGTGCATGAAGTGAGGAGCTAAAAGAATTTATTTGGAAGTATATATTTTCCAACCTTTGGAACGGGTATATAATGCCCTACTTTTACTGTTGGCAGCACTTAGAATATTTGTCTATTTCGCTTGACTTTGCCAACAATTCACTTCCGATTCCAAAAGTTGGTACTTGCTACGTCAATCGCTGGCGACCTACTCTCAGTATTTTTTAGCTTTATTTTTGAAGAAAAATTGGTAAGGAAATAAAGAACCTTGAGTATGCAGTTAAGCTCATAACATATTTGTTTGTCTTGCAGGCAGCTTCTAGCTGCAATCCAAGCTGGAACACTGGAACCAGAAGTAGCGCTTCTCAATGCCTCACTTATATGTTTCCTTATATAAATAGTTGCAAACAGTTCAATTAAACTTGCATGGTGTTTACCCTCTCAACATTTTGGGCTCCACAATTATCAAGCTCATTTATGTCCCGTCCTTTTATTTCATTCAGAGAATATAATTTACCCCCTGCATTTACTGTGACAGATCACAGACATTTTTCCTGTTCTAGTTGCAGCACATAAGGCAATTGTAGCCAAGTCTCGTGGTTCATTGACAACACGCACGCTTCATTCCGAGCTTGTTTATAATTACTCAGGATCTAAGCACATAAACACCTTTTACCATCTTTTCACCATTTCATTGGTTTCTTTATTTTTGTAGTGTTTAGAGATAATGTTTTTGGAATTAAATTTTTGGTTCTAGATTACAGAATCCTTGAAGAGATGTGGAATCTCTGATAACTCAACATACATCCTGGCAGCTCGCTTCAATGCTTCTCTTGCTGAGGTGACATTTTGTTTTGAGCACTGTCTAACACTGAGTTTTGTCATTCCAAAAACGCCAACCATTCAGGAAGTGATGATACCATGCTTCTGTATTAGATGAAAACTGTGGAGAACCTTATACATGGAAAAGAGATTGATTTGGAGGAGCTGGATGCAAGGGCAAACCAAGCTCAAATACAAAAGGTATGTTAGTATAGTGAACCTTGGCAATTATTGTATCAGGTATGAAGTCTCCTTATCTGGCTGCTGCTTCCAGATACTGATAGTCATTTCTCTAATGTTCTTCAGCTCTACAAAATTTCTGGCCTGGAAGTAGGGATGTCCTCTCTTGCAGACACCATTACGTGTCGTATAGCTGTACATGATGCTTTATGAGCAGGAATAACTATCATCTGTTTATATTCACCTTACTGGCTCTGCTGATGTTCTGCATTGATATAGAATCCTTTTGTTCACAATCGAACAATTGTTGCTGTTGTGTACCGATCAGTTGAGCCACCTTGGTGGTACAACTTTTGTTTTAGGAGTTGCTTGCTAATCGTTCACATTGGATGGGAGGTGGGGGAGTGAAAAACCAGTAACTTGATCATATGTTGCTTAAAGTTCTCATTCGGATGGATTGAAACCAACCATTGGATTGCTCAGCTCAATATACAAGAAAGGGATGAGGTGCAAATGTTTACTGGCTGGGTGTGCACATGAAAAACAACCATACCAAAGGTGGTTTCCTTTCAGGAATTTTGTTGGGATTTTCACAATTTTGGACCTGTTTGTAATGGAAAATGCGATGTTGTGCTGATTGTTTGGTAACTTTATGATATCTAGAGTCCTGATTAAATTTGTTGATTATAATGCAAAAAGGGTTACAACTAAAATTGGAGGAAACTCCACACTACGTTCTGACTGTAAAAAAGAACGAAAAAAAAATGATTTCATAACAACCCAATGTAGGGAAAAGCACACAGGGGTATTATCCCATCTAATAGTTAGATGTTATGTTTTTATTAAAATTTAATAAAAAAATTTATCAAATTATATCGTATTAACGTGTATTCATTGTTTTGTTCTTATTGTGTTTTTTTTTTCTTCTTCTTCTTTTTGGGGGAATAAAGAAAGACAAACACGGTCTCAACACCTACCAACCTCTCTGATGAACTCGTTGCTAGGTGCAACCGGCAAAACGCCGTTAGCCGGTGGCTATGAGAGATTGTTGGTTTTATTTAGTAATATTAAATGTTTAAAAAATATAATTTATCATAAAAATATTATTTTTATATAAAGTTATTTAATAAAATAAAAAAAATATTCATTTATATAAAATTAAAATTTTATAATAAATAAAAAAATTATAATATTTAATATTATTCATGTTAACAACTATTACCAAAAAAAAAAAAAAATTGTTTGAGAGTCTTTAACATAAGTTTTAATTAAACATTAAGCTCGTTTATTAACATAATTAAACACTTTCCAATAACCCTTTTTCTCCCCTATTTTTTTTTAAAAAAAAACTAAACCTTCGTTTGACAAAAAGAAGAAGACTAGAAGAAGTTATTTAATTTTTTTAAAAAGAAAAGGAAACAGGTGCTAGCCGGTGACCAGAAGTCTATGCTTTTCTCTCTCACAGCTATAAAACCTGGAAAACTGCTTATCCATTCAATAAAAACTGATTCTCTGCGCACGGCTTCAACCTCGAAAACTTCGCAATCATTTCACAAATCGCTCTCTCCCTCTCTCTCACACGCACACACATTCATTTTGTAATTGGATTTTGTGTGTGTACAACAAATGGGGACATCACAGAGCCGTGAAGGCCAAGAACTTACAGACTCGGAAACAGAGTACCAATCGGAGGAAGAAGAAGAAAAACAAGAAGATAACGTTCACTACGACGCCGTGGAGCGCCAAGAGACTCCGCTAACGTCTGCTTCAACCGCCTCCAGAAAACCCCTTGACGAAATCGACGCCAAGCTCAAATCCCTGAAACTGAAGTACCCCAATTCCCAAAACGCTCTACGGGCTCGATCCGTCAAGCTTTACCTCCACATCGGCGGCAACACCCCTAACGCCAAGTGGGTCGTAGCCGACAAGCTCACTTCTTACGATTTCGTCAATACCTCCAGGATCAACGGCCCTGATCATGAAGACGACGAGGATGATGATGATGGATCCGACGGCGGTGGTACTTCGTTCTGGGTTTTAAAGGTGGGGTCCAAAGTGAGGACTAGGGTTTCAACAGAAATGCAATTGAAGATGTTTGGCGATCAACGGCGGGTTGATTTTGTCAGCAACGGCGTTTGGGCGTTGAGATTTTATACGGACGAAGAGTACAGAAAGTTTGTAACCCAGTTTCATGATTGCTTGTTTGAGAATGTTTATGGGATGCAGGCGACGGAGCAAAACAAGGTTAAGGTTTATGGGAAGGAGTTTATTGGGTGGATGAAGCCGGAAATAGCAGATGATACCATGTGGGAGGACGCAGAGGATGGTAATAGTCCGGCTGCATCAACAACGCCGGCGCGTTTGAATCAGGATTTGCTTGAGGAATTTGAGGAGGCGGCCAACGGTGGAATACAGAGCTTGACTCTGGGTGCTTTGGAAAATAGCTTCTTGGTTAATGATTTGGGGGTTCAAGTCTATAGGAATTACAGCAAGGGGATTCATGGGAAAGGTGCTTGTGTGAAGTTTGACAGTAAGAGTGGGTCTAGTGGAACAAAATCTACTCCAAAAAAGGCTATGCTTATGAGGGCAGAGACGAACATGATGCTAATGAGTCCATTAAATGAAGGAAAGCCGCATTCAACTGGGATTCGGCAGCTTGATATTGAGTCAGGGAAGATTGTGACAGAGTGGAAGTTTGAGAAAGATGGGACCGAGATTACAATGAGAGATCTAACAAGTGATAGTAAAGGGTCACAATTGGATCCATCTGAGAGTACATTTTTGGGTTTGGATGACAACAGGTTGTGCCAATGGGACATGAGGGATAGGAAAGGAATCGTGCAGAATATTGTGAAGGGTGGTGAATCTCCAGTTTTGCAGTGGAGTCAGGGGCATCAGTTCTCTAGAGGGACAAATTTCCAGTGCTTTGCGACTACCGGTGATGGGTCCATTGTTGTTGGGTCACTTGATGGGAAGATTAGGTTATACTCCAGGTCATCAATGAGGCAGGCCAAGACTGCTTTCCCGGGGCTTGGCTCACCTATTACTCACGTCGATGTTACCTATGATGGGAAGTGGATTCTAGGAACAACAGATACATATTTGATCCTTATTTGCACTCTGTTTACGGATAAAGATGGCAGGACCAAAACTGGATTTGGTGGTCGGATGGGTAATAACATACCGGCTCCCAGATTGTTGAAGCTGACTCCTGTAGATTCACATTGGGCGGGCGCAAATAATAAATTTCACGGTGGCCATTTCTCATGGGTAATCGCACGTTTACTTTTCTAATATTTATATCGAGTCTCTTGAATTGCTGCTTGTATATGCCCTTCTGCTTGTGTTTTTGGCAGCTGTAATTCAATTTATTTGGAATTTCTTGTTCTTTGCTGGATCTTTTAGCATATGTTCAATGGATTCAACCAGTCATATATGTGAAGGTCGTGAAGGTTATGCTTGCCAACATTAATTTTTGCTCTCCATTCTTCCGACTATACACTTTCAAAAGCAGCAAACACCACCAAGATAGTTATTATGCACCTAACCTCACCCCATCTTTGCTTTGGCAATGAATTTGATGGAATCTTCCAATCGAGTTTGCGGTCATAGATGTGAATTTAGTTTGACTTTGTATTAAAAAGTTAATTGAATTTAGTTTGGCAGAGTGCCTGTTATTCTGGGCTAAGATCCATTTTATTTTCCCTCAACTTCTTTGTGTAAATGGATGATACAACTGGCTTAGTTGATTCAGTTCTCTCACGTTTTAATTTTTTATGTACAGGTTACTGAGAAGGGGAAACAAGAACGCCATCTAGTAGCAACAGTAGGCAAGTTCAGCATGATATGGGACTTCCAGCAGGTGAAGAACAGTGCTCATGAATGCTACCGTAATCAGCAAGGCCTCAAGAGCTGTTATTGCTATAAGATAGTCTTGAAGGATGAGTCCATCGTAGAGAGCCGGTTTATGCACGACAATTATGCTGTCAGTGACTCGCCAGAAGCTCCGCTGGTGGTGGCAACTCCAATGAAAGTCAGCTCGATCAGCCTCTCTAGTAAGAGATCGCGGGGTTGAAACATCTATGTTAATCTCTGTGAAATACTTTTTTTAAGGTTTGCGCAGCTTGCTTCTTCTGCAACTTTCCAATTTAATTTCTTTCGATGTTTTTTCTTCTTCCCATCCTCTAGTTCGCGTTGGCTTCTGCTTGTGTGTAGTCTGAATCTCTTTGTTGGTCTCACACTTGCTGTGTACTGTTACTGTTACAAATAGGATTGTTCGGTAATGGAAGTTCACTCTCTTGCAAATTGTGTGATTGAAATCTCTAACCTATCTATATATACTGTTACTGGCTTTGCCGTTTCTTCTTCTTTTTTTTTTTTTTAATTTTACGGTGGATACTGACACGGTGGGAGATATGAAAGAGGAGGTGTTGATGATGAGGTATATATATATATATATATAAAGTAAATAATAAAATATGAGTGGTACTCATACTAATGTTTAGAAGAAATTATTAAGAGATATTGAGTTTTTGGATATTTTATAAAATTAATTGAATATTTAATCTAATTAAATATTTTAACAAATATTTAAATTCAAATTTTGATTATATGAACAAATGTTTTACATCACTAAGTAAGGTCAGGATAACTGGGGATATTTTCAAAAAAGGGCTTTGGCTTTTTGAATGCATATAAAAAGAAAAGACTTGTTAAAATTTTTTAAATTTATTTGAACATCAAAGTATTTACTGAATAATATAGTGAATATAAAAAATAGTATAATAATTTTTATATTTATTTTTATATATTTATAAAATTATATATATAATTAGTTCATATTTTTTATTATTTTCTTTTTTTTTACTATTAATTTCAAAATATATTTAAAATGTTACTTAAATATTATTTATAAAATTGCTAATTCATACAAATTTAATTATTTATAGGAGAAGTGTCAAATATAAAACTTATTGATCTATATTATAATTCACCTCCCATTCTCAATTTAAAAAATTTAAAAAAAAAAAAAAGAAGAAGAAGAAGAAGAAAAGAAAATAGTTCCAATCTCAGCATAAGATATCATGCCAGATTGGAGATGTTAACAGGTTGGGCCACATGGAACCTAGCTAGGCCGCGCATGATTTTGGCGGTGGGCCGGCATCTTGTTCAACATCTCACAAGGATTTCAGGATAAGTAATTGTGGGGTCGGCGTGTCTGGGCCCATTGTGAGTCTTTTTGCACTGCTTGGACGTCCGATATTGAAGTCCGCTAGTCTGCTGCTGGCATCAGGCGAAGAATACGGACAAATCCAAATATGAGAAGCGAGAGAGATGGATTGTGACAAAGAATAGGAGAAAGATGGGCCCCCGAAAGCTTAACAAAAATCCAAGATGGTGGCCCCATTAATAAAAGACGGGAGGGATGGGTAAGGAAGCCTATTAACAGATTTAATCATATGTTTGAGCAAATATCATCATTTTCGCGGGGTATATAAGTCCACCTCATAACATTAATCATTAAACTAATATAACTGGCAAGAAAAGTAAGTCAGCTTTTCTCCAGAAATGAAAATTTTCGAATAAAAATTAAAAAAAAAAAAAAAAACAGAGAGAGAGAGAGAGAGAGAGAAAGATAAGCCAAATTCTAATCTGTCTCTTATACACATCTAGAGGTGTATAAGAGACAGATCAATACCCTGCTGAGTGAGAGAATTATTTTTTTCTGAGACACGTGGCTCAGAAAAAAATAATTCTCTCACTCAGCAGGGTATTGATCGAGTGATTGATACACACATGTATAATATGCTGCAAAAACTTGCTTTGTTCCTGTCTCTTATACACATCAGATGTGTATAAGAGACAGGAGAGAGAGAGAGAGAGAGAGAGATAAGCCAACTTCTAATTCACTCTGTTTTTATGCACATGCTTTTTTCTTGTTAGGCTGAAAATTTTGTTTGTATATGAAACAGTCTTTGATAGCTTTATGATTTTTACCTTCCCGCGGGCCCCCTCCCCAAGAAAAAAATAATAATAAAATAAAAGTTTTCTTTAATAACTTCTATGTGTATATATAAAAAAAATAAAAATAATTAAAAAGTTAAGAATAGGACTCTGTAATTCTATTAAACAAATCTTCAATATTCACTCATCAAAACATTATAAAGGAATAATACATCGTTAATAATATTTGATGATCTGTAACGTTGTATAAACAAGATATAATTTTTTGATGTCTTCCAAGTAAAAATGTTTCCATTTGCTATTATCTTACGTTGCTCAAAAGCAAACAGGGAGTGGTTACTCTCCGGAGCCACGTGTCTCAGAAAAAAATAATTCTCTCACTCAGCAGGGTATTGATCGAGTGATTGATACACACATGTATAATATGCTGCAAAAACTTGCTTTGTTCCCTTTAATCACATGTCTAAACTAAACTTGATTTCTTTCTTTCATTTATTTGTTTAATTTAATAAAGAATAGCGCACACGGTATGGTATGGTATGGTATGGTATGGTATCTTGAGCAGTATAACACGTGGGTTCCTTTTTTTCAAGGTTGACGCGGTCGTCTTTCCACCTAAGTAAAGCGAGGAAATGTTTCTTGTCAACACCGAGTCCCCGGGGCCCGTAGGACCCAAGAGGCCCAAGCTCCGACTAAGCAAAAAGAAACAGAGGAGTCGGTGCTTTGTGTTGGTGCTTGTGCCACTTGTTTGGACAAAACAATTGTTGATATTAACCAAATAGTGACTTGATTTGATTCAACGAGTACCCCCAAACTAATCTTTCTACTAATTGCAATGCAAGTGGGAACGGTTAAATCCAAGCAATGTTAATGGGCCAACTTAATTTGTGGTACAAAAATTGATATTATAAAGAGCTCTCACTATTGATCCTTTCTTGATTTTATTTTTTTTTTTAATTTTTTTTTTTTAAAAAAAAAAAGAAAGAAAGAAAGAAAGAAAAGGGGGGTAAAAAAAAAAAAAAACATGAATTAGCATTCCAAGTTACTACTACTACACACACTTGAATCTCGAAAAAAGAAGACGAGTGTATGTTATTGATTTCCGTTGCCACTGCCAGCAGAGTCCGAGGAGTCGCCGCCAAAATCCATTATCGCCATCATCCATTGATCAATCTCGCTTTCATCAATCTTTTCCCACAATTCACTTTCCTTAATCTCCATTCCATTTTTCTCTTTTGCTTGCTGCAGTTGTGCAAGAGTAGTACTAGTACGCTGATCACCATCAGCAGTAGCAGTGGCAGTGGCACTGGTGGCTCTCTCGGGAAATGGGAAATTGAGCTTGGCTCTTGGGCCCCTGAATTCTATGGCTGCCTTATCGTACGCTCTGGCGGCCTCCTCCGCCGTGCTGAAAGTCCCCAGCCACACCCGGGTCGCCCGGCGGGGGTCCCTTATCTCCGCCGCCCATTTCCCCCACGGCCTCTGCCTTACTCCTCTGTAATTATTCTTTCCTTTCTTTCTTTTTCCCTTCTTGTCTTCTTTCTTGTCTTCCGGGAAATATTTGCATCCTATACACCCATTGATTCTGCACACGCTGCACATTTCAAAATCTGACACCAGCTGCAATGCGGCGTTGCCATTGGCAAAACCGTTGTGAACAGTGGCAGAGGCGGCGGGGTCAGATTGCGAAATCGGCGGAGCTTGAAACTGAAACAATTCTTGTGGAGAGAAATCAGTTGGGGTGGTGGCAGTGCCAGAGACTACATCTGTCAACGCGGCAACCATGATGGCTTGTTCTTGCTCTTGGGTCAGGCGTGCTTTGGAAAATTCTGAATTGTGACTCGCCGTTATAGTCGACGGTGGCGCCGAGAATTCACCTGGCGGGGCTTCGGTCACCTTGTGTCTCTTCGAATACATCTGCATGGATAACCAAGTGGGTGGCTGTGACAAGTGTAAAACTTTCGTTTTCTTGAATTTGGATTTGGATTTGGAGGCCTGCTCCTCTCTCTCTCTCTCTCTCTCTCTCTCTCTCTCTCTCTCTCTCTCTCTCTCTCTCTTTATATATATATATATATATATATATATATATCTCTATCTCTCTGTGTTTTTGGGCGGGACTTTAGGTAGGACGGAGGCTGTCGCGTGTTGCAATATATAAGCTGGGTCTCGGATGACGAGGGATATTATGGCCCAGCTGGAAACACCGTTCACACGCGGGTTTGAAGACGGTACAATAACGCCCCGTGCTTATTCTTTTGGTGGGGGCTGCCCCGGCTCTTCTTACATTGCACGAGTGGACCGAAAACAAACGGCCGAGTAAGAGGTGGACATAAGTGCATCATGATGACATGGCAGATGATGCGCAAAAATGAGAACCACACGGACCCGCGCTTTCTGAGCTCGCACCACTCATCTCTCTCTTACGCTGAACTTTCTGTCATTTTCCTTTTTCTTTTTTTTTTAATTATTTTTAAAGCCACGTAGTATTTATGTTCTCTTAAATTGGTCTGGAATCCTTGCGCCAGCAGTCCACCCGATCTCTAATTTTCGTATTTTCTTATAACTGAATGAATCAATCTAATCTAAGTCGTTGCGAAGTTTTCACTTTACATATTGCGTAGGAAAAATAATTAATATAATATATTAATATAATACCCATATAAAAATATAAATTATTTTAAAAACATGTTAGATGCTATTTTAAGAATAAATTTTATTTTAATAAATAAATTATTTAAATATAACTAATTATAATGATTATTCACGTATAATATAATATGTGAATATTTTTTATTTTAATTAATTTAAAAATAAATCATAAATTATTGTGGATGATATTTATTTTTAATAAAAAATAATTTTTATAATATTTTTAACTTAATAATTCATAAGTAATTTGACGTTAAATATAAATTTTAATAGTAATATATTATTAATATTATTATAATTTATAATTATTATTAACTAACACATAATAACTAATATAATAGTTATATAATTATTAGTTTAATAATTATAAAATGGTTAATTTAATAGTTATAAAATTATTAATTAATTAAATTTAAAATTATGATAATTAAAATTTAAAAATATTATAATTAACAACATATTACAAACAATATAAAATGAAAAATACTTGTCTTGGGGACCTTATAATTAATTAAAAAAAATTATCCTTGTTTGAAAAATAAGAGTTTATTTGTACACATTTTATTTTTTCAATTTAACTATTTTTAAAATCTATATAAGATTTTATAGATTGTATAATTTTTATTTGTTGTAATAAATATTACTATTCATCTTCGTCGTCATCACATGTATTTAAAAAGACTTCCACCCCCCAAATTGTGTGGGAGAAAAAAATTTATATGTGCAACCATGCGAGAAGGTCAAACCAAAACATAAGAGAATTTATTACAAAATTATTTAAAGGTAAATCGGAAGAAGGTTGAGGTAAATTTATTTAAATTTTTAGATTTATTGTGATTATTTTTAAGGGAAATATTGCAATTTTATTTATTAAGTCTACAATTATATTAATAAGCTAGTTTGACCCTAAAATTCTCCTACAAAAACTGGGAGTAATCGAATGTGGACCGTTGGCGACCATATACCGTTTTGCATCCACGAAGAGGCATCTTTCTAGAAGAGAGAAGGGTGAGTTGGCAGTTAATCCCCACGCGGATGATTTCAGCGGATTCCACGTTGTCCAAAGATATTTAATTGATTGGCTGACGGAAGCAAGAAAAAGTGCAAAAAAAAAAAAAAACAATATAAAAAGGAGAGCCACGTTTCTCATAATTCAACTACCTGACAGCCGCCAACACCTGCAGCAGTTTCTTCACAGTGAGTTGGTGTTTATTTTTATTTTTTTTACATATAAAAGAAACATTTTTATGAAAATATAATTTAATACCTTTAAATAATAAGTATTATATATAAAAAAAAAACATGATAAAAAGTAACTTTTGGCCTTTTTATTGAATTATAATTTTTTTTCGAGTTATTAAGTTAGAATTATTATATATAATATCTATTATTTTGTAATAGGAACCAGCTACGTCCGCAATATTTGGGATGGGCTTTGAATCTTGTTTTTATAACTTTATTATCTAGAAGAACAAAGGTAGGCTGGTTACCTTTGTTTTTCTCGGAGATCATTGATGATGATAAAGAGGAAATGGAAAGCAGGTAGAGAGATTGCTAGGTATTGGAAGAGATTGCTCCATGGTTAATTGGTTCATCATAGTTTAGCATGAAACTATGAATAATTGTTATAGTATGTGAATGAATATCTGGGATTATATTTCTTCTTGTTTAGTAATGCTGTTTCTATGTTTCCTCCCTCCAACACTCAATGAAAAGTGCACTTTATCAAACATAGACAGACGCCTGACCTTCGTAAGGTCCGACCAAACTGGTTTGTAAACTGGATTGGAATCTAACTGAATTGTTAATCGTTCAGCCTCTTTTAGCAACGGTTTGAATTACAACCGCAGAACCAACCTGACACGTTAACTGGTTCCCGTAAACCATCGATTCAAATTTGCGTTTCATGGTCATGCAAGGAAATTTTACAGTGCCGATTCAAATTGTGTGTTTTGATGATAAGAAGTACCAGGAGAAGAAATGTAGCTTTCGACTTTGACTCGCCAATGAAATCATCGACATTATCGTAAAACACCTCTTTT
This sequence comes from Kandelia obovata, assembly GCA_021464305.1. Classification (NCBI taxonomy): domain Eukaryota; kingdom Viridiplantae; phylum Streptophyta; class Magnoliopsida; order Malpighiales; family Rhizophoraceae; genus Kandelia; species Kandelia obovata. The sequence continues at coordinate 3,750,634 of CM038476.1, forward strand.
TCGTGAAGGAAAACAAAAAAAAAAGGGGGCCACGGGTGGTGTTTCATTACTGTTTCGGGAAGCTCGGATTATTTATGAATTAGGCAAATACCGTCCCACGATGCAACGTAAGCAGAGACAAGGGTGGACCCTAATGTGGGAGGTGAAGTAGGAACGGATGGGACCCAGATTCCAGATGGGACGAAAATGCCCCACCTCGTTGCTCTTCAATTACTGCGTCCCGTCGAAGCTTAATAATCAATTTCTTCAGTTCCGTCTTCAACATTTATCATTTTATTTTTAACAGAAGAATGTTTTTGGAAGAAAAATTTTATTAGCCAGGTGAGAGGGTGCTTCATTTGTTTTTGTTTTTTTTTTTTTTTTCTGGGCACATTGAGGATGCTCCGGTAGTTAAAAAATAAACAGCAACGTTTATCAAGTGCTAAATACGACGAGTACACATCCGGTAATTCTCCGGCCCATTCCTGTCTCAGGTCACAAGGTAAAGGGGTCCGAACCCTGCCCAACAGAGGCAAATTATACTCAGCAACAAGAGAAGGCAGCCAAGGTTTCTTATGATAACTGAACCAAATGAGCTTTTTAACCAGTCAAATGGCACTTGATAGAGAGATAAATACTGTCCTCGTCCAATTCATAAAAGCGACCAGAGGTTACAATCATAACCCAGGAACACGAAACATTCTGGAGAAGAATTTGGAGGATGCAAACTCACCAAATAAGCCATCAAAAGGTTAACAACTGGGCAATTTTGTATCCGTACAGACACGATCATTAATGGTTAGTAATTCCCAAAAATTACACCATCACTTACGAATCCATGGGCACAAAAAGTCATCGTTCTGTAGCCGCGAGAGAAGATAGGAACTTCTCTAGATACCAAAAGCTTGCCACCAAGCCAACATGTGCCATAAAGAACTGAGTTGCTTACAAGCTGTCTTATATTTGTATACAAGCTATATCTCTTGCGTTCCATTCCTCGTCGTATGGATCCATCTCTACACAAGGGTTCTATCAAAAAAGAAAACAATTATACAGTGGCTGTGTTTTTAAATTAAAAAGAAAACAGAAAAGGATATGCTTGATGGTCCTACCTCCTTATCGCTATAGCGGGAAATTTGATCAAAACTTGAACTGTAACAAGTCACCTAACTGGAAATGGCCATTCGGTGAAGAGAAAAATCCTACAGGTCAAGCTAAAGATGTCCAGCTGACCAGCAGAGAGAACAAATTGTTGCCCAAAATCTTACACCTATTCATCATCTTCAGAATCTGCAGGAAATTGAGATAAGGAAATGACCAAAATTCTAAGGTGGAACTCCAGATGATAAAATAAACAATGTTACAGACAAATTGGATTCTAGCAATTCCTAGAAATGGTTGAACTCATGACATGCAGGATAAACTCAGAAAAATAATGTTGCATATAATGATGAAGAAGAAGAAGAAGAAGAAGAAGAAGAAGAAGAATAAAAAGTAGCAGTAGAAGAATATATAATCCAAATCCAAGAAGACACGAACAGAACAGCTAGAGGTAGCCTATCTGATTCCGCAAAGGTAGGCCTATCAATCTAGCCATATATTTCCAGCAAGGAGATCCTATTAAATAGCATGAGACAATCTTAAGCATACAGCTGAAACAATAACAGGCTTACCAGATCTTATATCTTCTCCAACTTTTCCTCTATTTCCCAGTTGTCTCCTTATCATATAGCATATCAGAACCCACCAGTATATATGGAATACAAGCAACATCAGCAGCATGGTATTGAAAAGATAGTAGAGTGATCTATGGTAGACCTTCGATGCATCCAAGACATTCAGAAGATCATTGCTGGAATATGGCAAAAACAACAGAAAAGATAAACAATCCTGCATAAATAAGCCAAATCCAAAAAGAACAAATAAAATACACTGAGAAAAAACCTTGTAGATTTGATAACCCAAAAGGGAAAGAATATTAGTCTTAGCATAAGCCACGAAATGGAAAACAAGCCAAAGCAGATGCTTGCTCCAAGCTCACTTCCAGAGTACTTGAAAATTTTAGCAGCTTCCATGAATACATCGCTTGCATCATGCAGGGCCAGGATAATTGAACCTACACGGAAAAATCTGAAATGGTAGGTTCATTAGTTCTTCTCTCAATATATAGAGCAAAGGAGAGTGAAAAGGTACACACATGTAGAAACCAATAGAGCAGCAAGAAGGCAAAATTTCTCATGGTTCCTATTTTTTTCACAAAAAGAAACTATTAGAGTTGCGGGAAAGTCTCTTTGTGAAAACAAGGGTAAGATGCTTGCATCTGACCATTTCCCAGACCTCACGGTATAAGAGCTCAGTGCACTACAATGCCCTTTTTCCTTTTCTTTTTTGTTTATAATCCAAAAATTGCAGTTAACAAAGAGCTTTTGCAATGCCCTCATGCAACAAAAAATGAAAATGACACATAAAATAGATTTGAAGGAAAATTTAGATATGATGTCACTGGAAAATAATGGAAATATAGACGGCCAAATGCAAGCACCAGAAAGAAGAAGCAAGACGAGATTCTCCATGATAAGGGAAGCAGATGAAAGCAGAGAAAACTGAAATTGATGATCTAGAAAACTGGGACAATAAAGTTGAGGTTTACCTTGTAATGTATGAGCATCCAATCAGTACAACTGTGATAACATGATGAGACATCATGACAGAAAAGTCCTTCCTTCTAGTTTCCCAGGTAAGGAGTGCTGCAATACTGTATATGTAAAACCCACATTGGCACATGTAGAAAAGCTTTAAGGGAATCCTGAGAGGAAAAAAAAAGGTAATTTGGTAAGTGGAAAGTTAATTGGTACCCTGTATTTGGCCCGCTTATCTAAGGAGCAATTATCTGGCCTGAAAACAGATGTGATGCGAGAAGAGCCACTCATGCAATCTCAGACATCTGGGATATCATACTCAAGAAACTATGTAAGACAATGCATTCCTGTCAATTAATTATCATAGAAGCAACAATTTTCATTAATTGCAGATTCCTAGCATATAGAAAGCACTCACTTCAATTCTTGATCTGGCCATCCTTTAAGGTATGCTCCTGTATCTCTGAACCATGGTTCATTGGAAGTAATTTTCAGAACAAACATTTCTACTGCGCCATAGTACATTAGTTTCCACATAGACTCTGTGCATTTTACAATTGTTGCCCGTGTAGCTTCATCAATCTTTGATGGAGTGGCTTTAGTGCTCACTAGCCATACAGCTAGCCCCTGGAAAGACATGATGGATTTGTCAAAAAGATATGAACAAAAGAGGCAACTATCTATATATCATTTTCCTATACAAGTAATGAAACAAGAACCACTGATTGAATCCTCAGATCCTGCACCACAGCCAGTGCTCTGAATAATCAGGAAAAAAAATGTCAACAGCCTTATTCAAAGTTTTATAGTGGTAGAAACAGGGCGTTTCCGTTGTATTTTGTGCAAATAGAAAGCCATACCATTCAACTTATAATTGATAATGATATTCCTCAAAGCCAAAAATTGGTTGTTCAGGCTAATTAGCTTAATGGAAGGCAATTTTTCATTAGAAATTCTCGAGGCCTCCCACACATTTTTCTCAAACCAAATAATATTACAAATAAAGAACTGCTCCCAGGAGGTTCAAAAACTGACATAACAATAATCATTCTAGTTGTCAAGAGTTTTCCACAATAAACCTACCTCCTACTGCAATCTTTGTCACCGACAATGTCAAATCCATGTTCAAGAAAAAAGGCAGCTACTTCTATCCTCAAATTAAATCCAAGATTTTGCACATTAAGCTGTGATTATAATAAGAAACTGAAATGCCATAAATCACATTTTCACGTTAATAATAAGTCTGTTTTTTTTTTCTCGTTCAAGCCAGATATATTAAGTAAGTCGGTCAGGTTCAAGCACAAATTCTTTTATAAACCAACTGCTTACAGAGTCAACTAAATTTTCCAGTATTCTTTTCCAATTATTGGCATATGTCAATCCTGAACTTTTTCCGTTTCTTTATTCCTTTCTTTTATTCTTTCAAGAACCTCTTTACAAAGAAACCTAAACAAAACTACAAATTCTTATACCGTTTTACCGAAGAGAAATTTCTTATATTTCCAGGCAACGAAAAGACATCTCAAATAGCAACTAGCACGACCAGAAAAGGCAAAAAAAAAAAAAAACACACACACACACACACACACATTAAATCCAAAGAAGAAACGAGGTGAAGAAATCAAGAAAAGGAAACCATACTCGAAAAATGAATCGGTCCAGGAGAAACCTAGTGGCAACGAAACCGAAAGCGAAGCATAACGCGGCGAGGAAATGCCAGGGCTCCGGCGGGCCATTGATGCTCAAGATCGATTCCATTGCACACACAGAGGATAGAGACTATAGAACCAGACTGGGAAAGCCAAACGTTAACGAATCATTGAACGAGATCCGCAAATCAACTGTAAGTTCCAACTTTTCCGGCCACAAAACGGCGCCGGAAAACTCAAAACGATTAATCGTGCGCATTCACATTCCCTCCCCCAGCAGTTACAGATATCCAAAACTTGACCCAACTCGCTCGTTTCTGCAAATTTATACACGAGATAATTGTCCTTTAAGGAAGAGAGAGAGAGACAGAGAGAGGGAACGGTAATTTAGAGAAATCTTTATTTATTAATTTTAATTCGTTCTTCTTGAGAGCTCGCGGCGAAGTGGGAAAAAGAAATAAATGCCTAGAGCTAGAAGATGGTTATACGGTGCAAACCAGTCCACCGTGGTTAACAACGTTCTTCTCACTTCGCTGGCGAATGGAGAATCTTGATTCGTTTGTAAACTGTTGTGGGTCCCAAGTGCGATCTTAGGCTGCTATATATATATATATATATATATATAATTCATCGTAGCAGGTGGAATTAATTTTCGAGGGAAAGGAAATTAAAATTAGACAATTTTCCAACGTGGATAATTACCGCCACTTTTATGAAATTTTGTTAGAGACTTTTATTTTAAGCAAGGTCTATTTAAAAATAATAATAATAATAATAAATAAATTTATATAATATAAAATTATGAGTAATTTATATCTTTTAAAAAATAAGTAAGTGTAATAAAAATTATTTTTATTCATTAATAATAGTTGATAGGACATAATTTTAGAGAGACTTAAAAATAAAAAAATAAAAAAATAAATCTGTATTTCCTAGAGCAATTTTGCACCCTAACTAAGAGGTAGGTTAACAGCTTTCTTTTTCTTTTATTTTTTTTTTTGTCATTTAAGCAAAATTTTTTTAATTAATTGGTCGACCATTGTGGGCATGTGAGGATGAAGTAAAACCATGGATGTTCAGCGGCTAGGACCCTTGCAAAAATGAGAGCTTGGACCTTTGAAACAAGATGCACGAGCCCAAAATGTCGAACTTAAACTGAAAATAAGTGTATGCACCCTTATTTCATCAGCACTGCTGTGGAAGTTGACTTTTGCGTGCTGGATTGGATACCATTAATTCATCAGCAATGGGGTGGCAACCATCCACCCCTATTTATTTATTTATTTATTTCAATTTGGTCACTAGATGCAGGGAAATGTAAGCGAAGGAAAGGGCGGTGCGTCCGGGATTTGAATTGCGGTATTGTTTCTCAGTGCGCAGAAACAGAGCAGACATTATTTACCTGAAAGCCCTTTCTGGAAGCTGATTTCGAAGCGAAAATATGCGGATAAATGGTCCAACGAAAATTTTTAGTACAATTTAATTATTCATTTCAACTTTAAGATCAGGATTACAAAACCATAGAGCCAGGCACAGAGGTCCAGAAGGATTACATATACTTCTGCTAATTACTGCATCACTAAAATATCAGAATATTACGGGTACGAGGTAGCTGCAAAGGTAACATTATGTAGTATAGGAGAAGGTGATAGTTGATAACCATGACTAAAGCAATGGGGGCAGATCATGAGGGAAAAGGGGTTAAAGTAAACTGTAAATTGAAGGGAAGGCTTCTTTTTTATGGGTACACATCTTGTTTGAGAGCGGAGGATGATTTCCAATATCGGGCTAGAAGCCCTTGTTGGGGCACTGGAAATGGGCCATACTGAATCCCAACATCTGATCCCACAACTTCCCACCTACAAACAGGAATTTATTGAACAACAATAAAAAGTCCTTGTCAACATTCTGCTGGCACTGAAATTCATATTTCTCTACTGAAATACTGCAGAACTCTGTGCATAAGATGCCAGGGGATCCGGAGTGCACCTGAATTTGGTTACTAGATGATGGATCAAGATGAGCATCTCCAGCTTGGCAAGTTCACTGCCAGGGCAAGCATGCACACCATTGCCAAATGGCACGAAGGTATTGGGTTTTGGGGCTGCCTGTAGCCACCCAGAACCAGGATCATAACAATGGATGAGAACGAAGTTCAAAATATTTAATCTTTCTATGACTTTAACAAACAAGGTTTTGCTAAAAATGTTTTTCTAACGTCTTTTCAAATACCTCAAACCTTGATGGGTCGAAAATGTTGGGATCAGAAAAGAATTCTGGATTGTGATGAATGTTCCTGAACAATGGCATGACCTTCCACCCTTTTGGTATTAGGTACCCTGAGCAAATTACAAAATAAAAAAACGGAAAAATTCAAGTTAAGGATCGTTACCTTTTGAGAATCAATGCGGAAAAAAAAATAAAAATAAAAAATAAATCTAGTTGATATCGTCACCCTTGTATTCAACATCAACTGCTGCTTCCCTGAAGGTGAAAGATATAATGCTTGACATCCTTAAAGACTCTAATATAACCTGCAACTTCCATTTCAAAATATTAAGAAAAAAAATTCTGTGTTAGCTCAATCTTTTTGAAAGAAATAAAACAAAAAGTTTATGTTTTGGAAGAACTGACCCTATGCGTAAGTAGCATATTCCTTGTCTGTGCCCATGTCATTGACCTCTTTCCTCCATCATTTGATTCATATACCGCCATTTGCTCTGCCTATGACGTTTAACCATAATTAGATACTGAAATCTCAGCGTTAAGGACTTTAACTGCGGTCTTAATCTTTTCATTTTTGTGATAATTCTCACCTTCACAGCTTCCAGGTGTTTTGGGTTATCACGGAGGTACTTCAGAATCCATGTCAGAACACTAGCTGTTGTGTCCTGAGCCGCAAAAAGTACTCCAATAATGTTATCAGCAATCTGATCCTCAGTCAAAACTCGTCCCTCTCCATTTTTGAAGTGCAAAAGATAACCCAACAAATCCTTCTCTACTAGTCCTTTCTCCTTCCTCTCACAGATGATCTCACTCAGGATTTGATTCAGCCTTTTCCTTGCCTTCAAATAATTTTTCAACAGGAAAAGGAACAGAAAAGATCGAGTTTAAATGCCTTTAGTATGGCACTGTACATTATTAACTCATAGCATTGTGACCAGAGACAAGGATGAGATGTTTCGTACCAACAGAGCCTTGTGATAAGTTGTTCCTGGAATTTTTGTTGGGAAAGAATTGTAACCCTTCTCTACCACGTAGTAGTTCTTAGCGAGCCGCTCCCTGTAGTGCTTGTCCAAGTGACCAAAAATAGAAAGAATGCCGACGTCAAAAGAATACTGCAGAGTAGAATATCAAAAGAAACCAATGATCATTAGAAACAAAAAGTTTGAGGACCCATTGACAGGAACTCAAAGAAAAAGCAGATCAATATAAAATAAAAAAAATCTCCAGGTAAAAAATCTCGTATAATAAAAGTAGTGAATGAGACAATATTTATAAAACGTCATGGTGTTTAAGTTATAGTCTCGTTGTTGAAAGCTAACCTTCTTCATCTCATGAAAAGTGTTGACGATGCTGCCATTGGCCATTGATTCCAACGCCGAAATTGCTATGGATTCGATATCTGAAATTAGCTTCCGGATTGTTTCTGGATATAATGAGCTCTGGACCAACTTTCTAAGGTCATTGTGGTAGTTCCCTTGGTGAAAGAAGAGGGCTGAAGGCCCAATCATTTTTTCTTTGCTTTTGGGATATGTAGGCTTGAACAAGTGGGCATGTGTCACCAGCACAAACCTTGTAGCCTCTGGGCCAGCCAACATAACACAAGGGCATCCAAGAATTCGGGTTTTGAAAATTTCTCCATGTCTAAAAGAAAATGGACATAAAAGAAAGAATGGGAATCACCAAAAATTACAAGCTCAAAACCATGCAAAGGAAATCTTGAATGAGATGTTAATTAAAACCTTTTTTGCTTAGTTGCAAAGAAAACATTTGGGTCCTGAGAGTAGAGCTGAAGTGTTTCACCCACATAAGGCCAACCCATTGAACCAGGAGGCAGCTTGGCTCTTTTTCCGGTTACACAGTTTTTAATCTTTATGAAGGAATAAGAGAGAAGACTTGAGAGCAGGAGGCATACATAGATCAAAAGAGAAACAATCTCCATACAAAATGTACTACCGTCTCCCACTCTCCCTATGCTTTTCTGGTATTGCAATGACTTGGTTTTGGGAAGTGAATCTATGACACCACGTGAAGAAGAATGAGTGTGAAAGATTGAAGAGATGTGGTGTTTATATATAGAGAGAGCAATTAATGGAGACAAATTAAGAATCTATTGAGGATGTTTTAACATGTGTAATTAAGAGATTGGCCATTTTTTGTTTGGTGAGATCCAGAGATACCCAAAACCAAAACGTCACTCCTAACGCAAGTTTGAAGACAAAATACTAAAAGAACTAGGTTTTTTTTCTTCTTCTTCTTCTTCTTCTTCTTCTTCTTCTTCTTCTTCTTCTAACGATTGTTTTCTTGATCTACATAATAAAAGAACCGGTTGAGTTAAGGATAAACTTGGTGTAGTGTGTGTATTAGAACTTCCATCCATGCAGTGGTTAAAAATTTTAAGCTCTACTCGAATTTATATAAAAATAAAAATAATTATTTTTATAGTATAATTTATAATTTAATAATTTCTTTTAATCAAAAGAAGAAGAAGAAGAAAAAAAAGGTGCGGAGAAAATAGAATGTGTCAGCATTCCTGACTTTGTGACCCTTTTATTCAGTAGCGCCATAGCTGTGAGTGATTCTTTAATCTTCGCATTCAGCTGGCTCCTTGTTAATTCATGATATCAACATGTTATTAATTTTTTCCCTCGTCCACGATGACAGTGGAAAACGTGGCAATTGACCGAGAGAACATATCAGGAATTCTCAGGGATCAACAGCGTGTGTTCCTACTCGTGCTATTTATGCATATCATTAGGAAGTCCTCTAGCCTGAATTCTAATTTTTCCGGCTCACCTAGGGTTAGTCAATCTTAGTGTTAGGAGATGACCAATAACTATATGGGACACGTGTATAATTTTATAATCAAATATTATTTTTTAAGTATATTTTATGAAAAGTAATTGTCACAGTAACGATGTGTTCCAATAATTAAGAAAGGGATAACTCATTATTATAATATAAAAATTGAGTTTCGCGTGAAGTTTTATTTGATTGAATTTGGCCGCAAAAGTTGAACCTAAATTCTATTTTGGTTGACTTTGCATTAAGGTATGCTCAACCCTATTAAAATCCCACTTAAATTACGCACACATGCAATATGCCAGTACATTATATTTACTCTTTTTATCTTCCTCTCTCCACATCACCTGGCCCCCCACCGTGAGCTGGCCCCATCCCTTGAGCCAAACTCTAGATCCAAAACAGAGCCTTGGAAGGAGGACAAGTAGTTCGGTACGAGTCACAACTCGCTGGCTCTTTTTTCCCTCTATGGACCCATTAGTTCAATCGCCACAATGACGTGATTATAGCTTAAAACGAATTCTTATTAGAAAATGTACGTGAATTGACAGCATCACAATTATATCTAGGAAAATTCTAAAATCAATAAATTAACACAAATGTAAGCAAGCGCTGTCCATGACTGATGTAATGCATTATGCACTTAATTTTCTATTTTAAGTAACCCCCCCTCCAAAAAAAACAATTCAAAAGCGAAAGCCCAAAAAATCCCAAGGGTGGTCTCTTACTAATTATATTTTTTTTAAAAAAATAAATTAATCGGTATTAATTAAAATTTTAAATTGAGACCTTTAATTTTAAAAATAATTTTAATACTAGTAAATTAAAAATCACTGATAAAAATTATTTGTGAAGCTCATTGTAATTTTTTTTTTTCTTTTTTCCCTTCAATGAATAGAAGCATTTTATAGTGCAACCAACGTTTCATCCTTGAAGCCCGGAACATCTTAAAGGAAACCCAATTCGACATGCTTATCTTTTTTTTTTTTTAATTTCAAGCAACCCACTAATGATCAAGCATTTCAAATTTAGAATTTTAATTTTAGAAAAAATATATATATTTTTTATTATATAACTCACAATACCAAAAAAAAAAAAAAATTAAAAATTATAACCAACCAACAGAATAGCTACGAACTAATTTATGAATAATTGCTAATAAGTGAGTTAGGTAGATCATACGGCGTGAATAAAGTTCGACGGATACAGAAAATAGAAGCATACAAGGAAAATTAGACACTTGCAGACATTTGGTATTAAATTGATGTCTGACTTAAATGCGTGTACTTGACAATTTAATTATATTGTGATAAATTTTAACTTTTATTTTTAAAATTGTCACGCTAATTCATGAATAATTATTAAGTTAATCGAGTTTGAACTATCAAACTGATTAAGGTTTGAACTAATCAAACAATCTCTCTTAATTAAAGTAAATAATATGTGTGTGCGTGTGCGTGTGAAATATGGACTTGTACCACAACAAAAGGGTCAAATCAACACCTGGCAAGTAGAGAGGTTTCAGCCATTTTGTCAGGACTCCGAATATGTAAACCCAAGTGCGTGCCAGGTTTGCATTATCCCAACTGCTGAACCCTTCGATCAGTAGTTCTAACCAAATTTCCTGTACACGACAATAACCCAGCCACTTTTTAGGTTTTCTTTGCCAATATTTCTTTCCACCTCGTCTCGTCTGTTCTCCTTTAACTTTCTTTGGTCTATTTTGGTTATACTACGTGACCACGACGATGGGCTATGGGCTAGTACGTTTGTCCACAACTGATCATCATCCTTTTTCTTCTTCTTTTTTCTTTTTTTAGCTAAATTAATCGTGTTTAAAGCAAGCACCCTTTGGGATTTAACTTTCTTCCATCATTATAACGGGCCGGGGTGGTAATCAGTCAAACCTCCCGTGAGGTCCATAATCCAATTTGTTTAAAAAATCGACGTTGTTGTTGTTGTTGTTTTTTTCCCCCCCTTTTTTTTGCTCTGGGAAAATATTATCGTTGAGATTAATAAGCTTGAGGTGCCTTTCCAAGTTTCCGATATTTAACGAAGAACGTGTGGAATTAAATCTATGATGCATATTATGAATGTAATGTACAAATTACATTCCAAAAGCTATATCATCTCAGGTTTCTGACGGCATTGGAATCAATGCACAAAATCGATAGCATTTCTTTAATAGAATACACTTCTTCATGCTCACAATCGGAGGCAGACAACCTTTCATTGGAAATACATTATTCAAGTAGAGTGATTGAATTGCAAAAGTTCTGTTTACATGAAGAGCACGATTCCTAGAGCATAATGCACGAAAAATGATTTAAAAGAAAATGATCAGAGGAAATAATTAAGTTTTTTTATTTTTTTTTTGGAAATTCCAAATTTGGTAGCATCATAGATGGTGCGAATATATCGTCAGACAAATTGTATAGGAAGGGCAGAAAATATCAATCTATTGATTGATCGAAGAGCCTTTTGTACTGAGATGGTAATTTGCAACCATGATGCTTCGACAATGCCCCAGAAAAATCAAATTCACCATCATTTCCTGAGTTCACAATGACCCGTCTGCCATTACATCAAATTGAAGTGAAATCAATCATAGCAATTTTTGAAGTGGGAGAGCTTTTTCGGACACTAGAGAGGCAAGAGTGAATCTCCGGTTTTAGAAATTGCTAACAAGACAGGCCACTGAAGTACGGCATGCATTAAGCCATCCCTCTCGTGTAGAGTTCCACAGTATCCTAATTAGGGATGGCCTGCTACGTTACAACTTTTTCCTCACGAGAATATGAAACACAGCTTAATCCATGTATATTCTATCCAAATGTTGGCTAAAAAATGTAAAATTACCCTTTATCTTATCCATTCAAATGTGGCTGTGGATTATACTCAGGAAAGAAGATAACTCATAACAGGTTCATTACCTATAAAATAAAGAAGCCAAAGAGTACTTTGGGTGGTTCTTCACTTCTTGTGTGACCATTTTATCATATAGCGAAAAAGTTTCCACGCTAAAGTTTTTTCAACCAGCCGAAAAATGGAGTCACATCACATCCAATGGCACAATTACGCATATAAACTTATCTTTTACAGGTGCTAATTCTAACATCTCTTATTTTTTGAAGAACCACTTTCACATCAAGCATGAATGCAAGGTTAAACACATTTCAATGCACAAGAATCTTATGTTAATGGGATCTGAAAAAGAGTCAAAATGTGCTTACTTTTGCAAAAGTCCGATTCCGCCACTTGAACTATTATTTAAATTGAAACGATCACCCCTTGGAAGGAGAGCATGATGCTTGGCTTGCCCCTGCTTTCCAAAACGGTAGACCAAATGGACTAAAATGTGACCTTCCTATAGAAAAAATCTTTCGTTAAAAAGAAATTGATCAAGTGAAAGGGCCGGTGACGTAGGATTTGAGGCTCGACCAGTTGCAATACTATACAAACTGGAGAGCAGGTACGTATCTAACTGCCGAATTATTAAATGAGCAAGGGTGTTACGTAGGTGTGTGTCCTTTAGTAGCCTAGTTGGCTAATTGCACTATTGTTTTTATGTATTGATGTGAAGATTTACGTACGTGCATGAGAAACATACATCAGTTTCTATCACAAGGTTGGCTAATTGCCTCATCGAAAGACAAAAAATAGTTGGCCAGTTGCACTTCTTTATGTGTTGGCATTAGGGAAAGTGTAAGAGATCTTAACTGTATGCTTTCTGGACCGAAAGTGAATTAGCTGGAATGAGATTGACACCGTCCAAAACAAAAAAAAAAAAAAAAAAAACAAAGATTGAGATAATTGACCAACATTATAATGAAGCATGGCTCTCGCACGCCTTTCCTTGTTGAGCTCCAAGAAGCAAAAAGTTGCTTGCTTCTTCCGTCGTCTATATATATATATATAATAACTACAGACGGGGTCTCACTGTTGGGATTGCAATTAGAGAAAACGTGGCAGGCCTCCTCCACATGGCAAGTATATATATATATATATATATATATATATATATATATCAACATCAAAGTTGCTTGAAATTAAACACGAATATCCATCTTATCGTTAATTATAATTAATGATTATGTATAATAATAAAAAAGGTGTAAAGTACAACTTATAATATATCTGCGTCGAATTCCGAGTCCATTTTATATATCTCTGTAACAAAACTCTATCAACACAAGCGTTTTATAGCTTTAGGTACGCCTAGCAATAGTGTATCTATTAGCTCACAATAGACGGATAAATATATCTGATATTATGTCATGCGCCTGGTGTTGAAGTGAGGTTACGTTTCAACTATCTCCGTGTTTATCTTAAAAACATCTGCATGAAGATTTAAAGTAGCCGAAGAATAATGCGGAAGCATTAGCAACAGTAGAATGCTGTCTTAAGAATTTGTTTACATTGCACGAGAAAGTCGTATAAGATAGGCATTTGAGCAACGGAAAATGAGGAAACTGTTGAACTCGATCAGTACTGGTCATAAAACTATTAATTTTCTACATCGTTGAGTATCCGTACTCCGTCCCTACTCCTAGCACCTATGGACCAACCCAATCAGAATTTATTTTGTGCGTATTAAAGACCCAAGTGGAATTCTATGTGTTCCCAGAAACACACACTAAAGCAATTAATTATGTTTTGTAAGAAGGTAGTCTGAACGCTTATGTTTTGCAAGGATCGCAAACGCCCTTGCATAGACTGGTCACCTACATCTAGATGTGTTTTCGAGGAACCCCATAAAAGATATTTGTTTACAAATTACAATCCAAGATATTATTATCATGGAGAGCTGAGATTCAAGCCCATCATCATCAAGAACAAGAAAGTTGTGGCACAAAAAAATTGAAAAAGAGGGGTTATGACATCACATAGAAGAACAACAATAAGGTCAAAAGAAAGTACCTTTTTTATTAATTAGACACCAGAGTAAACAGAAATTAATTATAATTATTGAATAGAGTTTTCACATCATTTTATGCACTACAATTAATAGTCTCCTGTCAAACCCCGTGTAATAATAATAATACAATAAAACCTATCTGGTCTCAAGTGGAGTCCTCAAACCTCAAACTACTACGACTTTAAATGGTAACATGCGTAGCCAAGGCATCCCGGCAAACGCATTAACTTGGACTTGAATGGTATGTGTAACTCGCATTTGCTCACTTTGAGGCCCAACTTGGGCCGCAGTCCGGAAAGCAAGAAAAGGCCTTGCCAGACACCCCGGATTGATGCCGAGCATCATCTGAACATGTCCAAACATTGGGGTACAAAGCTGTACAAAAAGCTGACCCCATTCTTGCGCTGACGGGGAACTAACTCAGCCAAGCACGTGTGCCGTAGCGACACTTTCCGATTACATGGGTACAAGTGTTAGGTGCTTTTTGTGCATCCGTATTAAGGACGGAGGAAAGAGTGAGGAATAAGACGAAAATGTCGTAGTCAGGAGAAGAAAAAAAAAAAAACGCATCAGTTTCTAACTCATTTTCTCTTTGCCCACCAACCTTTTCTTGGTGCGCAACACAGTCAGAATTTTTCAAATGGTTAAGAACTTCTAAAATTTGTTAAAGTTTACGAGATGGACGCAAAGTAAAATTTAAGCAAAGTGACAAGCCGAACGTAAGATATAGGCCGGATTGTGACGCTTGATATTATGTCTCGTATAATATGGCTTAGGTTTTATATGGTGTTCGTCCCTCAACAACATTCTCGAGGGCCCAACCAGAATCTTGGAGGACTACAAGCCATCACTGTTTATGGAAAACTTGCCCTCATCTTTACTTACATATTTGATTCGAACCCATAAGGGGTCCATAGGCTAACCCTTGGATCTGTTGGATTATTCAATTTGTGGCCCAGCTATAGCTGTTTGAGTTAGAACCCCGATCGAACCACTTATTATTTTTTGCCCTTTTCTTGGTTAATTAAAATTGGATCGAGACCCTTAAGCCTTAAGCCTTGAATGACCACCTCCCCTGGAATCTACAGGAAGTGATTGGATACAATAAGGAATGAATCATAGCCGTCGATACCGTATTGTTTTCGGACGTTGGATCATCACAAACTACGGGTCCAGGCTCTTCCCTTACAACCAAAACAGAGCAGGAATTATTATTATTTTCATTCCATTGTCACCTCCTATAAAATTTCGAGTTTGATACATTAATCATGATTCCTGAAAACCCACCAATGAAATCAAACTTGTTGAAACCTCAGGGCATGGAGCCATGAAATCAAGGATCCATTCAATTCTTTACATTCTTGCATTTGATGAAGATCCCTCTCTCTCTCTCTCTCTTTTTCTTCTTTTTTAATTTTTTTTTAAGAAAAAATACAAAGTTAATCATCCAGATCTTCTCTCACTCTAGGGACAGCTCCAAAGTTGTTAATCAAAATGTCGGCCACTACAGGCACCAAGTCCTTGCAAGGAACGCTCTTCTTATAAAGATTCCCCAAATGTGAGTCACTGCCTATTCTGCCTCCCAAGAACACGTCAGCCCCTTCCACAGTCTTTCCATTCTCATCTCTCGTCATGCACCCCATGAACCCAATATCAGCCACTTGCACCTGCCCGCAGCTATTAGGGCAGCCTGTCCAGTGCATTCTCACCGGCCGGCTCACCGACACTAACCGTTGCACCTCCTCGGTGACCTTCAAGGCCCTTGCCTTTGTCTCGATTATCGCTTGCCCGCAAAACTGGTTGCCAGTGCATGCCACTAAGCCTTTCATTAGAAGAGGTGGCTCTGGCAAGAACCTACATTTTAATAGAGGCTCTTTGAGTAAAGCTTCAATCTTTGAGTTCTCGATGTTGGGTATAATGATGTTCTGCTCAACAGTGAGTCTGAGCTCGCCAGAGCCATATGCGTCAGCTAAATGAGCGAGTTCATCCATGTCATCTGCTTGGACACGACCAACAGGAATGTGAAGGCCCACGTAGCTAAAGCCTTCTTTTTTCTGAGGATGGACACCGAAATAGTCTCTCCTTTGCCATTGCTTTTGAACCAAATCTTCAGTTGATGCCCTCTCTAGCTCTTGATGTGGCATCCTTTTCACTACCTCTGACCTGAATCCTTCTAAGCCCTACATTTTATATTGAATTGACAAATTAAACAGGATGATACCATAGCAATTGGAGAACATGAGTGTATTTAATACTGAAAAAAACATAATAAATAAATAAGTAAAGAAAGAATAGAAGTGGCATGCTTTTTTTTTATAGCGGTGCACTACTGTAATGTATTGCTTGCCAAGATCACTTACGAGTTCGTCAATCAACCACATCATTCTTGTCTTCTGCCTATTTCCTCTGGTGCCCAGATCTCTGTAGGCCTCTAATACTGCTTTGCACACTGGAATCACATCATCTGCTGAGACCCATGCATCAAGAGGAACTGCTTCAGCACAACGCTTGGGACTAAAGAACCCACCCACCAGCAAATTGAATCCGAAACGGCCATCTTTTGCTGCAGGAATATAAGCAAGATCATTGATGTGAGGATGCTCATATAGATCATGAGAGCCCACTACACAAACATTCCATTTCCTTGGCCTGCAAAGTTGGAGCCAAGTTCAAAGGTCATTGTGAATAAACATATCTTTCAACATCCATGTCATTATGAAGAAATGAAGATAATTAAGGAGACTAACAAGTTAGTGACAGCAGGATTGCCAAGCGAATTGGAAGTGATAAATTGGGATAACAGGTTGGTGTAAGGTCTTGTATCAACAATCTCATGTGGGTCAATTCCTGCAACAGGATTTCCCACTGGGTTTCTCACATTGTCCATGCCGCTCTGCAGACTATTCAAGCCAACTTCAGCAAGACCGCTAAGTGTTTCTGGCACATCAGCCAGGACCAGCCCACGTATTTGCCAGTTTTGCCTGGTCGTCACATCTGCACACCCATCCTTCCCATATTTCTTTATCACAATTGCCAAGTATCGAGTTTGAGCGCTTGTTGTTACCCCGTTTGGTAGCTTCAGTCTCATCATAAATCTACCATCTGATCATTAAACATTTTGAGCCAATTAGAACAAGACCAAATGTGAATCCTCTCATAACAGGTGAGTCGTGAAGTGACCACAATATAGTGATTATTGGCAAACAGATCAAATCGAACTATGGTGGTCGCAGTGGAATTGACCCTGACTGCATTGGCTAAAAAAAGTTGAAATTGACGGGGTTCTGATGAAATGAGATTCTTCTTCACAAAGAATAGTTCTACCTACTCTGTTTTTTATCCACAGAACAAGGCAGAAGGTACCCATCTGTTTATACACAGGGAAAGGTAACCTTTTTTTGGGTTCAACTTGCACTTTTACAACTTCGATGTCAGAGCCTAATTAATGCAAAATACAGAAACTGCACTTTGCATGAAGAGTAAGTTCCAAGCAAAACCGTCACTTTAAATCCACCAAAAGGAAAACCAAAAGCTATACTAAAACCAAACCCTTATATTTATTGGCCACACTCATTTAACCTTTGGCGAATAGATTATTAAAGTTTGATTAAGTTCGAGACATCAAAGTTCCCAAACATCATACTGCAACATTTTATTACATCAATGAATTAAAGAGAACATGCCAATCAAGTTTTTACAAGTCATAGACAATCCAATAACTTACATTGATTCTTTCTTCTGTGAAAGAGACCAAGCCACTTAAGCCTGACATCAATATCATCTTTAGTAACCTTACTTTTATCAATCTCCTCCATTGACAACTTAGCCAGCTCCTCAATCCCATTCTCCATGAAAAGCTCCATTGGTTCCTTCTCCAACTTAACCTTCTCTTGAAGATTAATTCCCCCCCTAAACTTCTCCTTCACAACCCAGTACCCATCTCTCTCCTCAACTCTAGGCTCCAGCCTCTCTACCTCCACCTGCGCCACCCTAGGGCTCCCAAAGTTTATTGTTCTGGATCTTGAAGAAGCGGAATATTGGGGCAATGACGGTGAGAGAAAATGAACAGAAAGCGATGACATGATAATGGATTCCACCTTTAAGAAACAAAAGATTGCACCTTTGGAATGTAAAAGAAAAAGGGGCAGCGTTGAAGTTTGAAAGCAATGGTGATGAGACAGAGAGGAAGGAGAACATCTTGCAGGGATATATATAAATGGGAACTTGGAAGGAGAGGAGACTTGGAAGAGGGTACGTGTTCTTCTTTCCTGTGTTTTCAGGAGGGTGGCTTTTGGGAGGTTTTAAGGGTCGTAATTTGCTGTCTTGTTTAAGCATGCTCTTTTCTTTCGTTTTTTTCAATCACGCCGAGAAGAGATAAAGGAGACAATAATCGACCACTATTTTTTTTTTAATACAAAATATATAAACTAACTGTTTTAATGAAATAGATTTTACTATTGGTCCTTCTCTTCGTTCTTTTTCCAAAGATCAAGTGGGACCCTTAACCATATGTAACCCTCCAAACAAGCCAAGAGGCAAGAGGAGGCTCAACCCGCCACAACAAGAAGCTGCGGCCTTTATGGCCCTTTCCACACTGCATTTGACTTTGACCCATCGCTTGTTTCATGGGGCAACTGGGTTTTCTCATCTATCTTTTACCCTCCTCTCACTCCTGCTCCCACTTCCCTCCTACCCTTCATTTCTATCATCTAGGGATTCAAGTTTTCTTCAAATTTTGGTATTCCAATTGACCTGAAGGGTTCTTATTAATCAATAAGTTATTACTAAAAATTTAGGGAAAAAAATAGAAAAGAAAAGGCCTTTTCGTTTTTCCTGATTTGTCAAACTTGTTCGGATCTGATACATTTTCTCACCCCATTAATATTAAAACCTACAATTTTAAGTATTAAAGTTCTTTTTATCAGAGTAGACCAGCATAAAATTTTTTTATTAATTACTAATACAAAAATGTTGGTAACGTCCACTCACATGAAATTTAACGATCAGAGTCGAACTTGCACCAAGACTTGAAGAAAAAAGGGAATACTTCAAACTCAGGTTCAGCCGCATGCACGAAAATGGTGGTTGACAGGAGGAGAAACTGGAACATGGAAATGGAGAATACGAACACAATTCTAATAGCATAAAAATGGCGAAGCCATTGTCAATTAATCTCACACAAGTGATCCTTTAAGTAAAAAAGTGCTTCCACCAATAGCTAAAATAGTCTCTCAGAAGTAGAAGTTCAGATTCTCTGCTATGGTTGATCAAAGTGTCGACCAGACGAGAGCATGACTCGAGGGAAAATCCATTCGGCTCTATTAGCAGCCGGGCTTACCCAATAAGCCATACAGTATAAGCCCAGTATCCTCTGAACAACGGGCAAGAGATTAAAGCAGTTAACTGCACTAAGTCGGCTTAAACTCTGAGAACAGTATATTCAGAAGCATTGGAAATCCCAGTAAGAAGATGTGAGGATCCAAAGATCGCTCTAGACAAATATCACTTCCAACTTCGGGCATGGGTTCATCTCCAAGTGATTCCTGAAATCAGCATCAGTAAATTTGAAAGTATACAGTGCTTGCCTCTGTGTCATGCCTACGGGATAAATTCTGTATACTTTATATTCATCTCCGCCTCTTATGCTTTCAGGTCTTGCCTCTTTCCAAATCGGTATGTGTTTAATAGACTTAAACTTCTTGAGCACCTCATACTCCAGGGCACCAATCGTCAAATTCCTTGATCTGTATGCAACAGTTTTGTTAACAGGTCTATATGATAAAAAGAGGAAACACTGGCTGGGATACACAGCCAGCAATGATGTTATTAAGCACGCATGCACTGCATTTCCACTACATCAATTTCACAGGACCGAAAATGATAGGATAAGCATATAATAATAATAATACTGAAGCTGAAAAATAATGTATGCTTGGGTCTTCCGGTCTCTCCCCAAGCTCACAGAATGAAGTTAAGTTTCTCTCACGGTTTGTCAAAAATATGCCCGCAGTGTCTGGCAACATACATATACCCCTTATCCCCACATCACAAACACACACAGAGTACACATACAGACACCTGTAAAAGGAAAATAAAAAATAAAAGAACAGAGAACCGCAATAAAATTCAAAGAAGGGGTCATAAAGGCAATGCTCGTACCTCATAAAGATGGACTCCATTTCAAACCTCCCTCTTTCTCTCGCATATAAATGATAGACTGTCTCTGAGCCTTTGGTGCACTTGCATGGACGTTTCTGAAACCTTGGGTTCCGTTCTTCTTTCTCACGAATTATAGTTGCCAAGTGAATACAAAGCCGGCATGATGAATGTACTGCAGCCATATCCACTAGAGACTTAAAAGAATCTGATGGGCCATCATACTTCCACCTAAGAAATTTTCACATGTTCATAATAAAACCATCAACCATTGGAAAATCACAAGTATTATCCCCATCATATTCGCCCAATCATGATTTTACAAGAGGACAGATACCTTAATGACTGGTTGTAAGCCTCAGGATTTTCAGCAAAATAATTCATGGTCTTTGCAACCGACTCAACATCTTCCATCTGTTTGATGTGTAGAATTGAACCAGGAGCAGGAGCAAAATCTTCAATATTAGGAGCTCCAACAACCACAGGAATGGTTCCTATAGAAAAAATATTTTCAATTTACACAATCACCGTAAAAAAAAAAAAGAAAAAAAGAAAAATCCCAAACCTTCACCTAGAATGAAAATAAAGCACTCCATAATTTTTCTACATACGTGAAATATTGGTGAGAGAAGGAAGGAGAGAGAATATAGAGACTATTTGACATACCTGCAACTAGAGATTGAAAGAACTTTTCAGTGACGTAGTCCTCCTCATTTGAATTCTCAAAAGCCAAACTAAATTTATAGCGCTTTAGGGTTTCTACCTTGTCCACTATAAAACATACATTTCATCATAGAAATTAGTCATAATTCCAAAATAAACAAAATGTAGCAGATGATACATCCTAACGCACCAAAATTCAACATCACTTCACATATACAATTTATCAGAAATCTGGAAGCCCTAATATTCCATGTTTTTCTTCGGAGATGCATAAAATTCAAACTATATTCTACATAACTTATGGATGTTCACCAAACTGTGTAAAAACTGTTTTATATCTCATACTTCCACACGCCTAGAGTTCTACCACTTTCCTTATGTCTTATTTTGCATTTATGCAATATTGAGAGTCAATAAGAGTGGTAAATCCAGACACTAAGTGCCACATAATTAAATCCTACTTGACATGCAATGTCTGAAATGAAACAGAATAAAAATATTTTTTAAGTTACATCACTTCTCATGGTACAACTTGACTATGACATAAATTTTGCACATCACATGGTTGTATCAAGACAAACGTCCTAGTTTGAAGTGCATGTGCTCAAGTCAAACAACTTGAAGTAGCAATAGACTGCATTAACAAAATACTTGGCAAGCTCTGTACTTCATGAAAGAAAAGGTAATATGCACCTAATTGTAATCTAAGGCAAAGATATGAGCTTATATGTAACCATTTCAAGAAAAAACCATGTGGATAAAAGCTATGTGTCAAGAGAGAATTGATGTTTTCACCTCTTCCATCATGATTCCGGTGGCAAGCACCATAAGAATCTATTTTGATTTTCATTTTTTCAAGTGTCTCAAGAGCTTGCAAGCGGAAGTTACGGGCACCGCAGTTGGAAATGAAAGCAGCTGCAAGGGCTTTCTCAGTTTTGGGCTGCACTGGCGCCATAATGTTATACTCAGCCCAAGAAAAGTATCCAACTGGTACATCCGAAGAAAGACTGGTTGTCATTACGATGCCAAATCCCCTCCTACTTCACAGGCGAGCTTGCTTTTAGATTAGTAGGAAATTACAATAGCAATGGTTGAATAATAAAAAGAATCCGCATTTGGCGGGAACGCAATTATGAATAATGTCAATCAGAATTTTTAACTTCTCTAGAAATAATGCAAACAGAGTCATTAAAGATTGTGCTTACCCACCGTCGTGCCTGATCAATTCTGTTATCTGCATAGTACTCAGCTGATTCCATTGATCTGTGCACACTTAGTGTTCCCAGTTGCTGAGGTGAACCAAATGCAGCATCAGCTTTCCTACTGGGGCTGAATTCAAAATTGCATCCCACTGCACAAGTCTTCCACTCCTTTACACAGATGAATATATTTGAGTCAAGATAACACACTACACAATGAAATATAACAGCAAAATGTTCACATTGAAAAATCCATGTTAAGAAGTTTGACTGGTATAAATCCTTAAAAGCTGGAAAAGAAGAATATCTACCAACAGTGCACAGCATATTATACGCAGTAAAACAAAGTGGTCTTGATAATACATCGTATCACATAAGCTAGATAGTTTCGTTAACAAATTAATAGGGTATTCCACAGTTTTTGTTTCACTTGTCTTGCGCTTCTGAACAATTAAAGTCAACACTCGCGTATGGCCAACCTCCAGTCTGCCAAAATGAGCACATGTTCTCAGAAAGCGAGAGAAGCCAAAACTGGACACAATTGTTGCATATAACAAACTACCAATATCTGTGGCTACAACGAACTGGAATTCCATTCCTTACAAAATGAATTTATAACTTTCATCAGTTGATCATTAAGGACACACACAAAAAAAAAAAAAAGGAAGAATGACGACAAAACTAACCTTCTCACCGCCAACAACCAAGATGGGATCTTTATCAAAATTCCTGGAATAAACAACAGCATCCTCTCTCTCCAGCCACTCCTCGCAGCTCTCCAATTCCAAGTTCCTCTCCTTTTCCCCATCATCAGCCCGCCGAACTCCCAACTCACGCGTTGGAGGATGCTCATTAAACCAGCTATCAGCCAAGGAATCAAGCAGAGCTGCGTTTTTAGCCAAATCCAGCCGACCCAGAAACGCGATCTCCGCACCAACTACAAGAAAAACAAAGACCGGCAAAAAATTGGACCATTTCTTCTTGGTGACAGAAACTGAGGAAGATGAAGATGATCTATCTGATATAGGCGATCTTTCCGGACTCGTTGCAGCTCGTGATCCTCTTAGATTTGGCAAAAGACCCATCAAGCCAAACCCTCAATAATTCAAACAGTTCAAAGAAAAGAAAACCAAAGAACCAAAAAAACCCACAAAAAAGAAAAACCTCCCTCTATATGTGTATTCTTCCTTCTTTTTCTCCAGAAGGAAAGTTGAAAAGGAAGAGAAAGTAAGGGAGGAATGGACAATTGCTAGAGGAAACGTCAGGACTGTTTTTTTTCTTCTTCTTTTGGAACGATGTTTTCCAAGATTGAAACTGTTTCGTAAAGTTTGATATTAATGAGGTTTTAATTTCTTCTTAGGATAGGTTTTGAGGTTTGTCTGTTGGATTTGCAAGCGGCTTTCGGCTCTTGAAGGCGGTCGGAAATGCTTTTGGGTGGGGGGAGGAGACTTTCGTTAACAAAATTTCGGTCCTTTTCAGCGTCAACCACTGAAGTTACGACTTTGGATTTTTGGAAAAAATCTATTCCATTTGTAAAAACAAAAATAATAAAATCTAAAAAACAAAAAAGGTAATATGACAGTAATGAAAAAATTTAATTAAATAAGAAATTTATTTTACTGTTTTTAGTATTTATTATATTGTTTAATAAATATTATTAAGTGACAAATTATTTATTTTTTGCGATAATGTGAATTAGGATTAGGATTCTTTTTGGGGAAAGCTCACTAATTTGCTAAAATAGACCTATCCCACCATGTGGGGACTCTGGTCAGGAGCTTGTTTTAAAGTGCTATTTTGGAGGAAAAAATACACTGCTGTTATCATGATGATGGGCTACAAACTACCAGATTACTTACAGGTCATGATGTCTCCTCGTACTTGTCTTCCAGTTTCAATTACTTGCATGGAGACGGAGAACCCATTTATTAATAGTTTTTTTTTTTTTTTTAACAAATATTCAATATAGTTTTGGTTTGGTGTTAGAGATTGTTATACTTTTAAGAATTTCAATAACCCTCCTGGACATTTATCTTGCTTGCAAAACATCATAATTGACTTGCAAGTCGAAAATGGCGTATGGTAATAGGCACATCTTAACTATCAGGACAAAAGTATTACGTACCAATAAAATCATAAGATCATTTGATTATTATGTACTTTGGCTTCAAAACCACGGCAATGAACATAACAGGAAAATAATAATAATAATAACAAAATAAGACATTGATGATAAGAAACCAGATGAGAAGAAAAACTCTTGTTTGAAGTTAAAACAGGGACAAAGAAAGGACCAGCTCACGAAATCAGAGGATGCGTAATTAGCGAGTTTGCATCGCAAATAAGTAGCAATAGAAAAAAATTAAAAATATATATTTAGAAGTTACAATGAGTAAAAAATAAAATTAAATTAAAAAGAAATTCTGAAAAAAAAATGAATTTTTAATGAGGTACCGTATAGCTTCAGAAAAAAAAAAAAAAAAAGAAGTTATTCAGTGGCTATTTTATTTTTATTATTGTGATGTTTACTATTTAATAAGTTTTTTAATAATAAAAAAAAATCGAAGTTTCTGGTACATGCACTTTGTCCAAATAAAATTTCAATCCATGTACCTTTTCTCCCTTTCCAATGTGCCAAGCAGACAGAGGGTCAAGGCATTAGGCGATCCTTCATCTGGGTACATGCACATTGTGATCTTTTGAGCAGGAAAAAGGAAACTAGACAATGTGTATGTGAAAAATCAGTATACTTCCAATTAAGTGTGATGTGGACTCCAATTAGCCTGTCAATATCCTAATTTACATCAGAACATCTTGACAAATGTTAAAAAAGGAAAAATATCTGGACATAGTTGAATGAGTCTCACCTTGATTCAAAAATCATCAGAGACTGCAAAGGGGAGCTTTACCTGATATTTTACTAGTTTCAATGAAGTTTCTCTAATCTCTCGCCAAAGAGCCAAAACTATTAAGTCTTGTGCTCCAATATAATAATTGAAACGGGCACTTTGAAGACCTCAATTCATTAGCTGCATAAGCAACGAATTGCATTTTTCTGAATTCTGTAAATGCATAAAAGGATTAATCCATCTGTTACAAGTTACAAAAACTTCCTAAATGAAAAACTTATCTCATACAGCTACCTACCTTCCTATAAATATATCAGTTTCAGGCTCCCCCTCCTATATGTAAACATTGATATACACAAATTGCAATGAAGAAATGAACATGTCTTCTCACAAAAGAATTTTTTGAACAATATCTAGTCCTTATTAGAAGAAACAGTCTTCCAGAGACGATTCTTTATCAAATTGTTGCATGCTTCAATTGGGAATGTATGAAAACTTTGCCTGTCCTCCATTTAAAGTACTAGAGTTGAAGATCCTCCTATTGCTGTCACAGTTCCACTAACATTTTAGCTCACGCCTAACAAATAATGCATATCTTACTTTAGGCAAACCAAGTTACCAGGATCCTCCAACAGCAATTCTTTAAGCACCTGTTGTCCTCTTTCAGAAGAGGCTTGAAAAGACAGCTGAAACCTCTAGTCCGGTAGATTTCCCAAATGGAACAACCTAAAAGAGACTATAGAAATAGCATGCATGAAACTCCCCACTGCAATGATCCAACAGCCCCACTCACTTTTTTCCTGATTTCTATTTCAGAACTAACAGTGCACATTACTTGATCATTTGCTTAATTCATCAGCTTCTGTGAGTCTTCAACCTCTTGGGTAAGGATACAGAAAACAACTCTTCTCCCTGCCCTTCATCCTCAAAGTTCTGATCTGAAGCCTCTGTAAGAAACCAAAAAATTCACTAGATGAAAAGGATAAAGAGATACTTGAAGATCAAACTGTCTGCCTACAAAGGATAGAAAAAGTTAACCAGCTACCAGTGTGAACTGGGAAAAAAATTGCGCTTACATTACCCCCCTGGCACACCAAATGGTAAATTCCAAACAACCTAACTCAAAATGACAATTGTAAATCACATTGAAAAACATATATATTTTTTGTAGGTGTGAGCGCATTAGTGAGAGAGAGAGAGAGAGAGACTGAGTTACAAAAGAGATGTAAAATAGATGATACCTCTGGTGCTGCCAAACCCCAGATGGAATAGGCAATCTGAAGGCACTTGTTCTGTTCTTCTTGCTAATTCATCAGAGACAACTGAATCCACTCTTACACAAATTCTGTTGCCACAAGAACTGGCATGCTCTCCAGGGTCATGAGATGCTGCAGTATGCTGTTTGTCTGAAGATGTGAAATGGCATGCCAACGGGTTTCCCCAATTAAAACCTGAGTCAGCTGTGCTTGCCAATAATGGCTCAATCCTGTCAGAGTCCCTAACCTCATGTGAGGAATTACAATGTTTGACTGGCAATCCTCGGGATGAATATGGCCTCTGCATGATCTCTTGCAAGCAAGCACGTAGACCAATGTAATGGTGCAGCTCATTGACAAATGAGGCTTCTAATGAACTAAGGTACAATCTGTGCTTCTCATCTGTCCACACTGTTGATGCTCCTGGCTATAAATTTGGCACGCAATGAATATTAAAAGTTGGGTTACTTAATAATCATATGACTAGCACAATTTCTAAAACTCGACTAACATTAACAAATTGCAAAACAAGAAATCAGAAATAAAAAAGTTGAGTTCTCTTATTCCAAAATCTTCAACTTAATCCATAGACACTTGACCAGTTATATCCATCACATTCAAACAACTAACGATTGCATTCAATTTTCAACCCTAAATACCAAGAATCCAAAACAATAAATCATGAATAAAAAGACAATTATCTCATTTTTTAGACTAATCACAAACAGTCAGACAAACACAAGCAACTAATTCATTGTAAAAAGAAAAAAGAAAATCTCCATAAAAGACCTAAATGACTTCACACACAACAACAAGATCTTCTCCTTTCACTTTCCACTGTAAACAATTTCCTCTCCTCTGTAAATTTTACTCAATCACCAGTTCCTCACAAAGCCAACAAGCAAAGCAATTCTTCTACACCTACAACACCAAGATTTTATTTTATTTTATTTTGGGAGAAAACAACAACAAAAAGCAATCAAGCAACCAAAACAAAAAAAATAAAAAAAATAAAAAAATGGGCACAGGTTAGCATTCTTCATCTAAAAAAAAAAAATCATTCAAACCAGTCAAGGAAATTTCACTGGATTAAAAAAAAAAAAAGGATAGAAAGATTGTCGGGTTTTACCGGCGGTGTATTAGCAATGGTAGCCGAGAAATCGTTGGAGCAATCGACGGAAATGGCAAAGGAGTCCGCAGCCGCCGTTGCCTCTTGATCCATTGCCGGCGTCAGAATCTTCCGCCAGATGTTCTCCTCCGCTTTCCCTTCCTTCCAAACACCAAAAATAAAATAAAAAATCTTGTTTCCGATCGGACCACCAAAGCAAGTGCGAATCGTGCTCTGTTTCTTTTATCGAAAAATTTCCACAAATTTCGCTGACCAGAGAAAGACACAGAATGGCGGTGTTTCTGCTCCTCGTTGAGGCGAATAAAGTCTCCACATGGCTGCACTTTTACACGTGTCAGCTTTGTGCCATGTCATCGGTGGTCGATAACATCTCCGGAAAATGTCGGGCCGATATCTTTGTTTTTATTTTCGGTTATTACCGTTTTATTTTTTGTTGGGAAAATTTTTAAATAAACTTAATAATAATAATAAATTCCAATAAGTACAATTAATTTTAATATTATAAATCTATTATTTCATGTTATAATTGATTCCATGTACAATATAAATTATTGTATATATAATTTAAAATTTAATTATATTTATTTAAATTTATTATTTTTAAATTCAAGTAATCAAGTTTTTTCTATTTTCTTGTAGCTGGTGCCTTGGTGGTCTGGTGGGGTAGCGTTGAAAGATTTTTTATTTTTTTTTCCGAGAGCTATTTTGTAGGGTGAGGGAGTACGTTCATTTAAGGTGCGTTACGCTATGATTGAAATGTTTTATAACAACATATTTGTATAAATTTAATTATTTCATTTGTAGTTGGGATAGCTTTAATTGAACGAAATCACCCAAGTGCCCATAACAAGGGCAGCAGGTGTAATGCAGAAATGTCTCTTACGTGTACACAAGAAAGAAAGAGCAGAGATGATAAATTACACCATACTGGCAATGCCCAGCCAAATGGGTCATGAAGTGACACTTAGCAGCGTCTTCACTTCATGACCCATAGCAGCAGCGTCTTCAATCCTTTGTCCAATGGGATTTGATACGAGAAGTAAGAATTTTATTTTGTAATTGTAGATGAAATAACCAGCCGAAGTTGTAAAGTTGCCAAGAGAATTGGGTTTTATTTCATCTTGGTCTTCCCAGTTGTTGTGTGTGGGGGCACTAATTTATTGGTCTTCATTTATCATCTTAGCTGGCATTTGGATATGCTTCTTGCCTTATTGAACGGGGTTTCATTTTTTAAATTAAAAATAACTCTAAGAGACATCCCCTGTTCCTAATAGGAATACCCATTTTGTTCTGTATACCGTGCAGTTAAGCTAATATCTACAGTAATTAGGAATTATTCGAGACTTTAATTTAATTTATTATTATTTTTAATATAAAAAAAAAAATGGTAAGGCAACTGTTGTCAGTCAAACGAAGACACGCTAGCAAAATAGTCGTTTAGACATGTACTGCGAAACCACATGTCAGTCTTTCGTGGAAAATTCCTGGAGACCGCTAGCTCTCAAAGGCATTACCCAGACCAATTGTTTCTATTTATTGACTTATTTTATTTAGTCAACGGTTTCTGTTTGTCAGTTAGTAATAATTTTATTTAGTAGATAAGATTTATAAAAATTGTTTAAAAAAATATATAATGAACATTAGCCTGTAATTCAATCCACTAAATTAACCAATCCAGTGCACAGCGATTACTGATAAGGTCCACTCTATCATCAACAAGTGCCAATTTGGTCAAGTGCAAATTGTTCATATTACTAAATTTATTAATAAAATATTAATTATAAAGTACAATAATATAATCATTATTATAAATTATAAATTTACAAAATATTAGTAATATTAAAAATATATAATATATATTTGGTCATAATTTTATCAAGATGAGTGTTGTCTCGTGTTCTATGATAGGGTGTCCTACAAGAGATATGTACATCATCAAACAATGAAGCGAAACATGTCAATTTAAGGAAATTATTTACGAAATAAAAAGGAAAAAATCCGGCGGCCTATCTTACGAAATGGCAAAAGAGACTGTTCTTTTTGTTTTTCAATGATCCCAGACGCTTCACTTTGGTTCCCCTGAAAATTGGCGGACCGAACAAGCAACCACCTGGGCCCACTGCCTCAACCTCGTCTTCACAACCTCCGGGTCGTCCCCTGTTATCAAACAACATCAACCGTCAGATCCGGCGACCCAAAAAAAAAAAAAAAAAAGTCAATCCCATCTATGGATGAGATTACGGTTGCAGAATTTTTTTTCCTTTTGCCTTGTTACCTGCATCAAACATGGGGCTGCCATTGCTTCCAGCATCTCTATCAGAAAAAATCGACGACTCCGACGCCGATCTCGACAGACTGTTACTATACTGCTTATTGACAGCGCAGTAAAACCCCACGGCGGGCAAGGCATCCGACAATTTCGGATCGAGGTCGGGAGAGTCGGGCCCAAACCCGAATCCCAATTCAATGCTCGCTTTTAGCTCATCGAGATCGTCGTCCGTTATGCTCTTGCCGTGGCGACGTACGCTGTAATTCCCCTTCCGGCGAAGCCACACTTCCTCGCGGTCCACGTCGGGAGACCAGGATCGCTGCTTGCAGAGCGGCCGCGGAGGTGGTGGCGCCGCCCTGGATCTTGACATGGGTCTCGCCCCTTGGTCCGCCAATTGAGGCGGCTAGGTTTCTGGGTCTATGCCTGACCTAAATAAGATATTCCCGTTGTGTTTGTGCGTGAATATATATATGTGTGCGTGTGTGTGTGCGCTCTGTGAGTTCCGTGTAGCGTGGAGGCTGGCGGGATTGTTAAGGTTTAGTGATTCGCCTGTTTGGCAAGTTGGAAGCCTAAAGAGAATGGGGTGGCCTCTAGTTATTGGGCTGCTGGCAATGTACGGTGGGGTCCATTTCTCAATTATGAGTTAGTCTATAATCCTATTAAACATTATATTGATTTTGCTGTACCTCCCCCCCCCCCAGCAACGTGATAATTTGATTAGTCATCTGATATTCGAATTTGAGTTGTCCCTCTCCCCGCCACCTATGGGATGATGTGCTCATTGGGAGGTTGATTATGCACGACTTCAATTTATTTCCATTTTCAATTATTTGTATCCTTATTTGGTATGCAAATAAGGAAAGTCATTTATGGCAGATTTTGCATAACATTGTATTGACCGTCACTAGATTTTATTCCCATTTTGAAATGGGTTTAATTGCTTGGAGTGCACCGCCGAATTGGAGAAACAACGGGTGAGGAAAATCGAAAACCAAAATCTTGGGGGTATAATCTTGACAGGCAATTTGAATTGGGAATAAGAGTTAAAAGTGATATCAGGATTTGTTTTTTTTTTTGTAATTGTTAATTAGCATGACTTTTGGGAATTTGAAAGCCAACTCGTCTTCGTCTTCAAACCTCAAAATAAAATATAGAACAATAGACAACAAATAGAGATTTTGACAGTATGACTTGTATTATCATGTTCTAGATTGGTTAATTTTCAATCTTCTTCTTTTTTTTTTTTTCTTGACCGTGATAATTTTGAGTTCTTTTTGCGTAACAAAAGAAGGCTTGCATAAAGTTCCTTCTTTTATTATTATTATTTTTATTTATTTTTAATAAAAGGTGATCGTGAAGGTTCCATTCATTATGGCGTAGGGTTGGGGAAGCACAACGACGTGCTATAGGAGCCTAACAGCTTGTGTACAACTTAGGCTTTCGAGGCTTGACATGTATGGCAGGGACACCTCCATACAATTACCGAGATGACAGCTTCTTGTTCATTTGTTCCTTTTGGACCACTTTGTTTTTTCTTGTCTGTTTCCCAAAAAAAAAAAAAAAAAAAAAAAGGTTCTTTCGTCGATAACAAACATTCGTACAGAGGGAGCATAGGAGTTTCAAGCAAAAACGTTTAAACGCAGCATGAAACAGAAAAATGGGCACAAGAACCAAAAATCAAAATTACAACAGCAACGCTTATAGAACGACATGATTTATATATTATTATGTTGTTGTCATATTTCTTTCTAAATGTTACGGCCAACTTTTTTCCTAAACAAAATCCAATTTTTCAACCAAGGTCAGTTGTAAAACAGTCCATCATGAGAGAGCTATGTCACCAGTAGTCGCCACAAGAGCATATTCCATTCTTGAAGTGATGAAATCGATTGGAATCCCTCACTATGATCTCCCTCTCTGTAAGTCCAGACGTAAATTTTGTAGCGTTATGGCAATCACCACAAATGCGCAAGTTCTTGAAGATCCGAATTGGAGTTTTAGGAGGGGTGCAGATAATTCCATACGCAATTGCCAGCCTCTCACTATGACCCATGAGGATGTTCTCTTTCTCGTCCTCTTCCACATCTTGCAAAACAAAACTAAAATCTGGAACATAACCAAGTGTTTTTATCTTTGCAGTCAAGTCCCTCAATTCTCTGTATATTTCCTCACTTTTTGGATGAGTTTGATTGCCAGTATAGAAGACATCAACCTTATTGTTCACTTCGATTGAGCTCCAGCCAGGAGTCTTTCTCAATCCCCTGTCTCTCGCCAATGATCTTACCTTGTCCACTCCCTCCCATTTCCCAACGTTTGCATAGATATTTGATAGCAGCACATAATAGCCAACATTCTCTGAATCTAATTCTAACAAGTGATCTAAGGCGTATCTACCCAACTCGATATTCCCATGCACCCTGCAAGCAGAAAGAAGGGCACCCCAGATAGAAGCATCTGGCTGCAATGGCATACTGTTTATGAGTTTGTTTGCCATTTCCAAGCGACCAGCTCTACCAAATAAGTCAACCATGCAGCCAAAGTGCTTCAGAGTGGGCTTGACTGCATACTCTTCCTGCATTATACTAAAGCACCACTGACCCTCACTTACCAATCCAGCGTGGCTACAGGCTGACAGTAAAGATACAAACGTTACATTATCTGGCTTCACCCCCTCAACTAGCATTTCTCTAAAGAGCTTAAGAGCCTTATCACCATGCCCATGGACTGAGAGGCAAGATATTATGGCATTCCATGGAATTGAATTTCTTCTAGGAACTTCATAGAACAGTAGCAAGGCATCATCTATTTTACCACATCTTCCGTACATGTCGACAAGGCAGGTGCCAACATAGACATTCAAGTACAGACCATTCTTAATAAGCTTCCCATGAGTTCTCATTCCTTCTCGCAGGGCACCCACATGGGAATAAGCAGGTAGAATGCTTACCCAAGTTCCCTGGTTTGGGATTATCTCTTTGCATGCTTCCATCATATGATACATTTCAATGGCCTTACTTGCAAGACCATTCTGAGCATACCCAGTGATCAATGTATTCCATGAAATCACATC
This sequence comes from Kandelia obovata, assembly GCA_021464305.1. Lineage (NCBI taxonomy): Eukaryota > Viridiplantae > Streptophyta > Magnoliopsida > Malpighiales > Rhizophoraceae > Kandelia > Kandelia obovata. Next base: position 3,783,435 of record CM038476.1, read on the forward strand.
TTTAATAGGAAGCCCTTTGAAGACCACAGCAGAAGTATCCACGGCACCCATCTTAGCATACATGTCCATGACTGCATTCCCAACAATGGCCTCTTCCAAAAACCAACCTTTCCTCATAATTAAACCATGAATGGACCTACCATTTCGATGGTCATTCACCTGAGATGCAATGGACAACAAACTGACAATTGTCAATAAATCAGGTTGAATTCCAACTCTTTGCATCTGGTCAAAGAATGAACAAGCAGTCATTGGATCATTATTTTGTTCATATGCAGCAATAATAGAATTCCACGATACAATATCTCTCTTTACCATTTGATCAAAAACTCTATTTGCATGCTTCAAGCTACCAAATTTGGCATACATATTAATCAATGCATTAGACACAAACAGTTGAAATTCCAATCCACACTTTATAGCATACAAATGAAGCAACATCCCACTCAAACCATCATCCAATTGTGCACAAATGGAAAGAACACTGGCAACAGTAACAGCATCCAAGTTTGTGCCTTCAATTCTCATCTCATCCACAACTTCCAAAGCCTCTGCAGCATTTCCGTTCAAACAATATCCCGAGATCATTGCATTCCATGAACCTCCATCTTGGACTGGCATTCCATCAAATATATCTTTAGCATCTCTTATGAACCCAAATCGTGAATACATATGTATCAAGGAAGCAGCTACAAATACATCCCACTCATAACCCAGCTTTAAGATTGAGCAATGTATCTTCCTCCCATCAAGTAGATATCTACAAGCTTTAAGCACGGGTGGAAAAGTGTAAAAATCAGGGCGAAGGTCGGATGTATAAAAAAACTGATAAAAAGAGTGTACAGCTTCATTGAAACGGCCATTGCGACAATAAGCTGATACCATAGAATTCCATGCATAGACATCTTTCTCCTGATTATGATTGAAAATGCGATGAGCACAGGAGATAGCACCAAAATATGCATATAGATTAACAAGCCTGGTAAAAAAGAACTTGGGTCTCCCTGCCACCACATGAAGGGCATGAAGTGCCCTAACATGATGCACTTTGGTGCATGATTGGAATAGAAGATTGAAATCAATCTCTTTGTTCTCATCCTCAGGTGGATGCGATGTAATCCGCAAAGATTCTGTAGCAGCTGAGTAGAATTGGCCATGTGCCTGAAGCAATGGGAGAAGTCTGGTGATATGCCTTCCATTGCAGGCTGGCAACAATCTGAGTACCAAAAGTCCCAACAGATTAAAAAAGTATAAAGAACTATCAAATGATAGAATACCAAATAAAGTGTCAATAAATGCTGAACCATATGACTCACCGGAAGAAGTATCTGGGGCAAATCATTTTTTGCCTTCTCCGGGCATCTCATGGGCTTTCCTTTGAATTCTCGCCCTGAAAGAACAAAACGCAGGCCAATCGTGCAGAACTGGTTCGAGTCTGCAAGAGACCGAGCAGACCCACCGTTAAGGGTCCCGGGTTTCATCGATGTAGCGCCACCTTTGGCCGCAATCTGGTCAAAAGTGATCGCTTTTCAATTATCAGAACTAACTCATTGCTCTGCCAGGCAGCAACCGGAAACATCCAAAGTAGGAATATGAAGAAAGGTTCAATCTTTGCAGTTGGAAAAGTTCGCCAAAACTCAACAGAAGCAACGAGAAGAACGGCAAAATAATGCCAAATTGAACCTTTCAAATCAAAACCAAAACCAACCTTAAAGAAGAAATCTTTAGAGAGAATTTTGGAATGACAGGACGACGCTGGTTTCTTGAAGGGGGACGGTGGGGTTTTGTCAAAACCTGGATGACAACACAGCCAATTTGTGGGTTTTAGGGGGGAATAGGGTTTTAGGGGAAGAGTGGATGATCACGCGCGGAATCAAGAGTCTCGGAAAACCAAATCAAGACAACCCATTTTCCTCGCAACACTAAAGTACTCTTGTTAAAATATTGGTCCATGGGCTCCGTTGTTATAGTTGATGACAACCAAGCAAGCAAAATACGTCAGAGAAAAATTGTGGGTTTAAAAACTACGGAGGTTTCAGCCTAAGCCCAAGCACCCGTACACGCCAGCTGCATAAACCTGGTCCCAGAGGACCCAAATAAATAAATAATATATATTGGGTTGGGTTTTCAGGGATAACAAATAGTGAAAAATCTTTTATTTGCGTTCGTTTTTTTTTTTTTTTTTTTTTGGGTACATCCTCTTTTTCAAGATAATAATCCAAGCGTCTTAAATAATGAGATTAAAAGCTTAATTTCCATTCTTATTTTTCTTTTGAAACCTGTTCCTTTTCATTTTTTTTTTAAAAAAACAAAATAGTAGATTTACGTAATATGCAATTCGTAAAAGAAAAAAAAAAAGTACACACTAACATTAATAATTTTTAAAAAAATAGTATTTCACTATTATACATGCATATCTGTCTATCTCTCCCTTTATATATATAAAATATTACGTCCTATTATTTATTATTAAAAAAATTGTGGGTATTAACCTGTGTTTTTTTTTTTTTTTGGGGGAAATAGAGTGAATTCAATAATAAAATTTGTACATATAATGTGTGCATGGAATTAAGAGATCAAGGCGACTTTTGCTTCCTCTGAACTCTTTTAAGACTTCCAATATCACTTTATTTTATAGGCCAAACATGGGAATTTTGGAATTTTATTGGAGAGGGGCAAAGAGATAAATAAAAACATTGTGATGGGTATATGGAATCCCTCGCGCGCGCGCGTGTGTGTGTCTCTCTCTCTCTCTATCACACTCTGTTCCTCTCTCCAACCAAGTATGAATAATCTACACTTTCGCGAAATGGGCAGGCTTTTCTTTATGAGATAACAACGGATACAGATGTGGATTACACGCAAGCTCGTAGAGCAGTTTTATTAGGGAGGGAATGATCTTGTTCTTCGGAACAATTGTTTCGTAAGTATACAAACTTGGAGAGCCACTAGAGAGTGAAAAAGAAACGAATAAAAATGCTAAGAAACATAGCGAGAAGAGCAGCTTCAGCTTCTTCGCATCCATGGAGAGCAAAGCCAGTTCATCAATTAGTCCAGAGGCGGGGCATGTGCCTGGGGGTCCTTTCGGATGGCTTGGACCGAACCTCCGAGGCCTTTGCACGCAATTCCGAGGCCATGGAAGGTGTGCTTACCGAGCTCCAGGGCCATATAAACAAGGTACGATTAACATGTGCGCATTGTGTGTGTATCTGAGTGGGAATTGAATTGGGTTGGTTTTATTATATATATATTTTTAAGGTTTTGGCTGGAGGAGGGGAGGAGGCTTTGAAAAGGAACAGAAGTAGGAACAAGCTTCTCCCTAGAGAGAGAATTGATCGGTTGCTTGACCCCGGTTCTTCATTCCTTGAGCTCTCTCAGGTTTGTCGGAACTGCTGGACTGACTTGATTTTTATCTTTTTATTTGTGCAACTCGACAACCGTGCTTAAGCAACGCGCTTTGGATGGTCTTGATTAATTGGTATCTTAGGACTTGTCTCGTACTCTGAAACATGTGTGCAAATTAGATAGGAAGGAAGGAAGGAAAAAAAGGAGTATGGGTTTTCAAGTTATGGGATTTTCAGAAGATTTAGTTCACAAAACATTGATTTGGTCAAATCAGGGTGGACTTTTGTGGTTCAAGGAAAGCCAGAACAGACTAAACATGTGATACGAACATTTTAAGGTGGTAAATGTTCCACTTAAGAGCCTCCGAGCTCAACACAACAATGCCAGTTAGAGACCCTAGGTCTGTTACAGTATTATCTGTTGTTATAGAGAAAGTTCATTATGCATCCATTGTATAAGGGCGGACCTTTCCATTGCAGTTTATCAGTGGCATTGTCCAAAAGTATTAGGAAGTGATTTCATTTGCCTCATATTTAAGGTTTCATATACCTGCACTTGGTGTTTGACATCTGGCTAGTGAGTGGATCACCTTTGCATAGAAAAGATTTCAAAAAAACACTTGCTGCCACAATTGTCTACCAGCGTGGCTAAATTATGTCTTCAGATTATTATGTCTTCAGATTATTGGGTCAAACAAACATCGGGATGACTTTGAACCATCTGGCACAGTGCCACACACATATGAATTGCATAGAGCCACAGACAGCCATAGACAAGAAAACTTTATGTGTTTGTTGTTACATTTGCTATAAAAATGACACATCTTTATTTCTAAATTTCCAATGTCTGTGCTGCTTATTGCATTTTTCATGTATTAAGCTTGCTGGCCATGATTTATATGAAGAACCATTACCATCTGCTGGGATGATCACTGGAATTGGTCCAGTTCATGGACGCCTGTGTATGTTTGTTGCAAATGACCCCACTGTCAAGGGAGGTACTTATTATCCCATTACAGTGAAAAAACATTTGAGGGCACAAGAGATCGCTGCTCAATGCAAATTACCATGCTTATATCTTGTTGATAGTGGAGGTGCATTTCTTCCAAAGCAGGCTGAGGTTTTTCCTGACAAGGAGAACTTTGGTAGAATATTCTACAATCAAGCTGTTATGTCTGCTGAAGGCATTCCTCAAATTGCACTGGTGTTAGGTTCCTGCACTGCTGGGGGTGCCTATATTCCTGCAATGGCTGATGAAAGTGTCATGGTCAAAGGAAATGGTACCATATTTCTGGCTGGGCCTCCACTTGTGAAGGTCAGTTACAAGGCTTCTTGTTTTCAAGATTCCTTGGTGCATTACTTATTGGATTATTGTTTCATCTATGGTCTGTCCATCAAGTATCATAAAGCTTGTCTCGAGGCACTTAATTTGTGCTCATTTAAACCACTTCACATGCATCTGTAATTCTGTATTGAGATTTCTTCATATACTTGTATATATATATGTATATTATGTTTAGAAACCTTCTGTGAATCTAAGACAGAAGTCATAATAGGCTGCTACAGGAGAGGAGGTCTCTGCAGAGGATTTGGGGGGTGCAGCTGTGCATTGCAAGACATCAGGGGTTTCAGACTATTTTGCTCAAGGTAGTGGCCATCCTGTATTTTCATCCAATTGTGTGCACTGCTAAAGTTGCAATGATCTTAGTTTTGTTTGCCTAGGCTTACCTTGGAAAAAAAAAACTGGAATTATTTTTTGTGCTTAACTAATCATGTTATCTGTTATTGTAGATGAATTGCATGGGCTTGCTCTTGGGAGGAACATCATAAAAAACTTGCACATGGCTGGGAAACAAGGGATGATAAATCAATTACAGAATTTAAATTCTGAGTGCAAAGAACCACTGTATGATGTAAAGGAGCTTCGTTCTATTGCACCAGTGGATCTCAAGCAGGCCTTTGACATCCGATCAATTATTGCTCGAATTGTTGATGGAAGTGAATTTGATGAATTCAAGAAACTGTATGGAACTGTGAGGGCCCTTTGAATCACTTGACTGGCTCAATCTATATATTGCTTTTCTAATATTTGCAAATGATTTGATTCCAATTGCATTTCTGCAGACTCTTGTAACAGGTTTTGCTAGAATTTTTGGCCAACCTGTCGGCATCCTTGGAAACAATGGGATATTGTTTAATGAATCTGCTCTAAAAGGGTCCCATTTCATTGAATTGTGTACTCAGCGTAATATTCCTTTGGTCTTCCTTCAGAATATAACTGGATTCATGGTACGTAGTTTTGGTTACTTCATCACTCCAAGAGTTTTCTGATCCCTTTGTGCTTACTGTTAAGAGAAGAGTAATGCACAAGTAATTGATTGTTTATAACTATTGTAACAATTTCAATGTATGTTACCTTAGGCAAAAGTTGACCACTCTAGACTAGGAAATTTATGCGAATGGGGATGGTAAAACAGCCACCTAAACTATTTGCCCCGCATGAGTGAGGAATGGGGCTAAGCTATATGCTCACTTTGCTGAATCATGAAAAAGCACAAAGGGCTCCTTCCTGCTGCCTGGAAGAAGGGGTGCCCTTGACATAAGGTTTCGGCAAATATTGTTTATTGAAGATGGAACTGAATTCAAGAAGAATGTTTAGGGAAAAAGATCATGAATGACTGATTCACACCTTTTAACCTGAAGTTTTTATCATTGGAGCTTTTCTGTTTACTTTGAATAAGAATTTCTCTGTTGATTACCATGCTAGTTGACAGAAATGTGAGTGCATTCTCATTTGATAGGTTGGTTCAAGGTCTGAGGCAAATGGTATAGCAAAATCCGGAGCAAAAATGGTCATGGCAGTTTCCTGTGCAAAGGTTTATTTCTTTTACCTTTAAAGCGATTCTTTCTCCACTCTTTTGCTTCTGCTAAAATATACATGTGAATGTTTGTCATCATGAAGTGAAAGATCTTACTGTTGAGATTTCAAATCTTCATCTTAGATATTTCTGAAATGATTATGATTTATTGGAAAATTTCCATTTGAAACAGAAGAACAGTGAATTTACATTTCATTGATCCCAATATATTCTTGTATAGGTCCCCAAAGTAACTATCATTGTTGGTGGAAGCTTTGGTGCTGGGAATTATGCGATGTGTGGTCGTGCATACAGTCCCAATTTCATGTTTCTTTGGCCAAATGCCAGAATATCTGTGATGGGTGGTGCTCAGGTATCCACGCTGCTCTAAGTCGTCCTTGCATGGACACCATTGCCCTTAAAATGCTACCCATTACCTTTGAACGTTTGAGTACATGGACATGATATGACTGTTCACCCAAATTATACCATAGAACAATGCCTCTGTGTCTGAATCTATACTGAGAGTGGGTTTACTAACTTAAAATGTTTTACTTGGCAATCTTCAGGCAGCTGGCGTGCTGTCCGAAATAGAAAAGGCAAACAAGAAGAAGCAAGGAAAGCAGGTGAACTTAACATTTCCTGTATACCATCAACTCAAGCACCAAATGTTTTAGATGTGCTGCTTATTTGTATGGTTGTATGGATTGTGTATGCATTGCAGTGGACAAAGGAAGAAGAAGACAGATTCAAGGCCAAGGTGGCAGAGGCGTACGAGAGAGAAGGGAATTCATATTACTCCACGGCAAGGCTCTGGGATGATGGAATCATTGATCCTGCTGATACGCGAAAAATCATAGGCTTTTGCATCTCAGCTTCCTTAAACCATCCTGTGGAAGATACCAAATATGGGGTATTCAGAATGTAATCAAACCAATCTTTATACCCAAAAAAGAAAACAAAAAGAAGAATATCAACAAAGGGATGTGCAACTGAATTGAGTGAAAAGCATAAGCAGCAGTAGCCTAATGGTTGCTTTGCTGCTCATTTTTATTGAAATTTTCTTTTCAGCTTTGATTATGGCAGTAACGCTGTGAATAAGCGAACAAACGGCATCGTATTTGAAAAGCCCAAGAAAAAAAAAAAAAAAGGAAAGAAAGAAAAAGGGGTCCAGCGCCTCTGATGAATAAGGACGAGGAGCGACGTCTATTCAGAGGACTGTCCAGTCGTAGGATCTAGCGGCTCAGAATTGTTTTAATCAAAGTGGGCTCCGGCCATGGGGACTCCTTTTTATTCTGCGGGTCCCACAGATTTGAACCAACGATAAATCTCATCCAAAGCTTCTTGTCAGTTTTGTGCTTCTTATCTTCTCCGTCGCTCTCTCGATCGTCCGTACTACTTCTCTGCTTCTTCATTGCGCTCCAATGGCGGCTTCTTCTTCTTCTTCCACTTCGCTTAGCTCTCCTCTCGCCACATCGCGCGCCGCTAAATCCTCCTATCATCGTTTCCTAAGTCCTCCTTTCCTCTCGTTCCCTTGCAACGTTAACCCCAAAAGAGGACCCAATCTCGGCGTCGGCCACGCGCCTCTTCCTCTCAGAGTCGTTTGCGCTCGCGGAACCCGAGGTAACTAAACTGAAACCCTAATCGCATCACATCGAAAACCGATTCTTCTTTTTCTTCTTGTTTTTATTTTTTTTAGCTTTTCGTTTTCCATTCTTTGACTTCTTTTAATATTCTCAATAAGTAGCTGCGAAATCTCTTGAGAAATTGGGAACTGAACTGGAGGATAATATTAGTATACTTTTTTTTATTATATTTTGTTTCCTTAACTGCTCCAATTCGTGTCAAGGCCGCCCGGATTTGAAAAGCATCCCGAAATCCGACCCGGTTTACCGAAACCGATTGGTGAACATGTTTGTTAATCGAATACTGAAAAAAGGGAAGAAATCGCTGGCTTTTTTGATAATCTACCAAGCCATGAAAAGGATTCAGGAGAAGACCGGGTTGAACCCGTTGGTCGTTCTGCGCCAGGCGGTGCAGGGGGCCACTCCAGATGTGGCTGTGAAGGCCAGGCGGGTGGGAGGGTCGACCCATCAGGTTCCCACTGAAGTTGCGGCGGCCCAAGGGAAAGCGCTTGCCATCAGGTGGTTGTTGAATGCTTCGAGAAAGCGCCAGGGAAGAAGTATGGTGATGAAGTTGAGTTCGGAGATAATGGATGCAGCCAAAGGGACTGGCAACGCGATAAGGAAGAGGGAAGAGACGCATAAGATGGCAGAGGCAAATAGAGCTTTTGCACATTTTCGTTGATCAAATGTTTGGCTCCACAGACTTGGTCATCCGAGTTTGATATTCTCCATTTGTTGTCCAATAATAGGCATTGTATCTTGGTCTAGTCTAACTGACCCATTCCGTTTCCTATTTATTAAATTTTAGTAGTGTCTTTGGTTCTGTATTTTTTTACTCTGCTTTCACTTACATGGTTCTTCTTCATTTGCTATTTCAGTGGAGATTATGTTGCATAGAAAATTGGGACGTTATGTTGCATAGGAAATTTAGCATCTGGTTGTCTGCTGTTGATTGTGCCATGTGGCTGTCCCGTTTATAAAGTACCTCTCACTCTAGAGTTGTTTATGGTAGTTTTTTTCCAATCAAAATATTTATGTGAACATTGGGGATATGGACTGTTGTGTTGCTGGCAAAGGAAGAGGGAAATCGAAACAATGAGTTAAGACATTGCAAGAAAGCTGGATGCAGTTTGAATATCTCTGCTTCTTAGATGTTCTGCAATGAAGATTGGATGTATGGCACCGCTTGAAACCACTTCATCCTTGCTGTTGCGAGTTTTCCTATTCCCTTCCATCCCTGTGTTGTTCCTGTTTAAAGAGTTAATTGGTGATCCCATATATGGAAATAGGAGTTGAAATTTTGGACAATGGGATTCTCTTGAGTTAGTTTTATGGGGATCTGAAAGATTGCTTAATTTCTAGTTGCTTTATGGTTTGTGGTTTGTCAAATGGAGCTTTTATGTATGAGGTGTTAGTGAGAGAACTAAAGAATAATAATGGATGTCATTCAGTCCTTGTTAACAACGTGTTTCGAATTTGTCCAGCTGCAGTTGTTACTAAGGACAGTTGGGAGAATTTGATTTTGAAAAGTGACATCCCCGTCGTGGTTGAGTTCTATGCGAGCTGGTGTGGGCCATGCAGGATGGTTCATCGAGTTATTGACGAGATTGCCGGAGAGTATGAGGGGAGACTTAAGTGCTTTGTACTGAACACAGATGGTAACCTGCAGATTGCTGAGGATTATGAAATTAAGGCTGTACCTGTGGTTCTGCTATTCAAGAATGGGAAGAAGCAAGAGTCAGTGGTTGGTACCATGCCAAAGGAATTCTATATTGCTGCGATTGAGAGAGTCCTGCAGTTGTAAACATCATTCCGATGGATGGAATTGGAAACTCAGTAAAGCTGGTCAAGCTTTTGATTAGGTATCACAAGAACTTTATTTCTTTTTTTTTTTTTTTTCACTTTTCAGTGTGTGCATGTGTCTTGATTTGCCGGTTTGGTCAGGTTAGAAGTGCATTGCATGTACAGTGTTACAAATGTATGCTTGCCGATTACCAATAGGTGCTGGACTTTATCTTCCTTTCCTGGATTTACTTTTTTGTGAATCATTGTCTCATAAGCTTGCGTTAATGTCCCTGTGACTTATGCAGCGTCTCTGTCCATTTTATTTCTAAGGAGACGAAAGAATATGAATGTCTCTGCCTGGGTGATAGAACTCTTCCATGGATAGCGATTGGATTTGGTTTTTTGAGCTCTTATTAGATGGTGTATTGTTTCAGGCGAACTTCACCTTCCCCCGCGAATTAATTCCTTCAAACCTCCATTTATCAATGGAGTATTATGCCATCCACCCAAGAATGGGTGCTATCTCTTCCCGGGGCAAAAGGAAATGATTCAACTATGGTGAAGTATGTTAGAAGAACAGATAAATGGGAGTTCTTGGGAACATTTTGAGGAGCACGATCAAAACGATGAAAATGCATTGAGCACAAGCTCCAATCATAGGCGTAACAAGGACCAGGGAACACTACTGGAGTGGAATATTCGTCCCGCAAATTCTTGTGGAAATGCCAAAAATTCTAGACAGATACTTTGAAATAAAGAGACCCTGGAAAATCAATCCACAGAGCATTTTCAATTGGAAGGAGGCTATTAGTAAATTAACTGGGATTTGAAATGTGAAGAAAAAGTGCAATTCTAAAATCCTGAGGAAGAAATATCCGCCAAAGTAAAAGAATTATGTAGGTCCCTCTGACAAATCCAATATGGATTGTGAATTCCCATACGAAGGCACTTTAGTTCACAAACCAGGACCGACTGGGCGCCCGGTTTGTGTCCGCCTGCCTGTACAATCCGACCGTTGGAAACACGTGACGTGGCTATCGGTTATTCAGCCGTCTCTGGTACTACTAAAATATCTGCTATTTACCATTGATTTTTTATTTTTATTTATTAAAAAAAAACATTTCTATTGGGCTCTAAACTATTAAATTAAAAGGGTCCAAAAGCTATATAATTACTACAGTTTGTTCAAGCAAAGAGAGAAAAGTTTCTTAATGAATATTTTTAATTAAGAATTTAAATTTTTATTTTTAAAATTCTAAATTTTAATTAAAAAATTAAATTACTCTATTATATATTCTGCCGTTTAACAGGCTCCGTTGAAAAATAAAGCAAGCCCCTGCTTCTCTTCATTCTCTCTGGTGTTAATCTGACACCTTCCTTATTAATAACCTTTAATCCAAAGCCCTCCCAATATGACAGTCAGCAAAACCCACAAAAAGACGCAGAAAAAAATAAAAATGATAATAATAATAATAAAAGAACAAGCTTTCTTTCTCTAATTTTCTTTATCCCCAGATCTCTCCCTCAATTACCCGCAAAACAAGAAAACTTTCTGGGTCTTTGTATATATTTCGTTGTGTCAACTACAGGTTTTTTTTTTTTTTTCCTTCTTGGGGTGTTCAGAATCATACCCTTTCGATTCTTGGTTGCGGGGGTTATTTGGAACGTAATTTTATGGAGAACCCTTTGGTTTCCAAATGATAAAGGTACAGTTTTTTTTTTTTGTTTTTCCCCCTCTCTCTCTTTCTTTGCTGTTATTTTCCAATCCTGATGTTAATTCCTATGTGTGTTTACAATTGAATATTGATTTGATGTTCAACTCGAGATTTTGTCTTTAGTGGTGTGGTGAGTCTGGATGGGCTGCTCTGAAAATCCTGGAAAGTTGAACAAAATCGATTCTTTAATTTTGGATCATTTACTCGATTGAGTTTAGTTGGAAGCCTTCGGATTTGATTTTTTGTATTTTTTGGGTTTTCCCAAGTCTTGGAGCCTGTTTCTGTCCCCAATCTTTTCTCTGTTATGTATTGAACTTAAAAGGGATTTCTTTTAATTTCCTTTTTGAACTTATTTGGAAATTGTTGGTCTGATTTATGCTTGCTGATAAACCACCTGTAAATATCTTCCTATTACTTTGAGATTTCTTTGATTATTGGGTCTTAATGTTTTTCTTGTATCGTGGTCATCCTTGCCAATGTGAAATAGTAAGTTATCATTGTTTTGATTTCCTGTTTTCTTTGAACACTCGAGTATTGTTAAGATTTTTTTTTTTTATTCCTCCTTACTATGCTTTTTTCATCTTTGCCGCAAATATCTACATAAATGCTTCTTAGAGCATTACGTCGGCCTGTGTCTTTCTTGCTGATGCACCGAGGAAAATGTGGGCAGTCTTGTTTCGCCATTGTTTCTTACGCAGTCAAAGTATACTTCTTTCTGTGAACTTTTTTTGATTTACCGTGAAGTTCACCTTTCTATTCTATTGTTTATTGTTTAGCCCTCTTGGTCTATTATCAGATCATCTTGTGAATGTATGATATTTAGTGACTTATAATTTTTCTCCTGGTCCTCCACAGGCATCTTTTTAACCCTTTGAGAGCAGATCAAGGTAATGATGGCTAATGCAAATACTTCATCATCAATTGCTCCCTCAGATCCCTCTGAACAGAGAGTGAATGTGGCAGATTCAAAGAGTCCTGCAGTCCAGTTTTGTTTGAATCAGCAAGGTCGTGGCTCTTTGGATGGTCCTGTGGCCATCCTTTGGGACATTGAGAACTGTCCTGTCCCCAGTGATGTCCGCCCTGAAGATGTGGCTGGCAATATCAGAATGGCTTTGCGAGTGCACCCTATAGTTAAAGGAGCTGTGATGACATTTTCTGCCTATGGTGATTTCAACTCTTTTCCTAGACGACTCAGGGAGGGTTGCCAGAGAACTGGGGTTAGACTCATTGATGTTCCAAATGGTAGAAAGGATGCTGCTGATAAGGCTATTTTGGTCGACATGTTTCTTTTTGCCCTTGACAATCCTCCACCCTCTTCAATCGTTCTCATCTCTGGGGACGTTGACTTTGCCCCTGCACTTCACATACTTGGACAACGTGGATACACTGTGGTCCTTGTCATCCCTTCTGGGGTGGGTGTCTCATCTGCCCTGACCAATGCTGGTAAGTTTGTGTGGGACTGGTCTATTGTGGCCCGTGGTGAAGGCTTTGTAAACCCCTCAAAGGTTTTGATGCCTCCTCATGGAGGACCAGCTGACATTGCTGGATTTCTCATGGGTTGCCATTTAAATGACAACCTTGATGGCCAAAATGAAGAAGAGGCAATTGTATATAGAGGGGTCCCACAGAACTATTACAACTCCAGAGATTTCTCTATAGTGTCACAGTCTTTGTCTGCATACAGTAGTTCTTCAATAGCTATGCCTTGTTTCCCAACTAGTATGAGGTCGCAGAGTGTTTCACCTGGCTTGAATGAAGTTTCAGTAGGTCACTTCTCATATGATAATCAGTATCATTCTGCAATGTGGGTACAGCCTGGGGACATAAATGGCCTCAAGGTACAGCTGGTAAAGCTGCTTGAACTTTCAGGTGGATGTCTGCCTCTAACCCGTGTTCCTGCTGAGTATCAAAAGATTTATGGACGCCCTCTTTATGTGTCAGAGTATGGGGCTTTCAAACTTGTAAATCTTTTTAAGAAGATGGGTGATGCAATGGCCATAGATGGCAAAGGTGGAAAGAAATTTGTCTACCTTCGAAACTGGAAAGCAAGGCCAAGTGCACCTCCCTTAGTCCTGGCAAGGAAGGATAATAAAGCAAAGGGGGTTCAGGAGGAGAATTTGGATGCTGTGCCAGTTGCTGCCTCTTCAGATGAGTTCTCAGAAGAGGAAAGGGTATCAATTGAGGATCTTGAGGAAAGGAAAAACCAAAGAAAACCTACCACTGGTACAGCAACTAAACCTGCAGTTGATGGCTGCAACCTCGAGGAATTTAAGCGTGAGTTACAGGAGATTCTGGTGAGCTACTCTTGTCGGATTTTCTTGGTTTATTTTGAGGCAATGTATGAGCAACGCTACAAGAAACCACTTGACTATCAAAAGCTTGGTGTGAACCACCTGGAGGAGCTTCTTGACAAGGTACAAGATATTGCTGTCTTGCATGAAGAACCAATAAGCAAGAGAAAATTCTTGACTGCAGTTGGTGACTAGAAGAGTCGGGAGTTACCCCTCTCATAAACCTTTCACTTGCAGGTCAGACATTTGGTGTATACTTCTTGTTTTGAGTATTGCTCACATTCGGATTCTTGTTCAATAAGTGATGATCAGGGAGGCTGGCTTGTGTTGGTCGTCAATGCCAAATGTGTCCTTGTAGATTTGAATGTTAATTTCTAGAAATTTCATGTGTGCCTTGATCCTCCTTGCAACCAATCAGACTGCTAATTTGAGGTCTGAACAGACACACTGTTTTTAAAGTGTTCTCGCCTCCTGTCGCAATAGCGGAAGCTTGATTTATTCTTTGGTGTGTAGTGTCTTTTCATTCCCATACATCCTAACATGTATGTTGAACTATGGATCTTGTAAATTACAATGATCCAAAATACAAACACCAGCGATCTTTTGAGGCATAATCTCTAAGGCTTGGTTAAATTTGAAATTAAAGCTTTGTTTTTGTTGGTTAATCTATATTGCTATTAGTTTTAATGTAAAATAATTATCTCATTCACGGAATGGCATTGCCCAATTGTGGCACCGACCCACAAGCCTTCGGCTTGATAAAAGGTGCACGGAAGGGGAAGAGTGCAGTAGGCCTTTTTTTTTTTTAAATTATTTGTGTTGACTTGCAAAGAAGCTTTCGTTACGTATAATATAATCTAAATTAATTTCCTCTCCGTTCAACAAGCCCTAAGAGTGAGAGATACTAAACTTACCAGTACATGGAGCCGATACTGACAAAAGGGAAGGGAAAACAAAGCAGAAGAAAAAGAAGAGTTTCGTACATGAAGAAAGAGTAGAAAAGCACAAGTGAATAGATTCGAGTGATCTTGAAGCACCCTTTTGCTTGTAATTCAAGAAACTGAAATTTCCTTCTAGACGGAGAACGATCTTGAAACCCCAATGATTCGGTGTGTTCGTAGGGAGGAGTGGTGCGGTTTTCAGGGTCCAAATCTTATAAAAATTTTGGAAATTTTAAGCCGAGTGATCAAAGATATTAGAGGGAAACAGAGGAAATCTCGTGCGGTGATGGCTTGGATAAAGACAAAAATTCTGATAAAGAAGAGCTGAGAAATTAAAGCCATGCACATTCCTTAATGGAGGTTTCAAAAATTTCTTGGAAAAGGATCGCACAGCACTGTCGATCTCGAAAGTGAGTTCAATGTTTTGGCAACTGTATCGATTACATGTTGCTGGGGGTATGCATGAATAGCTACTGAGATTTTAAGTATAAATAATGAATTGTATTATTAAAAAGTTTTATATTCAAAAAAAAAATAATTAAATAAATAATATATAAGAGGGAAAGATTATAACTTTTTAAAGTATTTTTTTCGATATTGGCCATTATAGTCCTTTGCAAGCCATTGATCTCGTTTGTCCCAGTCAACTTGCCTTCCTTCCAAAATCTTTACCTGGGCAGAATGAATTGGTGCAGTATGCAGGGCAATGTGTAGAGGATTGAGTGTTATTACATGAAGAGGATCTTCCTGACACAAATCCTTAAGCAGTGGTGACTCTGTCCCTTCTTACGCCCAAAAAAGGAAATCAGTAGAGACTGAACAACCAAATTAAACTTCATATAATGACGAGGCACCACAGAAGAAAAATGCTGAAAGACAAAGCACCAAAAGGAAAACTAACAAATATGGAAATACATCATGCGTGGGTGCCTCAAGTCTAGGCTGCAGTAGCTGAGACAATGGGACTTCTAACCACGCTTGCTCCATCGACCTCCAGCCAGCTCAAAAACCCATAGTTAATAAAATATCCATATCTTGAACCAAAATCAACGGCCTCCAGCAAATTGATCTCCACGGTGAGGTTAAACTCTGCTTTGCTGCCTTTTCCCGCGAAGTAAATTGTTGATGGTTGTACAAGAGCTTTCATGCCTGGAGAAACTTCCACGGATGCTGTATAAACGGAGCCAGTATCTGCCACATTAGTCAACACCCTCTTGAATGTGGAGGTGGTAGTGTTAGTTTTGTTCAGGATAACTATGAAAGAAGGATAGTTAAGATCCAGACTTTCATATTCACAAGTGTAATTTATTGTTCCTATGATAGTTTGGATCTGTTCGCGTGTATAGTTCAATGCACACAAATAGTTAACATACTCGTCAGCCTCAACATCATAAACGAGGCCGGGGTCCAAGGCCTTATTGGGATTTATGTGTCCTGCTCCAAAATCAAGAGGGTTCGCAGCAAGTCCAAAGGTCATGTCTAGGATTTGACCATTTGCATTGTCCGTAACATAGGCAGTTGTCATCATCGCTGATCGGATGGCAGCCGGACTCCAATCGCGATGGATGGACTTAAGCAATGCAGCTAGGCCGGCTACATGGGGACATGCCATTGATGTGCCAGATACAATAGCATAATCTGTCCACAAATATTGATCTCCAATTGGGGCAAAGCCTCTATTGGGAACCCAAGTAGCCAAGATATTGTACCCAGGAGCCAGTAAATCTGGTTTCAGAATCCACGGTGAACTTATGTCTGGTCCTCGTGAAGAAAAATATGCTATTTTGGGAGCTGGCTTGATGCCTGTTAATGTCACACCAAATGTGAGACTGACGTATGTTTCCTGTGCATGGTCGACGATATAATTTTTCAGCCAGGCTCCGTCTTTTGTATTCACCACAACGAAAGGGAAAGTAAAGTCATGAGGGCGTAAATATTCTTGGTCGTCGGAAATGATGATAGCTCCGACAACTCCATCAATATCGGCCTCATGTCCTTGGGTATTAACTGATGTTTCATTATCATAGTCACAAAAGATGATCTTGCCGGCAACATCCTCGTGGTTTAAGGAATTCCTACCACAAATTTCTTTGCTTCTGTTTCCTTGTCCAAAGTACACAGTAACATTAGAAATGAACAACTTCTCTGGGTAAATGGATTTCCCAATGATGGATTTTAACCCTTCCCCAACTGTAATCTGTGCTCCAAAGTCACGGTCAATAGTCCCAGCACCAACTGTGGTGAGCCATGGAGCTCCATTAAGCATAGTGTATGGATGAGGACCACTATTTCCAGCTGAACATGCAACAAATATCCCTTTCTTCATGGCTGCAAATGCCCCTATGGCAATTGGATTCTTAAAGAAAGGTGTCTCAAAGAAGCCCAGGGACAATGACAAGACATCCACACCATCCTCTATTGCTTGATCCATGCCAGCAAGCACATCAGTTGCAGCAGCTGCGTAAGCTCTAGCAGCATTGCTATTGAACAGAACTTTGTACATGGCAATTCTAGCTAGGGGGGCAATTCCAATAGCCGTACCTCTTGCATAGCCAAAGTAATTAGCTTGTTGGACTGGACTGCCAGCTGCTGTTGATGACGTGTGTGTTCCATGGCCCAAAAAGTCCCTTGGAGAATTGTAGTCAAGAGTGTTTGATATATTCAACCTCTGCTGCTCCATGCCTTTGCTAAACTTGCGAGCTCCAATTAGTTTTTTGTTGCAATGAGAAGCGTTGAATTCAGTTCCAATCTCGCATATGCCACGCCATCTAGGAGGCACTGGAGGCATTTTTCTATCTTTGAAACTGTCGCTTTCTGGCCAAATTCCAGTGTCAACAACACCAATGATCATGTCATCACCAAATCGGCTGGCAGGCCATAACCCAGCATGCCTATTTAGGCCGAGGAATTTTGGGGTGTGAGTGGTGAGAAGATGGCCTACCGACTCTGGGAATGTGGCAACATCACCTGACAAATTTTCTACTTGGTCAAGGTGGTCTTGTGATAAAACTGCACTGAAGCCATCCATGACATGCCTGTAGGTGTAGAGATGGGTTGGGAACATGTCGTCTGGAGATGAAAGGGAAGACAGTATTGACGTGTACCAATCATGGTGGGTGGAAAAGGTAGCTGGCATTGCTGATCTGTCCATCTGAATGATGTAGGCTCTACCGTCCTGTGAAGTGGATGATGATGTGGCAACAACACAGAACAGAAGAAACGTATAAAGGAGAAACTTGGAAGATGCAAAATGTTCCATTGCCTCAGCCCCGTTATAATTGATTGTCTGTGGAGAAATTCAGAATCAGCACACACACATATATACAAGATGCAATTCGATGGTATCGAGTAAAACAATAAATTTATAAATCCTGGTTGGCAGATCGAATGGGAATCGGAGTTTACTATGGAGACCGTCACTTGGTAACTCAAAAAACATTGGATTATTGCCAAGAAACAACGATCTAGTTGGCACTTGAATAGTGGGTCTGTTATGTAAGAAGCCGGCTTGCTTTCTTCTTTTTATCTCTGCTAAAAGAAAAACAAGATTTTTCTGTCAATTGAATAAGACATTTTTCCAATCATCCCCGTAAGGATCCCATAACAATCACAGTGGAACTAGAACTTGCTTTGGAATCTCAATCCTGAACAATGTGGGCATTTGGTATTAAAAAAGGTAAAGCATTGCTTTAACCGTCAAGTAATCTGGAATGTGCTGAAAATGGAGCTTAGAGTTTAATGTGTAGAACAAAGACTTATAGACTCGGGGCATTTTTATTTAGCAAAGTAAACACGTAAAACATCCAGTAAAGTACTGAATGTGCAATTTCCTTTTGTCTAGTTACCCCGTGTTTTGTTTGCTGGGTATCCAACTTCAATTTATCGGTATTATACAATGAACAGTGACATGGCCGGTGAGGTGCAAGAAGAGAGAGGCACACCGTGGTCTGTGAATGAGTGAAATAGCCTGCTGTTTAGTTGTGGGATAATAGCACAGGGCATATCAGGTTGATTGCTGTATCATAAGACGATCGATCAATCTATTTCACACTTGATTGAAGTTATCATTGCACAATCAAACTGTCTGTATCATCAATGCATGAAAAGGATTTACAATTAAGGCTCGGTTTTCAGCATTTTCCAATAACATAAACCAAAACGAAAGCCTGGCCACATTTTTGACCTCAAAGGCATCAACTTGATCTCTGCATTGAAGTCTTCACTAGTTGGGAGAGCCCGCAACTTGAAATAAGCAAATGAACCTGTGCTAGTTTCACACATTTCAAGCAGCCAAGTTTGGTAGTTGGGGGTCGGAAAAAACAAACTTTGGCATCAAAGGGAGAGCATATTGGAAGGAAATTGTGGGGATCCGGTTTCAAGCAAAAAGGTTCTGCTACAATATGACCTTGATGTACTTGAAGAAGAAGCAAGATTCCTTACTTCCTCAGTATGAAAAAGCGCATCACCCCGTGCATTTTCCCTTTACTAATCCTTCCTCTCCTTCACTTCCTTCGTACTCTGTGTCTTCCATTGCATGTACTAGACTGCTGTCCGTGGGGTCTGAACTCTCATACAAAAGCCTAAGCATTTGTTTGATAGAAGAACTAGCACTCCCTTCCCCTCTGCGTACGCCATTTCACAATAGTCACAATTGTTTGAAGCTAGTTAAAGTCAAGGAGTTCCTGGCACATGGGTCCACTAAGTCGAGTAATGCTGATTCTGATGCCATTAATCTTTGAGCCCATTCCACCAGTTTCTTGCCATCTTGTATTGCTTTTTTTGCAGTCACTATTTCCAACAATACCACACCATAGCTGTACACATCACTTTTTTCTGTAAGCTCTTGAGTGACAGCGTATTCAGGATCCATGTAACCTGAAGAGAATCGTGTACTTGTGCCTATTAATACACTGAAATCAAATGACAAGTTGAAGGTTCAAAGCAAATAGAACTATCTTTTGAAGCATGTTCCAGACCAAAATCTGCAACCTGAAAATCGAATTATTATCTGCGACTTTTCAAGTTGTAAGCATTTCTTCTGACTTCCTATATGACTTGTCCAAAGGCAATGAAAGAAAGAGTCACGTTTCACTGGAAGAGACATTAATTCCATTTAAAGCAAACGGGAATGCTACTTTGGGAAAGAATTAAAACAATAACGATAATAAAACATACAAAACCACATTTCATCTTTCACACTACCTTGGCGACAAACTTTTCATCGAGTAAAATGTTGCTGAACTTAATGTCTCTGTGGCATAGAGGTGGATCACAATAGAAATGGAGGTACTCCTGTAAGAACAATGAAGGAGAAAGAAAAACTAAAGCCAAGTGAGTTACAATAACTAAATCAAATTCTGAAACTAAACTGATAATTCTCAAGAAAAGCACATGTGACATGTATGGTAACCACCAGAGCATTTGCACATCAATTGCAATCTGCATTCTTGTCTTCCAGCTCAGTGGTGTTTTTCCAGAGGCTGCATAAACAGAAAATTAATTCTTCGAGGAGTATGACAAGAAAATTTTGGTTTTCGTTTCCATCGTAGAATTGTTGTCTTTACAAATACTCTGGAACTAGAATTGTGGTTACTGCGTAGGAAATTTTGTCAATGATCATCTTCATGTTTACGTTTTCCTGTCTCTGCAGAATAGATTTTGCATTAATCGATCTATTTTGTGGGATTGTAATTCCTGTCTCGGCTTATTTTCTTATGAAGCATGTGGTGTAGCACCTGCCGCCATGGGTTATGTTTTTAACAACTTTGAATTGTCCTTGAGAGGTGGAGCTTAATCTGCTGATAATTGAGTAGTGCAGGATGGGAAGCATTGATAGAACCAACTATGGAACTTACACTTATGATGAGCTTGAGAGGGAAACTTATCGGCCAACTGAAAAGCTCCGAATTTCCATTACTGGGGCCGGTGGTTTTATTGCCTCTCGCATTGCTCGCCGTTTGAAGAGCGAAGGCCATTACATTATTGCGTCTGATTGGTAGAAGAATGAGCATATGACAGAAGAAATGTTCTGTCATGAATTCCATCTTGTTGATTTAAGGGTCATGGATAATTGCTTGAAGGTTAGAAAGGGTGCAGACCATGTCTTTAACCTTGTTGCTGATATGGGTGGGATGGGCTTCATTCAGTCCAACCACTCTGTCATTATGTACAACAACACAATGATCAGCTTCAACATGCTTGAAGCGTCCAGAGTCACTGGTGTTAAGAGGTTAGTTCTTGGAGATTGATCATCAATCTTGCGAAAGTTCCACTTAGTTTGCAGTTGCATTTTCTTATTTTATGCTCTAAAAGTCTAAAATTTGTGTCCTGCAGGTTCTTCTATGCCTCTAGTGCTCGTATTTACCCTGAATTTAAGCAGTTGGACACTAATTTGAGCTTGAAGGAGTCTGATGCTTGGCCTGCCGAGGTTGGTTGCTGTTGGTGGTTAAGCGCAAAGCTAGCAACAGAAGAGCTGTGCAAGCACCACACCAAGGATTTTGAAATTGAATGCCATATTGGAAGGTTCCATAACATTTATGGTCCTTTTGGAACATGGAAAGGTGAGCTCTTAATAATCGGTTGCAGACAGTTAATAGTC
The DNA here is from genome assembly GCA_021464305.1 of Kandelia obovata. Taxonomy (NCBI): domain Eukaryota; kingdom Viridiplantae; phylum Streptophyta; class Magnoliopsida; order Malpighiales; family Rhizophoraceae; genus Kandelia; species Kandelia obovata. The sequence continues at coordinate 3,804,592 of CM038476.1, forward strand.
TCATCGAGTCTTGAATTTTATGATATTTTCTCTTATTAATATATCCCTCTTTTTTTTTTTTTTTTTTGGGGGGGGGGGGGGTTTGTTTTTCTTTTACCAGGTGGCAGGGAGAAGGCACCTGCTGCTTTCTGTAGAAAGGCCCTCACTTACACTGCTAAGTTTGAGATGTGGGGAGATGGAAAACGAGCCACACCCTTTACATTCTTTTGGATGAATGTGTTTGAAGCCTATGGAGCCGAAAGAATCCAAGTGGGCAAGGGGCCATTAATCTTACTAACCTAAGTAGCTATTATAATATTCATATGCATAGCACACAATATACGAAACTCAAAGTAGTAATTTAGTACGTGTTATTAGGCATTTTTCTATTGCATTAATTTATATCTGAGTTGTCGTTCTTCTTAATATAAAATAAATTTAGTAACTTAAATGTATGATACAATAATATTTTAAATTTGTTAATATTAAAATTTAAGTATATAAAATATTTTGTTCAAAACTTAATAATATTTAAATAATAAAATTTTAGATGTTAAATAAGAAAAATTATAAATAATAAATTATTTTATTTTATAAATATAATACTTAATATATTTGTATTTTATATATATATATATATAAAAAAGGACTCATTTCATTATTGTTAAGAACCGAAGTATGCCGTACGGTTCAAGAGAAAAACCCATGTCATGTTTGCCACGATTGATTACGGAAGAATTTCTGTTGCTTGAAGCAATTTCAATGGAAGGCCCAGCTCGATCCAGTTGCTCTTTATGTAAAAGGAAGCTTCACGTGAGATGGCTGATGATAGTTTCTGAAAATGACAGCTTATATGACATAGGAGGAACCAGAAAACATGGCAGATTTGGTTAACGTTCTACCACGTCAATTGGCTATCTTATGGCTTCTGGGTACAATTTTATCATTTTTTTTTACCTTTTTCTTGTTTGTTTGTTTGTTTGTTTAAATCAATATATGGAGTGTGATTCTATGCAAGGATGCTTATAGATGAGGTGCAGGTAAGCCCTTGAGACAAGGATAGCGGGATCGCTTTGGATAAGAGAGTTTGAAAATAATATCCCATCCCATCGATCATCTGTCATTATAAAATTGGGGTTAATTCACCAATTTAGCAACACTCAAAACAAATAAGAGAAAGGATTGTTTGACTTGGGGCAAAAGGCATTAACAAATCACCCAATAAATAGTATTGAATCCACTGACAATAAAATAGGCAACCACTGCTCATAATTATTTCTCAAACTTTCCAACTTTCACATCTCCACTTCCATGTATCTGCTTCTGCATTCCCTCCTCTCAAGTCTCATATTCCAAGCTAAAGTTTCAACCTTTACTTTCTTTTTTTCCTCCCTTTCATTTTTGGGTTCCAGTAATATGCATCAGAACAAAACATCAAAACCACCCAAAATATAGAACAGACATAGCACCAAATCCCTGCACCTACATCAGAATATAACACCAAAACCAACAATGCATTTGCAGGCAAGCAATCTCCCAGAACTAAACCCTCTCTGTCTCTGTCTCTCTCTCTCTCTCTCTCTCATTTGCTCTGCTTCCATGGAAACTGACTTTACTTTCAATTACAGAGAACCATTTTCATCACATATCTAATAGCGGTCACTTTTCTCCTCAGTTTCTCCACTGCTGCCAAGGTGGGTAATTTTCCTTTTTTGATTCTACTCAACTTTTTTAGGGGGGGGGTTACTTTTTTTTTTTGTTGTTGTAACTTAAACTTGATAATCACCAGGCAGTTGGTTTAATTTTATGATTCAGGAGGGACAGACATGTGTAGCAGACAGCAACTGCGACACAGGGCTACACTGCGAAACATGTGTAGCAAACGGGAATCTACGGCCGCGCTGCACCAGAATCCAGCCTGTTATCCCAACTTCAAAGGTCCGCAGATAGGATAATTAACTGTCATTATCACATAAAAAGGGCGCATTTTCTTGTTAATGTGTGTGTGGGTGTTTGCTTGTGTACAACGTTGTGCAAGTAATGGGTTTTGGTTCCTGTTTTTTGTGTTTTGACATTAGGTGAAAGGCTTGCCGTTCAATCGGTACACGTGGCTAACAACCCACAACTCGTATGCCAAGTTGGGAGCGAGGTCCGCAACTGGGTCTATAATTGTCTCTCCCACGAACCAGCAAGACTCCATAACTAGCCAGCTCAATGTATGTTGCTTCATCTCTTTCGCTGTTTGGACTTTTGGATATTGATAAAACGTACACAAGCACACACACACACACACACGATCTCGTGAAAGAAATAAGAAAAGATTGAAATTTCATTGTCCACTGACCAAAATGTCCTTGTGTCAATTTTTTCTTTTTTTTAAAAAAAAGAAATAAAATGTTAGGCATAAGCCTTTGATTGCGTCTTTCGATTTTTGGGGTTTGGTATTCTGCCGTTTGGACTTTAACGTGGCTTGTAAGCACTTCTTTTGTAACTTTTATGAACACCTTAACTGGGATTTAATTATGGCATCTGGTGGATTGTCAGCAAAACAAAAGGTGCATCTGGTTACTTTAGCTTTTGCTCTTTCGTTTGTGTGCACTTGATTCATGATTGGTGGACCTACGTGGGTTTCGATCAAGTGATCTGGTTTCAGTCACTTAATAAATTGAGCGTCAATCACAAGACAATTCTGGTCATATAATCACCCACGAAATGAATGAGCATACAAACATTAATATTTAACCATGGTTGTCAAATTGTACAAGGAGCCCTTTGTCCGTGAGGAATAATATTTTATTACCTACCTCTGTCTTTGGTCCCAAATTGCATGGATTAGGTATGTTCTGACCATTACAATACCATCCTTGCTCTCTCTTTGTTAACAAGAAGCCAGGGGATGAGTTGTTGTCTGTTAAGTAACATAAAGAAAATGTTAGCTGAGGCAGTACCATGTGGGGGAATACTGAACTAAATGTTGTGTTGAAAACGTCCCTTTTGGGCAGAGAAATTTTAAAATGTGTTATGTTTAATGATGTTCACATGTGATTAACAACCAGAGTAAAGTAGTTTAAATGGCATGCTATCAGTTAGGTGAACCTTATACAAAATTTCATCTCAGTGGAGAAAACAAATTTTTAATGGTGTGTTGCTTTGCTTTTAGATGATGCCCTGTGATGCAACATTTGCTCATAGCTTTCTCTACCAGTTGTGATTATAAACAGATCTAAGGCATAGAACAATAGGGTTTCTGCAATTTGTTCCCAAACTGTGTGTGAACAGAAGACTTTTATGATAGTACATTAGGCTGTGTATTGGATATTCCAGGAAGCAGGAAGTTTATAGTCAGTTTTTTAGTCTTGAGAAAAATACTTGATGGACTTTCTTGTCTTATTTAATGTATTTTGTGTTGTGGAACAAGTCAACCTGGCAGTATCCAATTCATAACTTGATTTACATACTTTTTATGAGAATCTTCTATCAGAAATGCTTTTCAATTGCAGAATGGTGTAAGAGGGTTGATGCTGGACATGTATGACTTTGAAAATGACATCTGGCTGTGTCACTCCTTTGGAGGAAAGTGCTACAACTATACAGCTTTTGTAAGTGTTGAAAGAGGTGTTTATATCAATTATACAATTCTAAACTTTAAACCTTACAACAAGTAGAATAATTAATTAAAATGAACTTGTGGGTTAATTTAAACTCCGGTATGCCAGCAACCAGCCATTAACGTGCTGAAAGAGATTCAAGTGTTCCTTGAAGCGAATCCATCAGAAATTGTCACCATTTTCATTGAGGACTATGTTACGTCACCAAATGGCCTGAATAAAGTGTTTGATGCTGCTGGCCTAAGGAAGTATTGGTTCCCTGTATCTCGGATGCCTAAAAATGGAAGAAATTGGCCAACGGTTGATGATATGGTCCGGAAGAATCATCGTTTGTTGGTTTTCACTTCAAAGTCTTGGAAGGAGGCTGCCGAAGGAATTGCCTATGAGTGGAGATACGTGGTTGAGAACCAATGTGAGTCCCATGAAGTACTCCAAACTAAAAATTTTGTACCGGGAAAATTGATTAATTTTAGATTGATTGGTTGTGGAAATCACAGATGGAAATAGTGGAATGCAATCTGGCTCGTGTCCAAACCGTGGACAATCACCTACCATGAACACAACAACAAGATCGCTGATCTTAGTAAACTACTTTCCTGATGCACCTGATATTACTAAAGCCTGCAAGCACAACTCTGCTCCCTTGATAGCCATGGTGAACACCTGCTATGTAGCTGCGGGTAAGAGGTGGACCAACTTTATAGCAGTTGATTTTTACAAGGTATGTATGAGACATATTTACACTGTAACAGTTTGCGGAAAAGTAAAGAGATAATGTAATACTCAAATTGATTGGGTAGTTGTAATCAATTGTGAAAAACGTTGCAGAGAAGTGATGGTGGGGGAGCCCCAGAAGCGGCAGATGTTGCAAATGGTCATCTGGTTTGTGGGTGTGGAAATATTGCAACTTGCAAGGTGTGTAACAGCCTTTTCAATCTCACTTCCACTATTCGATTTGGACCTTGAAAAATAAGTCGTGGATAAAGTTTCAATTTTTCAGGAAAAAAAAAAAGGTGCAATTTTCACATTAATTTGATCGATGCTTTTGTACTTGTTTGCAGCCAAATATGACATTTGGAGCATGCAATCTACCTGAACCAGTTGTTGCCCCAGTCCCTGGAGCTGCAGCACGTGATTCCAGCTTTGGTTATTCGAATAATGAACCAATTCGATTACAGTGGTTTCTTGGAGCAATTATAATAGGATTCTTCCTGTGATTGTGAATGTGGATTTTCTTAACCTGTGTCCTTTGGGATGCATTAGTGATGGGAAAAGATAGGTCTAGGTTCTAATGGGATTCATGTGGTTGGCACTGTGAATAATACAGAATGCTTTACTTTTTCTAGACTTATTTATTTGAATGCAGCACTGGCTCAATTGTCAATTGTCACGGCTGTCTTGAACATGTCTGCTGTCCCATTATGATATCCATGATTTATTTTTCAAGCATTTACCGCATTAGTAGAAATTAGAAAAGAATCGTTGCAACCAAAAATTAAAAAAAAAAAAAATCACCTATTTATGCTGGAATAATGGGTCTCCAGGCCAATAATATGAGCCCTGTATCTTCATTTGCATACTTGGACTCCTGACCTGTTGCCGGAATCCCTTTTTGCCTGTTGTACTCCTTTTAGCAATTCTCATTGGACCAGCACTATACAGTTGTATTGGGTACTATTGGGGTTGGACCTGGTTAATAAACATGGACTAGGCTGCAGTGCATCAGGCCGACGGTTGGGGGCAAATTCCGTGTTCTAGGCCTGGACCTTTGTGCAAGTGCAACCCCCCAATTCCTCATCAGGAACAAGTATTCTCTTTCAAACGACAGAAGATGATGAAATATTCAAGCATATTTAAAATTAGAGGGCCAAGGGGCACTATGTTCGGCTTTAATTGGTGCTAAAATCTCGGACTTTCAACCTATAAACAAATAGAATCATACTAAATATAAAAACAATTCTTTGATTTATTATAAAAATATTATTCTGGTTGATATACATAATTTTTTATTGGATAAATTTATTTGATAAAATACGCACAAAATTATCTATTTTAATAAAAATAATATTTTGTATTATGTAACCTTGTAATGTTCATTGCTCAAGAAATCCCAACTTCTATTGTTTAAGCCATGTTAACACGCATCAATCTTGACCCAAATCCTTCCGATCCATCTTTCTACTCGAAGCAATTAGTACTCTTATCAGTGTAATTTACCCATTAACAAATTGGAAATACGACTCGTGGGTAGATGGGGGAATTTGCAAAGGTGTGTCTTATGGTTTTTGTAGTAAACATATATGTTGCCAAGTTGGTATATTCCAGTCATCTTCGTTGTGCATTGAACTGATTAACGAAAGGTACGTTAATGCGTGACATTAACCAGTTTTGCGAATCTTACCTGACTTAAGCCGAATCGAACAAATGGAGGACAACACGGCTGCGCCGGTTCTCCACTAATGCTAAGCGAAATTGTCTTGTGTGGGCCTCCTTTAGTGCGAAATTTGCATCAGAAAAGTCAGCAGCCTTTTGGCTGCGCCCCTAAAGTTGCTGAAGGTTGCAAACGATGGATTCTGCTTAGTCATGATTATTCCGGAACACCGAAAGCCTCGAACTCAATGGCATCCATTTCAAGATTTGCATTTTCTCCCTCTTGGGATGCTTTTACTATATTATTTTTCTGATTTATAAACGTAACAATGTCGTAATTTTCTTCACATATAGCTAGAATGTCAAACATAAACAGCAACGTGAAAGGGACAATGTAAAGGCAATGCCCTCTTACTCTCTCCCTCCCTATCTCTCTTTTTTTCTAAAATACTGTTGTCAACTCTTCCGTTTAGTCATAAATGTGACGTCTCTGTTTTTTTTTTTTTTTGGTTAAAAAAAATGAATATGATATTTTTAACATTAAATGTTTAGACTCTTTAATTATTAGAGTAGACCCTTGAAGATGCAATGTAATAATCATGCTAAAAATAAAAATAATAATGTAATAATATGATAATTTGACTATGAATAACGTGACCCCTAGACTAAAAACCCAACTATATCCACTCCGTGGCACGTAATTGACCATTGGTCTAATGGGCCTAATATCCAATTCACCAAAACCGTTTCACTTTGGAAAATATTCCATTACGTGCGACGCCATGAAACCATTCTAGAGTGACTTATGAAGATGACTGCTGCACATAAATAGAGAGATGACTAAAGTCGTTTTCTGATACCATTTTCTAAATTATATGATTAGATAAACCCATTATGCATAAGTTTCAACTTCATGATATGCGTAATCCATTAACCTACCATCACATTTAGTAATATATATATATATATATATATATATATCTTTACTTTTTGGTTTTATTTATTTAATTTGTAACATATTCGGGCAATAAATAATCACAACATTTGCTCAGAATTACTACATTTAAACTTTCTTTCTTTCTACCGAAATGATTTTAAAGCCAAGGGTGTATCAGCCAAATACATAACCGGTGGCAGTGGATAATGTGATTTAGGGGGAGATTAAGATTATTCAGCTGGAAGCACGTGCGGGAGAGGGGCACGTGCGAGATAGTGTGTTGGGCTTTACAGACAATTATTGCCTTTTTGACCGGAGACATTTGGGTCTTCACAGTAAGAGGAAGGAAACATCTTTGTGGCCCCCACTCGGCTCACACACACTCTCTCTCTCTCTCTTCTAGCTGCCACGCGTGTGCTTAGTACTGTTACTACTAAACGACACCGCCTGCTTCTCTGTGTCTTTCATGTACTTTTGTTCTCACTTTGTTCTAGCTCATGTATGAGCTTTCTCTAACTCACTGGCAACTGAACCAGTGTGCCAGCATCTGCTTCAGTTTTGTTCTTGACTACACTCTGGTTTCTTTTGTACTTTGGTTATTCCTCGGGTTTTTTCTAATAATTTTAGCCATTATTCAGTCTTGTAAATGGGGTAAGACGATCAAATCTAATGACATGCATATTGCATATGTTTTGACGAAAATAATTTTAAGCTTAGCACAATTTTAAAGTTATGTAATGCAATTCGAACAGCATATTACACAAATTTCAGAATTCTGTAATACGATTATAATATGTAATAGAATTTTGGGATATGAAAACAAATCTTTTCATCTAAACAATGTGCAATATGAATATCATTAGATTTATGATCATTCCCATCTATTTTCTTGGAACTTCTAAGGATTCCAAACATAGTCAAATTACTTGAAATGGTTTTTTTTTTTTCAATTTTAAAATTCATCCAAAGTTTTAAATTTTATTATTATTCTAAATCTCAACCCATCTCAACGATAGATCTGGTTGGCCAATTCCCAATTTCAACTAGGAGGACGAAAAGTGCAGCCCCACTTGATCAGCATCAGGTAGCGGGCCCGCGACAATCGGGAAAACACCCTTTAATGCACTTGGCAAGGCGGAACAAAGTTTCTTTATTTTTCTCAAATAAAGTGGCGGAGAGACATCCTGGGGTGGGCCCTCCCATTTATCGTCTATCCTTGACCTTTGACTGCTGCCCGACCAACCTGCAATATACACAGACAGTTAAAGACCTAATTGAAAGATGCCCACTTTGCTCTTTGGCTCCTTATATTTTGGGTAATTGCAATTATTACCCCAATTTCCATTTATATTCTTTTTTCAAGTTCTCGATTACAAAGATGCCAAAGGAGGTTTAGTTTAGTTTTTCTTGGGACCCTTAAGTGAAAAAACTAAACTAAAAAGCTACCCGGGCGTGCACGTGTCTTTGACTATAATAATTGAATTAGAAATATCCTTTAAATTCTCAACAAATCGGGCAGCATTTGTGTGCTTTGATTGCAAAGGAATCCCATCCTAGCTCTAAAAAGCTAAAGCATCAGCTAGAGATTTCTGCCAAATTTCAAATCTTTGACATTAAGTACGAAAATTTGGGCAACAACTTTAATGAAAAGTCTGAAGATAAATTTGGGCAACAACTTTTTTTTGTTGTTGTGTGTTTCTTTACCTTGACTAGCAAAGAGTAGTGATGGAATTGAGTTAAAAAAGAATTTGCTGCCTTTTGAATCAATCTAAAAACAGTAAGAAAATAAGAAAAGAAGACAATCTGCCGCACGTTAAGTTACCCTCGTTGATGTAAACAGAACTTTAGATTTTGGAAATTTTTGTGGGACCCAACCCAGATCACACCACCCCCCCCCTCCCCAACCCCCACAAATACACACAAAGCCAGAAACACTCCATCTTGGCCCCTTTCTTCTCCAGTTTCAGTTTAACAAAAAAAAAAAAAAAAAGAGGAAGAAAAAAGCCCAAACTGAAAGAGAATTGTCAGAACCCCTTTCTCGAATTGATAGCCTTTTAATCTAAAATTTCAGTCTCTCTTTCGTTTTCTGCCCCTTCGGTTTTTCTTTGTTTTTTTTTTTTTAAATCTATTTTCTGGCAGTGAGATGACTGGAAGTCTAGCCCCTCTGGACTTGACCATGCAGATACCGTACCACTTCAAGTGCCCGATCTCACTGGAGCTCATGCAAGACCCGGTTACGGTTTGCACCGGTCAGACCTACGACCGGTCTAGCATCCAGTCTTGGGTTGCTACGGGCAATACCACGTGTCCCGTCACCCGCGCCTCGCTCACCGACTCTACTTTGATACCTAACCACACGCTTCGCCGGTTAATCCAGGACTGGTGCGTCGCTAACCTGTCTTTGGGCATCGAGCGCATCCCGACCCCGAAGCAACCTGCCGAGCCGGGCTTGGTTCGTTCGCTGTTGAATCAGGCGGCTTCGGCGTCCAATCCGTGTCCCTCCCGCCTATCCGCCATCCGACGGCTCAGAGGACTTGCCCGTGACTCCGATGAAAACCGGTCCATCATTTCCTCGCAAAACGCGCGGGAAATTCTGGTTGGTCTTCTATTCGACGACGCCAGCTCAATATCGTCGGAGTTGAGCCACGAGTCGCTGGCGCTTCTGGTTATGTTTCAACTCACGGAGCTGGAGTGCGTGTCCATAGCATCCGAACCGGGCCACATACGCCACTTGGCGAATCTTTTGTTTCATTCCTCCATGGAAGTCCGCGTCAACTCGGCGGCGCTAATTGAAATCGTGGCGGGCGGAACGAGGTCGCTGGATCTCCGAGCTCAGATCAGTAATGTGGATAAAGTCTTTGAAGGACTCATAGAGATGCTGAAGAATCCAATTTCTTATCCTCCCGCGCTCAAGATTGGGATGAAAGCGCTGTTCGCTTTGTGCCTCGTGAAGCAGACCAGGCATAAGGCGGTTTCCGCCGGCGCCGCCGGAGCGTTGATCGATAGGCTACCTGATTTCGACAAATGCCTGGCGGAGAGAGGGCTGGCCGCGGTGGAGCTCCTTTGCAAAGTGCGGGCGGGGTGCAAGGCGTTCGCGGCGCACGCACTAACGGTGCCTCTGCTGGTAAAGGCAATCCTTAAGATATCGGACCGGGCGACTGAGTACGCGGCGGGGGCGTTGCTGGCGCTGTGCTTGGCGTCGGAGCAGAGCCAGAGGGAGGCGGTGGCAGCGGGGGTGTTGAAGCAGCTGCTGTTGCTGCTGCAGAGCGGTTGTACGGACAGGGCCAAGAGGAAGGCGAAGACTCTGCTCAAGTTACTGCGGGACTTATGGCCTCAGAATTCAGTTGCCAATTCTAACGATTTTGTTTGCAGCGAGGTCGTGCCGTTTTGATTATTTTCCTTGTCGTTTTCACGGTAATTTCCATTATTCTCATCCTTTCCTCTCCGGGCTTTAGCTGGAAAACTGAAAATACGAAAAAGAATGAAAAAAAAAAAAAAAAGAAAAGAAGAAGATTGGTATACAGAAAATTGCAATTCTGTTCAAAAGGTTTTTTCTTTCGTTTCGAGCAAAGCTGAAGAATATCAAATGAAAGTTCAGTTCAGATTCAGACTTTTATTTTTTTTTTCGATAATAGGTGATGTTTATACAATCTTATGCCCTCTAGCATGGTGTGCTAGCCAATGCAAGTATGGATTGGGTTGGTGACTGATGGTTTGCACCTCTGACACAAACCTTTGGCTGCTGAAAACTTTGAACGTGGTAGAATGAGGTCATTTGAAGGGACTCAATTTTTGAATAATAATAATAATAATAATAATAATAAATTATATTGAAAAATTTTAAATAAAACTAATCTAAAATAAAATAAAAAGATTTGAAATGCATACACTTCTTTTTTCTAAATAATAATAATAATAATAAAAGGTTATCACATGCATACAATCAAATAAAATGTATAAATGATATTTTTAATAATTATATACATAATTTATCATTTTTCATGCGACCCACCACGTCACTTGCATTTCTCTCCGTCCATCAGACCCGTTCATCTACCTCTTATCGTTTTGAAAAATTGTCAATTAATTTATTTTATCTGAAATTGCGAATTATTGATTGTTCTATGAATTGAACACAGCATAGGTCAAATTCTTCTCCCCCGTGAAAGCAATGCGATCTATACCAACTCGTCCCCTCCCCCAACTCAACTAAGGGGAAAAAGGAGAGAGAAAAAAAAAACCGGGGGGGGGGGTGATCCGGAGATGGGTCCATAATGGATGAATGGGCACAATAAGTCATGGTGGTTCCACAGATCACCACCAGATAGCGAAATTGTAGACTAAACTCCAGCCACTTCTGTCAACATCATTTTGTCCATGATCCTCGATGCACAGTCCAAGTTGGGAGAGCCATCACGAAATTATTACTCTTATGGCTCAACTTGGATTTTCGATGACTTTTGACCCCAAATACTGCCAAAGATAAAGATATATAAATGGGTTCAATTTGAAGATAAGGACTATGTCATGCAAACAATAGTTGATTTGTGAAGGTAGGGCCTAAAAAAAGCACGATGTTAAAATTGGACAAGGCGTATGTGTGGCTTAAAGACGTAGGAGACGATATATTCACATGCTTGTGGGAATAAAAAAGCACGGACTCACACTCACATGGGTAATGGCCTATTTCTTCTCTTTCAGTGATGGCTACCAGCACTTACAAAAGAAAATCCTCGTCGTCTTTGCATTTAATGGCATGTAATTTGAATTTTAAGTAAATAATAAATTTATAAGTTATACAATATATTTTTTATTTTAAAAATTTTAATACCGAGATTAAATCTCAGGAGTTATATTTAAAATTATTCATATTATTTATAATTTCAAGCAACGTTCAACTATTCGTTTGCTTCAATTATCATCCACTTTCTTGTCTTGTTCCTTTATATCGTTTTCTATTTGTTCCCCCCCCCCCCCCAAAAAAAAAAAAAGAAAGCCTACCATGCAGTCATAAGAGGCAATGCTTGTTTTCTGCTTTCAACACTTCAAGTTACTCCAGGACTCTAATAATTCAAAGTGGCCGGTGGCACGTGCTACCATACAGAAATTGAGCATGCTTTTGGTGTCCCACACGTTTCTCATTATTTTCCTTTCATCTTCTACTTACACATGATTGCCATGGGTCCTCCAAACACTTACAGTTTAGTTTGGTGGCCCTCATTTTACAAGAACTATTTGGGTTCGACTAAATGGACTTAAAATTGGTCCAAACACTAACAGAACATGTTCACTTCCTGTGGGTATGGGTTGAAGCATGGTACCTTAGACCTTAGGCCCTTGCGCCACCACGATCTGGGCTTCTGTTTGTTCATTGCAGAATAATAGTTTTATAACTATAGAATATTGTGGGCTTGGCCCTGGACTTCTTATGTCGAAAGAAACGACAAATAAATGGTTAATTGTACATTACTTTTCTTTTTCTTTTTCTTTTTTTTGGTATACACTCATGCTTCAATTTTCATTCATGTATTAGATGTAACTTTTACCAAAGAAAACCAGATAATTCTGGAATAAATGAATTATTTCTCATTAATCAAAATTTTCGAGTTCTTTTAAGGGTTTTTCTTTTTTTTTGGTTTCTCACAGGAGTAGTCCACTATCTTTAGTCATGATAACAGTTGATGTGTAACGGCTAGGCTTCACGTAGTACAGAGTTGTCTTAGTGAATCAATTTCAAGAGTGTTTCTTTTCTGAGAAGGGAAAGGGGAAAAGAAAAGGAAAAAGAAAACAACAGAAACAGAATCGAATTTATTACCATGGTTTAAATCCTAAACCAAAGAGTTTTTTTTTATCTTGGAAAATGGCGTAGTGGGCGAGTGTATATAACAGATTTTTTAAAAAAATAAAATAAAATATCTTAGTACATGAACTCCTATATTGTCATGTTTGAAAAGAGGTTGAATTTATTGCAACTTTATTACTGTTTTCATAAAGGGTATGCGATGTTCAATGAGTAAACTTACCTTAAATTGAGACTTGTCTTAACTACAAGAACGAATTTTGAAGAAATACCCCGCTAATTTTTATTTTGTTTTTTTGTTTTTTTCCATAATCCAGTAGAAAAATGGAACGAGTAATAAAAACTTCAAAATTCTTGTGAACTTGAGCTACTATTTCAAATCCCAAAACTGTGGACAAGATGGAATGAACCTGCATGATCCTATACATGCATTTAAAATATCGATGTTGGGATAAAACAGTGTGCTATAATAAATACGACAAATTGAGGACTAAAAGCTTACATTTGCATATGAAGAGCTATATTCTTCAAGAGAAATCTAATCCATACATCATTAACATGGAAAGTCAGCAGCGGGAAGCTATGCTGACAAGGAAAATCCTTTTGTAAACATTCAATTTCTGCGGGGTTCTGATCAAGAAGATACCAAGGACATTATCTCTCCTGCGGCTTGTTGGTATATTTCTTCCGCCGGAAATGCCTCTGTGTACTGATCATCAGAGGCTCCATTGGCCTGCTCAATTCAGTTAACGCATATCAGCACAAGATGTCTGAGTTTGGGAAACATTAGGTGAAGGTGGGTTTTTGATCCATTTTGTGCCACAAACAGTTCTAATTTCACTTTTTATAGGCCTGCCTAACTTACTGTGTGGAAAGCTTGCTTCCATATAATAGAGCCTTTTGAGTTTTATTTGTCAAGGTGAAAAGTTTGGCTCACACTCAATATTAGAATTGAAACTCATTAATACTGAGTCAAAGCCAATGGAGAATATAGGAGAAAGGGCAACGTCCTCCCACTGCATGCATATACCGATTCTCAATTGTAAAGAAGTGGAGATTGGACAAACTTACGTAGGCTTGGATCATGTACATGCTCCGGTTGCAATCCGACGAGACATGGGCAGATAGAACCTCTATGTTGTGCTTCTCCAACACATAGCAGATGGCCGTCAAGAGGCCGGGCCGCTTCGGCGAGCAAATGCTAATTTGGGCTTCTTTGCAGCAGATGTTCAACACCACATTGGAAGAAGTCCATGTCTGGAAGAGTACAGGGCGCCTTGCCACAGAAGGTGAGGGTTTGGTTGCGGCAATTGCCGAGTCATTAGCATTATTAGAACCCTGATCAGCTAAGAACGCCTCCCTTGTGTTTGGTAGTTTTTGTGGGCCAATCAACGATGGAGTATAGCGGAACATTGCAGTGGCACCTTGGAGCCGTTCTAACTTTTGTTTTTGGAGACTTTGGAGAGTTTGCTGTAGGGTTTTAATGTAGCTCACCGCTTCATCAACAATGGTGGACTTGTCAGCCTGTACAAAATGGAATTTCGGCTTAGTAATTATAAACTGTTATTTAATCGATTTTTAATTCAAGAAGGGAGGCTCAATAGTAATAGGACCGGTTGGGGAATGGAAAAAGAGAATCATAAAAGTGGTTAATTCAAATTACTAGCACCTGTAATATGAGACAAATTAGAAGCTTTTTTAAGTGTGTTGCGGTTATATATAGCTTAACAGCTCCAATTACATTTTTCATCCTCCTTAATTTTCCTTCTATTTTTGTTCCATTAGAGAATTCACATCTATGATAAATAGAAATCCAACCCTTTTAACACATTTAAATCGAGTTTCATGGAACTAACAGTACTATATAAATCTTTCTGTGCTCGTTCCCCAGCATCTTAAAAAGAAAATTCGGGGTGTCTCCATCTGGTTAGTTAAGAAAAGAAAGAGGGCGTGAATGTTAAAATTCCACTAACATGAATCGAAGATAAATTAAATATAGCATAGGCCCACAAGAAGGCACTGCAAGTATTAATATGTTGAATCAGTCAGCATGTACTTCAACTCAAAAATTGGAGAGACAACAAGTTTTGATGATGAGTATCCCGGACTTCTATACCATCAGTTTCAGCTTCCTATGACAAATATTTAGGTGTTGTTGAGTGAACTGTGGTACATCAATGGAATTGGTATACATATGTTTTGTATTTAAGGCGAAGCAAAAGCAAATCAAAAAAGGGGCAAATAAACCGAATGGCCACCCTTCTCTCCAACACTAATACCCACGAAGGAAACAAGAGGGAAATTCTGTTTTAAAATAAATGACATAGGAAAAGGAATAAAAATCAATAAAAAGATTGCTTTTTATTCAAAGAGGTTGAAAAAAATAATAATAAATAATGACTTGAGTTACAAAACTCGAAAAGAGACTGTTTACCTATCTTTTTTTATATTTAGGAAAACAAGAAATGAAAAAACAAAATAAATATATATATATATATATATTTTAGAGAGAGTTGAAACATTTAATTGAAGTACATGGTTACCTTAGGAGGAAGATGAGGAAGCAAAGCATGAAGGCTAGAGAACATGTTCCTCATCTTCTTTCTCCTCTCTCTCTCTGTCCATATATGTATGTCATGATCCGATTCACCGCCGCCACCTTTTCTTTCTTTGCCTTCTCTGGCAGCGCTACTTCCTCCACCGTTCTTGCATGGTCCTTGATTTTGTCCTCGCTTCTTAGCTCCATACCCTTTGTTCCCATTTCCTTCTGTTTGGCTGTTTGAGCTCGAACCCTGCAATCTCTTTCCCAGATCATCTTCACTTCCTCCTGATCTGTCCGAATTCGATAAAACCAATGTTTTGTTTTCCCATAAGAACCCTTGGTGTTCACCTTCTGTTGATGTTAACATCTAGATAGACATACAAAGATTTTAGAAAGAAAGAAAACAAAAGAAAAAAGAGAAGTTGGTATCTGATACAAGGAAACGAAGGAGAGGGTAAGCTTTTAAAGGATGGGGGAAGAGAGAGAGAGAGATTTTGAGGGTAGGGAGAAAGCAAAAATGGCCAAAATACAATCATAAGGCAGTGCCGTTACTACACTTGCAAACAAAAACCGAAAACATAAGCTAAGCGCGTTGGTACAAAAGATTTTCATCTCTTTTATGGGGGGGGGGGGGCACGTAGGTGAACTGTATCTGTCCCTTTCCAATTTAATTATTTTTTTAAATAAAAGAAAAATAGAAAAAGAAAAAGAAAAAGTGCGCATGTTATTCCTTATTTAGAAAGAAAATCCAACCTTACTTAACCTTGTCTTGGCTTGGTAAATAATATGGCAGAGTAAATACTAAATAGGCTTTGCCTGGCATTTGTATTTGGGGTCTTTTAATATCAGGGAGTAAGAAAGGAAGTTCCCGTTCAAACTTGTAAACAAGTCATATAATTAACAAATCTTGGAGTATTAATTGCATTGGCTAATGAATTAAATCATATGTTATCTTGAAAAATTTTTAGTAGGGTTAAAAATAATTAATTCAAGTAAATATAATTAATTTTTTTATTAAACATAAAATATTTCATATTATATTAAATAAAATATTTTGTATTTAGTCTAAAAATTAATTATGTCCACCTAAGTTTATTATTTTTGAGCCTATCTAATCAGACTCTTATTCTCTAAACTATTTAATTTTCCAAGCTAAAATTTAGCTACTCAAATGTTTTCTGTAATGAATGCTTTTGTTGAATTAAATGAACTAGGTGGTAAAATTTTCCTCCATAGTTTTACAGCTAGAATTAATTACTAGCACACAAATTGTTTTCCTTTTATTACAACACCCATTAGATTATTGACCACACACACTCTTTTGTGATTTGAACTTAGTTAAACCTTTTGAAATGTATGTCTAAATTTCTAAATATTCAATTATATTGGGAGGTTTGAACCTTTTCTTTGGGTTTGGGCGGGCGGTGTAAATGGGACTTTCAATAACTTAATCCTCAACTATTTTCAGGAAGAAAGAACATAAGACGCTGACAAATGCTTATTATCTCTCCTTTTTTTCAAAAGAAAAGAAAAGAAAAATGTGTTTATCTTCTGACTCACACAAAACAGCTTATTATTAATTGTTTTAAGAAAAGATATGTGAACGTTACGTACAAATGTAATGATTAAAATGTCAAGCTCCTTTATCATCATTGTTTAGGACTTTCATGGCGTTAAAAAGTAACATATTTCTTGGTTGTTTTACTGTAAAGGGATAGTTAGACAAAAAAATCCAATGAAGCAAACAGCTCTTTCTTTCTTTCTTTCTTTCTTTCTTTTTTTACTCGTCCTTTTATTCAGTGTTCAGCGTTCGTTGTTGGGTTAAAAAAGCAAGAAAGATCATTAGCATGGAGGCTGGAAACTATATGTACGCATGTCACCATTCGTATAATTGGCGTTAGTTAGGATTACCAAATGGAAGGGAGAATCTCAAGTTACGTAAGACGTTTGTTTGTGTGTGTGTGTGTTTTTTTTTTTTTTTTTAGTATTTTGATGAAATAGCGCATCACATGCCAAATTTACCTGCATTTAATTATTAAATCTATCTTTTCGGTCTAATCACAAAAAAAGGGTTCTCTACATTAAAACTAGAGAATGCCAAGGTGCTTCTCATGGCCTGATTGCAATATCATTTAGACTAATTCTCAGAGGTAGAGCCACAAGATGCAATACCCATTGTGGGTTTTTTTTTATTTTTTATTTTTATTTTGTACAACTGAGAATCAGAAGTGAATTGGGTAAAGAAAGCTATGATATAGTGCAAGCAATTTCAGAGACTAGGGAACTTAAAAGCAATTTCAAGCAATTTCATATATGCTTTCATTAAAAGTTTAACTGGCTCTAATTAAGAGGACGACACCTGTTTGATCCTCCAAGAAGAGGACGCAGCTTGAATTTACAACTGTTAAAAATGATTAAACAAAGAAAACGTGGATACGTCACCATATCAAATCAGTGCGGGACAATCTAGCTTATCGAGATTTAGTTAATTTTATATCGCTCGGAGACACTTGTGCCAATGCCTAAAGACCGGTCGAAGAACAGTTGTACGAAGAAAACAGATAAAGCACAAGGCTCCCAGCAATAGCCTCACTTGTATAGATAATTATGTAAAGATTGAATTAGTTAATAATAACGCCAATCTACCATGACAGCCCTTTTCTTTCTGCCGGGTTAATAATCATGAATTATGAATTTAAGATAGAAATATATGACAGTTTCCCACCAAAAACAAAAAAAAAAACAAAAAAGAGATGCGAGACTTGTATATATCAGAAACATCATTGAAACGTTCGAGTTGTTTATCTAAACTAACCATGGAGGGAAGTTCGAGTGAAAAAAAGAGTCCCATATGTCACCAAACGAAAGCAGGTAGCCAACAATGCCAACCACGGCTTCATAGAAATGTCACTTGATTCCACGTATATTTCTATGGCTGTCATAGTGCTTTCAGGGAAGTGGGCAAGCACTTAAGAATCAGTCATGCTTCACCTTATTTCTTGGGATGCTTCTTATGTTCACTTCCTCCCGTAATCCAGCAACTCTCTCTGGGATCAGTGACCTTGATTGATTTCCAACTCTTAAATTTGAACGGCCAGTCCAAGGTGATGGATGCACCTTTCTGGAAAAAGCAGAAGCAAGCGTAGCATGGGATTGGCCACGAGCAGCACTTGAATTTGAAGCTGTTGACATTGATCTCAGGTCCAGGGAATCACTTGGTTGGACAGGTCTATGGGACCGGTGGGGTGACCATAGATTAGAATACCTGTGAACTCCTGTTATTGGTAAATTAAACCTTGAAGGTTCCCGCTGTTGTCCAGGATCTACTCTTCTACCTCAATTTCTTAGGTGGTCTGCGTTTCTAGTGACACTTGAAGAACAAAAGGTGTCAGAAGCTGCAAAACCAGATATCAGTTTCACCGGCTCAGGGGCATTAACTCTAGGAGAATCCCAGGAGGGCGTAGATAAAGATAAAGAGGCTAGAAGCATTACGATTTGTAGGACAATTATGGCATGCACTGTTTTCAGCTTGAGGAAAGCAACTCGAACTTCCACCATCATATAAATGTCCAAAAGAACCAGAAGAAACTTCAAGAGCCTTACTCTTGCAAGACAAACCCCAACCTCCAAGAGAAGAGCCCGAATCTCTATTGTCTTCTTCTAGCATATAACCCGAACTTCCAGATGAATTATCAACATCATCAGAAGAAACACTAGAAGGAGATGCCAGCTCAATTTCTTCCCCACCTAAGTGGAAATGGTCAGAACCTAAGAGAGCTCCTGAATAGTGATCATTTCCACTGTCACTCATATAACCTGTATTGGCATTTAAATTTGGTGCAGCGCGATGAGAGCTCGAACCATGAAAAAGCAAACGCTCACTTCTAAACTTCATTTTCACTTAAACCCATATCGGCCCTCCCTGGAAACAGGAGACCAGAAATATTAGTGGGTACCAAATACCTTTCTGGTGATCTCGGAGCTTGCCATCTTTCTTTCATTTTTATCTCATCATCATTGACCTCATTTTCTGGACTAAAGATTGAGCTAGATTCACCTGCATTCCAGCCACTAAAAGTCTGAACACTGCGATTGATGGCACTTGCACGCAATGCTTCACCAGAAGATGCAGTATTATTCGTCAACCTTCTTTCTGCTGGATTTGACATGTTGATCAATGAAGTCTGCTGACTCACACCAGAATTATTCAAAACAGATCCCCACACTCAACGTTGATAGGTTTGCAGAAGGAATCAATGGTCTTTGCATTTGAACCAACTAAATCCAAATAAAATGTCTAAGATGCTAGCAATAATTCCAAGTTTCCAGCCATACGGTGGTTTATGTTAAACGCCTATTGGGAACGTTTAAATGCATCATAACCTGCCGAAAGGAATAAAGATCAACTGCAACTTACTATCTAATTTATCCTTTCTATTCATATCATGCAGTAGAGATGTCCCAAACAGATGAACAAATGAAATTTACAAAAGGATGTTTATGTGTTCTTTGTCTTTATTTTATATATATATATATATATGTTTATGTGTTCTTTGTCTTTATTTTATATATATATATATATATATATATATTAAAGGCAGTGAATTGTTATTATTATTAAAAAATTACCAACACATAGAAGACTTCCTAAAATTAAAAATATGAGAGGATGTACATATTCTTTTTGTATCTGTTCCTATTATCAATTAAAAGTGCAAATTGAGCTTGGCAAAAGATAAGATTGAAAAGATTTTAAAAACTTGCTATTTATATTTGATTTAATATGGATTGTATCCTCGAAATAAAAGGAATTGAGATCAAATTAGTGACAAAAAAAATTATCATTCACAAAATTAATCTTTTAAATATCTTTCTTTGTTTTGATACAATGTACTTGTCTTTCTTAAGAAAACAAACCAAAAAAAAAAAAATCCATTCAATACATCTTTTAATGTATTTCTCAAACAAAATAAAAGAAAAAAATCCCTCTCCCAACCCATCTGTCAACAATCTCAACTACTCAATGGGGACCCAAGAAACTCCACATCCTGGCAAACTCTCTTCGCTATGTTAGCACCCTCTTTTTTTTTTTCTTTTTTTTCGGTTCTGTGCCTTTGATATGAAATGGACCAGCCACCCACCCATTATGCCAAATTCGAACCAAAAGAAACTAACCAGAACTTTCCATTACAATTCGTTTCCATCAATGATTTTTTTTTTTCTCTTGTCTCTCAATTCTTGTTACTAAGGTAAATTTTCTGGGTTTCCAGACCCACATATGTTCTTCGTACTGGGAAGAAGTTGTGGCGTCACAACGTTGTTTGGCCAGGCACGGTGGGGCCTGAGGTGGCGGCTAAATCACTGAAAAGAATTGAAATTGTTAATTTAAATAAAGCGAAGGGTAAAATCGCTCTTTTACTATTAAAAGAATATCATAACTGAGCCCTGTTGATTTAAATTATATATATATAGCTAAATCAGATGGAAGAAAAAGAAAGAAAAAAAAAATTAAAGAATCCAAACGTTAAGGAAAAAGAAAAAAAATCCAGTACACCTAGTGGGATTTCAGAAAACCCAATCGTATTTTCGTTTTATCTTAAAACCAAACCGTCTAATATCAAGGTGGGGAAAAATATATTTACAAAAGAAAAAAAAATCTAACAGAAGTACTTAAAAAAAATAAAACATATTCAAGATGGGTCATCCACATCCTTCTTCGTCTATCACAATTGCAGAAAATTAACAAAACCCATCCGAAAAAAGAAAAAAAAAAAACAAAATCTCATCGAATGAAAATGAATACCCGAGAGAATCTCTGAGAACTGCACACAGGGAGGGAGGGAGAGAGGGATAGTCAGAGGATTCAACGGGTGTGAGAAAGCTAGAAGGAGTGATTCAAAGGAGAATCTGCAACGTTTTTTCTTTTTTCTTTTTTTAATTTCTCTGTCAATCTTGTTTATTGCTTCTTCTGCTTCTTCTTCCTTTTTTTTTGGTTTATTTGTTGTGGGTTCTGTTTCAGTTACTTATACTTTTTGCAGAGAGAACAGAAGAAGAATAGAAAGGACAACCGGACAAGGACAAGCGAACGCAGCCACATCGGGTTAGGACTCTGGCAGTAAATAATTATTTATTCATTATCACGTGGAGATTTACGCCCCAATAAAATGAAGATTAGAGAGAGGAAGTAAGCATGTTAGCGTGCGTCATCTGTACACTAATTTTTAGGACTTTGAATTAAAGAAGGCTTGTGGGTCTCATCGAGGAGGAGGAGGAGGAGGAGGAGGAAGAGGAGGTAGTGGCGGGCCGTGGTGGCCGGCCCGCCCTGGTGTGGTGGTAGGGGTGGGCTCGGTGGTCTTTTTACACAAGTCTCACCTTAGACGGCATTTTATGTTGTTGATGGACACGAAGCTTTTCTTGCCAAGATTGTAGGCCCCATCTAACCTCGTTTCAGTGTCTGTTCCTATGTCGGGCAAGGAGACCAAACTCTTGATATTTCTGGCTTAAAGCTTTGAATAATGTTATAAAAAAGAAAAGAAAAGAAATGTTACATGTGTGGTGACCAGGTTCAGCAACTATGCTCTTAAAACATTTACACCAAAACTACACCCATTTGGCTGATTAATGCACCCTAAAAAGAATTTCTGGCTGATAAAAATCTTACAAATTTAAATTAATTAATAAAAAAATAATGAGTCTGTTATTACTCTATTTTAGATATAATAAAAGCTTCATTAAATTATGAATTATATAATAGAGAAATTATTTCTATTTTTATAAGTTTTATATTTTAAAAAAAAAATTAAACCCCAACATCTGAAAAAATAAATGTTTAAATTTGTAACGTTTGAATCTTCCATGAGCTCACTCTATTGTAATTTGGGCGTGCTTGAGAATGCAAAGTGTCCGGATGCCTTCAGGCCCAATTTGTATTTTTGGGTTCGTTGGCCCTGTAATCAGCTTTTGGTGGGGCACAATGGTAATTGTCTGAAGAACACGTTGAAATGGGATTCCACCATGTAGGATGTGTATGTAGATGTGGTTAGTGGAATTCGACTTTTCTCAAGTGCATTTTAACTCAATGGGTCGGGTTGATAGAATCTCGTTCCCTGACATCAAATGAACAACCAGCCCGTTTCAGTCATCTGGACTCTGGAGGGGCTAAAACAGAAATAAAAGATAAAGGCAGCCTTCCAGATTGCCAGGCTGCGGCCTGGGCTTATGTTTGGCGTTAATGGATCTCGGCCGGAAAAAAAAGAAAGAGAAAAAGAAAAAGAAAAAATTTTGACCATAACATAACAACTATTGTCTAAAACGATCATTTTCTTCTCTTCTAAATTGTCCAAAAGCATAATTGGATTGGTTTCTAATTTGTTTTACAAAAACTTCTACAAAGCATGATTTTAAGCTCTCAAACAATCGACTACTACATTAAAAATGCAATAGAAAATAACAAGATGCCTCAATGGCAACAAACATGGTAAGTTTTGTTTGTGAATATGCAATACATTCTACCATATTCACTCGAAACTGTACGTAGTAGTAGTGGTTTTTAGAGATGGAACAGTTTGTTATCCTACAGATTTTACCTGCCCACTGCCAAAGGCTCCAAAGTAAATAAAATTAAATTGGGCGTCTCAGTCCAGCACTGCAGTAGCCTCCCCAAAGTAGCCCAGGAAAGCAACACAGTCACGTGCCAAAAAAGAAACTTTCCACTGGAAAAACAAAGTACAAAACACTGACCACCAATGACTGGGTGTATCTCTCCAATTGTGTGCTCTCCCAGATTCTAACCCAGGCCAGACAGACAGACAGACAGACTCTGACACAACTCGATTCCCGAGAGAGAGAGAAAAAGTAACTCCCGTCTTAGATTCTACTCCCGGCAACCTGCAAAAAATGATGGAATCCAAGAAATTGGCGGCTCTGGTCTCTTCTCTTGTCTCTCAAGTTCTGCTCCTGCTTCTCCTTCGCCTCTTTACATCCTCCACTCCTCTGTCTCTTGCCTCCCATTGTTACAATTCCAATTTCTTATTCAATTCCACTTACTATTCAAGCCTTTTTCCTCTCATTCGCCACTTCCTCTCCTCACAAGACATCGCTGCTTCCTTATCTCTTCTCCCGATTTCCAGAAAACGGAAGCGAACCCATTTTCCGGAATCGGATTCTGAGCCGACCCATGAATACGGAGACAACGGACACGGACATCGACTCAGTGAGTTTGACCTAGCCGCTCGTAATCCTGACTCATTTAAGAACTCCTTCAAAATGAACTCTTCAACCTTTGAATGGCTGGCTGGCTTGCTCGAACCGTTGCTAGACTGCCGTGATCCGATTGGGTCACGGATCAATCTCTCTGCAGAGCTCCGGCTGGGTATTGGTCTGTTTAGGCTGGCCACGGGGTCAAATTACCCTGAAATCGCTTACCGATTTGGTGTTTCCGAGTCGGTGACTCGGTTTTGTGCCAAGCAATTGTGTCGTGTTCTATGCACTAATTTTCGCTTTTGGGTCGCGTTTCCAACCCCTGCCGAGTTGGAATTGGTGTCAAGAGATTTTGAGGCCCATACTGGATTGCCCAATTGTTGCGGGGTGATAGATTGCACTAGATTCAAAATTTCTCGACAAGCTGATTGCCTGTTGGCATCACAAGAAACAATTCATGATGACAGTGTTGCAGCTCAAATTGTAGTTGATTCATCTTCAAGGATTTTGAGCATTGTTGCTGGATTTCGTGGAGACAAAGGCGATTATAGGATCCTTAAATCAACGACTTTGTATAGAGACATTGAAGAAGGGAGGCTGTTGAGTTCAAATCCGGTTATTGTCAATGGCGTGGCTATAAATCAGTATCTGATTGGAGATGAAGAATATCCTTTGCTTCCTTGGTTAATGGTACCATTTCAGGACGATATGTCAGGATCATGTGAGGAGCAATTCAATGCTGCTAATGATTCGATGTGTGTTTCTGCCCTTAGAACCATCAGTAGTTTGAAGAGCTGGGGTGTTCTGAGTAAGCCAATCCAAGAAGAGTTTAAGACTGCAGTTGCCTTTATAGGTGCATGTTCAATTCTCCACAATGCTTTACTAATGAGAGAGGACGATTCTGCATTGCTTGATGTAGAAGATTATGCTATTTATGGTCAAGGTTCTCAGCACTGCGGAGATAGTATGGTGGAGGAGAATTTGATTGACAGTAAGGCTTCTGGCATAAGAAACGCACTGGCTACGAAAGTGAGAGGCTTTCGTACATGTTGAGGATCTTTTTGTGATGTAATGGCCACATTGTAAAGAGCTCACTTAATTGCTCATTGACCCAATTCCGTCAGGAGTTGTTCAGCTCAACATTTTTTTCAGGTAGAAATTGAAAATTTTTTACCACACCAGTAATAAATTTTATTCGAGGAAATGATACTCTGCCACTTACAAGTTACGACTTTGGGTCCCTGGGACTTATTGTTCCTTTTGCATGTCGTCTTTTCAAGAAGTACAGAGTTAAATCTTTCTTGAAACTGGTGTAATGCAGCGTAGGGATTTCTTCTCTTCAAGGATTAGATGTTATCTTTTGTACATTATTAGTTCTTCTACTCCACTTTTCAGTCCGCCAAAATAACATTCGTTTTATTTGAGTTAGCAATAATTAAGACACAGCTACATAAATTTGAGTCTTTCTTATATTTTTGTAGTGTGGGAGTCTCGTGTAACTAGAACGCCCTTGTTTAAGTTTGCAGTGAGCTCTTGAACTGTCCTGGGAATGATAGGAGTTGAAGTTATAAAATGGTGGAAGATAGAAAAGAGAAGAGAAATCGATTCCCATATCTTAATGTTCTCTTACCTGGTCATATCTTTCGTAAGATTGTATAAAAGGGGTCATTTGGACTCCTCCTCAGTTGAGGGGAATTTAGGTTGTAAATCTGTATTACTCTAGTCACTTTCCTTTACTCATCTGCGGGGCTAACGTTTGAGAAGAATTGCTTATGCATTGATTATCAACTAACGGATGACTGAAATTAGTTTCAGTACAATTTCTTGATGCATTAATTTGTTTAGAACCACCAATGCTTGATTCTATGCCGTGGAAGGAGCCCTGTGTAGACCCATAATGGCAGTCATCATCCGACTACTTGCAACCCCGTTTTGTTTTGGGCTGCGGACTGAAGATTGACTTAATGATTTCTGTCCTTCGTTTTCCAGCAGGCAATGTTCATACACTTACAGAGTGACCGAACTGTACTGAAGATCAAGGGAGAATCAGGAGGTCCCTATTTTCAATCCAAATTTAGTCAGAAAGCTCCTCGTGTACTGACAAACAATGAAAGGTGCAGCAACTTTTAAAGAGTATCCCCCAATTTGAGTTTTTTACATTCTTCTCTCGGGGAGGTCCTTCAGTCCGTCCTTGTAAGTCTCCTTTTCATAGCCAGACACGGCCATGTTAGGAAGCTATACATCACGGCAACAGAACCTGATAAAGTGTAGCTTTCTGCAGTTCCATGACTCTTTTGCATCCTTGCATCTACTGGCAGTTTCTGGCATGCATCTTTCTGCACTGTTTTTTCATTCTTGCGAAATTCAGCAAGCAGACTTCTTTTTATTGTTACCAATCACGATTGATTGTGATCCTGTCCTCATTGAATATGCAATGATGGAGAATAAATGCGGGTTGCAATCTAGAGACCATGTGGAGTTCGGAGGAAATGTGGAATAATCACCCTAAAATTTGGCACAATTTCAACTAATTAGCAGCCATGGAAATGCGAGGATTCCTCTCTTATTGTGTGAAACACCCTTGACGCCATCACATCACGTATGGTAGTACATCTTTTGGCAATCATAGTGCAAGAGTGTCGTTCTAACATTCTTATGAGATTGCGAATATATTTTGTTTGACAGAGAACTAGATTGCCATGTCTCATTGCTAATAAGCACTGTTGTCACCTACGGACCAAAAGGGATCCAACCAAAATTTACATGTAAAAATTTATTTATGTGTTTATATATATTTATTTATAATTGTTGGGTTTAAAGGCGCACATATCTCTCACATTAATTTCTTACAAAACGATTTGCCTTTGATGCGTTCATCACGAACGAGTGCAGATGTTTAATTTAGTGTGGAGGAGAAGCAAATGTAGCTAGAAAAAGATCATTTACCTTCTGATACAGGGAAGCCCTCCATCAGAGCCACGGCATCCCGAGAGATTAATGCAAAGACATTGAATGAACACAGGAGATGAACAGGTAAAGCATGAATAATAATTATTCTCCCCCTCCAATTATTTGAATACAATCAATTGAAAGGGTTGGTGAAGCTGGTTTTTTTTTTTATTTTTGGCTGTTTTTTTTTTTTTTTCATTGAGGACAAAGAAAGAGAAGCCAAGGTTGGTATCCTTAATTTTGTGTGGGACCATAGCTGTCTCAATCCTTTTGGAATCCACGCTTAACTCGGCTTTTTCTCTGTTGACGGTAGTTAGCCTTCAGAGTTTGACCTCGAGCAAGCAACACTTTTCTCGCCAAACAATGTTGACGCTCTCTCCCTAACAAACAAAAGAATTTTCTATAACTCAAATTTCCCCCAATGATTGCAGTGGATTATATTATCCACGCCATTACCTTGAATAAATTTTTTTATTTTGATAGCGTAACAAAAATCAAGAACCACCCAAAAAAATAAAAAATAAAAAGAACATATCCTATCGGTTCCATGTGAACATATGTAATTAAAAAATGTTGTCAATATAGTTTAATTTATGGCAGCATATGCGAGAATGGATGAGATTAAAGGAGAAAAGAATGAATGGGCATTAAATTTCTTGAAAAGTAGAATTTTTTATAAATTATTGTGCCACCTTGTTACGAGCAAGTAGTTATACCTAAAGGGGTGCATGGATGACATAACCTTTAAAATAATATTCGGTAGGTTATATTAAATCATTAAATTTCTCTCATCACCTAACTTACTGGGATCAGAAGGTGAAATTTTTCTTTACAGGAGAGTCCTAAAGCTAACTTTTAAAAAAATTCAAATGTGACATAAACATAAACATAAACATCTAAGGGAAAAAAAAAAAAAAAAGGAAAAGAAAAAAGACATTGGCGAAGTTTGAAAGTTCTTTTTTAAAATAAATGTATTTCGAATGGAGGTGTGGTCAATGGCAGCCGCCCCAACCACTCCTTTGGGTATGAACGGCTGGGCCTACTCTCCTTCGGCCACTTTACCAACCGTTTACCAACTTTCTCTTTGACCCGCAAGGAATAGGTGAGCCTCGCCACATTTTCTGCACTCCCCCGTGTCACTTTTTCATTTTTATCTTTTTTTTTTAATTTATTCTCTTGGGATCTATTATAAGGTTCATGTGATAATAATTATCGTTATATATATATATATATAAATTAAAACTTAATATCTTAAAAATTAATATTTAAATTCTCAAATACTAAAATGTCCCTCAGTGACAATTTTTAAAATTTATTTGTTCCAAATATATATATATATATGCGCGCGCGCTATTATGTTCTCATTATTTTCTTTATTGGTGGACAATATGGCTATGTGTCGCTGTTACCACTCACCAAGTGACGTCGAAACGACGTCATTACGCAATAAGCTTCAACAACTTCGAACATCAGAACTATTCATAAAAGAAATTCAGAGAATCAGAACTAAAATCCCAAAAAAAAAAAAAAAAACTCACCTAGACCTCACCAACCCCCGCCTGGTACACTCCGGTTCAAACCGGACTCCCACTACCAATATATACCTCCTACACTCGCCATTTCCAATTCAGGCTAAGGTGAGAAATTCAATCAAAGCTGCCCCAACGCCCATCATAGAGAGAAAGAGGAGAAAAAAAGAAAAGACACAAGAAAGAAAGAAAGAAAGAAAGATAAAGAAATAGAATCAATGGCTGCCAATGGAGAAGAACAGCAAAACCAGTCAAGCAGGCACCAAGAAGTTGGCCACAAGAGCCTCTTGCAAAGTGATGCTCTTTACCAGGTAATTAAAACCCCCGGATTCTCTTCTCTTGCTCTTCCTGTTCTTTTTCCCTATTTAACATCTCTTTATTTTTCGTGTTTGGGTTTTTTGTAGTATATCCTAGAGACTAGTGTTTACCCAAGAGAGCCTGAATCCATGAAGGAGCTAAGGGAATTGACTGCCAAGCATCCTTGGTATGTTTAATCGATCCAAGATTTTAGCTTGCATATCTATGGACATTCATTTGTACAGATCCATAATACGTACTTTGCATAAAATTTAACATGTTTATTGACCTGTTTTATTGATAAATAAAAGTGTATTTGAATGACGCATGGATCACCAGGAACATCATGACTACATCAGCCGATGAAGGGCAATTCTTGAACATGCTTTTGAAGCTTATCAATGCCAAGAACACCATGGAGATTGGTGTCTACACTGGCTATTCTCTCTTGGCCACTGCCCTTGCTCTTCCTGATGATGGAAAGGTCAAAAACCCAAAAATTGATATGCACCCAAAAATGATATGTGGATTGATTATCGGAAGATTAAGAATGTAATAACACCTAGTGCCTTGTGTGGTTATTTCAGATCTTGGCCATGGACATAAACAAGGAAAACTATGAGTTGGGTCTGCCAGTAATCCAGAAAGCTGGTGTTGCCCACAAGATTGATTTCAGGGAAGGTCCTGCTTTGCCAGTCCTTGACCAAATGATCGAAGATGTAAGAATACAGCATTTTCTAAAGTTTATGGGTTGAGTTTAAATGTTAAAGATAGGATCTTGAAATTTCAATTGAATTTTTTATTTTTATTTTTAAGGTGTGTGTGTGGGGGGGGGTAAAACTAAAGATGCCAACTTGAATACTCTCACGATACATTTTCTACATCTGACCCATTCTGTATGGTGAATCCCAGGAAAAGTTTCATGGAACATTTGACTTCATCTTCGTGGACGCTGATAAGGACAACTACATAAACTACCACAAAAGGCTGATTGAGCTTGTGAAAGTAGGAGGGGTGATCGGGTACGACAACACCCTATGGAATGGATCTGTGGTGGCACCACCAGATGCACCGCTGAGGAAGTATGTAAGGTACTATAGGGACTTTGTGTTGGAGCTCAATAAGGCGCTCGCTGCGGACCCAAGGATTGAGATCTGCATGCTTCCGGTTGGTGACGGGATCACTATCTGCCGTCGGATCAAATGATCGGCTGAAGTGGGCAAACATTTAATGTTTTCAACCATACAGAAGAGGCCACGAGTGGGTTGGGCGATATCCATTAATTAGTTATTTTAAACCTTCTACTTTTTTATTTCCACGACCATAACCCGTGTCACATATTTGTACTCTTGACGTGGATATTGCTTAATGATTGAGAAATTCCATTTCTAAATTTCCATACGACTGAAAAATTAAAAAATAAAAATTCAGTCTCTTCCTGTTTTGTTGATCCAAAACAAATGAACACAATCCCTTTTATATGCATTTGGTATTACTTATTATTGTTCAATCACGGGGCTCAATTATTTGTTGAAACCAATTAGCTAAAATAATTAATTATGTGGAAAAAAGTTTTTGAGGAAAAAAGAAAAAAAGAAAAAGAATACCCCACATGAGACTCAATTTTGAAACTCCAATAACTTGTAGGACTAATTTTCAGAAAGTTTTGAGATCAATTTCTTGGTATAATACGATGAGAAAATATAATTAAAGTACAGTTATTTATAGGATATCCTAGAATAATCGACAAAGTATATATCATTATCAGAAAACACAATCTAGTTAGGTGCAACCGATAATTGACCCCATTTTAACTTGGCGTAAGCAATGAGATATCTTACTACCGAGACATTGTGGGTTATGGGTCCCCATCCAAAGATAAAATACTAAATCGAAAAGTATGTGAGGCCGGCGGTGTGGGTACGGACATGACTTTGTCAAAAAAAAAAAAAAAAAAACATTGGTAGATTGGCTCCACCAACCAACCCACTCAAAAAATATTCCTTGTTTTCTAAGGCAAAAAGATGCCGTCTTGTTTAATGTCTCGCCCAATATTTTTCTGGCTCTCAAATCCAACGGATGTAATCAGGAGGGAAAGCTAGAAAAAGAAAGCAATATATGGACGTCTCTCCATGTTCTTGACGCTGATGGGTCTATCTTATCTGTCACAAGTGTCGGAGGTGCTTGTTGATATTGCTTCGATGAAACGATTGTATTAATTTGATGAACAAAAATGTCATGGACGATTGACATTGGAGACCCCCCCTGGTAGCACTTCATGAGTTGCATTTTTATAATAAACGCAAGGTGGTGATAATACTTGACCTAATACCAAATTTTATTTTATTTTATTTTATTTTATTTTTTAAAATGTTACATTTATGAAGTCAGACGTAAGATGTTATGTTAATCCGCACCAGAGTGCCTCGAAAGTTAAATCAAAACAAATAAAGGAAAGGTCTCTTGTTGTGTGTGATTAGTATGCAAGGAAGAGATGGAGTTGATGGAGGGTGGAAATAAAACATGTGAAAAAGCTAAATCTTCGCATTTTGATTTTCTCAATTTAATAGTTCAATCAGAAAAACCAATCAATGTAGGTTAGGTTAAATCATACTTCGGCCATAATTCTCAACAATAAGTTTATAGGTTCTATTTTTTATTTTTTATTTTTTAACGTCACAACTCACAACCAACTTTGCAAACAGTGAAGAGGTGGACTCTAAAAGTTACTTTTCTCAGTTTCCACGTGATTGTGAGTTAGAGGCCGAAAAAGTTACCTAAACCCAATAAAATTACCCAAAAAAGTTAAGAGGCCAGAGGTTTTCTGTCGTACGGGCCATAAGCCCTTATCTCTTTCCTCAAAACAAATATATATATATATCTAGAAAGAAAAAAGAGACAGAGAGAGAGAGAGAGAGAGAGAGAGAGAGAGAGAGAGAGAGAGAGCTGTCTCTTATACACATCTAGATGTGTATAAGAGACAGGAGTGGGCCCCTGTGATATCAGCTTGTCTAGCTCGCTCAAGGATGTCCCAAAAGGGCTCTCCTTAGCCATGGGCCAATTGTTGTATGCTTCTCGGAAAAACCTCCATTGACCAACCGATGGATTCTCTCCCAATCACTTCAGCGCCTGCCCCCTGCCATACGAATGTCATAAGTTTTCTCTCTCTCCTCTCCCCTCTCTCTCTCTCTCTCTCTCTCTCTCCTCTCTCTTATACACATCTAGATGTGTATAAGAGACAGGGCCATAAGCCCTTATCTCTTTCCTCAAAACAAATATATATATATATATCTAGAAAGAAAAAAGAGACAGAGAGAGAGAGAGAGAGAGAGAGAGAGAGAGAGAGAGAGAGAGAGGAGAGAGGAGAGATAGAAAACTTATGACATTCGTATGGCAGGGGCCAGGCCCTGAAGTTATTGGGAGAGAATCCATCGGTTGGTCAATGGAGGTTTTTCCGAGAAGCATACAACAATTGGCCCATGGCTAAGGAGAGCCCTTTTGGGACATCCTTGAGCGAGCTAGACAAGCTGATATCACAGGGGCCCACTCTAAAGCACTCATGCAATATCTCTGAAGCAAGTGACTGTCCCTTTGTTCTCGGTTTGGGGCTCGAATATTCCAATGCTCTACTTTTAATTAATATGATGGCCACTTCAAATATATATATGTTTAAAAAGGTACTTGCTCATTATAATTGCATATTACATAGCTTTCCCGGAAAACCTCTCCAACTCGTGAAATCTATCCGCTCATGTCATGTCATGTCATGTATCCCAACTATAGACGATCATCATTAAAAGATTTTACCTCATTTTCCAATTTTGCTTTTCATTTCTTCGAAGCATAAAACAACTTTTCTTAAGGGAAAGCAGAGAACCAGAAGCCCTTCTCAAATTTGGAGTAACCAAAAAGTTCTCAACGAATCCAAACACCTACGTCGGCAGAGTTCCATACTCGCTTATTCCCTCAGAAATCGCGTTTCTCGCAGGCCATGTTCCCAGTCCAAGAAAGACGATGCATTGGCAATTGGATTCAGGTTTCGCTTCTTTGTTGGGCTCGCCTGGAGTCTGCCCTCGCCACCCTTGGTCAATGTTCTAGTAACACACGAATCACACCAACCATTGGCTCCGTGGCACTCACTGGTAAGTTGTCTAGCACTTGCCAACAAGGGAACTCTCCAGTAACCCCTGATATGTTCGAGCACTCGTTTGTTGAAAACATCCTATATGCACGAGGAACGCTACTGTACTGTTTGCTCACCCTGAATATCCTGATTTAATAGCACAACCTGTCATTCGGTGGGTTAAAAAATTCCTACCCACAGTATTTTAACTTTTTAGCATCCATCTTCACACTTGCGCGTGAATAAGCGTAGAAACATATGGTTAAATAACACCCTTGCCCTAAACACCACCCAAATCACAAGCATCCGGTGCAAAAGTTGTCCAACTCACACCTTGATTGAAAATAATAGACAACATAACCCAGAAAAAAATAAAGCACATGTCAAAGCAACAAGATGGGGAGTGCATATTCATATTGATTCACCCAATTTAGCCGTGCAAATAAGAGAATCTATCAAGTATCAACATTCCGATAAGGGAATGCCATTATAAGTCAAATGTTCAGAGGTGTTCTCTCGCCTGCCCAAACAACTAGCAATATGCAACCTAAACACCCATTCAACACAATCTCAGACTGAATGGAAAACAATATGACAAACTTCAAAATTAGTCGTGTTATAACAAAGGTAAGGGAGAAAACTGCCCTCCAAATGAACCCTCCCCGTCAAGAAGCTAAATTGAAGCCAACAACCAATCAACCATGTAACTACGATCCCTCAGAAAGGGTAACATGGAATAGAGAAGTGGCTCCCAATTTCAAACCTAGCTTTAACCAGTTTCCGTCATAAAGCCTTACAAATGGCAATACCAAGAAAATCACTGTAGGAACATGTAGTCAACCAATAAAAATAAAACAATAAAAAGATGCTGAGATTTCTAAAATAGGAAGAAAAAACAGCTTCATGTTGATCAGAAACAGAAGATTCCTGTAACATCAAACTTCTGAAGAGTCAAACCAAAAAAACCCAAATTAAAAAAAAAAAAAAAAAGAAAGCCGCCAATAATATGGTCAAACAAACTTGTAGAATGCAGCCCCATGATATAATGACATTCTTTCATTGAAGACCTTAATGAATCAAATTCAATATGTACAAACCATATAAAACGGTTGTACGGAACCAATCAACACATGAAAACAAAGAAGGTTAAACAGTGTAGAATTAGGCCATACAATATGAATAACAGAACCAAACAGTAATCACAATGCGTTCTCAGCATACACTACATCGCAAAATAGCGCACTTGATCCAATGTTCGACTCAATTATAACCATTAACTAATCCCCATAACAAAACCGAGAAAATTTTAACAATCAGGACGTCTGAAAATTGAGGAAATCCTTGATAAACCAAAAAGTAAATAAAAACAAAGTAAGATTTGAATTGCAAAACACCAGAATTTCAATAAGATCAAAGCCTTTTCCAGAAGTACATAAGACTCAACGGTAACTCTTCTGGAACCTGGCTCGCGCACCACGACCGCCAAACTTCTTGGGCTCGCAGCGCCTGGGATCGGCGACGAGGAGGGTCCTGTCGTACCTGACCAAGATGTCCTTGATCTCCTTCTTGCTCTGCTCGTCGACGTACTTCTGGTAGAAGGCGACGAGAGCCTTGGCGATGCTCTGGCGGATGGCGTAGATCTGGGAGGTATGACCACCGCCCTTCACGCGGATGCGCATGTCGACTCCGGCAAAGCGCTGCCGGCCGAGGAGGAGGATCGGCTCCACGGCCTTGAAGCGGAGGATCTCAGGCTCCACAAGCTCGATTGGGCAGCCGTTGATCTTGATTAGGCCTCTACCGCGCTTGCAGTAGGTCACGGCCACAGCCGTCTTCTTCCGGCCGAAGCATTGCACTGACTCTACGGGTGGCGTTGCAGCCATTGTTAGCGTTATAGAGAGAGAGAGAGAGAGAGAGATGGTGGAAAAGTGAAATTTATATATGGGAAACTATGGTCTAGGTTTTGGCAACGACCTCGTTTAGTGTGTTTTTAGTTGGCGAGTCTAAACGACGCTGTTTAAGTGGCTAATGTGCCCTGAAATTATTATTTTTTTATATATATATATATATATATATATATATATATTTTTTATTTATTTATTTATTTTTGATCCATTTTGCAGTCAAAAAAATTAGTGCGCAGTGGGTCGGTAATCGTGGCGGGGACCTTCTTCCATATAGGTTCTATATGGACTGGGCTCAAGTGGAAAAGCGTTGGAATTTTTTATAGCTTTTATAGTTTTATTATAGGAATTGAGGGCCCAAAATAAATCAACACATAACTAAGCAGAAAATATTGTTTGAGGCCAACTTGCCCCCAATTGTATCATCCTAAAATATGCTTGAGATTAGGCATTTCTATTGCAATTGGCAACCATAACTTCCGTATTCTTATGTTGAGGAATTTTCAAATGTATTTAAATTTATCTATTTTAAATATATATATATATTTGCTAGTATTAAAAATTATTTTAAAGGTCAGATTCAAATGATTATCTATTTCAACTGTGAATTTTTTATTTTCTTTTTCTAATGTTGAGGTTTAGTGTTTCCAGTCTTCTTGTTCAACAATGGTTGTTGAATGCTGACTAGTCCAACTCCTTAAAATTAAAAGAAATAATAATAATAATTGCATCCTTTAGAACCAGAACATTATTTTTTGGAAAGCTACCAACTTGCAAGTCATTGCCAACGTTGGACATTTCTTCTGTTGTCCTCACTATTCTCGTCGTTCGGTTCACGAAAGCGTCGCATGTGGTGGTGGTAAATGACAGTTTTCATGGATTCCAATTCCATGAAGATGTCCAACACGGCAACGCCAAGCAATTTTGGCATAAAGCGCTTCTGTTGATAGAGGCCTGGGCGGCTGGTCTTGGAATTTTCGGAGCTTGATCATTAGAACCACGTATGCAATTGTGTCTACTTGTCAGCGATCGAGATTTTAAATATAAATGTAAGGTGTATATATAAAAGTTTTATATTAGAAATATATAAATAATTTTAAATTTATTATTTATTTAAATTAATTCAATATAAAATGTGATTTTAAAATAAAAATAATACTTAACATAGACTCGTAAATTTAACTTTTTTTACATGATTAATCACATTCATCATCAAACTATTCATGGACCTTGTGATTTAGTTTGTATGGCCTTGAGCGTTACATTCTACGAAACATGCCTTGATCGTAACATTCCACGTACAAAAATGGGGCAAATTTCTTTCTGTCTAGGTAAATATTAAATCGCTAGCTCGCCCTTGATCGTTGCATTCCACTGATAAAATTGTTCTGCCTAGTAAATTAAATCACACGGGACAGTCTCTCTGCTAGTACAGCGAAAAATTGACTGTCCTCTGCCTCTGGCAAACAACTTTATACGACAGGACAATCAAAATCCTGCCTCGGTGCCTGTCAAACTCTGCCTCGTTTCATTGTTTTTGATCTACTCGCTTCCTCTGGCTCAAAACGCAAAGCACCGGAAAGAAAGACACGAGGTCTCAATTGACAAGGGTAAAAAATGAAGGAGAAATACTGACCCCTTATTTTATATTATGTCCCAACAACCCCGCAGACGTAGCTAAAACTGACGAAGGAAAAGAAAGGGAGAGAAATACCGACCATTGTAAGATTGTGTGTCCTAAACCCCCCCCCCACCCACCCACTCAATAAAGCCATGGCAACTTCTGCAAGAGAAATGACTTCTACAATTCAGCAAATTAGATAAGCGATTGTAAAATTATAATCCAAAATTTAAATTATATTTATCCTTTAAAATTAGACATGAGATTTATATGTATAAGAAAAAGTTGGCTTGTGTATCTCGCAATGCACTAGGCCCCATATGTATATTTTTTAACATTGAAATAATTAATAATTAACCTGTTAGATGTTATTGAAGAAGAAGAAGAAGAGCACGGATTGGAGACATTGCAAGAAATACAAAGCTCCCTAATCTACATTTATTAAAAATTCTCCGAATTGGAGAGTGGGGGGAGGAGGATCGAGGGATCTCACCCCTAGAAGGCCCTTAGTCCCTACCTACCAACTTGCCTAGGGTGAGTTGGCCATAAATTAAAAGGATATAAAAGTTTTCTCGATTAAATTTTTATATTTTTTGTGACACAAATTGCCCCATGAATCGGTTCACAAAGTCCAAATCGGTGGGTTAACTTGCTTTATATTTAGCTTGAAAAAGGTTAAATAGTAATATTTAGGAGCAATTAAGAATATAAAGTAATTATAATTTAATTAATTTTATAAATAAAATTTATATAAAAAATAAAATAATATATATTTACGTTATTATCTATGTATTCTAAATTACTTACTCATGTGTACGTTACTTCATTTTATCTTCAAACTTTTTTGTTTTGACAAAAATCTGACGTATGGCAAGCGTTTCTGCCATCAATTTTGCGATATTTTTGACTATGCTTTCAAGTGGCAGCCTTTTTTTTCCACAGTATTTTTGTCAGAGTCAGAGCAAAACTTAATTTATGTGTGGTCAACAACATTAACAGGACATCACTGTCTGGACCCTTTACTTTCATTTTTTATTTTTTAAAAATAAAATAATAAATAAAATACTCTTATTTTCTCCCACTCCCATTTATAAAATGGAGAACAGTAATTATCAACATTTAATAACTTACTATATACACTACAATATTCTCTTGTTTTTAACTCTGTCCACTCACATTACATGCCGTTTTATTACAAAAAATAATCCGCCCTTGCGTCTCTGTCCATGGGTTCGCAGGAGAATAGCACCGTTGACGATCCGGTGACGCCTGCCGGCCGGCTATTCCTCCGGCCGGAGTTGGACACCATCATCCACTGTGCAATCGGGGTGAAAAACCAAATGGACATCGAAACTATTAAGTCCACTTTCAAGAACTCCCTCATGGCGAAGCATCCAAGATTCTGTAGCCTCCTCGTTCGTGACAAGCATAGAGTGGAGCACTGGAGAAGAACGGAGATCGACGTCGACCGGCATGTCATTATAGTAGAACCCACCAGCGCCGCCACCAGCACCGCGGGCGGCGATCACGATTCGGAAAGGATAGTTAACGACTATATAGCGGACTTAACAGTAAGTACCCCGCTCAGTAACGACAAGCCCTTGTGGGAAGTCCACATCTTGATTAAGCAGAAGTGCGCCGTACTTAGGATCCATCACGCCCTTGGGGATGGAATCTCGCTGATGTCGATGTTGCTAGCCAACTGCACGAAAGCGAATGATCCGGCGGCGGTGCCAACGGTTACCACTGGGAGCGGGAGGGATAGAGAGAGAGGATGGAGTGGAAGAAACTGGATAGGGATTCTGATGGGGTTTTTAAGGATGGTTTTTTTCAGTGTTATTTTCTGCTTGCAGTTTTGTTTGAGAAGTTTGTGGCTTCGTGACCAGAAGACGGCGATAGTCGGTGGTGCCGGGGTGGAGCTCTGGCCAAGGAAACTGGCTACTGCTAGGCTCCTGATTGAGGACATGAAGGCTGTCAAGAAGGCCGTTGCCAATTCAGTAAGTACATGAATACTAAAAAAAAAGTCTCGATCAATAATTAATTACCATTTAAGCTGGTCTAATTCTGTTTGTGTTTTGCATCTTCTATGTAGTTCATAAAATGTTGCATAATTTCAGCCGTGAATAATTGACACCTGTTTGATACTTAGATTTATTATTTTTTTGGTTGTCTATTTGGAGATTCAGTCGGTTGTAGAGTAAATGATAGATTGGTAGTCCTATCCCGACAAAGAAATGTTCCATAAATGGTCGACCTGCTTGAAGTCCACACCCATGTTCAGAGTAAGGTGGACACATATGCACTTTGTTGTTTTTTTTTTTATTCTTTCTTTCTTTTTGAAACTCTGATACGTATGCACCGGTGTTTAAGGTTGGATATGTATCAATGGAACATTTCTCCATTTTGTGGAAAAGTCAGATTTCCGATCTATTTTTATTGCCGTGCGATTTTTGGGTCGCTGTTTTGCTTTAGGATACCATCCATTGTCATGTAAGCATGGATAGTGATTTCTCCAAAGAATAAATGAGGAGTGTGTGGAAGGCTGTGTGTTTAATTTAAACACTGCGTAATCCAAAATTTTGGATTAGGTATTAACATCAACAATGGCTCTTAGCTTTTGACTTTGTTCACTAGACTTGCCCTCAGTTGGTGGCCCAGAATATCTTTTCTTGATCTTGAAGCCTGCATCTCAAGAAAGCAAAATTTTTATGCTTACTAGTAGATAAGTCCACTTGGCGGTAACTGAAGATTTGTCAAGCTAATTGAAAAGTCAAAAGTAGGACTGGAAACTAGGAGTAAGTTGGTGACAAGAAGTCTGTTCTGTTTCCAGTATGTAAATTGTGGTTTTTTCTATTTGGGTAAGATGTGGTCTACATGATAGCACATTTATGCATACAGGTGCCAACTGGGGAATTAGAAATACTAGGTTGAAATTTGGATTTTCCAATCACATTAATTGAGAAACAGTCGGGAATGGCTACAGTTTGTGATTGTTATATATCATGCCAATAATTGATTCAACATTGCACGCAGCTGTTTGATGGAGACTGTTTGCTAATGATGCAGACAATCAATGATGTTCTTTTTGGGGTAATATCATCCGGGCTATCAAGATATCTGGATCACCGAACACCGAAAGGTAACTACCATCTTCAAGATGCTTAATGATGCATTTCTTTAATTGGCATGAAGTATTTCTAAGTTCAGTCTCTATGTTAGCTCTACAAGATGGCCTTCAAATAACTGGTGTAGCTATGGTTAATTTAAGAGAACAACCAGGTCTGCAGGTCAGTTATACTCTGCTTTATCTACTGCTCTATGCTTTAAATCCATTAGTTATTTGAAATTGGACATCTTCTCAATATAGATGAAAATGATTGGCATGTTCAGGATCTGCCCGAACTAATGAAAAGCAATTCAGCATCGCAGTGGGGGAACAAGTTTGGCATCCTTCTCCTACCTATTTATTACCGCAAAGGTGAGGTTGATCCATTAGAACATGTGAAGAGAGCTAAGAAGATGATAGACAGGAAGAAACAAGCACTAGAGGCTCACTTCTCATACACAGTTGGGGACTTAATAATGTCCTGGTTGGGTTCCAAGGTAAGAATCACTTAATCTCAATCTCTGACTTCTTAAAAAACATAAATGAATAATTTGAGAGATTCTTACCTAAATCTGCTCCAGAATGTAATCATGATGGATAT
Organism: Kandelia obovata; assembly: GCA_021464305.1. NCBI lineage: Eukaryota > Viridiplantae > Streptophyta > Magnoliopsida > Malpighiales > Rhizophoraceae > Kandelia > Kandelia obovata. Next base: position 3,844,154 of record CM038476.1, read on the forward strand.
AAATCAGATTGTGATATCATATGAATATGATGATGAACTGGTTGCACTTGATAATTTTTCTTTCGACAGTCCCATGGACAATTCCATCATCTCTGTATTGCAGGCTGCTTGCTGGCTTAATTACAGGGTGATTTGTAATACCACCTTTACAATATCAAATATGGTTGGGCCAAAAGAGGAGGTTACCATAGGAGGCAACCCCATAACATTCCTGAGGGTCACTACATCTGCGATACCCCATGTACAGTCTCTGAACTAAAAATTTCAAAAAAGAAAAAAAAACTCTATAACATGTTACAAAATAACTAAAGTTAGTTTTGTTTTGTGGGTTGGAAATCTATAGGCAGTCACAATGCACATGGTGAGCTATGCTGGAAGAGCTGACATGCAAATCTTGGCTGCAAAAGACATCATCCCTGACCCAGAATTTCTTGCCCAATGTTTTGAAAATGCTTTGCGTGAAATGAAGGAGGCAGCTGCGTTATTTGCTTGAATTCTTCAGGGAACAGTTCTGTTCTTTATTGTTTTCTGATGATTAACAAATCGTCGATTTACAGACTAAAATTGATGTGTTACCATTTTTTTTTACTTTCCTTTTGGGTACTACCTTGGTTATATAAGAATAAAGAGATACGTTCTCACCACCATAAATGGGAAGTTCCACCCAGTTTGCGAGTAATCATATGAAATGAAGCACTTTGACTCTTATAATCTAAAAAATGCCAGAGCCTTCTGTCGGCCGCCATGTCCTTATTATTTCCTAGTAAGAACTCAATTGGGTACTTTCTTGCGTTCTAGGCAATAAGATTAGCCCAGAAACTCGCCGTATACTACCACTTCTTGTCGATACACCTAACCAGTGACCGACTGGAAGTGGAAGATAGGCTCTTCATGCTGGGACGAGAGCTGGGACAAGTCATCTTGCGAGCATCCGCAGCCGCAGTAGCAGTGGGCATTTGCTGGTGACTTTCTTTATCTACCTCTATTTACAGACCTCGGCCCAGAGGTAAATGTACAGAAAGTATCAGTGGTCCAATACATTATTGGGCCTAGCTAGACCAACTCGTTTCAACAAGGCCCGGTCAACATTCAGTTAATACGATTGAAATCCGGGCCAAAAAAATATTAGATCAAATAACTAAATTAAATCCTTAAAAAAAAAACATATATATATATATATATTGTGTAAAATAATTTTTTGTGACAAAAAAATATATAAAAAATGTATTATGATCATTACACATACAGACTAAGAATTTCTATGAAAAAAAAGTCTACCACTTAAATACTTTTAATTCAAATATCCTTATTTTAATCTTAATTTTAATATTAATATATTTTAAAATTCATAATTATATCTTAAATATATGAAAAAAATTTATTAAAGTGAGTATAGTATAAATTTAAATTTAAATAAATATAAAAAATATCTAATTATTAATTAAATTATTATTTTAAATACTTGCATAAAATATAATTTACTCATGACCAGTATTATATGTTAATATTTGTGTGCTATTATTTTTAAGAAAATATTTAGTTATTTACCATAAACTAATGTAGGTATAATGTTATAGGTATAAAAATAAATAAATGAATGAATACAAATTATTAAAAGGAAAAACAAAATTGAACGGTTCTGGTCGCCCCCGCTATGCTTTGCCCTTATCCTCTGTACTATTTCCTTGGAAAACAGAAGCAGTGCGCGAGGGTGTTGCGTGTTCGTTGGTCACAGTGGGGGCGAAGTAAAAATGAAGATAGGAGTGGTGGGTGCGGTGCACAGAGCCCCTCATGCTACTACCTTCCCTCTTTGCCACATCAGAGCCAGCGTTAGATGTTTTCCTTCCACTGGTGCTCGGTTCTTTCTTTGCACTTATTCGTTTGTTCTTAAGCGGATTTTCAATTGTCATTATCATTTCGATGCGGCTACTAAGAGACTATCGCTTTATGTCAATGAATATTTTACTGGGTAGTGGTAGTTTTCATGTTTCCATAGTTTCCAAATGTTTAACGTTGGTCATCTTAAAAAGTTCCGTTGGGGGCTGGTGTCCAAGGAAATTGGATTTTTTTTTTTGGGGGGAGGGGAGAGGGGATGAAGAATGATAGGTTTGTTGAGATTTAAATTCCCGGTTGTTGTTTTGCGTGCACTAGGAGGCCCCCAATTGCCAAATTTCTTGGTGTAATACAAGCGATGCTCGACAATGTTTTTTGTTTGACTTCAACTAAAAATTTTGGAGCTTTACGTGGTTTTGAAACTCCAAATGCAGATCATATATCATTCATCAAGGATGTTGCTGCAGCTCAAGTTCCTCAAAATCTTGGTTGTTTGCTTAAAATGCTTCAAGCTAGAGGTATAATCATTGCAACTATATTGACTTATGTACTTAATTAATGCATCACTACATAGACAATCTTGGTATGCTGTTAGATGCGGAATTGTATGACTATGATTTTCGTTGTTAATTGTCGTGCACACTGTATTTTCAAGTTTGTGAGTTCAGTGGGTAGGATCAGTGTTTGACAATCTATTGTGACAGAATGACAAGTTCTGTTTCTTACTGAGTTCTCTACACTTGCCTTATCCATTGTGCTATTACTGTTTCTGTACTACTGGAATGCTCCTTAATTTTGTCTATTTCAGAAGTTCTCTCTTTTTGTCTATTCCCATGGAGATTCAATGACAAAGTGTATCATGATCCATAGAATGTGAAAAATCTATTTCATGCAATGCAGTTTCTGTTCTTCTTAATTTAAGTTGCCCAATATGATAAAAGCTTCTATACATTACAGGATCATTATTTGTAACTGTATGTCTGATTGACTTTGGGAATGCTTGGTCACAGGTGAAGCCATCATTTCTCCTGGCTCTAGGCAGGGGTTGGTCCCTCTAGCTATTCCATTGGCAGAAAATTTGTCAGGTTTGATCAACATTTTTGTTCATTAAACATACTCCATGAGCTGTTGCATTACTTGTTATATCATATGAAGAACTATGGGCACTTATTTTAGAACTTTCAGTTAAATCTAATGTGTGTTTGACCCATAGGTTCTGTAACTGCACTGCTACGGTGGCCAACAGCTCCACGAGGGTAAGAAAAGATATGTGTTATTCTTCTGGAGCGATCTGTTCGTGTAAGTGTGTATAAATGGCAGAGTTTACCTTGCTGTATTATCTTTGTGCAATTATTACTGTTCACACAGAATGGAGATGCCAGTTGTGGAAGTTCGCAAGCATGGGGTGTGGCTTTTGGCCAAGAATGTAATGTTTTGAACTCAAAGCACAATTAACATAGAATTCTATGATTTGTATGAGATTATCTTATGGGGGTAATATAACATAGAATTCTATGATTTGTATGAGATTACAGTCTTGTAGTCTACAAGTCAAATTAGGGGGTGTTAGTTTTGGGGGAGGGTATGATGGCTGGTGAATCATTCCTACACTTGTGATCATACTTTCTCAAAGCATCTGTTTTACTCTTGGGTGCAAAGCCAACTTATATTTTGCAACTCATGCAACACAGGTAAATCAATACATTCATAGAATTCTGGTAGAAGAGGATGCCAACAACTTCCATGAAAGTAATGGTGAACTCTTCCATGCTTCCTCAGAAGTTGGTAAGAATCTTTACAGAAGGGGTGATTTTGCTGAATCCAAAATTGCAAACCTTGACATGTATCTTTTAAAGAAGGTAAAGAAGAAATTTAGGTAGTTAAAAACATTTAGCCACTTGACTCCTTGTTATAGTTTGTATTTATTGCTTTTCTTTAAGGTTGGAATATTCCCTGACATTTTAGAGCATAAAGTTATGCGTCATTTCAAGCAACAGGACCATGTAAGTGTTTTCTTTAACTTTTTACTTTTTTCCAAGAAAATGTTACTGTCTTCGGTACCAGCCATCCTTGATAATTCTCCTCTGCTTTTGGATGTAAGGTTTCTGCAATGGTGACAGGAGAATTCTACACAAAGAAGGATCTATTTCCAGGATTTGGACGGCCTTTTGTCTTTTATGCAAAGATCTTGCAGAAGTTTGTACTTATCCAAGAACTTGCATATGATTTGAGCCAATTGCATTTTCCTGTTTCTCAAGAGAACCATTTCGATTGTCATATCTAGAGTTGGACGCACCTCAGAAGCTAAAGATGCTGCGAGGGTGGCTCTCAAATCACCATGGTGGACATTAGGTTGTCCATATTGGGTATTGGCTCTTACTAATGTTTATTATCTTTCATTAAATGCATTATCTCATCTTTTCTTGGTTCACCTATTTTTCTTGCATTCTGCAACAATCATGGTTTTAGGAGGCTGCTGAAGTTGCCCAATGGGACGATGAGCAAATTGAATATATTAAGGAGAAGGTGACTGAGGAGGGTAGACAAGAGGATTTGAAGAAAGGAAAGGCACCTGCCCAGGTACTAATTTGATTTTCTTTTCTGATAAAGTGGATACCGACCATAGAAACTATACTCAAATGAATTTTGCCGGGTGGCCTATTGGGTAGTATAAAATATAAATTCCCCACGCAGATTTCATTGGATGAAGCTGCTTTCTTGTTGGACTTGGCTTCCATTGAAGGGACCTGGGATGATGTTGTAGAGCGCATTTCTGAATGTTACAGGGAAGCTGGATTCAATGATATTGCTAGATTTGTTTTGTACAAAGATTGATAGTCAAGTGGGCGACTATCATGTTTCGTGATCTTTTGCTGTTATTACCATGTATAGGTTTCTATTTGTCTTCAGCTAGCTATTAAAGGGGGCAGCAGTTTGAGAAAGCGGCCTGTATCATACAAATACAGAGTTTTTGTCAAGCTTCTGGTTCAAGAAACATCTTATTCTCTCTATCTAAAAAATAAAGGGGAAGAAGAATAAAAGAGGCAATACGATGCCCACAGGTCATGACTCTCTCCAAGCATTGGTGTCTTTCTGCTTTGAGCCACACCATGCACCTGGGGGGTGCATACCAGGACATCTAGGTCGCTAATCATGATCTTTTTGACCCTTGTGAAAGTTTATATTTAAGGATCTTTCAACTTTCTTTTCTCCTTTTTAACTCTCCATTTTGGTGAAAACGCAAAGAAATGGTTAGCCTTTAATTAGTCACATTCTTGATTTTGATTTTTCATTATTATTTCTTTCGGGAAACTAGAAATAGAACTCGTTTTCACTTGTGCTTATAGACAACCCTCAAGTCAAGTCACGTTGGACATGATTACAAGGTTAATAATCCTGCGAGCACGGCAAGGCCACAACTGGGGATAATTGGATGTGGTTTTAGTGACACGGCCCACTAGTCTGTCGGTCTGCCCTAGCTGGGCTTGGAAAGTACGTTATGGCCCACCCTTGAATAGGACGAAACTTGGCCCTTAGATAAAGGGCTTGGGCTTAACTGGGCTTGGTCTGTCCGGCCCATAGAATAGAAAGGTCAATGGTTGACCTCTCTTTAGGCTTCCGTCAAAAGCTTCGATGCGAAGAACCAATCAGAAATTCCCACATCATAACATGAAGCAGCCCACCGCCTTCCTTCCATGTTGTTATGACGAGGAAGGCGGTGACGCCGAAAATATAAATAAATACCGGGAAAAACGAATAAAAAAAGAAGCTCAAAATACCAGAAACGCCCCTCTCTTCCTTTTTCCCCCTATCTCCGTCATCGATCGGAGTCGGTCTCCCAATCCAATTCTTCTTCAATACCCTAAAAATCCCCTCTATCCCGACTCGTCGAGTCAAGTCTCCCCGTACCGCGGGTAAGGACCATGGAGATCGCTTCATCCGCCGCGGTGCCGCCGCCACCACCACGGAACAACGAGGAGAATGGCGACGGGACGAATTCTCTGGTGACCTCGTCTTCTACGTCCTCCCTGTGGGTTTCCACGGCGTCGAATCGGGATCCGATTGACAAGGAGGAGAGTAGTGGAGCGGCGTCGGCGAGATACGAGGAAGAGGAGGAGGAGGAGGAGGAGGAAGATGTCTGCAGGATCTGTAGGAATCCGGGAGATGAAGATAATCCGTTGAGATATCCGTGTGCTTGTAGCGGAAGTATCAAGTTTGTTCACCAAGATTGCCTCCTCCAGTGGCTTAATCACAGCAATGCTCGCCAGTGCGAGGTCTCTCCCTCCCTCTCTCTCTCTCTCTCTTCTTTTTTTATGATTGTCTTTGGAGATGAAATGGGAATTTGATGTGTGCGGTGCGAATATTGGCACAAGAAATCGATGTGTTATGTGTCTCTAATTGTATGAAGCGTGGAACTGATACGGGGCATTAACATGCAAATTGATTCTTGTTAATTGTCAATTACTAAAATCTAAGTCTGCGTTCTATTCTCTAGTTAGTGGTAAATATGTCATGCTATGTTAAATTCAAGTTTGAGACTTATCAATTGCTGGAATGTGCAGTTCAGTTCATGGTATTTTGGAACCTACATGTCATTATTGTGTGCTTGGAAAGGTCTTAAAGGTAAAATATGGAGTGCATGATCTTCTGCTGAATGAATGGAACCCAGTATAGAAACAAAAATTGTGCCATTTCTTCTGTTCAAGAGAAATAGCATGCAGAAGTGCGATATTTAATGTCATGGTTTTTTAGCTTCAAGAATGTACATATTAGCTTAGCACATTAATTCTTCACATAGCAAAGTACAGCAATGCAGACAAAAGGAGGAAGTTATTTCCTCTATTATGCATAGTAGGTTATACCTGGCATACTATTTGGCGGACAATAGTATTTGTTCTGGCTTGGATTTGCTAGTATTTAACTGGATGTAATTCTTTGGTTTTTTTTCTGTTGTTTATTTGTTGAGCTTCTTATGCATTGCAGGTTTGCAAACATGCATTCTCTTTCTCACCAGTGTATGCTGAGGATGCCCCTGCAAGACTTCCTTTTCAGGAGTTTGTAGTTGGAATGGCAATGAAGGCTTGCCATGTCCTGCAATTCTTTTTGCGACTTAGTTTTGTGCTCTCTGTTTGGCTCCTGATTATACCCTTCATAACATTCTGGATATGGCGTTTGGCTTTTGTGAGGAGTTTTGTTGAAGCCCAGAGATTATTCTTAAGTCATGTCTCCACCACCATTATTCTTACTGATTGTCTGCATGGCTTCCTGCTTTCTGCGAGCATTGTTTTTATTTTTCTTGGTGCCACTTCTTTGAGAGATTACTTTAGGCACTTAAGGGAGCTTGGTGGACAAGATGCTGAGAGAGAAGATGAAGGGGAGAGAAATGGTGCCCGTGCTTTAAGACGACCTTTAGGACAAGCTAATAGAAATTTTGCTGTTGAAGCAAATGCTGAAGATGCTGATGGAGCTCAAGGAATTGTGGGAGCTGGTCAAATAATTAGAAGGAATGCAGAAAATGTTGCTGCCCGGTGGGAGATGCAGGCTGCTCGTCTTGAAGCTCATGTTGAACAGATGTTTGATGGTTTAGACGATGCTGATGGTGCAGAGGATGTTCCCTTTGACGAGCTTGTTGGGATGCAGGGCCCTGTTTTCCATTTAGTTGAAAATGCATTTACTGTGAGTTCATAATTCACTTCTCTTATTCCTTTCTCGTTATTCTCATTATTTCTATTGTAACATATTTTTTCCATGGTTTCTAAAATGATCATCTCTTAGAATTTTTTTGGTCCATTTATTTAAATTTTATATTTCTTGTTGGATCTCTTTCTTCTCCATTTTTACCCCTTCTTGAAACGTGGATATTGAACATAATTTCACCATGTGCATATTTTTCATCTATAAATAAATTTTTAGTTCGTTCATTGTTACAGTTGGTTTATGTATCAATGTTCAGGTCTACAATATAAAAGACCGAGCTAGTAAAATTGAGCTTCACTTTTTCATAAATTTATTTTTTCTGTGGTTTTATTCTTCTGCAGGTTCTGGCAAGCAATATGATATTCCTTGGTGTTGTGATCTTTGTGCCCTTTTCTTTGGGACGGATTATACTTTATTATATAGCATGGCTTGTCTCTTCTGCAAGTGGTCCAGTGTTGTCAACAGTTGTGCCAATTACGGATACTGCTCTCTCCTTAGCTAATATCACATTGAAGAATGCATTAACTGCTGTTACAAATTTGACATCTGAAGGCCAGGATGGGGGGCTTCTTGGAAAGGTTGCAGACATGCTAAAAGTAAATGCAAGTGGAGTAAGTGAAGTCTCTGGAAACATAAGCTCTCCACTTTCTGCAGACCTTTTAAATGTGGCAAGTATTGACACATCCCGGCTTTCTGATGTTGCAACTCTTGCTGTTGGATACATGTTTATATTCTCCCTCGTCTTCTTCTATCTTGGTGTTGTCGCATTGATTCGTTACACTAGGGGTGAGCCTTTGACCAGGGGGAGGTTCTATGGTATTGCTTCTATAGCAGAGACAATTCCTTCCCTGTTCAGGCAATTCTTGGCAGCAATGAGGCATTTGATGACTATGATCAAGGTTGCATTCCTTCTGGTGATTGAACTTGGGGTATTCCCTTTGATGTGTGGGTGGTGGCTAGATGTTTGTACCATAAGGATATTTGGAAGGACCATGGCTCAAAGAGTTCAGTTCTTTTCAATCTCTCCTTTAGCCAGCTCATTGGTCCATTGGTTTGTAGGAATTGTTTATATGCTCCAAATAAGCATCTTTGTCAGTCTTCTTCGAGGGGTATGGTTCTTAGCAACGTCATTATTATGGTAAATCTGGAAAGAAGTCCTGTGGTTCATTAAATAGATAATCTCATCTTCCTTTGTCATTTGCAGGTTCTGCGCAATGGAGTGCTCTATTTTTTGCGTGATCCAGCTGATCCAAACTATAACCCTTTCCGTGATTTAATTGATGATCCTGTGCACAAACATGCTCGCAGGGTTATGTTGTCTGTTGCAGTTTATGGAAGTTTAATTGTGATGCTGGTATTCTTGCCTGTCAAACTTGCCATGAGGATGGCACCCTCCATTTTCCCATTGGACATTTCGTACGATCATGTGCTCTGTTATTACTACTGTTTATATTCCCATGTCAATTTGTTGCCTTTGTTTGCTAAGTTAGTCTCACGTTTCTTTCAGGGTATCTGATCCGTTTACTGAAATTCCAGCTGACATGCTTCTCTTTCAAATCTGTATTCCATTTGCCATTGAGCATTTCAAACTGCGGACAACAATCAAGTCCCTTCTCCATTACTGGTTTACAGCAGTTGGATGGGCACTTGGTCTAACTGATTTTTTACTGCCCAGAGCAGAGGACAATGGTGGCCAGGACAACAGAAATGTGGAGCCTGGAAGGCAGGACATGGTGCAAGCGGCACAACCTGGTCAACAGGATAGGGCACTGGTGGCACTTGCTGCAAATGATCCAAACAGAGGCATTCTTCCAACAGGCAATTCTAATTCTGCAGAGGAGTATTATGGTGATGAACAATCTGATTCAGAGTAAGTTTTACAAGAGAAACACTTCAATCAGTATTAGTTATATGATTGTGTGAACATTGCTTTTGGCTTCACGTCATTGTAGCTGGACTTAATTATATTATTATGGTTGAAGATTTTTTTTCTCTCCAATTTTATGGTTTCTTAAAGATATGGGTGGAGCAATGTGAACCTTGTCCACTTGTGTGGAGAAGGGAAATGATGATGCAAATAGGTTATACTGGGGTTCTTGGTTGAATATGGTTATAATTGACACCTCACATTATGTGATTTGATCTTTTAGCAGGTTCAGCTTTGTTCTTCGTATTGTCCTGCTGCTGATAGTGGCTTGGATGACTCTTCTTATCGTCAATTCTGCCTTGATAGTTGTACCAATATCACTTGGGCGTGCCCTTTTCAATGCCATTCCTCTTCTCCCAATAACTCATGGCATTAAGTGCAATGGTAATATGGCTCATACATTGTTGTTAGTTATCTCTATGCTTCCTAAACTCAGATGAGATTGCTGATTCATTCTCTTTTTATATATTTTGTAGATCTATATGCTTTCATAATTGGAAGCTATGTCATTTGGACCAGCTTAGCTGGAGCTAGATATTCCATACAGCATATCAGAACAAAGAGGGCAGCTGTTTTGTGTGGCCAAATTTGGAAGTGGTGTGGCATTGCTCTCAAGAGCTCTGCACTGTTGTCTATATGGGTATGGTTCATAATGTTCTTCGTTTGGTCTTTCAATGTTTTCATTTAGTGAACGAGGTCACAATTTGCTGTATATATAGCAACCATTTAACATATTGTTATTACATTGCTACTCGTTTGCAGATTTTTGTCATTCCTGTGTTGATTGGGCTGCTCTTTGAGCTCTTGGTAATTGTTCCCATGCGGGTGCCTGTGGATGAAAGCCCAGTTTTCCTCCTATATCAGGACTGGGCATTGGGGCTTATCTTTCTTAAGATCTGGACCAGACTAGTAAGTCATCAAATTACATGGATTCTCTCTTGTTATGGTGGTTTTGATATGCATACAGAGAAGTTTGTCACCTGCTGTTCTTAGAAAGCAGTTGTAGCTGAAAAAGTAAACTATGAGCCCAGCACTGTGCTCCTTTTTCAGTGCTGAGAAAACTTGAGTTTAATATGGTGGAAAAAAACAATGGTGCTCGACCTTTTTTTTTTTTTGTAAGTACACTATGGGGGAAGAAAATATATGATCTGTTAATCCAGAACATGTGATTGATTGATAAATTAGGTTCATACTTCACATTTTGGAATTAAAAATGGATATTTTTGTTAAAAATTCTTGAGTTGGAATATAGCTATGGGTAAAACCAAGTTTATGGCATGTGTCAGTATGCGTGACCCATGAGTGATGGACAAGAATGCGGACACATAGATGAGCAACAATTTTGGCAACTCTAGTAGTGAGATGTCATGTAGAGTGTCAGTTTTATATGCTGGGTCTTAGTGTTTTTTATTTGTACACGGAAAATATGGAAATGTTTTTAATAAATGAACGCAAAGGAGTTCTATCCTCGAAAGAAATGATTCATCTTTATTGGCCTAATGGTTTGTGCTTGAACAGGTTATGCTTGACCATATGATGCCGCTGGTAGATGAAAGTTGGCGGATGAAATTTGAACGGGTTAGGGAGGATGGTTTTTCAAGGCTGCAAGGGCTTTGGGTGCTGAAGGAGATTGTCTTCCCGATTATAATGAAACTGTTAACAGCATTATGCATACCTTACGTCTTAGCAAGAGGGGTGTTTCCTGTGTTGGGCTACCCATTAGTAGTAAATTCTGCTGTGTACAGATTTGCATGGTTGGGATGCCTTTGCTTTAGCCTGATTTGCTTTTGTGCCAGGCGATTCCATATCTGGTTCACCAACCTGCACAATTCCATACGTGACGACCGCTATCTCATTGGTCGAAGGCTACATAACTATGGGGAAGATGCGGAAGATAAGCAAAATGAGATGGGGACTAACCCCGATGCACATAATTCAAATTTGCGGGGCCCTGGTTTGATCCCAAATGATCGAGAAGCCGACGTGGGGTTGAGGCTGAGGCGTGCCAATCGTCAGGATGCTTAGTTTTATGGTTCAGATGTGTAGGAAGTTTCATGCATGAGCCTTTGTACGTCCATAGATTGTAACATTTTAAAGCTTTTTAAAACGTGATCGTTGTTCTATAGTGTTGTTCGGTGTTTTGTGCACATTCTTTAAATAGGAGGGAAAACCATAAAGCAGTAGTGAATAAAATGATTTATACTTCCCATTCTCTTACCACTTATTCAATACGCGAACATCATATCATTTGGCTCCTAAAACAATAGGAATAAAAGGTCTATTTTTGGCCCTCTTAAAATGCTTTACATAACATTATATGGAAGAAATAAACTTTATAAATATACGTTTTCAATAGCTTATATAAGGACAGTTCATGTTTGTAATCAAACAGAAGTTCCCAGAAAACGCTCAACTGCGGAGGAATAGAAGCAGATGATCTCCTGTAATGCTCAAATCGTTTGATTTCAGTTTTCAACTGACTGTCGCCCGCACAATATCACTTTGCAAGATTATATGAAATTATAAGAATGAATAGGAATGTATTTAATCCCTGGTATAATTGGATTGCAGATACCTCATCTTACTAATAAGCTACACCTACCCTCATATGGACTTCGATAATTGCCAGTTTTTGACACCCCTACGGTGGCCTACAAAGGGTCTAGATGCAAGATAGATATTTAATGTTTCCGCACTTTCTTAGTAACAGTAAATATTATTCCTGCAGCATTTCACAATCCCTGCAATCGTGTCATACCTGAAGCAACCCGAGTACCCCGAGTTGATAAGTGAACATGGCATCATTCAAAAGCATTATAACTTATAAAGTTGGTACGTCTATTTCACTGAGCATGATAAAGTTGACACGAGTCCCTTTCACTGGCATAAGAAAGCTGAAGCAGAGATGTGTGAATCTCCAAAATTAACTTCTTCAAGCACCCACAAAGAACCAAATCCATGTTCTATGCTACCATGTAGGAATCAATCCAAAAATGTATTAAAGCTGCAAACCGAGTAGTCTCAAATCCAGCAATTTAATGAATGCTCACAATCAACCTAGGAGACAAGGCTATCATTCAATGTTAAAGAAGCCAACTGGTCAGCTGCACCACCGGCCTGCTGCTGAACACTCCTCAGAACCTCCATTGCCTCAGAAACCTTTGCCTTGAGAGCTTCTGGTGACTCAAGCAAGTGTAAAACCTCGGTCTGGTCCATCTCCAGAAGCATACCAGTCACCTTAGCAGCCGCATCAGGCTCCAGCTGTTCTACAAGAGGGTAGAGATTCTCACCCAGCATCTACATTTATTAATCCAGGTTTTAGTTGTTGTCATAAAACATATTAAAAATGAAAAACAAAAGGCAAATGTAACAAATAAATAGGTCCAAAGAATATGAGGTCAACGCCTACCGTTCTCTGCTGATCTGGAGTAGCATTTGCAAGGGCAGTAGCCAACGCACCAACTGGAATAGGATGAGGCAGTGCTGCATCACGCATTGGCATGCCACCCATGTCATAAGGAACAGAAACCATGCCTCCAGCAACACCACTCATTGGAACATCAGGCAGGCCACGGCCAGGAGGGTAGCGATAAACACGTCTTCTTGGAAGCATCTGTCATACAAATGTGCAATAAGATACAAGCAAAAAAAATTTAAAAAACTAACATAACTTGAACAGAAAAAGAACACTGCCAACCTGCTGTTGCATAATTGGGACTGGCTGTTGGGTTTGCTGAGCAGCTCCTGCTCCTCGGCCACCAGGACGCTGCCCCTGCTGCCCTTGATGGACCATTGGCACAAAGTAATTTGGCATGGGAGCCCCACCTGGCCTCATACCAGGCACAAGTTGTTGTTGATACCCAAATCCAGGCTGACAAATTTTAGGTCATTATAAGTTCAGCATTTTGATCATATTCCGGAAATGATGTACGGAAAGTAGAAAACAAAACTATACAGCTCATATCAAGGACACAAACGTAAAAAAGAGGGTTACCTGGGGTGGTATGATAGCAGGCGGGGCTTGTCCATAGAATATCTGTTGTCCTAGTCCGGGTCCACCAGGAGGATAAATCGGCATACGCGGGCCTACTGAAGGAGTCATTGCAACTGGCCGCATTTGAGAAAATTGAGCCTGTACAAAATCCATTACACACAATTATCTGCCAAATCAGCCCTATAGTAAGGAAAGAATGAATGCAGCATGGAAATGATCATTACAGAGAAAAGATGGTACAGTGCAGCCATGTAGCAAAAGGATGGGGTGGGGGGACTTTCATTGTAAGGTGTGTACAGCAAACACCTCATCATAATCAGAAAATGAAGCAACAATAGCTATTTGTTGAATTGTGCAGATCTCATGGTGAAGAAGGTACCTGCAGCCTGGCTCTTCTATCTTCCTTTTTTTGGGCAAGAGCAACATATAGAGGTTTACTAATAACCATTTTGCCATTCATCTCCAAGAGCTATCAAAACAACCAAAAAGCGCTGGCTTATGGTAAATGATTCATTAATGCACATGCACAAGTATGCTGAAATAGATCCAACTTACAGCTCTAGATGCCTCTTCAGGAGATGAGAATGCAACAAACCCTGAACCTCTACTCACTCCATTAGGGTCCCGCATAACCTGGTAACAAGAAAACATTTACATGAAGTTTCAGCCATTAGAATATCAGAGTTCAATTGCCTAGCTGGCTTTTCCTACTCAACCTTAAGGCAAGATACCTTGCATGATGTAATAATACCGAATGGAGAAAACAGCTCCTTAAGCTTATCATCACCTACGCTATCATCTAGATTCTTAATGTACAAGTTAGCTCCTTGAAATTTGTCAGCTGCTTCCTTCATACTCTGCTCAAATCGAAGTTTAAGCTCATTTTCCCTTTCAGACTTCTTCTGGGCTTTTCCGACATACCATTCCTTGTCATCAAACTTCTTTCCATTAAGAGCCTCAACAGCTCTAGCAGCATCATTGGCATCCTCATAGTTAACAAATCCAAAGCACTTTGATTTTCCATCTGCATCCCTCATCACCACAGCACTAGTGATTGCTCCAAACTCACCAAAGATTTGCTTTAAATCATCTTCAGTTGTTGTTTCTGAGAGATTTTTTATAAAGACATTATTGAATTTTGTCTTGTCAATGGCAGTTTCTCTTTCCTGCTTGCGAAGGAAGGGCCCCACAAAAACTTGCTTATCATTCAGCAGCATACCATTTAATTGTTCTATAGCTTTTTGGGCAGATTCATCATTGTCAAACTGTACAAAACCATAGCCCTTTGACTGACCAGATGAGTCTGTGGCTACCTTGCAAGATAGAATGTTCCCGAATACCAAAAAGGTTTCATGTAATGCTTTATGGTCAATATCCTTATCTAAGTTCTGCAATGTGACAGATCCACATAATGTCAGACACAAAGTAGACATCAAATGTTGGAACCAAAAATTAAACAAAATGCTATCAAATATGAACTACGATAATGTAGCATGATTCAGCCCAACCCCACTCAACAAAGCCTTAATCCCAAAATTAATTAGGCTGTGTAAATCTTATCCTGCAATTCTGCTCAACACAATATCAATACCTTAATGAATATATTTCCAGCCCCACTCTTGCGAAGACTTGGGTCACGGTGTGAATACATGATCCTGATGGGCCTTCCATTAAGAGGAGTGAAATTAAGCATATCCAGCGCCCTTGCAGCTGTCAGCAGGTTGAATAAAAATGCATGAGATAGGGAGAGAGAGAGAGAGAGAGAGAGAGAGAGAGAGAGAGAGAGAGACTTTGTGTTATGTTTTCAATTTTAAAAATAGAAGAGGCATTCTTTTCAAGGCACATTCACGTGAGGGTACACATGTATTGCTCATTTTCCAAGTTCATCTAACCAGAATTCCTTGGTATCAAAGAAGATGTAACCTTTTCATATGCACCATTCACGGGACAACAGTAAATACCTATGGAATCAAATGCAGAAACCACAAATAGAAGAAAGCTAACTTGAAGAAATGATAAGCTCCAAAGACAAGGAAAGACCTAATGAGAACAGACGAAGGTCTTTACATGCTAGTTGACAAGGACAAGTAGAACTGGCCCAATTCACTCATCTCACAATTATGGTCTCTTCTATTCTACCACCATTCTTTGGAATATTAATTAAATTCCTTGTCACGATGACAGGGAAAATTTTGTGGCTTTGTTTATCTAAATGATTCCTCAGTTCAGGAAAATCAGCCATTTTCCTTCCACAATGCATACCTACTGTTAAAATGCCCGTAAACGAATATTAAAAAATCAAATCTTGTAGCTTCCCTTCCCTTACACTAGGATGATAAAAGCCAAAGTGAACTCAAGGAAAAGAGAACACTTTTTCATTACTAAACACAGTCATCGACCAAAACCACACACCTATCACAAAAATTATGAATGATTCAATCCACCAATATATATATATATAGGAACAATTAACATCACTGATTTCAAGAAAATCCACTAAATTTCCTTTACTTCACAACTACCCACATGGAGAAAAGCAACGGACATTCAAGACAAACAAAGAACAAGGCTTACCATCCTGTGGATTGCTATAGTTAACATAACCATAGCCGAGGGATCTCCGGGTCGTCAAATCCCGGCAAACCCGGACCGAGACCACTTGACCCATATGGTTAAACACGTCGTACAGCTGCGAATCAGTGACGCTTCCGTCCAGATCCCCGACATAAAGCGACGTCGTCACGAACTGACCAGCTGCGGCCGCACCGTTGACACCCTGTGCCTGAACCGGTACCTGAACCTGAGCCATTTCTCACTTTCAAAAAACAACTCTCAAAAGATTTTTTGATTTTTCTTCTTCTTCTTTTTTTTTTTCTCAATTTCTCTTCCCTCTCCTCTTTTTATTCAACAACGCCCAACACCCAGAAACCCTAACCGAACCAAAGTAACAAGAAGACAAACAAAATAAAAAAAACAGTTCGATAAAAATGCCCAAGAGCCTAAAGCTATTAATTTTTTTTTTCTTTTTTTAACTTTCAGATAGAGGAGGAGAGGGAAGGCGGAGGAGTAAGAGGTAATTCTAAGCCACGGCGGAAAGTGGCGGCGCGTGCGCGCGTTTAAGCCCAAAAAGGACAAAGAGAGAGAGATGGGGTAGGTTCAGACCGGAGGACAAGAGAAGTCTGCAGAGAGGCTAGAGAGAGAGAGTTATAGAATTGGGATAGGAGAAAACCCTAGAGATGAAGCTGGGGATGGATCTACGCCGTTGGATTTGCGTTCAGCGTGGTGTTCCGGGGTTAACGTGGGACCCGGATGACGGAGTCGAGACGCAAAAAGAGTAAGAACAAGAGTTTAACTTCCCAATCAGGCGATATGTTATGTTTGTATGAGGATGGTAAGGTTAAGGTAGGTTTTTGGTTCGGGAGTTTAAACAGTTAAAACAGACACGTGTTCTTGTAAGACCTCGCGCGCGGTTTTGTACCGTTTACGTCGTTCAGGTGTGTGAAGACACTCAAACAAAAGCAATGAAAATATGAACGAATAAATTATACTAAACCAACGTAAGAAAAGAAATAAAACAAGAAAAAAAAAATCAAATTTTAATTTAAAATTTAAGAATTTTTTTTATTCATAATTCTTTTTAATTATTTAACTTACTCATATACATTTAAAAATTAAAATATATATATGAGTCTAGAGAAAATGAATAATGTACGAGTTTTTACACAAGGAGGAGGGAGCAGCTACTAATACAGAAATGATTGGAGTTGAAATGCAAAGTAAGGTTTAAAAAAAAAATTAAATGTTTGTTATTTATACTAAAATTTAGTGACACGTTCATTAAATTTTAAACAATTTTTTAATATCATATTTATCGAAATCTTAAATAAATTGTTTATAATTTTAAAGTTTATTATAATTGTTCAAACCTTATAAACAAGTTTTAAACTCAAATTTGAGTATTATCCGTTCAACTAAATCAACGAATTCGAGTTACTTCTTTATCAAGAAAAGCCGCCAACACAAACATTTAATAAACATGTTGTTTGTAACTTACATCAAGGCGAAGGCCTTTTCTTTGACCTTTGGATTCACTTTCTTTAGGTTAGAAAATTTTGAGGAAAATAATAATAATAATAATAATAAACAACAGCCATTAAATACAAATATGCAATCCACCCTAAGATGTCAGTGTCATATGGGAAAATAAAAGAATGGACAATGAGCCATAACATATGCATGATAAAATAGGTGTACATGCAACTTCAAAGTAGGCTTTATAAAATTTTAGCCAATAATACCTATCAATAGATTTTAGCCAATAAAGGTGTGTTTAATGGAATTATGATTCAACAGCATTATTAGCTGAATTAATTAATTCATATTTTTAATTATAAATTAATTATTATTTAATTTGCAAATCTCATTAGAAAAAGGGCAAAAAAAAAAAAAAAGAATAAGAAAGTTGCATCACCTACGCGTTGCCCTAGACTTCTTCACATTCTAATGTCACGGTCAAACAAATGTCACTTTCTTTTTTTTTTTTTTTTTTGTAAGTCACTTTTTTACTTAAATGTTGATTTACCCTTTTTTTTCCCCTAGCATATGAGAATTTATGAAAGGAAAAACAATTGATATACCACACCTATAGGTTGCACTCTACAGATAAAATGGGTATTCTTTTAAATGTTTCTTTTTTATTTTAAGGTGTAAAAAAAAATGTCTTTCGAGGATTTTTCTTTTTTCCAAATGAACTGTTCAATTAAATTCAAGCATAATATATAATATATATATTATTATTATTTTCTTTTCTATGCACGTGGATTTAGTCGTTAAGTTGGATGCCTACCAAAGACAAACATATTTAATAAAAGTCTAATAATTTGTAAACTAGACAGGCTTTTTTAATATTTTATTCAATTTAATTCAGGGGTTTATTTTCTATTTGAAAAATCAAAAAAAAAAAAGAAAGAAAAGGACAAAAAAAGCCACCAAAGCTTTTGCAAAAGCCTTGCTTTGACCAATTAGCGTGTTCCACTTTTAGACTTTCTCTCTCTAACGAATCTTCCTCTCTGGCTCCGAATCTCACTTTTAAGTTCTCCTGCTTCTTGTGTATATATATATTAAACTGAAACGAACAAAAACAGAAAAGATTAATAAACCCCAATAAGTCTTTTCTCTGGTTTAGTCGCAGACCAGAGAAGAACCGAAGAAGAAGAAGGTATCAAATATATATATATATATAATAATAAATAATCAATATACTACAATCCTTTGGCTATGGCATCTCTTTGTTTAACTACCTCAACAACCAATTATTATAATCCACCAATGGCTCGGCCTCGGCAGCAGCACTCACTCTTTTGGCATCTTCAGCCTCTTGATTCTACAATACCCACATCGGAACGTCGTCGTTTGCGCTTCTCCCATCGTTTTCCTCCGCCTCTCTCGAGCTTTTCTCCCGCGTTTTCCACCAACTCCGTCCCGGCTGTAACTAACTTCTCTTTTCTCTGTTTTTCTTTTTTTCCGGGTTTTTTTTTTTTTTTTGGGTGACTGATCGATAGTTGGTTTGCCGTTGATATGTGTAGGCCCGAGAACAGGCCTACAAGGTTGGTGATTTCATGATCAAAAAGGAGGATTTACTTGTTCTCAAAACCACCACAACAGTTGATGAAGGTTTATTATTATTATTATTATTTTATTTTATTTGGTGATCAATGGGGATTTCATCAATGGGTCCCAGTGGAACTCACCGATCTAAAGGGCCGCACGCATATATAAGGAAAATAAGATATTCTAGAAGAAGATTTTTACTTTGTTTATTCGTTGACCCCATTTCTTCATGGCAGCATTGGTGGCTCTAGTGGAGGAGAGTGTAACCGGTTTCCCCGTTGTTGATGATGACTGGAAATTGGTAATACGTTTCGTTTTCATGGTCTTAACATTAAATCATTTGATGTACCGTTTCTACAGTTATGCTTGTATGCGTGTATATCATCGAATGTATGTTGAACTGGAAGCATGTGTGTGCTGCTTCAGCCTTGCCCTTGTATTGCTTTGACAACTGATTTTTAATTTTATACTTTGGTGCAGGTTGGTGTTGTTTCTGATTATGACTTACTGGCAATCGACTCCATATCAGGTAGTACAACATTTGTGGAACCATTCTTGAACATTTTCGTCCTATTCTGTACTTGGGGATGTTGATCATATTCTGCTTCCCCTCACTTTCTATTAATATTAGGAAGGAAATTTGAATTACATTTGTGTTATTGATGTTAAACTGGACTGAGTGCTTTGCCATCAGTGATTTGTCTCTTTTTTTTTATTATTAAAAGGGTAATTTTGTTATGTTGGTTTTATACCTCGGTTCTTCCTGGAATCTATAGTGAGATAGCTGCTAATTTCTTCCCTTTTTTTGGCAAATTAGGTTGCAGTCAAATTGATAGAAATGTGTTTCCTGATGTTGATCTTTCTTGGAAAGTACGTATGAACAACCCTCTTTGTTAGGATTTTGGGTCCTAATTTCAAGTTATGTGTCTATTATACCCTGCATATGTGCAGTCAGAAGAAATTCCCAGTTCGCGTAACTTGTACTCTGATGTATGTGTATTCATCAACTTTATAGGAATTGGCTCGAGCAAACAATCAAAATTCAGTTATCCTATGTGTAGCATCTGGCTTCCATAAGCATCAATTGAAAATTAGGAAGGTTGGAAGTACATTAAATTCTGTTCTGAGACTAGAGAAGTTGCCCATAAATCCCTTGACATTCACCGACTTAAATATTTCAATGAAACTTAAGAATCATGGTAAGGCAGTTGGAAATTATTAGGTTCCCCTGTTGTTCTGCAGATACATGACCACAAATATTGGCAAAACTCGCCAAGCTAATGTATTCTGGTTTGCCAAGAAACAAACTCAATCTAATATAATTCAGAAATCATTAGAATCTTGTGTGGGGTTAAATCATGCCTTGTAATTGTACGCAAATGGACACCATTACTGCAGTTCAATTCCTTCTTTCGTATTAGACTTATTTTCTTGGATGATTGCAACGATCCTTATTGGTGCCCCCAACAAGGGATTTTTTTTTTTGGGGGGGGGGGGGGGGGGGGGGGGAAGGGGAGGGATGAGATGGATTGGAGAGGGAGTGGAGATAGTGATTTTTAGACCCAGTGGGCTCCTCCAACTGTAAACACGGTCGTTCATACAGAATTATACTTGATGGGCCATTAAGCATAGATGGCGGCGTTAGTTTTTTTCATTTTTTTCTGGTATGTGTATACTTGCGAAATGGGATTCCTTGTATAATATTCTGTTGTGCATTTTTTTAACTACCTCTTCTAATTCTGGATAAATATTGCAGACCTTCAATGAGATACAGAAAATTCTGATGAAAACTAATGGCAAAGTTGTTGGTGATTTGATGACACCCAATCCCCGTGTTGTTCATGAGACCACTGATATAGAAACTGTTGCCAGGTATCTTTATGACAAAACGTTTAGTTAAATCTTGCCATACAAACATTCAAATGCAATGTTTGAGAAGTATAAGGGTGCTGAGAGAAGCAATTTTGCATCTTTGCCCAAAATTTTCTGACAATTTTGCACAAGGTTTCTGACTTGTGATATGGTGCTTTTAGTGGATTTTCTGTTAATGTCTTCTACAAAATGAATTGAAAGATATGTCATGTTGCGAATTTAAATGCACCTCTGGTCCTTTCTTTTAGTTAACAATGCATCTAAAACTATTACCGCCTTTCCCTTGCTTATGGAAGTCTGAAATGAATGCCATCAAACTGATCTTCTAATTTTAGGTTGCTGCTTGATACAAAATATCATCGGCTGCCAGTGGTAGACAGTGATGGCAAGCTGGTAAGAAATCATAAACATCATTCTTTGACAATTCTAATGTGTTGATTCCTATCAGTAGTTGGTCATTCATAATTGGCATCCTGTTCAATGTCCAGGTTGGAGTCATTGCACGGGAAAATGTTGTTAAAGCTGCTCTGTTGATAAAACGTGCCAGTGAAAGGTCAAATATGAATTTGTGAGATGTGATAAATGTATGACTTCGGCAGTCGCATTGATGTTGCAATTTTGTTTTGCATATGATTGAGGATATGCAATTTGGCAATCCAAGTGAATTTAGAGGAAGTTAGCAATCTCCTGCATGTCTAAGAGTATCTCTTATACGCCACATTCTTTGGAAAAGTTGAAATGATACCTATAGGCTTGGTAAATTTGAGATAAATTAGTTAGAATCAGATCAAGATTTGATTCAATTGTTGAATATATAATGCTATGCTTTTGCATTATGAATAAAATCCTTTTGTTGTTATTCAGTACTATTGCCATTAACTGGGAATAAATGTTTCAAAAGCGATCGAGTTTATGACTTGAGCTCGGGCACTGCAGAAAGCTGTTCTATGGTTTGAATTTACCAATCCAGAAATCTGGCATGGCAAATATCTTGCTGGGAATCCGTCCCTAGAAATCCTGCGGTTGAGCTGGGCTTTCATGCCCTGGAGTTGTGCTCAAATTTGCCACCTGATATTCTGTGACAAATGGTTTCCGCACAAATGGCCATTTGCATTATACTCAGTTTTGTGGTGGCATGGTTGTTGGTTGATAATCTAAAGGCCATGTGCACAGTAAATTATTAGCAGGATTTGACAACTAACAATAATGCCAAGAAGACATCTTAAAGAACACAGAAAACTATACCGAGTCGCCAACAAGATTCCTCGGTTCTCCAATTATGGGTAACTTTGTATATTTTGCTCTATACGTGTCAAATGAATTTAAGAGGCAGTCGATAGTTTGCTTATTATTAACCAATGGGATGGGAGCCCTTTGTCTGCAAACAAATACAAGTGCATGTAATCGGATTGTCTGCTCATTGTACTCAATCAACCGAGCGTATACGAATGATTGGCAGAGAGAAGAACTATGCTGCTAATATATTATATATTTTGTTTCTTTTTTCTTCGGACGACAGCTTAATGCTAGACATACGAGGGGAGGGGGTGGGGGGAAGAAGAACTTAAAAGAAGTGTCATCTTCTCATTTAGTAAAAAGGCTTTATGAGTATACGATAAAAACCATAATTTTGTCAAAATTGACCGCACAGGCCAACGTAATTTGTCCTTCGCAACTCGTACCCAATTTATGGGACTAATAATTGACCCAGATGCGACAAGCAAGTAGGCTCCGACGGCAAATGGAACCACAGGAATCGTAGACTGTGAGACTTAGACACGACACACTGACCATTTTTCAACCCCGAATCTCTTCAACTATGGCTGCGAATATGACCAGGCAAACTTTGCTTATGTAAGTGATGATGTTAGCAGGAGGAAGACTTAAAATTGTTGTAAGGATGAGCGGTCCCCGTCTCATCGGCATCATCTTCACTGGCAAGGACAAATTACTTTGGTAATGGTCAGATTATTTGAATCCACCGACGTCTTATTATTATTATTATTATTATTATTATTATTATTTATAACAAATCAAACCGACCTTATAGTCAGAATATCGATTTTTTTTTTGATCCGATCGTCAATCTCCTTTAAAATCATGACCACTGCTGTCTGATATGGCTTTTAAAAAACAAACTCTCAGGACATTGTGTGTTAGCATTGGCGGATCAGCCACTAATACGATGGCTATGGAAAAATTTGATTCTTTAATACTAATCATGTTACATGCGACAAGTTTCAATAAAATTCATTTTAGTTCCGTACATTGTTTCTATAAAAATGTCTCGACTTCTTTAGACTTCCAGTGAACAATTGCAAAAAAACTGTCATTTCTTTCTTCTTTTCTCGTTCATTACTTTCCTGCTCCAAGCCTTTGGCTCTTGCTAATTAGAAGCATATGAGCAGTATGGATCGTAAGTTGCACATTGTTTTCTTCCCATTAATGGCTTATGGCCACACAATACCAACTGTGGACATGGCCAAGCTATTTGCTTCTCGAGGCCTAAAGGCCACCATCATCACCACTCCTCGTAACGCGCCTCACTGTTCCAAAACAATTCAGAGAACAAAAGATACGGGTTTCGATATCGACGTCTATATCTTCAATTTTCCTTCAGCAGATGCCGGATTGCCAGAGGGATTCGAAAGCCTGGACTCAATCATTTCCTGTGAAAATGTTCAGTTGTTGCACAAATTTTTTGTGGCCACAGCCATGCTCCAGGAACCCCTGGAGAAGCTCCTGCAAGAATACAATCCTGACTGTCTCATAGCCGACATGTTCTTCCCTTGGGCCACTAATGTTGCTGCAAAATTTGGGATTCCAAGGCTTGTTTTTCACGGAACAAGTTTCTTTTCTTCGTGCACTGCAGAGTCTATCAGGTTGTATTTGCAAGATTCAGAGTCATACACAAAGGTTTCGTCAGATTCAGAGCCATTCGTGGTGCCTAATCTTCCCGGTGAAATCAATTTGACAAGAAATCAATTGCCAGACTTCTGGAGACTAGGTGTTGAAACTGACTTTTCCAAGTTTTTAACAGAGTGCAAAGAATCGGAGCTAAAGAGCTTTGGGGTGATTGTTAACACCTTCTACGAGCTTGAGCCGGCTTATGCAGAACATTACAGGAGGTTTTGGGGGAGAAGAGCATGGCACATAGGCCCGGTTTCGCTATGCAATCGAAGGGTTGAAGACAAAGCTGGGAGAGGACAAGAAGCGTCTGTCAACGAACACGAGTGCTTGAAATGGCTCGACTCCAAGAAGCCCAATTCGGTGGTTTACTTATGTTTTGGAAGTTTGAACAATTTCAGTCCATCTCAGCTCAAGGAGATTGCATTCGCGCTTGAAGCCTCAGGGCAGCAATTCGTTTGGGTTGTTAAAAAACAAAAGAATAAGCAAGAAGATCAAGAAGAGTGGTTGCCAGAAGGGTTCGAGAAGAGAACGGAAGGTAAAGGACTGATCATACGCGGGTGGGCACCACAGGTGTTGATTCTTGATCATGAAGCGGTTGGCGGATTTGTAACACACTGCGGATGGAATTCCACTCTTGAAGGCATAACGGCGGGGAAGCCGATGGCCACACGGCCGGTCAACGCCGAGCAATTCTATAACGAAAAGCTGGTGACCGAGGTTCTTCGGATTGGAGTTGAAGTGGGTGTGAAGCAATGGGATAAATGGAATGGGGACCATGTCAAGAGCGAAAATATAGAGAAGGCTATTACTAGAATTATGGTGGGTGAAGAAGCAGACAAAATGAGGAGCAGAGCAAGGAAGCTGGCAGAGATGGCAAGGAAGGCTGTTGAAGAGGGTGGTTCCTCTGACTCACATTTTAATGATTTGATCCAAGAATTGAGGAAACGCACCTAAATCAAAGGGCAAGAAGCAAAAATTCAATCATATTGGGCAATGGATTCTTGAACTCTTCTAGGCATATTATTATCTCTGGGTGTGTTTTTTGCCCTCTCTGTTCAGTGCATTAGTAACATGTGTAATATGTTTAAAAGCTCTTCAGAGTAAAAATGAGACCATCTTAAAAAGTATGAATAGAAAATGAAGGCTGCACGAGAGGTCCATTGCAATCATTTGAAGGCCAATGCGATTGAATTTTAAAGTAATCAACCAAGTATGGCCCAACCCATTAACCGATCCCTTCCATGACAATAAAATCTATAGAGATTGTTTGAATATTTTTAGGTCCAAATAGCAAGATGGGACTTCGAAAGATGAGGGGAGCCATTCGTTCGGGTAGCGAAAGAACTCAATAGGTTGTCAAGATTCAAGAACATGGTGAAAAATGGGCTACCTGATAAGATCGATAGGAAAAGAGAATGGAAGGCAAGGGACCTTCCATTTTAAAATAATACGTGACTTTTATTAAATATTATAAAAAAAAAATTCTTTTTTTTTTTAGTTTTAATATAACAATTCAGTATAAATTCAAAGTAATTTCTTTTTATAGAATACTACTTTTACATTTTCATTTTATCTGTAAAAACAAAAAAGAAGAGAGAGAGAGAGAGAGAGAGAGAATAACTTCAGTATTATGAATTTGTCGAGATATGTCAACATCAAAATGTTTGAACAATATTTAGCTATTTATTAATAATCGTGTTTCTTAATCGAAGAGATCGCATCCATTAGCATAAAGAGTACAATTATCAAAGATTAAAGACCGGACATTGTGTTTGACAAAAGCATCTCTTAATCAACTGATGACAGGATGAAATTAATTATTAGTAACGATTTGCTTTCCTAAAGGTGCTTCGTGATGGACAGGCACTAGACACTGGAGCCTTTTTAATTGGGTTTAGTTAATAAAATTAATTATAAACGCCATAATACATAATCTATATCTCACCATGTCGTGGAATATCAAAAGCAAGAAACGAATTCAAAGAAAACGGTTAGGCATTGTTTGGTAGCCGAATATCTTGTTTAAAATATTTTACTAAACTGAAAAAGAAAAAATATAAATAAAAATAAAAAAATTGACCAAAAACTATCATCATCAAGAGACGTGGCACTTATGAATTAACTAATTTATTGATTTATTTTTTAAAAAAAAATCAAAAATAGTACGCAATGTTTAAAATTTTTACCACTAAAAAATCTAGAATTATATATGGACCTCCAATAGACTAAAATAAATTATTACATACTATTATCATCGAGACTTCATATGTTGCTATCCACTCAACCAAATTAATAAATTCAAATTAGTTAGGCCGGCCATTCAACCAACCTTGAAATGAACACTTTGATGAGTTTAGGTTTGACTATGGAAACCGAGTCTACATTGTTTGGATAGAGCCTAACTAATTGGAAGTAACGTTTGCCAGGTCAGTTCCTGGATTTTTTTTTTTTTTGGTTATTTTTTTAATATAGATGTTTTTTATTTTTTTAAGTATTTGGGTTAGGTAATATTATATGCCAACTTTCAAACATTATAATAAACTCCTGTTCCTATCTTATTCAAAGTAGATCACCTATGTTAATACTATGAAATTCGTGAAACAAAGAATTATCTACTAATATCTGATTTAAAAATTAGAATCTTGGTTTTGCACTTTGCCAACC
This sequence comes from Kandelia obovata, assembly GCA_021464305.1. NCBI lineage: Eukaryota > Viridiplantae > Streptophyta > Magnoliopsida > Malpighiales > Rhizophoraceae > Kandelia > Kandelia obovata. Next base: position 3,870,661 of record CM038476.1, read on the forward strand.
GAGATATATCATCCCTCCTCCCTGTTTTCAAGAGAATTAAGTGTTATATTTTTGATTTGGAATGTCCCAATTTCAATTTATTTTTTAAATATATTTTTAATCTGATTCAATTAAAAAAATAAGTTAGGTTGATTTAATTTATATTAAATAAATTCAAATTAAAATTTATAAAAAGAAGATTCAAAACGATAAATTTTGTTATATCACAAGATTCATATTTTCTTTAAAAATTTAATTTCAACGCGGAATGGGGTGTAAAGCTTTTTTTTTTTTTTTTTTGACGAGGTGTTTTTAAATTTGCATTTTCCTTCTCGTTTAATATTTAATTGAGTTAATTATTGACTATTATTATATGTTAAAAAAAAAAAACGAAAACAAATATCACAAAAGCAAGATCAAGTTGTGCTGGACGAGACTGATAACATTTCTGGTACTCTGTCTTTTCCTTTGCTTTAAAGAAAAACACTTTTTAATGTTCTTTTTATAATTTTTCCGTATCTTGTAACCGCTCTCTATATTGAGTTATTTCGTTGTCCCTGGAAAATAGATCGTCACGTATCCAACGACTGCATATAAGTAATGTATATAATATAGATTAATTATAAGTTGCTTCAGATTCCTTATGCATATGCCATCTGAGTTGTTAAATCGTAAGTGCTGTTCAAATTTTGGATTCCGTGCCTGAGTAAAAAAAAAAAAAAAAAAAAGAGAGACAAAAACTTTGCATAAAAGCCACGCAAGAAAACGGAAGCTAATAAAAAAGGGGGGGAAAAAAAAGGACAATTTTCCTGTGAGTCATTTTTTTTTTAATTAACAAATATTCCAAAAAAATTATTGGAATGTCACATGCCACCACCAATGATATCACGAGATAGTATAATTCTACTATAATTTTATTAAATACAATCGTATACCCGTGAAGAATGATAGTCTACTGGGGGGGGGTGCAAGTGGAATCGTGTAATTTTTTACTCAACCTAACCAAACTGGATTTACTTCAGATGTGGGCATGAAATTGTTTCTATTTTTCCTCATAAATTTTTTCAAATCCCAGATGAAGACATAATTACGTTGATGAAAAACATGGAAAGCTCCATAATGAATAGCTCCAAGAAATTGGCCAGTTTTCATGTTTCGATAAAGTGTTTGTGTTTGGTTGGTTAAATTTCTAACGTTACAAACCGTTTTACTGATGATAAGACCCCACCCACGTCTTGCATCATCCCCATCACCGCACCTCTATTTCTCTCTCATCGGGACTCGTGTACGGCTATCAATTTCCTCCGTGGATTACTCTGTACCCTGACCCACCCCCCGGGGCCGTAGGCTCCCATGTTTAATAAAATATATATATAAAAAAAAGAAAAGGACAGGAAAGGCTGACCAAAGAGAGGGTCTGGGAGGCACCATTGTTCTTTATTTTTGCTCCTGATTTTTTTGCCTGACATTGGAAGCTGGGAGAAAGGAAATGAAGAGCTGCAACGACAACACAAAGCTGATAGTCCTCCACCCATCAATCCACAGAGCACCCCAATATCCAAATCGCTTGTATTTGCTCTTTCTAGTCACTTTTCTTACTCTGGCCTTCACCGTCACTCTCTTCACCGCCACCATCCCCACCACCGCTGGCATCTCCGCATCCACCTCCGTCACCTCCTCCTCAACCATCCCTTCCTCCGTCGCCGCCACCCTCCTCCACTACGCCGCCATCTCCAACGCCACGACTCCCCACATGACCTCTGTTGAGCTCTCTGCGATCTCCGCCACCCTCCGCCGCTGCTCTCCCTGCAATTTCCTCGTATTCGGCCTGACCCACGAGACCCTCTTGTGGAAATCCCTCAATATTCACGGCCGCACAATTTTTCTCGACGAGAGCGAGTACTACGTCTCAAACTTCGAGAAGAACCACCCGGAGATCGAGGCCTACGATGTACAGTACACCACCAAAGTCAGCGAGATGGCCGAGCTTCTCTCGGCAGCGAAATCACAGGTTAGAGCGGAGTGCAGGCCGGTGCAGAACTTGCTGTTCTCGGATTGCAAACTCGGCATAAACGACATGCCGAATCACATATACGAGGTCCCTTGGGACGTGATCCTGGTCGATGGGCCACGTGGGTACTACGCTGCGGCGCCGGGGAGGATGTTACCGATATTCACGGCGGCTGTGATGGCGAGGAGCAAGAGAGCCGACAAGAAGACACACGTGTTTGTGCACGAGTTTAAGAGGGAAGTTGAGAGGGTTTACAGTGAGGAATTTTTGTGTGAAGACAACTTGGTGGAGACCGTTGACTCTTTAGCTCATTTTGAAGTGGAGACGGTTATGGAGGCTGACAATAATGATACTCCACAATTTTGCAAGAATCGAACAAGTCCATCCATGTCATCACCACCATCATCAAGATCAAAATGACTTTTTTTGATTACCCGTATTATTACATGTTTTTTCCTTTTTCTTTTTATTTATTTATTTATTCTCCCAAAGCAAGCAATGATGAAAAAATCAAGTGCGCATCTGTGGAGTTCTCAAATTTTACTTTTACGTCTATTCCTGTTTGGTATGCGGGAAACGGTGGGAAAAGTTTTGAAAGGAGGATTTGAAAATTCACATGCCTCTGATCAATGCTTATAAAAATTTCAAAGCATAATGCTTTATCCCTCTCTACATTCCTTATCTGATTATATTATGGAGTGTAGACACCTGTGTAGATGCCGTACGTTTAATGATGACAATTTTTTTTATTCAAGTAGATCGAAACACTCTATATATCGAAAATAAAATATACTGTATTTTTTTAAAAAGTATTTTATTATCAAAAAGTATTTTCTATTTTGCGTGGGTGATAATTTGCTCGAAAATCAAAATAATATAATTTGATAAGAGGAGAAAAAATAAAAAAAAAAGAAAAGAAAAGAAGCCAAAAGCTGAAATGATTATCAACATGGCCTATGGTATTATTGCAGACATTAAGATTTGCTTCGCGAAATCTTTGTGGGTTTGGATAATGCCAGATTATTTAAATTGATTCCAACCTTTTACTCTTTTTAATAAATTTACTCTTGGTTTTTCTTTAATAAAAGGCCGTCAAGTGATGCACGTGACAAAAGAGCAAGGGAACGGGAACTTGTGTCGGTGACGGTACACATTGGTATGGTAGTATTATCTGGTGGGTGGTGATGACCGGGGAGTCAGAAGTTCATGCTTTACAAGGATTTGGAAATTTAAGATTTAAATTATTACAAGGCATTTTCCAACAATATATATATATATATAAAAGCTTATTTGTGGTTGAGGATTTTTTGGCAATTTTGTTGGAAGATCAGTATTGTTCATTGGGAGTACCATGGCCATGTCCAGTCCTTCTCGGGGGACTGATTTATTTTGGTGCATTCCGAGCATCTTATTTCTCTGTCTTTTTTTTTTTCCCTTTTTGTTTTCTTTCCAATTCCTAATCTTCCTGGAATGCTAGTAAAGCACTGCAGTCTGTACTGCATTTGGGGTATATATAAAATTGCAGATCTTTAGAAGCTCTGACGTAAATATTAAAATGAGCAGTGCTGTAAAAAATAAATTTGTGTTATTTTCAAAGGCCCATAAAAAAACACTTGTTCGACTGAATAATAATAATAATAATAATTCATTGCATCATTGCATGTTTGTTCCTTCGATTGAGAGTCTTAGGCCCCCCGTTTAGTTTACTTATTGTTGATTAATATTCTTCAATGATTAAAACTAAATCATAATATATAATTATACTGATATTTACTTATTATTTTTTGAATATTAAAAGAACTTTTTAGTACATTTATGCTTATATTTTATCACAATAGATATTTGAGGGTATTTTAGTTCAAAAATTATTTATTAGTAATCATCACTATTTTGATCAGCTGCTATTGAGGGGGATTTTCAGCAATTTGTAACTTTTGAAAAATATTTACTAAATACAAAATCTCCTAATTTTATGTCACTCAACGGCAACAGCAACAGCAACAGCAACAGCACCCCTCCAAAAGCTAAACCACAGACCCATTAACACAGCTGTACTCAGACGCCATCGTCCGACTTTTACTGGGCTTGGTCCATTGACTATTCACTCTGCCTCAACATTAAACCTCGTGATTGGGCTCCCAACCCTTGGTTTTCAATGAGTTGTTAATAAATAGTCAACTATCTTTTCCAACCTCATTCCGATTCCACTAAAATAAAATATGAATGATTTTAGTTATAAGATTGTGATAAATCACCTACCCACCTCATAATTTTAGTCAAATTAGGACAAAAGCTATGGATTTTTGGCTGCATTTTTTATTATTGACTTTAATTCAAATTAATAAATTATTAGAATTATAATAAAAATTAATTTAGTTGAATTCAATTGAAATTATATTATTTAGATACATGTAATTATATAAAGATACATAATTTATATTATTGTGTAATATATATATATATTTTTATCAAATTATAATATTCTAACATTTACACCTCCGTGATCTATGTAAATTTTATCGCCCGGATATGGCCTGTGGAGCCCAATAGCCAATGCAAATACGCAGTATAAAAGGGCACGAGCAATTAGTTCTGTGGTGGAAGGATTGGCACTTAATAATTGAGTATGTGCGAGAGGAGGGAGTGTGTAGGTTTGACGTTTTGTGTTGAGGGAAAAGATAAAGGTTCAAACCAAGTGTTATGAGACAGCTCCGCCCACTTCAATTGGCAACTCGATGTTACCGCTTGGTGGCCCAGTTGCGTAGATCCCAAAGGCAGAAACCAATATAATATAATATAATATATTTCCCATTAATATATGGTAATATAATAATCGATATTCCTCAAGATAAATTCAAATTCTTTTTTTCTTTCTTTCTTTCAAGTAATAAAGTATTCTGCTATTCTTCTTCTTCTTTTTTTTTTTTCACTCAATTCTTATGGATTCGTCGGTATTCGAGATTTACATAAATAATAAAAATTATTATTATTATTATTATCTCAATACACAATAATCTTACATACTAGAAATAGCAAAAATGAATCTGATCATTATGTTTTTTTGTGTGTGTGTGTGTGTGTGTGTGTGTGTGGAATAATATTAAAAGATTATTAAAATAATAAAAATATTTAATATTTTTTATAACTCTTTTATATGATATGAAACAGTATAAAATCTTAATTTTCAGTAAAGCACATATTAATTAATTTGTTATGATTAATATTAAAAAATTATTATAGACACAAATATTCTATCTATTTTATGGTATTAACGTTCCTTTTTTTTTTTGGTTGCATTAACAAATTAAAATAACTCTCCTTTTTGTGATATTGACTAATCTTATTTCTCAGTGTATAAACAGTCCATCATAAGATTTTAGGCTAAGTAATTAAGCCCAAAAGTACTTAGATCTAAAAACCCCATAAAAAGAGAAGGTCAGCCATGGAATGGATCAGAATATTTGTTAATTAAGAGTATAAATAACATTAATTAATGTTGGGTATAACAATATTGATCATAGTTTCGACAGTAATTGAACATGTTCAGTTCTTAATTCTCTGCCTAAAAATTGTTATTCCGAGGAAGATGTCTGGAAAGAGCGCCATAACTCACCAAATTTCTCCTTGGTCCTCCTACAAGACGACGATTATAAGAAGGAAGCTGACAAGGGAGCAAATTAAACGAGGCAGGATACGGGCAGTATCGAGGATGCAAGAAGAAAGCTGCACACTCCTGCACCGATCTTTGATCAGGAAGATCAAGAATACAGTTCTTTCTAATATCAAGAACGCCACTTTTAACCAGCATCCTACAGTGTGGCCCGAGTATTGAAAAATAGTTGCCGGAAAGTGATAGATTTGCCAAGTTCCCTAGCCGGCAAATCACCTCCGGTACCTGCCCGAACAATAAGTTTCCCGCGAGGTTGATCTGCTCGATCTTTGCCAAGCATCCTAACGAGCACGGTAAAGGGCCGGTCAGTTGGTTGTTTCCAGCATCCAAAAGGACTAGTTCTCTTAAAAACCCTAGTTCATATGGGAGGCAGCCTGTCAATAGATTGTTCAGGAGTAATATTTCAGTCAAGGTTGAGGAAGCCTTAACGATGTTTCGGGGGATCGGACCGGTGAATTTGTTGTTTGCTAAGGTGAGATATAGAGCTGTAGTTGAGCCAAGGGTTTCAGGGAGTTTCTGCATGAAATTGTTGTTATTCAAGAAAAGGGCGTCAAGGGATTGAGTGAAGATTTGAGGAGGGACTGAGCCAGTAAAGAAATTGTAACGAATATCTAAAAATGATAGGCTAGTGATACCAAGAATTTCCACGGGAAAATTCCCCGAGAATCTATTGTTACTTATGTCCAGTTCATAAAAGAAAGGCAGTTTGGCTATTTTCGATGATATGGTACCAGAAAAGTTGTTGGAGTTTGCATGGAAGATGGCAAGGTCAGGGAGCTGATCAATGAATCCATCGAGAGTTGGGGCAGTCAGCTGAAATCCATTGAAATCAATGGCCGCAAGGACAGTTGCCGAGCCGTTATCCGGTGGGTTATCACAATAGAAGCCTGAGTAATTGCATATATTGGAACCAACCCATGTTTGTGTGATATTTAGAGGATCTGAGGTGATGGCGTTCTTGAAGTTTTGGATTATGGGGTAAACTGTGGCTAGTCTTTGGTCTGAGAAGTTTAAGAGCTGTGGTATTATTGGAGGTGATATGGACGAAAATGGGGCTTGTGTATTTACAGAAAGGAGATACGGAAACAAGAGGATGGAAACGTGGATTAACCTTCTGGTGTGTAGAGAAATGCTTTCCATTTGATAGAAGATAGGAAAGATTTGAAGAAGATTGTGGGCTAATAAAGAATTTCTCTGTGTTTTATAGTAGTAGTTAGTTGTGTGGTTGGTGAAGCGATTTTCAAATGAAATCATTCCTAAATGTTTTCAATTCATTAATTTTAATGGATCAGTAGCTGGATCCTCTTCCTAATTGTGGCTCAAAGCCCTTTTTTTTTTTTTTTTTCTCTTTGGTACATTGGAAATAAATCGAGATCCACATTCCTTTTGCTAGGCTTTCAAGATTCATTCGCATGATATTTGCCAATATGTACCCAACAAAAGAAGCATAGTGTTATATCATTATAAGGTATTCCATTTCGATATTTGTCCTTACTCATAAATAAATGATGGAAAAACCAAAATTAATATCCTGCAAAATTTTGATAAAATGCATTATGGGTCCATACCATAAATGATTGTTTACATTTCGTCAAGGGATGATAACCATCAAGCAACACACTAGTGCGCCAATAAAGCAAGTGGGTGAATGGTTTGCCTTTTGGAGTGGCTCCTCACTATTGTTATATCATAGGATTAGGATTTTGTGGTCGGCATATGTATTGTGTTCATACGTACTGAAAATGTATACTGCTTTTTGGTGGAGTGACAATGGGATGAAGGGTGTCAAGCTCGGGAGAGGCTGCCTCTTTTATAAATATCGACATATATGTTCTAATTGCTATAACGAAAATTATCGTAGTGGAAGTCACAAATTATGTGTGGGATCATATTGAAATGCTCGAAGAAACAAAGTTTTTAAGAAGATCACCCCAACGTTGTCGTTGTCTTAACAGTCCTAATCCTATGTATGATTCTCACCTTAACGTTGTCGTTGTCTCTGAATGCCAGAAGGTCCAGGTCCATTTGTAACAAAAGATTCCAACCCATATCCTCGTACTGCGCAGCTATTTTTTTGTACAACAGGTAATTTCAGAGTTCCTTTTGGGGGTTTATGGGCCTGGCTCATGGATCATTTCATAGTGCATCCGTACAACTTCTGCTGAATGGGCTAACTACAGCGAGTGCAGTGTCTTTTATTATACTTGTTACCTGTGTGGATGTCAGGGTTTGTGTCTTTTCTAATTTATGGTTGATTTATGTTTTCCCAAAAAGATAAAGAAAAATATAAAAAACAAAAAATGTTTATTAGCTAGAAAATTCCTCCCCATCTAATTCTCTGAAAAATAACAGTTTTTTTGTCACAGGTTGATTCAAGTATGTTATCAACTCGCTTGTTTCATTTTATCCTAATGTTAACTTAATTAGTGTCCAACTCAAGTCAAAGAGAATTTTAAAAAAATACTTAGGTTTTCTTCTCTAAAATGTTTCATTGTAAATATTTAGATATTATTTTTAAAATTCTCTAGAACAAATAATTATAACCACACATTAAAAAGGGAAAACAACTATAAATACTCTCATTCCTTCCATTTGTAAACATATCTCTTAATAATAAAATTTTTTATATTACTATACACTTGTACCTATTTTCCTTCTCTCTATCTCGAAGACTCTCACTTTTTCTTTTTTTTGAATTGGTTGTAACTCTTCAAACCTTACTTAATATCTCACAAGATTGTCTAAGTGCAGACTTATTTAGCATCTTCTCTCTCGCAGATTAGTACGTTCAAAGTCTAATTTCGTGACATTTTTCTCTGGAGTGAAATATATATATATATATTAAAAGTCAAGAAAATTGATCTTTAATAAGTAGATTGAAGCCTTCCACTGTCTGCGATGGCTACTACTCATGCCCTTCAGGAAGCAAACGCTGCTGTATAGACGAGTATGGTGACTTCTGCTTCAGGTTCCTGAATCTGCAACCTGCTGTGACGGTCACTATAGCTGCTGCCCTCAAAGATTATCCCGTCTGTGACCTTAATGCTGGAACCTGTCAAATTGTAGGCATGCTCTCTTTTTCTTGGAAACATAATACTATAATTAGTTCATTGGGCCATATCTTTTGCCGTTCTGGTCATTCGCTGACGTGTTTAGTGATAACAGAATCCGTCGAGCGTTAAAGCATTGAAGCAGGGTCCTTGCCACAAGCAGTCGGACTCCCCTGCTTCAGGTTCTTGAATCAATTCTTCTATGGATGTGGTTCGGGAAGAAAATGCTCGTCTTTATTGAATTTAAGAAACGCCACGGGAATGTTTCATTTTTCTTTGGCTGTACGGTTATGACTGTAAATACATTCTATATCTGCTGAAGCAATGCGACAACAGAACCTTTGGGAGGATTGGACTTCGCCTCCATGTGTATATATTCGTCAACTATGGATTCTCATTAATTATGATTGTTATTCTACAATATATTTGCATTTCATGTTATCTGCATAAAATTAGCTGTAATTTTTCACAATTAGTGGGACTAATGCATAAGAGGGAAATTGAATGAGTAAACGGTTGGCAATGGTCAGCATGGAGCACTGTTACCATTCTTCATTTTATAATTAAGCCCCCACTAATGATTAATCCTTCCATCAACACTGTATTGGTCAATGTCTTTTTTATTTAATGATGGAAAAAAAAAATTGTCTTTTTATTATAATCTACGCGGCGTAGACTTTCTCCCCAGTTGCAATTTTTTTTTTATATATATTTAGGCTCCAAAGTCAACTTAACTTTTAATTTCTGGAGTGAAAGTCCACCTTCTAATATTACAAATCAACTCTTACACACTGAATCAAAAATCTTATTTATTTATTTATTTAACTACAAATATATAATAATAAAAAAAGTAGATAATGAATTCGTTTCATAAATGATGATGATGATGAGATATGATAAAGAATTAAAAAATTACATTGAATTAGAGTTTCAGTCAGGTTAATTATTATATATATATATATATATTAAGAAGCTACAATATGCATTAAAATTAATAACTTTGTAAAGAATTATACGAATTAGTTTAGAGAGACGCAGATAAAATAATTTTAACCATAAAGACAATTCTTCTCTCTTTTTTCATCGTTAGATCAAACATTCGTATTTACCATTTACAGTTCATATTTGAACGAATGCATGTTCACAGAGTTGCAGTTGCAGCACTTATTATTTTTAACATTTTTTTTTTTTTTTGGCTCACGAGGATTATCGATTTATTGCCATTTAAAACTCTTCCAAAAAAGACCAACTGAGAGCGGAGTGTAATAGAGCACTCATTGCGAATTCGCGTTCAAACTGGAAACAATCGCGTTGGCAATCCACGTGAACTGGTCAAAAGTCGTCGCTTCAAGCTTGCATTTAGTTTTTGTCCGAAGAATAAAGAAACAAAGATAAAAATCGAAGTAGAAAAATAAAATAAAAAAATGGACACAAACACAAACAAAAGAAAAAGAAATGAAATTTTCTTGGAAAATCATGAAATTTAAAGACGCGTAGTGGGATAAGTGCAAAGAGTGAGTCACCGACGAAAACCAATATAAAATGGCGAGAACTTTGATTTGGAGGGCAAGTCGATGTACCTTTTAATAAGTCAGCAGTCCTCTTTCCCCTTCTCTGTAAATCCTTCTGCTCCTCCCATGTCGGTTTCTGGTATTCAAGGCCAACTTCTTGAAGTCACTGGTAATTCTCAAACTTGACCCTTTTGCCCTTTTGGGTGGTTGTTATTGTTGTTTGTCCCCTTTTTGTTTGAGTTTGGTTACATGGGGGTTTTGTGCTTTTCTTGATCTTTTTGTTGTTTATTCTTTGTGGGGTTTGGTTTGGATGCAGTTGTTGGGTGTACCAAATTGAAAGACACAGAGTGGATTTCGAGACAAGATCCTTACGTTTGTGTTGAATATGGTGGTAAGAAGTGCCGCACTCGAACCTGCACAGGTATGTAATACAACATTTGATGTAATATTATTTTCTATAATATTTGGCCAAGACTCTTGTGCAGTGCCTTCTTTTTTCAAAAAAAGATCTGAAATTTAGCTTTTGTATTGCTTTTCTTTCATTTTTTTGTTGTCAAGTTTGTTTCGTGTTTGGTAAAAATTGGTGTTGAAACATATGTGGGTTAGGGTTATGTTTCTAATTATTTGGGTGGTTGGTTGGCTGGTTTAGACGGTGGCAGGAATCCTACGTTCCAAGAGAAGTTTGTGTTTAGCTTAATTGAAGGACTCAGAGAGCTAAATGTGGCGGTTTGGAACAGCAATACCTTGTCATACGATGATTTCATAGGCAGTGGAAAGTAATGAAATCTCAACTTTCTTTACTTTGTAATGAATCTTTACATAGGTTCTTTTGGTCTTTACGGCTAATTTACATAGTCGTTTTACTTTTTTGGTTTGACCGTGTGCAGTGTTCAATTACACAAGGTTCTATCAGAGGGCTTTGACGATGGCACTTGGCCACTACTGAGCAAGACTGGCAGGTAATGGGAAAGGCAATGTGCTTTTGTTGAGTTTAAATAAATTCAATTGTGAATGGTTTGAAGAGTCTAGGTTTATATTTGCAAAGAAACTTGAAGTGGTTGGAATGCTTGTCTTATGTTCTGGTCTTTTGGTGATCATATATCACACTTTCTAGTGTGTAGAAGGGTTCATGGGCAACTGCTTCAAGCAATAACTTCAGTATCTTAAGAAAGAAGGTACAAAGTCCTAATGAATGGAGAAAATAAAGGGAAACCAATATTAGATTGTTGGATAACAGATATCTAGACCGCAAAAATGTTGTTTTTGCATATCTTCATTTAGTGTTTTTTATTGGTAGAGTGGGGGAGGGCATATTTCTTGATCAAAATTTTTCTGCCAAACCTTTTTCTTATTTTTATGGAGTTTTTTTTTTTGTTTTATTGGTGGAAAATCCTCATGGTTGTTGATCGAGCAATTAACATTGTAGGATTGAAGAGATGATATGTTGCTTTAGGGCCTTATGTGGCACTTATGATAGTGATGAGTTACGCTAAGGGTTCTGCTTGTTTAAAGTAAATCTGCTCTTTGTTGTCGATGAGGTATAATCTCATTGGCAACTGTATCTTTCCTCCAAAGAGAGGGATTCCAGCTTAAATCCTCTGCCTGAAAGCTATACAGAAGTAAAATGAATGTCATGTGCTCCCTCTCAGATGGTTCTTTGTCTCCTGTTTTTCCTGTTTTTGGTTTGACCTTAATAATCGTGAGTTAAATTACTTCTATATGTGCCATATATTTCCTGGACAAGTTCAGCATTCTTAAAGAACAAAGGGTTATTGTTTAGGCACTTGAATGTGATATCCCAATCTATGTGTGGTCTAGATATTAAAAGAATAAAAACTTAATATTTATGTATTCCTCATTTGCTGTCCATTACCTTGGTCAAATTCTGATGGAAACTTTTCAATAAATGTGAAATTACTTGTTAGGCATTTGTCACAAAACTATATTGGTATTTGGCTTATGCTTAAAACAATTATGTTGGAATGTATTTATATGTACCATAATATCTTGTTACATGGCATGCCATAGTTTTTGAATGCAGTGAAATAGTCTCATATGTATCTTCTCAACTCTCTAAGTGTGCCTTTTATATCACAGAGCTGCTGGAGAGCTGCGACTGATACTCCACTATGCAAATGCCAAGGCAAGCTATCTTTTTGGTGCTCTTGTATTTATAATTACCTCATAATCTTTTATCTAATCATGAAGCCATTGGAGGAAGCTAAATAACTGTTTGTTTGCCGCAGAAAGCTGCAACAAGCTTTGCTCCTTCAGCACCACCTTATGCAGCACCTGTTCCCCAATTGCCAACAAACCCTGCACCACCACCAGCATATCCAACTCCTTATGCACCACCAGCGTATCCAACTCCTTATGCACCACCAGCGTATCCAACTCCTTATGCACCACCAGCTTCAGCTTACCCAACACCTTCTCCGTATCCTTCATACCCCCCTACTTCAACGTATCCTCCATCTGCATATCCTCCTCCTCCCCAGGCAACTGCTTATCCCCCTCCACCATACCCACCACCAACTTCAACGTATCCTCCTCCACCATACCCTCCTCCACCCGCCTATCCTCCAGGTAACTTCATGTTATGTTGCGCACTCTTTGCTGTTAAATGGTTGTGTACATTTCAGCCATGGGTCTAAAATTCGGGTTTGCTTTCATTTCAGGTCCTTATCCTGGCACCTATCCTCCGCCATACTGAGAAGAAGCTCTTGCACAACCCAGTGAAAAAGCAACATGAAGAATTAAGTGCTTTGTATAGAGCATTAGGGTTTAGTCATGTGGTGTTCTTCAAACTGTGAATGTCTTGGCATCTTTCATGACAAAATTTCCAGCTAATTTTGATTAAAATGCAGTATTTCTTGTTTCACCAAAAATTATATTTGATGTTTGTATTCATCCAAGTCTTCATTTCTGTAAACCTTTCAGTTGCAAAATGCTAAAGAGTGAGGAAGGTCGGTTACAGTTAAGATCAGTTGTATGGTTAGTTCCAGATTAGGATCTGACAGTGGTGTAGTATCTGTAGAATTGTTTTTGAGTTCCACCTTGTTGCAATTCTTGTGTTGAGCTTCTTTAAATTTAATTTATTACATCTCTACTGTCTTTAGCTACCACGACTCATCAGCTGACTTTTGCTCTTAGGAGCATTGATCTTCCGCCACAACAAATATGGCCAAATTTGTATGCATGAACGATCTCGAAGGTAAGGCATGTAAAAGACTCGAAAAATATGTCGCTTCCAACGTTCAATGTACTGATGTGTTGCATCATTGTGCAAACATGACATAGTGTGATTGCCATCGGCTAAAAGTGCAGCATGTTCTTGCCTTTTGATGTCAGGGAAGGAAACTTTATGCCATTGCTGTCAGGGTCATGCATGTTGCAATTTATCGATCTTGGCATGCATCGTTTTTCATCTCTGTTAACTTCTGATAAACAAATAAATGTGTGGTCCTGCCATAGCGGAGTCATACATGAACATAGCTATCACTGTTTTGTGTGATGTTGAATGGCTCCTGATCCAGCATCTCTGCCATCTTTTCACTTTTTGGGATCTTTTTCGGTGCTTAGCTTCTTGGTTTGCTACAATTTTCTTTAAGCATACCTCTGATCTTGTCCCTTATTTGAGAAAAAACTGAAATATGGCATTGGCCATTGGTGGCAGTGACTCTTACAGTTGGCTCCAAGGTAACTGATCAAAATTACTTATTTTACTCTGTAGGTGCAGGCAGGGTTTCTATAGATGAAAGTGATTGCAGACCCACATTTTTTGTTCATGGCCAACATTAAACCTACCTAATAGCTTTCAACTAGGGGAGCAAAAAAAACAAAAGCTTGTTCTAGCAACGAATGCTGCTGAATCTTATCCAACAGTGAAAATGGTATCCGGAATCTCCATCTAGCCATTTCGTTCCTCACAATTGACAAGAAAATGATCAGCGAATTCCATTCTCTATTGTCTTGCTTTGAGACAACAAAATCAAATAGCATATCTTCTTGGCTTCGGCAGCATATGGTAAACGGCAATTAAGCAATTTTCCACTGGCATCTGCAAAGGGTAGTTAGAGGTGTATCTCTCGTGGTATTCTCTCCCCATGTAAAAAATTACGAGACATTCATAATCAATAGGAAACACCAACTAAAATGGTCCTATTCTCGCTTCTAGCTTATTAACGAGGGCAAACCCAGTTGCTAAGTTTCTAACTTTTGAAAAATTTCCTGACATCATAGCAATCTTTCAGCCATGAGAGAAATTCTGGAAATGGGAGCCAGGCAGCCAGCCATTGTATCTGCTAAGTGTTTAATTGTAGTTCCTGTTCGGCCGTTTGGAAATAAACAAAACATTCATAAGCAGAAACTACAAAGGACATCAACTCAATGGAGGCTCACTTTTGCATAAGGGATGGATACTATGGCCAGCAGCAGTTAAATCTCTGCATTTCTGTGAGGCGTATGCATATTCGAAAATATTAATAATAATTTCCTTCTGTAGATTCTGCTTTGATTAAAACAAGAGCCAACAATTGAAGGTTGTCGTGCAGTGCTCGTAGCTATCATTAGTTTACCAAAAAAATGAAAAAAAAAGAAGTTATGGTTCACTTCGAATCTCAGTTTGCTTTGCCTATTGGGTTATCCATCTTTTATTGTTAGAGCTAATCATGTCTCGTTTTGGCACTGATGGGATATATGAACTAGAACCACTTGGTTTAAAGATGCATGCACAATTGTGATCCCTTTACATAATTATGCATGTTTCAATGAATGTATCTGGTACTTACTGGTCCACGCACGCTCACAGCGGAGTGAATCACACATGACACAAATCAGGTGAGAGCTTCCAAGATCATCCATGTTTTTGAAGGCAATAATAAGCCATCGGAAATCATGGGTTGTAACAGGAATTGTGCCGTTGGATCCAAGATCTCCGGCCATGATGGGGGTTGCCAGGTGAGCCCAGTTTTGTGGATGAGTCAAAAGGGTGCCAACCTAAACCTGGTCAACTTGCATAATTTAGGATGGGAATTTATTTCTCTTTCAAGGCCAATGGCAATGCGAGTTATCATTGGTGGGTTTGAAAGGTTTTTGCCGTAAGTGGATGACAAATTAAACTCCCCCCCCCCCTCTCCTGCTTCGAGTGCCTTCCATGTTTTGTATCTTTAAAGCAGCCAGTATCCACTGTTTGGATATCGAGACACAATCTAACATCACCCACGTCCACGTCCACTAAGAAGTTGGAGGATCTCGTAAAAGGAGAAAAACCGTAGCTCCTTTTTATGCGATTACGGATGTACTGAGCAAACATTTCAAGTTTAATCGCTTCATTCCATTCGCCAAGAGTTGATTAAGAACCAGAAAAATCGGTTGATTAGACTTCAACAAATGAAAACATCTATTGACTGTCCGGCTATTATAGTGGCATAATTAATGACCAAACTTGCAAGCCTCGTGATAATGACATAAACAATGACCAATCAAGTCTTACAATAGGATTTTTGCAGTGAGGAGATAAGAATTGATGAACCCAATCTCAGATTTCAAAAAGTGGGTTTGCATTGACTATTATTAAAAAAGCGACGTTGCATCTAACTGTAACTGGGGTTATTTTAGAAAGTTGCCACAAATTAAGACAAATAATTACTCAATGAGGGTTTAGTGTTATGTTATGTTTGTTATTATGTGTTAATCTTACAAGTTTCAAAAATCGATATGTGGAGATTTGGTTACATATAGTTTCAATCAATTAAACTGAAATTGATTATTCCCACTCTAACCCAATTGCCGCAAATAAGTTAAGCTACAGTCAGTTTGTTGTAAGATAGAAAAGATCCAAGGAGCAAACCGACAGTATTACTAATTTGTACAATGTAGTGGGAGAAACGTAAAAAGTAAAAAAGTAATCTATTTAACAATCTCTATATATATATATATATATATTTTTTTTTTTTTTTTTTGAGAGAGAGAGAGAGTACACTCTCGTGTTGCCACTAAATTTATTTATTATACAAAAAACTAAGACCGATTGCTCTTTGGAAATTACCTTATGTCTATATTAAGCGAAGAAGAACTTTTGGAAGTTTCTTGTTGTCAAACCTCAATTAAAGTCAACAACCCTTTTGTCCTTTATGTTTTCTCTTTCTTTTAATTATTTTGCATGTGTTAGGTTCGTTGAAAGAAATTTGATCTTCTTTCCAAGAAGAAATGCGATCGAGGTGTGTACTATTTGCCCCGATATGCATATTTGGCATTATCAATACCAAAAATCATCAGCAGAGGATGTGTACCCATCTTGAGAAGAGAGTCGACACCTGATGGTCATTGAAATTAACTGGCAATTTGGGCAGTTCTCATGGAATCAAGCGTGTGGACAAACATAGCAGAGAATACCAAGACAAATAAACAAATTAATTAAGAAATTATATAATATATAAGAATACTTGTGCTTGCAAAGTTACTTATTCTTGTTGCTAAGCATCAAGAATATTAAATTGGGGAATGAATCCCTGTTCACATGAGTCATTCCTTTTTTTTTTTTTTTTTTTTTTTTTTTTGAGAAGAAGAAAGTATATATTATTGCAAACTTACAACACTTCACATACAATTGAGATACTCAACCTTTCATTTTCTTGATAAGATTCAAGTGGAAAAAGGTTAGTCAACCAGAAGGGCACAAATTTTCTTGGTTGTTAATTGAAATTTCACATGTTAATGTTTAATTTCATGAGGCTTAATCCTATATATATATAATACTTTATTAATATTCATTTTAAGTTTAATGAAACTATAGTTTAGGTCTACGGCAAAGAAAACAATGGACAGCCAAGAATGGATCAGGTTATTAACACAATAATGAGAAATTATTAAATCATTTTTATTTTTTCTTTTTTAGTTTAATCCAAAACTCAGTTTGTGCAAGAGAGGGAAAACCAGACTAGCAGGGTCATCCTCATCATTTTTCGTATTCATGCATCCCACCTTCTGTCAGAGCGCGTGAAGCGAACGGACAATAACTTTTATTTTACTTTTTATTTTTCTTTTTCTTTTTTACTTTGTCCAACGTCACTTTTCTCTTGTCTTTTTTATATTTATATTGTTATTTTTTAATCCAGGTGTCTTCACCCATTATTTTCTTTCTCGTTTATTTATTTTTGTCTAAATATTTAACCCGCTTCTTGAGAGGCGTATATATATATATATATTTATTTATACTCATTTGTAAATGCAGTAAAAACCGCGCGTGGAAAGGGGGTGTTGGAGAAGTCGCTTAAGACTGGATATGCCTCTGCTTCTTTTTTTTTATATCGCTTGGGTCTATATTTCATTTTAATAATGTTATACAATAATCGCAGCGACTTGTTAAGCTAATCGATCAACCTTATGTTTAAATTCTAGTTTGGAATATTAACGAAGAGTTGTTAAATTTTGTACATTAACCATCTATTGCGTGCGTGCCACATTAGATCAATCTCCGCGAGAATCAAAGAATTTATAAATAATTGTCTCGTCACATTAACCTTAGGATTCAAACTTTAGTTTACATATTTTTCAATGCACCGAAATAATAATTATTATTATAATTTATAAGGCACAGAGCATCTTCATTTTTGCTGACCAGGACAACCCTTAGACGCCGTTGCTCTTACGTTGCCTGGGTCCGTAATTATCAGGCAATTGGGGAACAGGTTTAAAAGGGGTGATTCTGGTTCAAGCACCACACGCCTATTAATACGAAAATGAAGAGCTAAAAATTGGACAGTGACTATTGTTAACACTACAACAAATAAAGAATAACAAAACGAATTTTTATTTTATTTTTTATTTTAACAGTAACAGAAAAAAAAATTTAAAATATTTATCTACGAAATATAAAACCTCTCCTTTTTCTCCCATTTCTAGGATTATAGAGCAGCGACTTTATTTTGGTCCCTATAAGAGGTTGTTTTCAATGGGGGGGGGGGGAGAGGCGTCCAGCTTGGTGTGTGTGCCGTAGCATTGTCTGCCCACCAACAAATCACACCGAAAGTCCAATTGATTTTACAAAATCCAACATCACATCTCTATATGTGCCACCTTAAGATAAAAATACTAATACAAACTATTTTAACGTGAGTAGAAGTGAGAAATACATTATATCATGCCCCCCCCCCACCTCTTTTTTTTGTAATATATATAATTATAATCATTAATTATGTATTTATAATTTTCGTTTGAAAAGAAACTCGGTGTATTATGTAATATTTTGGAATATATATATATATATAATGGAAAGAGAAAGAATATATATGTATGTATGTATGTCAAAGTGACAACCTTGAAACTCACCCCGCTAAAAATCAATCCCATTCTTTTGCATTGTTTATCTGCTTTTAGCCCCTCCTCCCTATCTTTCTCACACCATTTGACTATCACTCTCTAGCTATCTGCACCACACCCACAAAGTGAGGAACACAAATAGAGGAAGACAGAGAGATGGCAATGGGCTTTACTCTTGTGTTTTGCTTTGTATAATGAGCAGTGGACCAGAACCTCTTCTTCTCAGGAGAAGATGGCAATGCATCAACAAGAGCAACATGAGCAGAGTGCAGCAGCAGACCAAAACTCTTCAATCCTGCTAGATGCTCTCTACTGTGAAGAGGAGAGATGGGAAGAGGAGGAAGAAGAGGTTTTGCAAGAGAGTGTGATGTATAGCCTGGATAATGCTTTCAATGGAACAAGAAAGAACCCATCTTTTTTCCCAATTTTGTTGTTCGAAAAGGACTTGTTCTGGGAAGATGAGGAGCTTTTCTCACTCTTCTCAAAAGAACAAGAACAAGCACAAGCATCCATTGTCAACACTCCGGAAAAAGAGCCTTCTCATCTCTCTGTGGTTCGTCAAGAGGCTGTGGAGTGGATGCTTAAGGTCAATGCCCATTATGGGTTCTCGGTTCTGACTGCAATCTTGGCCGTTAACTATCTTGATAGGTTCATTTCCAGCACATATTATCAAAATGATAAGCCATGGATGATTCAGCTCGTGGCCGTGACTTGTCTTTCGCTGGCTGCAAAGATTGAAGAGATCCAAGTGCCTCTTCTCTTAGACCTTCAAGTTTGTCACATCAAACATTTTGTACATCCATCACACTATTTTTGTCATTACCTGATTTTCAGAATCATGGGAGATTTGTTTTTTGTTCTGTTCTAGGTGGGGGAGACAAAGTATGTATTTGAGGCCAAAACCATTCAGAGAATGGAGCTTTTGGTGCTGTCTTCACTTAAATGGAAGATGCATCCGGTGACTCCACTTTCATTTCTTGATCACATTATTAGGAGGCTTGGATTAAAGACCCATCTTCACTGGGAGTTCCTTAGGAGATGTGAGCGTCTTCTTCTCTCTGTGGTCTCCGGTAAGCATAATTCATGGCGGCTGTTCAAATCCCACTCTTGACCATAAATCTTAGATTTTTCGATACAAACAAACTTACAAAGGAAAAAGTTGATGATGATGCCCCCTTTAATCAACTTCTCTCGTTATCTGAAATTGATTCACGTACGTTTCCTTCAATCGGCTTTGTAGATTCCAGATCAGTCGGCTATCTACCCTCTGTGCTGGCCGCAGCTACTATGATGCACGTTATAGACCAAGTTGAGCCTTTTAATTGCATTGACTATCAAAACCAGCTTCTGGGTGTCCTCAAAATAAGCGAGGTTAGTACATTGTTATCATTAATTAACAAGATAACCACTTTTCTATGCGGATTGTCTTTGTTTGGTCAATATTCTATACGTTGTTGGTGTGCCTTTAAAAACAGTAGCAAGATTTTTTTTTTCTTCCTTCTTCTTCTTCTTCTTCTTCTTCTTCTTTTTTAAAGCAAATCTCCTTGTGACAGGAAAAAGTGAAGGGTTGTTATCAATTCATTCTTGAGCAGTCAAAGACGGGAACCATCGCTGCTAAGCAGACTAACAAGCGCAGGCATGAGCCAATCCGTAGCAGTCCCAGTGGTGTAATTGATGCAGTTCTCAGCCGTGACAGCACAAACGACTCTTGGGCTCTGGGGTCTTCAGTCTCTTCATCACCAAAGCCTCTATTTAAGAAGAGCAGAAACCAAGACCAATGGGTCTTCGTGGACATTGTTGGCAGCCCCCGTTGATCTGCCTCTCTCCCTCTCTTATCTATGCTATGCTTTATCTATGGTCATTTCACTTTTAATTTTGCCTGGGTCTGAAATTCGAAGATTGCCCTCCATATCTTGTTACTGAAAAGATGCTTAGCATTCTGAAAAGATGAGCACAGGGATGGGAAGGTCATTTCCCTTATTATGTCTTAGGCCCGCTTTTCTGTTTACATGTCTAACTGTAAGCCCATAATATTATTCTCCCCGGAGCATACTTCATATGGACATATTCCTATTATATTCGTGGAAATAAATTGAAATAAATTTTGTTATTTTGCAATTAAATTCTCTTCTGCCCTCTTTGTGTTCTCCTTTTTGCAATTAGCATTCTTAGTTCATCAAGAATGACATATAGGTATTAGATATTACATCTCCTGCTAAATGGGGATGATTTTATTTTATTTTTTTTAAAAAATATTTTTTAACCATTGATTAATATCGATCTGTTATGAGTACGTGAGATTAGGTTAGAGAAATAAATTATGGGTTTGTCTGTTTGCATGCTGAGAGAAGAGAGCAGCCTGTCGGCCAGTGGGGTTGGTTCAAGGGATAACCTTTTTTTTTTTTTGGGGGGGGGGGGTCAGATTAAGGGAGACTTTTTGATTGGAGAGGTCTGACCTCAACGGAAGAGCAGAGCTTCCCCCCATTCCAATTTTCTTTGTTGGTGAGACTTTGAAGGTGACCTTTAATCCCCTGTCTGCCCCTTTTTTCTCTCTCTAAGCCCGATGCATCCGCTGCCCTTGGATTTTCTACTGTTTTTGGCTCCAAGGCCAACCATAGAATAAAAGGGCAGGCGCTCTAAAAGTGAAAGCTAACTTAACATAATTAGAACCTGCCGCGCAGGAACTCAGCTCGCGTCCTCGTTAATGTTGTTATCCGGAAGGTCTACTATAATTGTCCGTTAGTTAGTTACCACTTCGATGTCTCGATGAAAAGTTTTCGAGGTCCATGTTGCACAGTAAATTAGAAGTTACAGCAACTGTTATTAAACATTGGAATTTCAATACGAGTTTCATTAAATGAATACTATAAATGGACGCCAGTCCATTTATTATTATTATTATTATTATTATTATTATTATTTATTTATTTATTTATTTATTTTATATTTAAAAAATGTATTAATTGATATTAGTGATGCATTGATATTTATTTTATATTCAAATTTGGTGTCTTCCTATTTTTCTTTCCTTTTCTTCAAGACACGGTCAATGTCGCACCCAAAAGTAAATATAGCAGTGGGAATCCCTTTCGCAATCTCATCATTTGACAACAGTTTCTTTGCATCAAAATTTAGTTGTTTTTTTCTCAAAAATAAAATTTACTTAATTTGATTTTCCTCTTTAGATTCATTCCTGATAAATAGATTCATTAATGTGGCTATTGCTTCTTGTTAAATATTGTTAAGGTAGCCATCTCCTTTTTAAAAGACGAGATGTACTTTTCCAAAGAGTATTTTGAACCAAAAAAGAAAGGTACGTGCTAGCATGCCATAAAAGCATTGTTCCTCCATTCTTGCCAACATAACATTGAAGATAAAACCGGATTTTAATAATTTTTCACGTTTGGCACTTACAGTGGAATGGTAGAAACAATAGCTTCTAAGTTCAAGTCCTAGTGGCTTCATATTACGAATATGGGCTCTAAAACTCTATTCTAACAAAAAAAAAAAAGGAATTTTCAATCACTAACACCCTTCACCCTTCTTGGCTCATGGGTTCTATAGTTTCAGCACAAACATGCGACAATATTAAGAATCCTTAAGGGTGTTTGTTTTACGCTTTTAGGCTCACTCCCCTACCATTGTATTATAATTAATGTCTAATTGATCTTCTCCTGAGTTGTTATTAATTGGATTAGACTAACTTGAATTAACAGCACAAACTAGCCAAATTAAAGTGTCACAAAAGTTGGGATACCCATTATAGAACACTTAAAGGAGTTCACAAACATAGTCTTATGATCTTTATTGGGATAGATAATGACAAAGTAACTTAAACTTAAGTAAGAAAGCGCACTTAATTAGTAACTAAAGTATCTTCCCTCAATTTTCCGCAGATTCATGATGCGCAGCATTTCAGCGGTGGATTCTACCTAAACGATATATATGCTGCTCCTTTTGTTTTTCTCCTCTGCTTTTTATTTTTTTTACATGCCTGGCTTGCTTTTCTCACATGCTATGCACTAATATTATGTCTCGAAATCCATCCAATCCACCACAAGCAGTGCATGTCAGCTACCTTTGTTGGAAAAATAAGTCACCGCCTGGGCAACTATTGACACGAGTCATCTTCATCCAGTGTGTTTACTATTCTGTGAAAGGTACTTACTGCAGGAGGCTGTTTCATACAATAACATCACTGAATCTCATGGCTCCAAATACCCATACAATGTGGAAAAAAAAAACATGTTTTTTAAATGATCAATAATTAAGGTTATGTAAATGTCAAGATAAATTATTGTGTGACTTTTGATTGGCATAATATCGTCATGTCCACTCAGATTAGGAAAAAATTAAAATTATTGGATGGTCATGTCTTGTCATTCAATTCCAATGGTTGCTGACAAAAATTTTACATTTGTAGACCAAGGGCGTATTTTACATTATTTTTCAATAAACCCTGGAACAAGCAATGGCAATCTACAAGCAACGGAAATGAGAGGTCTTCACCACAAGAGGGAAATATAGAAGAAAGACAGAAAAGGGTATTGAATGTAGTAGTTTTGGTTGAAGAGTCACTTGAGAGCTATAAATTATGATAAAAGCTGTATGGTGTGAGATTTTTGACATTGGGAGACAATATCTTTCATATGATGGGGAAGATGTCTTTGCTCCCTTTTTTTCCCCCCTTCTCCACTTTAAGGTTGGTAGGGTATTGATGATAGTATATGCATGCCTACTACCCATGAATCACGATCCATTGGGAGGAGAGAGAGAGAGAGAGAGAGAGAGAGAGAGAGGGGAGGGAGGGAGAGGAAATGTGTTGTTTTTTCAAAGGAAAACAGGTGGCTCTCTCAGGGTCCAAAGATCATGAAGTCAGTCTGTCCCCATGCCAATAATTGTAGAATAATATGATCAAATGCCAAAGGCTTAATGTTGTTTGTGGTCTTAAAACTTTCATTTGACCTGTTCTCCCTCCCTCCCTCCCCTTGTTATTGTTGCATCAATGAATCCACAATTTGGACCAAGACCCTCTTCTGTGATTTTCTTCCACTCTTTCTTGTTTCACAGCTGTAAAGTTCCAAAGCCAATAAAAAAAGAGGACCATATGGATATGTGTACGTATAGCCTTCATTGCTCGGCTAGTGTCCCGGCCATTGTTTGTTCCATATTGGTAAAAGAAACAAAAATTCATCAAAAGCATCGGAGAAATTTTGCATTTATTATAGCCCTTCTTCCATGTTTGGCTCTTGGATGTTCCTCTGGACTCTCTAAAAACTATACCAAAATGTTATGAACCCAAAAGTCACGTTTCCCACCAAATATCTTGGTGCATTTGTTCTTTTTGTTTTTTTTTTTAATTAACAAAAGGTGCATCTTAGTCATCGCACATGTAGGCATAAGTTATGAGTTATTTTTTGATATTCTAATTCAATTTTCTTCATAAGGAGAACCTTCTCAGTTGAGTGAGTGCTAATAAAACCAAACAAAGTTTCTCGGTCGATCATATTGCTTATTGAATTTAGAATTTGACATTTGCATTCCCACCAAACCACCCGACATTTTAACTTAAAGGGGAGTGATGGAATGAGAATTTGAACTTGGATCCACTGCAAAGAAACACTCCAACTACCACCTCAAGAGGTTCTTGATGCATTTTTTTCACTTTCTGCAACCCGTGAATAAATAATCTTTAAAATGATAATGTTTTCTGGCTTGGTCATCATGAAAGTAAATAGTGTTGGGGTCTGCATTGTCACCATGGAACAAACCAAAAAGGTTGAATTGTCTAATAGAACAAAAAGAATAACTTTGAAACTTGATTTTCTGAAGAGTCAACCAGAATAGTTCAATAACATGAATGCGTTTTTCTTCTTTGAATACTATTTAGTGGATTAATGCTTGAAGTTTAACTGGGATAGATCTTTCTGTAATTGAAGCAGGCTGTCCTGTATCTGGTGCATCTTCTGACTGGGGCTTCTTGGATGCATGGTCACAAGCTGAAGTACTATATGCACTTGATGATGGGTAGCCACAGACTTTACTTAACGAAATTGATGCAATTGAAATATTGCATTAATTTCTGTTTTACATCAATAAATGCAAAAAGTCACATGTTCAACTACATTTCCTATGTCAGAAACAGTTCGTAATTGCAAATTCATAACCTATTATCCTACCTATTCCACTCGGGGCATGTCTTCGTATCGTTAAATGGTCTCAACTCTAGTTATGGGAAACGGGAATTTGTGATCTTAATACACAACACAGTCGAAGATTTCAAGTGAAGCAAGTAATTCCAAACATCTAATGATTGACTATTTCCGAGTTTGAAAAAGAAAGAAAAAAAAAAGTTAAGTAATTGCCGGTGAACTAAATATCATTCTACAGAGTGTAGTAATGAAATTTTATCATTTGATTACCATTGTAAGCATTTAAAGTTGGAAAGTTCTGCTTCCTCTGTTTGTTGCTGTTGAGATATGGCAAATATGACTACCATGTTGGAAAGAAAGAACAATGAGCAAGTAACGTATAAGGGGTAAACATTTATAACCAATGACCCAAGGCTCTGGATACAAAATAATGTCAATGAGCCAATAGATGATGCGATTTGCTCCTAAGCCCAGTTGTTAATGCTCTCCAAGTTTCTTTGAAATCTCCCCTGTTTAAACCGATAGTTGCATCTCATTATTCCTGTTAGAGGAAAGAAAGCATATTTACTTTTTGATGCCTTTTAAGCTCTCCACGATTATCCGTTATATCCATATGGTCCCAGGTAGCCTTCCTGGTTTCTGAGAACTGTGGCCCTCCAAAGGATCAGACGAGCTCCAAAGATTCTGTCAACTTCCTTACCTTGCACATCACTTGGCGTGAGTCCAGTAATTGAGACAGCTTTCTTCTTCCAGTTTCCTCACTTCTGTCAAATTGTACACAATGGGCATCCAATGAGTAAGAAAGACTTATTTCCGTGGGGTCCCCATCTCATGTAAGGCCAACAATTTAAACCCATTTGCAATTGAATTTGGTTCTAGAATTTGAACAATGTCATTCATGTGAAGAGAAACACATGACATTATTATGTACTCTATCAAGACATCGGCTGCACCAAAGAAGACAAGGGGAATTTGCAGTCCAACTTAGCTGAAGATGGACTTCATTTACTTTCTCACAGCATTTCATTTTGATGGGTTGAACTTCTAATAAATCAAGTACTATGAAAGCATAAGCTTCCCCAGTTCTTCTAATCACTTTTGCTATAATTAAACTCGAGGTAGACCTTGACTCAAGCTAATTTTGCTTCATGTAATTCCAAGCACGCATCACCATAAATATATATTTTTTGCTTGGCCTGATCTAGTAAATTTCCTAGCACAATGTAAGAAGATTATAAAAACTATATGCCTCCCATTGGATGATCATTCAAGGCTGTAACAACGATGGTTGAGCTTTAATTAATTGTTCTTTGAATAAACCCATCTCACATACTAAATGAACTGAAGTCAGGATGTTCATGAGAATCATGTCAATTTGGGTTCTTCCCCAACTTTGGACAGTCATGGTCCCATACACAGTCGAAATTCATTTAAACCTGAAACTTAGCTTTCTCTATGGGACCTTAATTGATGTACATTCAATGAGGCAAAATTTGTCAATTTCTTCCATACTTATGGCCGCTTGCACATAAAAACAAACTGCTAAATGCGATGTAGACAAGTTGCATTTATTAGAGAAATAATAACACCAGTGTACTGGGTTGGTGGTCCTAATGTGGGTTAAATTAGATGGGTAGATGGTTCTGTTACTATATGTTTAGCAGGTAGAAATTTATTGTTGTGAGCCAATTTGGTTGGGTTCACGTAGAATTTTCTACCTATGGGCAATGCAAGTTTGTTTCCAGGAGTCGAGAATCCCGGTGCATGAACGGTCATAAAGAAATAGACAAGAAAAGTATTTGATGTACCAGGGGCCAGCTAAGTCCCAGACCTGTGAAACTTGGTTGCCATCCTGCAAGCATGTCTGCTCTCCCAGACAAAGATTTGGGGTATCTCTTGGCAGGGCAGGGTGACCCAAATCCTTTCCCAGTAGGCCAGGATATTTGTTGAGAGGCCAGAAAGATTACAATGTTAAAAATAAAAAAAAAAATGACAGAGAGAGAGGGAGATATTACTATTTAATTAATCAACAAATGGCATTGCTTAAAAAGGAATAATTAGATTAAAAGAAATATCAAAGAGATGTCAGTCAACGATAATCCTGATTATTTTCACAAAATTCTGGGGCAGTGTGATACAAGAAAAATTCCAGGTTAGAAGCATTAAAATCTCAATAAAGCTGACTTAACATGTTATCTTGTTTTTTAGTATTGACCCCCAAAAAAGTTAACTTATTATTTTCCCTTTTTTTTTTTTTGGCTGAATTATTGTCAATATCAAATTTGTTCCTACTTCCTACACACACGGTGCATAATCGTCAAAGATACCATATAAATGTTCTTCTCCCGTTGTTCTTCAATTCTTTTGTGGGCCAATCTCACAAATCTGGTGAGAGCTGCAATATGCACACATAGATGCCAAAGGTGTGGGGAAAATAATGACAACCAATTATCAATTCAGAGACTTCAGTGATGAGACTAGCTATCATTTACACGTTTTGACAGTGGATTGTCCCTACGGCATATTATTATTATTATTATTTCATTTATTTATTTATTTTTGTTTTTATATTTGTATGATTGTCCTGCCATACGTCATTTCCAGGTGGGGCAGGACCATCAGTTCACAATTGTCACTCACAGAACTTTCAGCCCGTGACTCCTCTATGCCACGCATAAGGATTGAATATATGGATTATGATTGCCCAACAGAAGCAACAGTCATATCGTAGGTTTATCAGTATCACATTTTTAAGGTAGGGCAGGAAAGATATAGGTGAGGAAAGCTAATGTCTTGAGGCTAACCCACACATTCACGAGCAACACAGCCACGTTACATTTTGGGGGCAAGCTGTTAATCATTAAATTTCGCCCACCAGCAGGTGTATACAAGCTGGAAACATGTTTTAAGCCCGTTTGCTGGAATCAACGACAAAAATTTAAGAAATATGCTACTTGCAGAATGGGGCCAGGTTTGAAGGGATATGATTTCAGGCCAGTTCAGCACAAGTCTGGCACCGTTCATATGTTCAGGCTGATCATATGTATTTCAAGTCCAACCCATGCTATGGGCGAAAGCTGGGCCAACAAAGTAATTTCCCCGAAACATACCCATTTTCGTGCGTTAATGCCTGCTTCCACTCCATGGATGTGTTTTTCCATAATCACGTACGAATTTTGCAGTCCAACAATAATGAGAATTGACAAATGTTACATATTTTAGTAAGGCTAAATGGACCAACACCAACCATCTACATGTTAAATAAGAAAAATCCAACTTCCATATCGACTCTTTTCACGGTTAGAACCTTTTAATGTTGAAGGAAGTTAAAATGTCTCGTGGTTTTATACAAGCATAATTTTGCAGAGAAGCCCCCGCAATTCCATCTTCTGCTTTTTTTTTTGATGACTTCATCGCCATAACTGTATGATTCTGGGTCCACCACTTAAACCTGCAGATGATTGCTTGAAAAATCAGCACAATTTTTCAAGCGGACAGATTGCAGAGCAAGAAATAAAGACAAGATAGAGATTTTACCGACCGACTCCATAGCCTGACCAACTGCTAAAATTAGCTTTTCGATGCAATTGAGCGGAGGAAAATTTACAAATATGCATCTGTCAACCAAATGCTATAGTGGATGGGGAAGTCATAACACTATCGGCTGTGCGGAAGATCCCTGTTTGCAACGATATCACTAGGCTTCAACACATACACTTAGTCAACGTATGAAAATTACAGCTTCGAATGAATGGTAATTCGAACACTGTACTATTCTCGTAATTACAAACCCACCAGAACATAGAGCTTATTTCCCTCACCTAACAAGTCACTGCATGCCACGGATTGAACAATGCAAATTGCATATCATTTCTCTGTTATCTAAACAAGCAAATGAATAGTCAATCGACCTCAACAAACAATAAAGAGGTTGCCTTTTCAACAGTTTTACACTTCCAAGCGCCTTTGTTCCAAAGCATTGTCTTCAACAGAACCTAGTTCACTGCATGCTTGAACGGCATAAAAATAAAAGAAAAATTTTAATCTAACAGTAATCTTGGCCTGAATCATTCGAATCCTAAACCCAAAACACATTCAAAGATGCCAATTTTCGAGACCCACACTGCTAAAGCAATCAAAGCACAGGCGACCAGTCATTAACTCCCATTAATCACACTCAATCTGCCTGCTATGCACAATTCTCTGGGATGCACTGCCTAGGACTTGTAAATCAGCTATCCCCTTGTGTGATTGAGCAAAACATTAGTAAGATAGTTGTTAAGTGACAACATATCTTGCTGCAGTACTGACAATGGGAAAAAAGAAAAAAAAATGCAAGCAGATGCTATGCAATCACGCATTTCCTATTAATAGAAAGAATACAAAGAAATGTATACCTAACAATGGCCGGCTCTCCCCAAAGATAAAACTGGGTGAGATACTTCTGCCTATCCGCATCCTCCATTTCCCTGGAGAAATTACAAACTGCAAACGAAAGAAAATAAAAGTAAAATACAAAAAACGTCACAGTGACTAGATGACACTGTGAAAAGATAAAAATAAAATAAATAAATAAAAGAGAAAAACGAGGATTTCTTGGGCGAAACGAAACGAGTTCCTCCATTAGAAAAACGAGAGGGTACAGGATAAGAAAATAAAAAAAAGGAAAATAGTGGCTAGAACGCAACTGATGTGGCCCATCTCAACTGGGTTGAGGAGTGATTCCCCCCCCCCCCCCCAAAAAAAAAATAAACGAACACGGTAGCAATGAATAACAGATTTAACCGGTGGCCTCTACTCTCTAGGCGTATTTTGAGACCTATAGCGGAAGGCCCCAGAAGCCTTAGATGATATCATCAAGAAGACGGGGGAGTTCTGTGGATACCAATCGTGGGTGCAGTGGCAACAATTTTTCCCAGCTTTAGCTTTTACAGAAAGGTTGTCTTCCTGGACGCATCAAGTTCCATCATTAGAATCCTAGTTTTACTGGTGCAAGTTCATCTCTGCTTTAGCTTTTACAGAAAGGTTGTCTTCCTGGACTCATCAAGTCCCATCATTAATACAGTTTCTTATGACAAAACTGATATATCGTGGAAGACAATTTCTAGGAGAGAAAATGATCACTGAAGGCTCAATCCTCAAATGTTTTGAGAAGTATAGAAGGAAATTTGATCAACACGAGAAGCAGATTTGGATAAGAAAATGACAGGCAATGCAGTTTGAGTGGAAAAGGCAAAGATAATAAATTCCCAACAATAATGGATTTAAATTGTTGTTTGCCATCAGCAGGCACTGGTATTTCATAGAAAGGTACTCGTATCCAGTATCCCAGCAGCAGCAATGGCTATATTCTGTTTGGTTCTTGTCCGGAAATTGAACGGAATATATCCGAATCCACAAAAGATAAATATTCATCTCCTACAAAAATTGAAGGATATATTCACTTCCCATGCATCAGTCAGGAAGAGCCTTAATTTAGCACTTGGAATAAGGCTTTTTTGCCGAACACAGGACCTTTTTGGAGTCAACTTTGTCCAGGAGCTGATCCAATCAGATTCTCTCGTCAAATTATATCACCAGTTTTATTCTGAGCTTTAGATCAAATCCAATTCTCAGAATTCATCGAATAAAGCTTAGCACCAAAAGGAAAGCATTAACTAAAATTCCATTAATTTTACATTTTCAGGTATCACTGCATTCTTGACAAAATTAAAACAAATGGGGAAAAATAGTGCTACTTTAGAGATCTGAATCACAAACTTTATAAACACCAAAAAAAATTCATGCTCAGTCAATTCTTTGAAGCAGACTGGAAAATGAAGATGGCTGTGAGAATGCCCACTACTCCTGTTAGTGCCAAAGCCACTGTAGGTAAGGGGGTTGTCAGTCCAAAATTCTGCAACACCAAAATCATAGTAGATTTTATAAGTGCTTACATCTGACTGATATTTACAAGCAGCAGCTGGCTGCACTTGTGGAAGTGTTAGAAGAAAGAGGGAAAAGGGGAGATGACATCGGGCAAAAGGTATACTGAGATGAACAAATATATATTGGGTAAAGCAAAGGGGAATGACAACTCTATTTGAGGATGCAATCTTTTACTGCACCAAGCACTGAACATGAAGTCAGATTGTGGTCACAGAAGAACTCTGAGGTTGAGGATTCCAGGGCTCAAAGAAAGTTTTATATGGACAGAATCATATTGTCTAACAGGAAATTCAAAGGCAGTCTGTACTGATACAGTCTACCAGAGCCTTGATTTACAGGATCCAAATGAAAAACTATTATTTTGCTTATGAGTTACATAATTTCTGATGCTATCGGGAAAACTAAAGCCTTGTATGCCAAATTTTGTAGCTTGATTAGAATGTAATACACCACTTCTCGTCATATGGGTAAACCATCAATCTTAAGCTTGTGCATCTTGTGTCCAAAGATTCCAAGTCTTCTTATAGACAGAATGCCTATACCACAATGTGTGGTTTAACATTGACATGATAGAAAACTTACTAACCCATTATGGTTGCAATTCATGTTGAATCATTGCATTGCTCAGTCATACAAACCAAAAAGTAGCATATGCCATACCTCCAGAAGACCCTTGCCAGTGGCTATTTCAACACTAATGGCCACTGCAAAGCCAACCATGGCAAGCCGTCCAAGCCATACATCCAAACTGCCGCCCTCCTGGGTACTTTGTTCACACCTTATAGAAACTGATGCTGTTCGGCTTGCTGGCTTTCCCCCATTTGATGTTCTCGACGTCACTGGAAAAAAAAGATCATTGCAAGTTACAAGCTACTAATCATGAAAAACACTACTCTTTTGGACAGTTACTTTTTTCGGTGCACGCCCACGCAAGTACAAGCAGTTAAGATATACTTTTATTCTTGCACAACTCCTTAGAAAAGACTGAGCATAACAGGAAAATGCCCAAGATTGGCAGATGCAATCAAGTAGACATTCAAGAACCAACGTTCAGATCTTCCAAGCACCCAAAACAAATCCACTGATTGAACAAAAATGATTTTTTTGGGGGGGGGGGGACCCATCGCTGGTGTTTTGCTACATTGCATCTAATCAGTCAAAAACAATTGACGACTAATCGCACCTTAAAGAAACAAGATTCACATAAAAAATAAATAAATAAAAGGAAATCAAGAAGAGAAAAAGAAAATTCAATCTTACTACAGAGCTGCACATGCCACAAGATGCCCAATTAAAATAAATCCTTACAAAGAGGGGAACCAGTAGCAAAGGTGGTAAGTTTCCAGGCAAAACCCGAAGTGGGTAATCGAGAAATGGCATAGGCTCTTGCTGGGCTACCAGCAGGAACATCTGCAACAGGGATTAACAAGCATAAAACCAAGAAATCAAAGTAATTATAAAAGAAAAATAAAAAATCATAGGCACTAACGCACAGGGAGAAAGCAAGAGGGAGACTACCGTGGGCGGAGAAGGAGAGGAAAGCAGAGACTTGAGCTGCAGCCGCTGCCATTTTTCCTGGCGATGTTTCTGGAGGCAGAGTGAGATATTCTGTGGCGCCACAGTAGCTGAAAACGTAATCCGTTATCTATTGTGCGTGGCAGTTGATGAAGATGGTCTGACAAATTTGATTGAGAAAGTTACAAGTGGAAGGAAACACAACCAAACGAAAAGGGAAGGACGCGTTTGGGAAATTTAATTCCCAAATATTGAATTATTATTAAACATTTTTATTATTATTCGATAGAAGGAGTTATTTATTTATTTATGTATTATTATTACTTCTTTTTTTTTTTAAGTCGTTAGAGAATTGAGACAAATAAAAATGTAGAAATGTTGAGGATAAATTCAAAAGACTTGAACAAGTATTTAAATTTATGATTTTATAATAAAAATAAATATTTTAAATTATTAAATCACAACTATTTATTCATGGTAAAATAATATTTATATCTAGTGATTAGATATAAATATGAATGGAAAAGATTGTTCGATATTGTATAAACGGTTCTGAGAAATGTTTAAGAACCCAAATCAATACTTCTTAGTACTTTCAGTTTAAGGCTGGTTGGATGATATGGCGCTCGATAGTTGGGCCATGTCTATTTTGTGGAGATTGCAGGTCGAAAATACTGCAGGCTTTTGAGGTGGTAAGGTTAAAACTTAAAAAGAAAGCTCACTTCAGCAGGAGCCGAAAATGGGGCCTTCACCGTTATGCACATAAAAAGTTAAAAAAAGGCATGAATAGAAGTGAGAAGCAAGAACCGGTCAATTTCAAGAGGCCTCTGAGAAAGGAGTTGAAAGCAAAATTGAATTACAGACAACAGAACCTGCAGAAAGTACATAATCTTTAAAGTTTGAATTATTCTTCTCCCTCGCTAATGGTTTTCTAAACCACCAAAATCAGGCACTGCAATCTCGTAATAATTCCCACCCAAAACAATAAAAGATGAAGCACAGAATTAAGGCAACACCAGAAGAGATGCAAGGAAAAATGCAGCACTACAACTTAAGGAAGACAAACTCTTCAATTGCTGGGACATCCCCAATCTTTTTTAAAGTCTCTCTGCATGGTGGCTCATCAACCCCAATTGCCATGAGAGCTTGCTTCCGTGGAGCAATCCGTCCAACAGTCATGAAGCTGACATTCACATTCTCGTCCCCCAAAATGCTCCCCACATTGCCAATCATTCCTGGCTGATCAACCTGTCGGCAGAGTATGAGGCTACCTTCCAGGCTCACATCCATCTCAAAAGATCCAACCTTTGTCAAATGAGGAATTCCATCTTTCACTCGTCCCTCAACTGTAATTTCCCCAGTCTCTGATATGGCACTGGCAAACTTTGACTCCACGTTGGAAATCTGAACCTGGATAGACTCAAGCGGACTTTCAAGGGAACCATCTAGGACAACGCGTTCTTCAGTTATTCTTAGTCCTCTCTGTTTTGCAGTGAAGTCAGCATTAACTAGGTTCACAAAGACACTGGATATGGGCTCAATCAGACCCTTGGTAATCATTGCTCGAAGCACCCTGGTGTCGAGGTCATCAGGAGCTCTAGCGGAAGCATAAGTAACCTTTACAGTTTTCACACCACTTCCACCTGCCACTAGCTGGACTGCCAGTCTCCCAAGCTTCTCAGCGAGCAAAACATATGGTTTCAGCTCTGTCAGAACCTGCAATGGAGGAATTACAACAGAAAGTGAAACTCCAGTCTAACCACCAACACAGACATGAAAGCAAACGAAAATTGGCCAAAAGTTCTGCTATAATACCTCTGCAGGTACCATTGGTGCATTGACTGCAGTAGAAGCAAGCTCCCCTCTCAAGGCTCCGACAACAGCTTCAGCTATTTCAATAGCCACCCCTTCCTGCACATCAAACCCAAAGAGTTTTATTTTTTTAACCTCAATAAGAGTAGGAATAAAGCCATGGAGATTACATATGCCAATGGGTAAACAAACCTGAGCTTCAACAGTACTGGCACCAAGATGTGGAGTCACAGTAACATTCTCATGTTGTATCAACTTGCTATCCTTTGGTGGGGGCTCTTCTGTAAAGACATCAAGAGCTGCCTGAGCAACAATTCCAGCATCCAATGCCCTTACCAGAGCTTCTTCATCAATCACTCCTCCCCGGGCAACATTGACAATCCTAACTCCTTTCTTCATCTTTGCAAAAGTTTCGTCATTGAGCATCTTTGATGTAGCAGCAGTAAGCGGCATGTGCATGGAGATGAAATCAGCAGTTGCTATGGCTTCATCAAAGCTCACAAGCTCCACACCAACGGCACGAGCTCGGTCAGCTGCGGCATATGGATCATGGGCAATCACATGCATCCCAAGCCCCCTGGCACGCCGGGCAACTTCCGATCCAACCTTTCCAAAGCCCATAACTGCCAGGGTTTTCCCGACAAGTGATACGCCCACATATTTGCTCCTCTGCCACTTTCCTGGATCACTCAAATTACACAATAACTTAATTTTGATCCAATTGCATCAACATATACCGTCCTTTGCATTAACATAGCTTTGCAATAGAAAGAGAGCCATAAAAAGGAAACGTGTATTAAAAAACTGCAGCCAAAAGGAGTTCTAAATATTGTTGTTGATTCCTAATAGCTTTTAACAACAAGACTATATGTTCGGTACAAATCTACTAAGAGTAATTTCCATCAACCTCACCTATGGGAATCTATTTTCCTAAATCTCAAATTTTCAATAACTCGCCACATACAAATAAAATCACAGAATCTAAAGAAATCATAAGCGAGATCCAATAAGAAACGCACACAAAAGAAAAAAAAATAACTTTCTTCATGTCAGTTTCAAATTACTTTTGAGAAAAAAAAAAAGTATCCATTTCGAAATAGACCCAACTTTTTTATCAGTTCTAGAAATCAGATGCAATGCCATTTCTAATGGAATGACGAGCAACTTGATGGATGAAATGCTCAGAACAAAACCAAAGCCACGTAAAACAGACAACCTTAAATATAACTCAAAAAACAATAATAATAAATAAAAGCAATAACAGACCAGCCTTAACAGACGCATCAGCTTGGGCAACATTCCTGGCCATGGCCGCCAAAAGGGCGATCCCATGCTCCGCAGCAGCGACGGTATTGGCCGTCGGCGCATTAACCACCAAACACCCGTGCTCCGTGGCGGCGGCCAGATCCACGTTATCGATCCCGACACCGGCTCTCCCGACAACCTTCAATCTACCTCCAGAGGCCTCGAACACTTCGCGGGTCACTTTAGTGCCGCTTCTCACAATCAGAGCATCACAGAGCGAGATCTTGGTGCTGAGCTCCTCCGGCGTGAGGTTAAAAGAGCAGTCCACGTTGGCAAACCCTTTAAGCAGATTCAGTCCCGCTCCTCCCAACTTCTCGGCAACGAGGACGGTTGGTTTTCCGTCGACAGAGGAGGAGGCGAGGACGACGAAGCGAGAACTGCGGCTCGGGTTGCGGAAAGAAATGGAGAAAGGGGAGAGCTGGTTGGAGGAAAGAGAGACGGAGGATAGTCTGTTGCCGATAGACGGAGTGCGTAGGTTGGCAGCGGACGTGACGGCCATTTTGGTGGTGCCGGTGACGTTAGTTGGCGGAGGGCGAAGGCACCAGTGATGGGGAAAGCGGGGAGCGCTAGGCGAGTATTTATACCTCTCTGGGGTTTGTTGAGGGCTTTAGATGAAAAAGACGTCCCCACGCTCGTAGAGCGGCAAAGTCTTGCACGCGGAGTGGGACTTTCGCCACATTCAGATCAACTGGCTGCTGCCATCAATGCAAAAGGTGAAAAGGGCAATTTTTTTTTTTTTTATAGAAAAAAATCTAAGCATATTAAGAAAGTTTTAAATAAAGATAATTAATTTTTTATTTTTTATAATATAAAATTAATTATATTTATTTGAGTCTATTAATTTTAAATTTATTTAATCAAATTTTTTAAATAATAAAAAATAAGATGTCATGTACATATACATGTATTCAATTTTATATTTATTTAATGATATTTTTATTTTTTTAATAAAAAAATTTAATTATTTAAATATTATTGAGTCTAAATAAATTGCTCTCATTTTAATGTTAAGAAAATTGAAATTTAAGAGTGCAATAGTCTATCAAATTTCAAACTGTGAGTTGATTATGCAGTTATTATTATTGTGTTTGTTTTATGAATTCGTTAAGCATTTTGATAGGTAGGCAAAATAGGAAATGAAAATGCAATTAAACTTAAATTATATTAATAAATTATTTATTATTAATAATATTTATCATAATAATAATACTTTAAATTAATAATTATAAATAAAAATAAAAATATTAATATTAATATAATAATTTTATAGTAACAAAATTATTTATTAATTAATAATTTGATTTTTTTTTTCATCTTTACAATTTTTTCTCATTATATTATTTATTATTATTATAACACTATATATATAACATTTTCATAATATATATATATATATAAAATATAACTATTATTTTAATTTAATTAATCATAATTTCAAAATATTTAATTTTATTATAATAAAAAAATTTCTTTATTATTTTAATTTAGAAGATTTATTTGTTTAATTTTTTATATGTAGTTAATATTTTATTATATTTTATCTATCTTAAAAAAAAATAAAAGAGAAAATGAGAATGAGATTAATTAAAAAGAATGTGTAAATGTAATCTTATATACATATAAGAAAATAAAAATGAGATTTTTATTAAATACTAAAAAATTAAAGTTATTTATTTATTTTTCAGTAAAACTATCCTAAACTAATCGAACTTTCTTTAAGATCTTTGAGTTAGTATAATTGCTTCGGGAAAATAAATTAAATTATTTTATGGAAATCATTTAGTAAAAAAACAACCTTGTAGTCTAACCATCAAAGTCAACAGGGGTGGTACTGTCAGGCCAAGAGGTAAAGAAATGGACAGCCCTTCTCGCTGTCTTAAAAAAAATTGCATGGGGCTTTTTATTAAATGGCTCCGTAAGGGTCAAGTTAAGGAAATGACTATAACAAAATGTTTTTGACCAATAAAATAAACAATAAACAGTGGACCCAGACGGGCATTTGGGTTGGTGACCAACTCACTAGAAGAAAAGATGTGCTTTGCTTTGCTTGCTTTGGTAGGAAAACCAGAAGTAAGCCTGTGGCTAAGGGTAGGTGACGGATTTATGATTATTTATGAGAACATTAGGAGAAACGTACTTTGCATTTCCTAGGGCCTCTTGCTGCTGTTGGAAGCATACATAAACAACATCACCCAATCCACTGGGCCTGAAAACGGTAAACATCAATTTTAAAAAAGGAGAAGAAGAAGAGAGAAGAAGCCTTTGCTTTTGCTTTTGCTTTGTTCATGTAAAACATTATTGAGTGCATCATGCACACTTGAACACAATTTTTTAAGTAGTCTCAAATGGGAACATAAGAAGAAACTGTTGGTGAATTTTCTTAAGCTTTTGTGTCTCCCGTGCTCTTCTGTGGTACAGGTCAAGCCCTATTTGATTTTAAGCAAACGAAAATTTTGCACATTTCGCCACAATATTAACGTACTCTTTAAACATTTAGGAAGATCATAGGTTATACGTATACATATGCATTTGGCTGTAGTCGCGTGGAGAACGACACCGATTGACCACGTGGACAGCACCGCCAACCCAGGCAAATCCTGGAAAAGCATGTTATATTAGGGAATATGCGCATAAGGAAAGTCGCCATCCTCTCCGTATTGGGAATTGTTTTAAATGTTAAATAAATAATAAATAAATATAGCATAGCATATGTCGGATCTACGTTGGGACGACCATGGCTTGGATTTTCACTTTGTTCGTCTTTAGAGTTTCCCGCATAAGACGTATAGAACTTGGCTTTGTCAATTTGCTAAGCTGTCTGTTTTTTTAGTTTATGACAATAACATGGTGGCAAGTTAAAGAAAAGCAAAAAAAAAAAAAAAAAAAAAAAAGAAAAAACCCAACAAAGGGAATCCCATACATTAAACTAGAGCTTATGTTGTCAACTTAGTGTTGACAACTAGTACTTCTCTTCTCGGTATAAAATTTTGAGGATGTTGACTTTTTTTTTTTAAAAAAAAAAAAAGAAAGAAAGAAAGAAAAAGAAAATAAGAGTAATATTTACAGTTTTGTTAAAAAAAAGATTAAAATTTTAATACATGATATATTCTTAAATTTTATTTAATAATTTAAATTTTTATTTGATTTATTATGAAGTCCATTAAATCATAAGTTATACAATAAAAGTATTTTTTTTTATAAATTTTAACTTCTTTTTTTAATATTAAAACATGAAATATCAAAGATAGAGATATAAAAAATTAATTTCTAGAATTTTTTTTTGGAGTAGAACGAAATTTGAATTTTCAAATTACATAATTTATGGACATGAAGTCAAATAATTTTAAATTTCAATTATATTACTTTTATTTTTTTTATTTAATTATAAATTTTTACAGATAAAATATGAATCATGTTATATCCATGCTTTCAACCAAAGTTTTTCCCTCGAAGGGCTTTATTGACAGTGACCATAGCAAGAATCTCTTCCTGAAAAAGAAAAAGAAAGGAGAAAAGAAAATTCAAAGCTTACAAAGTAACAATTTTTATGTAATTTATGGGACAAAGTGAAAGGAGAATTTAATGCATACAAATTTCTCTCTCTCTCTCTCTCTCTCTCTCTCTCTCTCTTTTGTGCTGCCGGGGGGGGGAATTTCTCAATTTTCAATAAATTCAAAATTTATTATTATTATTTTAATTAATTATATTGAAATTCAAAATTTTTAATTTTAAAAATGAGTTATTGATTAGTAATCTTATAGTCGAATGTAATTCAGATAAATAGTACAGCGGGCTCCTGAGACAATCATCATGTAAAGCAAACAACCGGAACCTACCATCCGAACTTACAAACGGCCCCATGCCGGAGAATGGACCCCAGACGCTTGAAAATGAAGCGAAAATCAAATCGGCCTAAAGGCCGTTTTCCATACTCAGTCCCAAGTCTTACCACCACTAGAAAGCTTACTGCCTGAATCCCTTTTAACGTGTCGGAGAAGGGGCGTTTTCGGCTTTGTTGGTGCTCGAAACAACTTTGCAAAATATAGGAGTCACAAAAATTTTGAGTTCAAATTTCAGTTAAAGATAATTAATCAAAAAAAGAAAGAAAGAAAAGAAAAAACGGAATGAAGTTTGTGGGGGCATCTCTTCATGCCACACATGGACTTGCTGTTTGTGGGGATCTGCTTGGCAAATTGTTGGCTCGTGAAAACCGAATGAAGTTGGGCATAAGTGGACCTTGACATCATAATCCATTGAACGAGTATGATGGGCTAAGCAGAGAGCGTCTGTTTTTTCAGAAGACACTCTAGTCTCTCTGTGTGTGTGTGTGTGTGTGTGTGTGTGTGTGTGTGTTTCTTGTGTTATCCATTTGTTAAGTTTGTATCATATTTTGCTTACGTTTATATTACGATCTAACTCCCATTCGATAATGGCTTGGCTGATAACATTGTGGAGTTCAAGTCAGGTGTCATTTTAGCCCACACCAACCCCATGGAACTCAAATTAAGTAAACTAATCGGGCACGATTGGCCACAATCAATGGAAGACTTGGTCACTATCAAAAGGATCTTATGGATAAATATATATATATATATATATATATATATATATATATATATATATATATATATATATTAAATGACAGTCAAATATATAATATCCACATTCCTCGTTGTTTTTTAATCTTTACGCACCATCCAAGTCAACAAAGAATAAAAAGTGGCGGTAACCCTTTTAATCCAACAACCATGCACTTTTGTGAGGCCCCAACACACCATCATTGATTTGAAATCTTCTGTAGAATTTGAAGGGCTTCTCTCATGGACGGTCTCTTTTGTGGTGGAGAAGCACAACTAAACCCTACCTTTAACCCTGCCACCAAGGCATCCTCTTCAGCCTCCACTTCAGACCCGATTCCCACATCAGCCAATTTTGAGACCCTGTTCTTGTCTTCCAACATGGAACCGGCGGTCCATTGACTCAATTCTCTCTCTGAAAACACTCTCCCTGTGAGAAGTTCAAGCAAAACAATGCCGAATGAGTAGACATCCCATTTGGAGTCTGGCTTTAGGTTTCTGACAGACTCAGGCGGTTGATACGGGGATGAGCTAGTGGCGGCCGAGCCGGTGGGTGTGAAGGGTGCACGAGGGCTGGCAGTGACGGGGTGGTCTCGTGAGGTGCTGGCCATGGACCTTAGACTACCAAAGCCGCGGCCCGGATTGCTTGCCTTGTATTTGTTGATGTCATTGCCAGACACAAGACGGTCTAGCCCAAAATCGGAAATTATGGGCTCCATATCGATGTTTAACAGGATGTTACTTGGTTTGATGTTGCCATGCACGCGTTTTTTCTCATGTATAAATGCTAGTCCCCGAGCTACTCCTGTTGCTATCTTCAATCGGACATCAAGAGATAGATATAGATGGCTCGGCGATGAACCTGGTTTTCCTGATTTTTGCCAAAGGAATGAATTTAGATTTCTATTGCAATCTTTTTAAGACTCCCAAGGATAGAGAAATTTGAGACAAGCTCATTAAATTTGTAGAAATCCTACCTACAAGTATTGATAGAAATTCAACTAGCCCATGAAAAGAACATTTTACCAGTTATGCTCGTTCAGGTGACGCATACAAAAGGATTTCATACTGATACATTTCAACATTACCCGCTTGAACCCAGTTCAATTTAGATCCACAAACGAATGCAGAGCAAAATTTAGTAATAAATGTACCAGCGCACACAATGCACCGTGGAGCAGTTTAACACAGTATTCAATGCAAAGGGTCGAACGTTGTAAATCAAAAGCAAGTAAAAGTCCCAATTAAACTTAACAATAAAGAGCTGCAGCAGAGTGCAGACAAAGCCAGCACAGCACTTACAGGCAAGCAAAAAGCTGCATTACACGACAAAGTAAGACATGTGTCGTCTCCATCAATGCAACAGAGATTTTAATTAGTTTAAAAATTAAGAGACCACTGAAACTCGAGTACCAAAAGCAGGGGATGGGTTGGGGTTTTCCACGTGATTTTTGGCACATTGTGTGTACTTACTATATAAAATCGCATTATATTCACCTGACAAAACTGGACCTAACTCCACGATGTACTGGTAGTAGAGACCAGAGCCAACGGTGCCTCCCCAAGTAATAGTTCACTTGGTATAAATTTTGTAACAGAACATTCTATTCTCTGTCGACTCTTCTCTTACGGTCCGATCAATGTAATAGTGAAATTTTGCTAGAATCGGAAAAGTCATATATATATATTTTAGTGTAATCTACAATTTAATAAATTTTTAATGAAAAAAATTAAATTTTCGTCAAGAAAGCGAATAAAAAGACCAAAAGAAGCTCTTCAAGAAAGACGGATAGTATATTTTAGCAAAAATTACTGAAAAAATACTAATATGTACCAAAGAGAAGCAGCGTATCATAGCAAAATA
This sequence comes from Kandelia obovata, assembly GCA_021464305.1. NCBI lineage: Eukaryota > Viridiplantae > Streptophyta > Magnoliopsida > Malpighiales > Rhizophoraceae > Kandelia > Kandelia obovata. The sequence continues at coordinate 3,912,357 of CM038476.1, forward strand.
AGAGAAATAGGCTAATATGCACGAGAGCCAGAAGGGTGGGGGGGAGAGAGAGAGAGAGAGACTCACTGTACAAAGCGTTAGCGAGGTTGCAATTGGAGACGTAGTCATAGATAACAAGCTTCTCATCAATTCCCCAGTAGAACCCAAGAACCCTTACCAAATTGGGGTGTCTTAACTTAGCCAAGAGCCTCACTTGAATCTCAAACTCCCTGAACTTCTCCCCCGCCCAAGGGCCCTCTCCGATCCTCCTCACGGCAAAAGCAGTCCCGTCGGCTAGCACCGCCTTGTAAACTATGCTCGTTCCACTCGCTCCCAATATGTAAGCCGAAGATTTCAGAAGGGTCTCCGTCTCTAGCTCCGTCTCGCCGTCCACCATCACCAGCTTCCCTCCATTCTTGTTGTGGCCGCTCTGACTCTGTTCGGTGGCTTCGTTTTTGTGGTCTTGGTAGTCGTGGTCGCTGTCCGAGGTTGTCGTTCCTGATGTTTCTCCTCGGTCTTTGATCGTTAGGCATGACCATGTTGTCGGCTTTCTTGGCTCATTGTCGGCTTTGGACGCTATGGTCTGTGGTGGGTTAGTTTTGGTTTGGTCCGCATTTAATATTGCCTTCCTTTTCTTCAGTTGGTACAGGTAGATGATGACTAAAGCAAGGAGAGCTATTCCGGCTATATTTGCCACGGTGATGACTACTATTGTGCTTGGTTTTAGGCCTGTTTGGGCTTGATTTCGAGTGGTTATCTGGCTTTCTCTTGAATTTGGTTGTCCTGACGCTGAGTCTGGTGGCTTAGGAATCACTGCAATGGCTGGCGAGATCGTTGTTCTGTTTGGCGGAGAAGGGAGAGTTGAAGTGCTTTTGCAAAGATTTTTCAATGGTTTACCACAAAGATCCACATTTCCTCTAAAAGATTCCACCTTTTGGTTCAGCAAAGACGCAGACTCTGGAATGGCTCCCGTTAGATTGTTGAAGGAGAGATCAATTGTTGCATTGCCTGGAATGGTTTTTGCAAACTCTGCTGATATTGACCCTGAAATCTTGTTATGAGAGAGATTCAAGTACCGCAAATTGTCCCCACCAAAATCCAGAGTTAAAGATCCGTTTAGTAGATTGGAAGACAGATCCAGCACTTGAGCAGAACTAAACCCACCGGGAACAAAACCGAAAAAGTAATTTTTTCTTAAAGAAATAACTGTAAGGTTTTTCAAAGCAGTCAAATTTCCAGGTATATTCCCTGCTAAGGCATTATCAGAAAGATTCAAGAGCTTTAAACCCTTCAATCCACCAATAACCCTAGGCAACTCACCAGAGATCACGTTGCCTGAAAGGGAAAGAACTTGGAGGCCTGTGGCATTGAAAATGGAATCGGGCAATGACCCATTGAAGAAATTGTTGGAAAGATCAAGATGCCTGAGGTGTTCAATGCAGCCCAAGTCAGGTGAGATGGAACCCAGGAGCTGGCTGTTTGGTAGCAACAGGCTGGTGACTCTGAACGTGTCTGGTGTGCCAGGAAGCCCCATTTCTGAGCAGTTCACTCCATTCCACGAGCATGGGGTTTCATCATCGTAGTTCCAGTTTTGCAAGACTGATAAAGGGTCGCTGAGGATGGAGTATCTAAAGGAAAGCAAAAGTACCCCATCTGTGTTGAGAGTCAATATGGGAACTAAAACTAGAAGAAGAATCAAGGCCAAGAAATGAAGGTGAATGACAGTGAAATTCATGGTTTCTTGAGCTATTGAAACATGTTAAGATCCAGACATTGGATATTCATGGTGGAGGCATATTGAGACAGACAGAGAAAGGAGATGGTGACCAACTGCAGTTACGGTTGTTCTGGTGAACGAATCGAAAGGGTAAAGAGGAGGAGCAGATAACAGAAGTTAATGTTGATATGTTGAATATATTATGAAAGAAAGCTCGACAAGAGGTGGGGGGATGTTAAAAATGGCTACTTTAAGAAAGGAGAAACTGGTGAGATTTTGCATAAGAAAGTTTTGGGGACATCAGAGAGAAAGAGCCAATCTTTATTTAGCAACAGAGGATTGGAAACATAATAAAAAGTTGTTTAGCAAGAAAAATGGATTTATCTTGAAGAGAAGAAAAAGAGATGATTCACAGTGAGTGACTACTTTTGTTAAATTCAGTTTTTTTTTTTTTTTAATTTGTCATTATTACTTTCGTAATAGAAATGGAGAGTGGAATCTTGTGTCTGCTACTACAAGACACAAACTTGGAACCAATAAGATTGCAGAGGAACTCAAGCTCTGCCTTGTCATCCACTCGAGTATTGACTTTGATGACAGCCATGATCAGTTTGTGCCGCTTTCCAATTCTTGCTCTGGGTGAAAATTAACCGTGTAAAAATTTGTTTTAAGACTTCATAAATTTTTCATAGGAAGTTTATTGAGTTCGCAATCCTGCGGTGGAGCAGACTTACTTCAAAATAGATACATCCGAAAAGGGAGCCCACGATTGTGAGAATTTAAGGGAACGTGTATCTCTTTTTTGAGGTAGGCTAAGCTTAAGATTGAAGAAAAAACATAATAATAATAATTTGCATGGATGTTTTTTTATTTAACTTATGAATCAAGTTAATTTATTTTTATACGTAAGAAAAAATTTAAAATTTGAGTGAAACTCAATTAATATTTTTTTAAAAAAAATGTATAATTTAAAAATAATTTATTATATTAAAAAAAATGAATAGGTGTTAGTGCATATCTAATTTTATTGTCTGCAGGGTGGTGTGGAAAAGAGTACTACGCCACATATATAGTTGCTAGCCTGGAAAATGGGATCCTCAAACCCAAGGATTTGCAATGCTTCTGGTCTGCCTGCCACCCACAAAGCTTACTCTATTGTCTATCAAATCCAAAACCCAACCAACCTTGTACACATCCCAAATATCCAGCATCAGTTAGCTAATCCATTTCTGACTTTTCCTGCAGGGCAATTTTATTTTGCTTAGATACCTTATCATTACTTGGTCATGTTATAATTAATTTTTCATACTAGACAAGGCAAGAGGGACCTTGGTACATGTCATTGAGTGTTTTGTTTGGCTAGGCCCCGCCGGGGGGGGGGGGCATCTACTTTAGTTCTTAATTTGCATGATCAAAAGTGAGAAAAAGTTACTCAAATTCTTTCACTATTGTTCTATTCACTGTCAATAATCGAGTTCTGTTACATTATTGGAAAATAGGGTAATCCCACATGCTGGGAGGAATCTGGAAAATTATAAGAGTTAAACCAAATGTGCATCAATTGTGCCATTTGCATAAAAAAATGAATAAATTGATAAAATGGAAAAACAGAATCAACCAGATTGTATACTAATTAACAGTCCTACTCAATAAAATTATCCAATCTTGCTTCTTTTCATCTCAGAATGACCCATTGGGCCTTTCAAACTTGCACGTGGTAACTCCATCACCCCCGCATGCCTATACCCAATCTTTCGAGGCCTAAAATGTGGACAAGACTCAAAGGGGACTTAAAAGAAAAAGGACGCATTACAGTTAATTGGGCCCATGCCCAGAAATCCATAACCCCAAGTGTTTGGGCCCATCAATGTGGATTCTCTCACCGACGGCCCAGATTCAACCGCCAAAATTTTTCCGGAATCTGAGAAGGGCAAAAGATCAGACAATCGGCGAACAGACGAAACAATCAACGGTGCGCCAGAACACTCTCCCACAGCTCACTTACAGAAGGAAAAAAAAAAAAATCACTTCTAAATTTTAATTATGCAAACGCTGCTTCTGCCGGCGGTTCGCTCCAGTGTCTCCATCGCGGCTCCGGCGGCGGGTTCCGCAGATCCTCGCCTAAACCTCCGGCGGATATGTAGCCAACCAATATCTCCTCCAAATTTCCTCTCATCGTCACCCATAGCAAAGCTATCTCTCTTCTCGCTCTCTTCTTGTCTATTTTCTGGTGATCCTCTGAGGAGCACGGAATCGAAAGTCTCTTTTACCAAAACAAACGCTTCTTCTCCGAGTTCCACAGCTTTCACCTCCCCAAACGACGACGCCGAGAGAGCCAAACTCGCTCAGGTCCCCTCTTTCTTTCTATCTCTCCCCCTTGCATATGCTGCACATGAAAGAGGCTCAAAAATTTTTAGCTTCTTATAGGGAAAGTGAAGTATTTGCCTTAAACCCTAAACCCATCTCTGGAATTGAATTGGCCATTGAAAAGAAAAGGGAAAAGGAAGATGCTTTCTACATTAGATTTTCAATTCCATTGCGTTTTAGTCTTTTATTCTCTAATTGCTCTATTTGAGTCCCTGAATAATATGCGCGTAATTGGGAAAAAAAAAAAAAGCAATATCGAAAGTTTACAGCTTCTTTATATGTTTGCAGGTGGCGAGGAGATTAGAGAATACATCGAGGTATTTCAAGAGGTTGGGTAGTTTTGGGTTTTGGGGGCAGTTAATATGTACGGCGGTGGCAGCTGTGATTCTTTCGTTTTCGGTGGTTGTCACAGGGAAGATCTCCTCGCCCCCTACTTTTTATGCGACTGCTGGCGGTATAGCAGCAGCTTTCATTTCGGTGTTCTGGTCATTTAGCTATATTCGGCTTTCTGAAAAGTTGCGGAAAACTGCTAATGAGCCTTCCAAGGTATTGTGGCTTTGAAGGCTTCCTTATTATTTGGTGCATTTTGGTATGAAAACAATGTGTTTTGCAAACTGGAGTTTATTTTACATTATTGTGGGAAGAAAGCGTAGAGATTGTGTGTAGGGTTTTGGCTAAAAGGAGTTCTTTATATGTCAACTCTTCTGCTAATCGTGTGAATGAAGTAAATAGTCAATAGTCATTCACAGTTGTTCTGTTTATTGCGATGTTTAACTTCATCCAAAGGCCTCTTCGTTTGCGATAATAAACATTACTATGAGTTTAATGAAGTTGGTTCGTCTACATATGTCTTCTTTTGTTTGCATATTATTATATGCTTGGAAGATCTTTCTATTTAGATGTGAGAGTGAGTAAATGGGGATAATGAGCCACCATGGAGAATGTGGAGCACCATGGTTTTTATTTTATCCATCTCAGTTAGTTCAATCACCATCTAGTGGAAAAACTATAAAAAACAAATATTTAATATCAAAGCAATGTTCCAAGGTGAATAACTGATATAGCTGGTCATATTAGCCTCTCAAACAGTCAGGCTTTTAGTTTGCTTGATTGATTCATTGAATAGAGGTTATCCCCCTGATAAAACTCCTTTAACAAAGGACGGCTCTTTCCCTGCAGTCTTCTGAAAGCCTTTGAGGTTTAGTGTAAGTGGGATTTCTTAAAACTAATATGAGTCTGTTACAGATGAGTATGCCATCATTTCAGAACAATATGTTAGTTTTATTGAACTAAAGGGAATAAGGTGTGTATATAGATTTTTGTTTTTTTCCTGAAGTTTTGTACGCAGAATGCATTAGTCATGTATTCATTTCTTATATGCTCAAGTTTTGATTTCCCATTTATTTGTTTCTTTCATTTATACAATGACCTTGGTTAGCTCACATGGGATGGTTTCCATACCATGAGAAGGAATTTCTCAAGTGTAGAAAATTTTGATGGTAAAGCAATTCCATTGTAATGTTTCATGTGCATTAGTTCTGTTTTTGAATACTCAAATATCTGTGCTCCCAACATCATCCCCCCTCCAAAAAATCCTAGTCTGGATGTCTGGGCCAATTGAACATATTTGACTAAAGGAATTCCAATGATTAACATTTTGTGCTTTTCCTTTCCAACGGGCTCTTAGAAATGATGGTTTGTTTGTTGTTGATGCACAGGATATATTATGTTGATAATTTTCCTTTGTGCTTACGGTTCTCATGTTCTTGTAATTTTAGGCACCTCCACGTGCTGATGTTGTGAAAAGCTTAAAAAATGGCATAGTGTTGAATTTGTTGGGAATGGGTGCTACTATTCTTGGTATGCAAGCCACAGTGGGATTATTAGTTGCAAAGGCTTTAACTTCAACTGCAAATCCGTATTACCAAGGAATCACCCCTGGCTACAGTCCGGTCCTTGCATTGGATGTATTCTTGGTGCAGGTAATCACTTAGATCCACGTCTCACACTGATTTTTTAATTCCTAATCATGGAGAGACTTGAATGCTGAAATGTTGGTTTGTTCTGTTCTAGATATCAGCCCTTTCAGGTTTGACTTTTTTTTTTTTTATTTCACTATAATTTAGGTATGCTAATGATAATTGTTTTCAGTGTGAAAACTTAGTGCACTGAGATACCTTTTCTTCTAACTAGTTCTTGAGGAATCATTTGTCAAAGTAAAAGCTAGCATTAACGGAATCGAAGTTGTGTAACTAGTTCTTATTGCCAAAGAAGTAGCCCAAGGATTCTGTATTCCCAGGCAAATATAATGCCAAGCTATGGTAGATTTTTGTGCAAGTTCTTAATGGCTCACATGGTTGTATTAACAAGAATCTTTCTATCTAAAACTAGTAAGAAACAAATTTTTAGGTTAGTCATGGTTTTACCTTGAAGTTAGGGATAACAGAGTTAAACCCCGAATGTGTTCCGTATATTGGTAGAAATTAAATCCCTTTGTATCCGAGAAGAAGAATGAAAAGGCTTGTTAATAGTAACCCATTGTCAAAAACAAAAAGGAAAAGGAAATTTTCAAAAAGGAAGTGTTGGCTTTACAGGCATTTCTGGACCTTATAATTGATTTTTTCCTCTAATCAGTCATGTAATCTCAAGACCATTAGCTTTAAATTGGGAAAGCAGTTTAGTAGGAGACATTTATTTACATGCATTTATCATTTATGTGATGGCAATTGTATGTACTCTACCCTACAGGCATCAGCAAACACTATACTCTCTCACTTCCTGGGCCTTGTTTCCTCCCTGGAACTGTTACGTTCAGTGACGTTGCCACCTTCAGAAAGCAGTCCGGTCCCTAGGGTTGCATAAATTCTACCCTTTATTTGTAGTACATGATTTTTTTTTTTTTTTTAATCAAACGTTGACGACATGATTTTGTAGCCCAAGATGCGGCATTCCAGTGTTGTACTACAAATTCCAAGATGCCCCTTATTTTTCCAGTCTTAGCCAATTGTCGCTGGTGAAATTTATTCGTTACAAGAACCTGAAATCTTGCGCTTTTAAAGCTAATTGCCAATTCTAGATCATCGACCAATTCGCCTATGAGCTTTATTAGTTCGTCTTGGGTCGGATGTGAAAGTTGATACTATAACATTTTTATCAATAAAGCCTAGACGAAACCAGTTCCAGAATGCAACACATCTGATCTGATCTGATTCAAGCTACGACTCACACAAATAAATGCACCTTTGGGTAATCTGATCTGAACGCTTTTCCGCTTGTTTGATAACCGGGCGCTTTTGCCGCATTTCCTAATTTAAATCTACCCGGTAAGTTAGTCGTGTAAATAACCGCCAAAAATATGTTATGATGCCATGTTAATATACTGAGAAAATAAGCTGAGCCAACTTGATACACATGATTAGACAAAGCAACTGAGTGCTTACTCAAAAAACACAGTTTTACAAATTTTTACCCACATTTAGTTTCTAAACTATACTATTTGGTGAATTTCATCCCATGAAAATTAGCTGAGTGAAGTGCAATCATAAGAACTGAAAAAATTGCCCAGTATATCACAAAACAATGGCAAATATGGAGAGAAAAACAGTGGTACTGGAATATTCTCCATTAAGCAAAAGCTAGTAAGGTCAGTCCTTCTCCTTACGAGCTAGTATCAGTAACTGAATACTAATACTGGCGCACTCAGCAAAAGGAAATTCGAACTTACATGTATGTCAAGAGTACAAACCTCCAAGCTACAATTTGCATTGCAAAGATTACTGGGAGCCCTGCAATCAAATGCTTGTAACATGCTTCAATACTCAAAAAACAGGACAATATATTCTGAATATAAAGAAAAAGCACACACAAACAACCTCCTGGAGTGGAGGGATCGTGAAAGGAAAAAGTAGTAAGACTACTACTAGAAAAAGAAATGTAATTGACATGCCTATATCAGTTTGTTCTAGTGAAGATGAATGAGAAAAATCAAATCACTGCTATTTCTCCAACAAAAAACCATATTCATGGTTATTCATCTAGTAAAAGAACAAAAGAAAAGGATATTTCAAGGCATGAAACTCTCATATTATGAGATCTGACAAATGGTTAATTGTAATGAGTCTTTACTCTTGTTTTCAAAAAAAATAAATTACAACTACTTGAACCCATGGTCACAATAGAACAACTTTATTGTCACACCAAAGTTCACCCTTTAATGCGGTAAAAGAACAACAAAATAAAAAGAAAACTAGAAAGAAGGTATTAAAATTTGAAATTAGTGCCAAAAGTGGAAGACAACCAGAGTGGAAAAGCAATTGATGACAAGGATGCATTGCAGCAATCACAAACTAGCAGAAAAGGACATTGATAATAGAATCCTCATTGAAATGTATGGAAACAAATGCCTTGTTTCAGTGAACATCCAATTTCACTTCCTATCATCAGATAAAGCCATGGATTCAGTTTTCAGAAGCCTCAGCTACACTGACAACCCACGTTTCATTAATCACCCTATTAAAATAGTGATGTTGAGCATAAGTGTTTCATAAGTCACAAGCATGTCATCTATATGATGTCTACGGCCTTTTAAAAGAAAACAAGTATCCAATCATATCAGGATTCAGGGAACACTAATTCAAGGACAAGAGGACCCATCATTGCAAGAAAACATTTCCAGACTGACCTACTGAATCTTCTTTTCCTTGTTTGATGGAAGTGGAATCTTCTTCAGGAGGCTATTGTCTATTTTTCTATACTGTGTTTGGACGATCTTATGTGTTGCAGATAGCTTTTCATCAATGTGATGTTGGTATTTTTCATACACCACAGGGACTGATAGACTAAGAAGAACACCTGAAGCAGATAGAAGTATATTGATATTTTAGCAAGCCCTTAGAAAAGACAATTCACATTGAGAAAAACATTAACTGACAGTTGAAAAAAAATAAACTCACCAATGTAGACAAGAGTGAGAAAGTTGAAGAGACTGCCAACACATGATACCACCCACAACACAAAAGCAACCTGAACAACCGTGCAAGTGAGCATGCACCATGCAAAAAGAAAGTAGTCAAGTAACAGAAATTTCATGTTCTAGAGGAAATTATTATTGAGAAACGCAACTCCTAACCTGAGCAAACAGCTTAAAATTTCTACCAATAGTAATATCACGCGCAATTGACAATGCCTGATTGACATACACTTGAATCACATCAGCAGCCTTGGTAACAGTCTCCTCTGATATTTCCAAATTCGGAATAGGCGGCAACGGCCTGAACCATAACATGAACCAAACTTTATTTTTCCTCAAAAAAAAAAAAAAAAAGAAGAAGCAGAAAAAAGAAACTAATAAAACGGTATTTTAAAATAGAGCAAAATACCTATTGAGAAGGGAAGCAGACTTAGCCCAGAAGAAGAGAATAAGAACGAGAAGAAACAAAACGTTGGCCACAAATGACAAGAGATTGTAACCGGCTCGCTCGAACAGCAACCACATGGCCGTTGCTGAAACTAGCACTATCACACTCCCAATCCATCTTCTCCATAATAGCACATCAGCCACTACTCTCATATCGATGTCCCCCAGCGCCCGCCCCCCCCCCCCAAAAAAATTAAAAATAATAATAATAAATAAATAAGTAAATGAATAATTCATCAAATCAAATCCAAACTCGAAAAAACCGCGTTTGAAAAGCCGGATCTACCGGAAATTAAAACCACCAACCGACCACTTCTATTTTGATGCCATTCTACATTTATCTATACTTCTATACGTACATAGTATAAATGCGGTGATAGGGAGAGTGATACCTGAGCTGCCGCCGAAAGCTTGGTGAACGGAGACACGACGAGGAGGAATGGGATCTCCCATTTTGCCCGATCTTCTATAAGATTTACGGAATGAGAATCGAGAAAGACGAGAAAAGGAAACTGACGCGAGGAGTCTTTAATTCGGCGAAATTAATTTTTCTATTTTGTAATTTGGACCGGTAAAGAGGGAAATGGGCCTTTCTTGGCCCAATCCATGTATAAAAATAAGTTAAAGAAGAGCGAGGTTTAAAAACATAGCCCATGTCCATATATCCTATTCTCAGAAAAACACAAACGAATTTTAAATAAAAACATAATTTAAAAAAAAAAAAAAAAGCTCGGTAACTACTTTACCCGAAAAATAAAACGAATTGAGAATCGTTCTTCAGGGCTTATAAGAATGAGTTCGATTTCCAATATCGTTGTCTCAATTACTGAAAATAAATAAATAAATAGAGATTATTAATGTTATGGGCTCCTAATATTGGGCGCATGGGTTGTCGGACCGAGCTTATGTCTCCTGCCCGGGAAACTTTCGTTTTGCAAAGGCCGAATGGCCATTGCATATTAAACAGGCAGCAAAAATATTACAACTTGCAAAATTTAATAATAAAATTATTTGTATTCTTAATTTTAGTTTTAGAATTTAAATATTAAATTATAAAAATAAAAAAATAAAATATTGCAACTTGTTATTGAGTATTAATTTTGCAGGAACATGAACCTTGATTCTTCTCAACCATCTGTAATGAATGCAAGAAACATGATGTGCCTTGGGAAGAATAAATAGTTTACAAACTCACTAATGAGTGCGCATGAATGATAAGGTTACTATCAAGCTCTTCAATCGATATATATAAATAACATCTTTTTTATTATCAAAACTATTGAATTTTAATAGTATTATCAGAATGATTGAGTTTTAACTTTAACATTCTTGCCCCCCTATTGCAATAAAAAGATAATAGAAATGTGATTCCATGAAAAAAGTATTGGATTGTTACCTTTTATACCTTTTGTTCCCAAAAAAAAAAAAATCGAAAAATTTCATTCATTCGTTTCTTTCTTTAAAACATGTGAATGAAACTATTATTAATTAAGCATGGAAAAATAAATTAATCATTCTAAGTTCCTAGTCCCCGTTTCATAATTTATATTAAATATGATATCATCCGATTATTATTATTATTATTATTACTATTATCATTATTTATATAACTCTTTTTTATTAAGATGATATATATTTGATTTTGTCACGTGCGATGTGCATAATGGTATCTGTTTCAAACGAAATTACGTTTTTCCTTCGTTCCTCGTGTCGGTGACGAATAACATACCGTTGCGTGGCAGGATCACGGGCCGGCAGCCTGGCATCAATAATCATTATTTTCTTCGAATCTTGTCGTTTTGGCCGCATCATCATTTCCGTGCGCCCGCTCCTGGCCCCGCCAAAAAAACAAAAAGAAGAACAAAATACAAATCCCTGACATAACGTAAGTGCTCCCCAGCCTGTTTATCAGTCAAATTATAGTTTTTTACAACCGCCTCAATCTAATTTCTTGTGATATTTTACATAAGTGCGTCTTATTCCAATCAAACCAAAGGTATAACTATTATATAAATCCAATCTAAGGTTAAAAATAAACAAATCCAATCTATCACACAACAATCATAAATGAAAAATTCTGCTTCAACTCAATTATTACAGACTCAAAAATTATTAAATTATATAAATATATAATATTTTTCATAATATTGACTTTTATCTTATAAAATATTAATATTATATCATATAAAAATTTAATTTTGATATAGTATGTTAATGTTTGTTATATTACTATAGTCTTATTAATATTAGTAAATTATTATAATTGTGTAATTATTTATTTTTTTTCAAAAAATTAGCTCTGATTTTTTATGATATTGATAAATCCTAATTTGAGTTTTTTTTTTGTAATATTAACTATTTTTTTTCCTTATGTACAAATATCTAACCGTAATAAATTTATAAATCACATAGTAATAAATATTGACCTAGTTGAATCAATTAATCTTCGCTTTCAATTTTTTATTTTGGTATCATATAATATGTAGAAGAATTTTTATGCACATAATTTATTGGATATGTTTTAAATATAAATGTAAATTTTATTATTATAATTATTGTATAAATATTTTTTTATTTTATTTTAATTTTAATTAAATATTAAAAATATAAAATATATAATTAATATTCATTATTTATTGTAATATAATTTGTGGGGATATTTACATAACTTTTTCGTATTAGGAAATAAAACCTTTTAAAATGTGAAGGCAATGAAAGGCAACTTTTTTGTATTAGGAAATAAGCCTATTAAGATAGGCAGCAATTGAACACAGACGTGGCAGTTATACAGCTGTCAAATCTTTAACTGGTAACTGAAGAATGCCGGTTAGTATTATCCTACTGCTGACTGTACCAAATGCCTAGCCTTCCCTATTTAAACTCCTTCTCTGCCCCTGCCTCTCCCGCACCAACCTCTGTGTTCTTTCTTTCCTCTGTCAACGGCCGTTGTTAGTTAGTTTTTTTTTTTTTTTTTCAGGGTTTTATTTCCCTGTCAGTTTTCAGATAAATGGATCCTGATTCGAACACGGATCGGGTGAAGGGACCATGGAGCCCCGAGGAGGACCTGCTGTTGAAGAAGCTCGTGATGAAGCACGGCGCGCGTAGCTGGTCACTGATATCCAGGTCAATACCGGGTCGATCCGGGAAATCCTGCCGTCTACGTTGGTGCAATCAGCTGTCTCCCGGGGTGGAGCACCGAGCTTTTACGCCCGAAGAAGACGAGATTATAATCAAAGCTCACGCCAATTATGGGAACAAGTGGGCAACCATAGCGCGGCTCCTCAATGGCCGTACGGATAACGCGATCAAGAACCACTGGAACTCCACGCTTAAGAGAAAATGCTCTGCGATAATCGAAGACGTAGTCGAAGAGCAGCAACCACCGGAGAAGAAGTCGCAAGTAACAGCGCCCAATCCAGACGGTGCAACTCCGTCGGCGTCTGACGTCAGCGACGGAGGACAGGCGGTGATGTCATATTCCTCGAAGAAACAACGGCGATGGAAGGTGCCATATCAGCGGGTAACGACGATGTCTCCTTCGGCGCCAGCTCAGGAATCACCGCCATCTGGATCTTGGACCCGCAACGGTGACGTTTCGACTGAGCTTTCACTGGCCACACCGGGAATTCGACCAAGAAAGTCACCGAGAGGCGAGTCGGCTTCAGCTCCAAAAGAGTTGTCAACACAAACCGTCGCCGATAGAAGGATGAAGTTTGGACCGGAGTTGCTAACGATCATCCAGGAGACGATTCGGAAAGAAGTGAGGGATTACGTGGCAATGATTGGTAAAGAATGTGGGTTTCTTTTTGGTGACACAAAGTCACCCGGGCGTTAAAAATGCTAAGCCAAAGCGCACTGGGGACAAGCAAAATTGATTTCGTTGATTAGTTAGTTTTGACTTCAGATGAAAGGGCGTTAATTTTTGTACGGTCAGGTACGAGGAGGCAAAAAAAAAAAAAAAAAAGGCAAGTGGTGAGGAGTTGAGCGTAATTTCTTTCTAAATTTTGTTAAGAGGACACTGGATTTATAAACATTATAAATGTGAGATAATTTAGATTATTAATTTTAATTGACAATTGTCATTATTTTATTTTTATCTCACTGTATTTACGATCTTATGAATCGTGCGCTCTCTCTGTGTTTTTTTTTTTTTTTATCTTTCCTTTTCTTCTTCTTATTTTTTCTGATTGTTTTTTAGGCTGTTGCTTTTACCTTTTGTAGTTTTAGAAAGAAAGTTGTTTGGCATTGATTTGTTTGTTGTTTTCAAAACTGTAACGACTCGATTATTGGTACGAGGGCGACCAAAGAAATGGAACTCCAATCCTTCGACACTTTTATCCATCCACACATGGTAAAATCAACGGATCATATTCCTATTAAGTTATTTCAATTTTTATATTATTTTTGAATTGAATATTCTAATTTTCATTTTTCATCCGGACCTTGTATTTATTAAGTGTTGCGTGCACTAAATTTCAAAATTTTTAAAAGTTAAGTTCTTATTATTTAAATTTTGAGCTTTTTGAATTATATTATTTTAAGTTTTAAGTTAATTAAATACTGAGTTATTTTATTTAGATTATAGTTTTTATTTTGATTTTGGTTATTTAAATTTACGATTCAATAATATTTGATGCGTAGAGTATAATTTCAAATAATTTTAGTTAGTTGCTCCAATTCGGTCAAATAATGTCAGTTTTAGAAAAAAAAAAGAAACTGTACTCAAAAGAATGAAATTTGGTTTCTTACTCAAATGAATTTATTGTAATATTAGAGAAAATTTGGGTCCTTTAGGGACACCTCAATGGTTAAGTATTATTAGAGGTTTTGAGTTGATGAAAATAGAAAGAATTTCTTTTATTATACAATTAATAGTTTAAGGAGTTTTTTAATTAATAAATAAATAACACTATTAGAGAAATTCTGTTTTCTTTTTTTTTTTTTTTTGGACCGCATTTTACGTAGCACAGGATATCCAATCATTCTGCAGAAACGATGCAATGAAAAACCGTTGTAATGATTTTGAATATTGCAATTAATTGTTGATTTGAATTTCGAACATTAATAACGGCTTGTTTTATCTCATTAAAAAAATAAATAAAAGAACTCAGACAAGGTTCTAAAGCCAACGATTTACAAGCATGCTAGATTGTCTTGCTATCTATATTCTAGCATAATTTTAAGCATCTAAGTTAATTCAGATTTATTATAAATTAAAATTTAGTATTTTAATAATAATATCAAAATTATTACATTGAATCACAATAATAAATAAATAAATAAAATTTATTATTTTTTAATAAAAATAATAAAAAATAATTATTATAATTCTTTTTTAGAACAAAATTTCTTCATTATCTAAAAATGAGAAAGAATTTAATTAGGCTAAATATATCTAATTTTAGGTAAAGTTAAGTAATTGAAATCTACAAAATTTTATGAATAATATTATGGAAATAAAATATATTATTTTTTTAAAAAATTATTATATAAACATTAAAAATAAATAAATGTAAGATTAAATAATGTAACATATTATTTAATAGTTATAATTATTAATTATAATCATATATTTATTAACTTATAAGAATTGTTGATCCGGAGAAAGCGAGGCTGGAGGGAAGCCCGATCTAAAAAGAACGTGAGCTGGTCCACGCTAAAGCCATAGTCCGTCCGCTAAGAGCCCAACTATTGATATCGCTCCAAACAGATCTATCCGGAGTCCAGACTCCAGAGAGAGAGACACAGAGAGAAGTCGTCGCGCCCATCGTTAATTGCCGGTTTCAATGCAACTGAGAGAAGCTAAAGGAGGGCTGGACTGTTAAAATTTCTCTACGGGTCACCGATCGACCTGGGCGGAGGAGAAAAAAAAAATCGGTAAAGAGAGACATAGAGAGAAGAGATGTTGCCAACGACGGCGTCGAAAGGGCGTGTATCGTCCTACGCATCTCGACCCAGTCCCGTCTTCCCTCAGTATCTCCGACGAATCATCAAGGTCATCTCTCTCTCTCTCTCTTTGGGTCGGATCTTTACCGATTGGATACAATTTTTTAGCATTAAATTGGACAATTCACAGTAGCTGACTTGCTTTTCCAGCTGAACGGTGTGCTTGGACTCCTTGCAATCAGATCTTAAGTTAATATTCTCTCTTTCTCTCCTTTTCTTGTAGTGGCAACAAATGGATATAGAATACACTTTCTGGCAAATGCTTCACCTTTGCACGTCGCCCAGGGTTGTGTGAGTCTCTTGTTCTTAACCGTTTCTGTATTCTGTTTCTGTTGCCATATGATTGGTAATAGTTAATTAGTGTTGTGCTTGCTTCACAGCTATGGTAATTAACGTCGTTGGTAACAATAATAAGCATTGTCAAGAATCAAGACTTCTGTATCTTATGTTACTTCTTATTAGGCGTGCACTGTCTAAGGAGTCTATTGGTAGCTATGGCAATTAACGTTGTTGCTAACTTAACTAAGTTACTACGGGTTTTGCATGTGGTTGAATTGCGGTTGGTGCAGCTATCAGCACACTAAGTATCATAAGCGTAAGTCCATTTCCCTTCACTTGTTGATTAGAATGCTGCACTATGGTTGTTTCAAGTGTTGCACTAATGCAGTAACACAGAATGATAATGTGCCAACAATAACTTGTTTTAGCCACATGGGCCAAAAATTGTATGTATTGCCAAGAAACTACTCTTTTGATTAACTTCCTAGCATTGCAGCTGTTTTATCTTTTTTCGTTTGAACTGTTTTGCATGATCATGAGATGTAAAATAACCTACAGTTTTGATACCAAGTTTCTTTCTCTCATCTCATGGCTCAGTCGTGTGTTCCAAAATTGCTGTGTGATTTGGTTTTGCACTTAGATGAAAATAAACCATTAATATCAGGGTAACAATTCATGCAGACCAATTTGGATAAGTTACATGAAAAAAATTCTAAAACAGAGAGCCATAAACAAAGTTTGGAAAAAATTTTAAACTTGATCTGAAATAAATGCGAGCACTGATATAGAGACAGAGGATCATATATGTTCTTTGCATTCATACAGTTATTTAGCTAGTTTTTTGTTATCAGAATTTACTGCTTTTCCTTCAATGCACTCATTGGAGATGTAGAATGATGCATTTCTTACTTTATAATTTGAAAGCCATTTTTGTCCTTGGTCTTAGAAACGAAGAACCAATGGGCACGTGATGATCCTGCTTTTGTTGTAATCTGCAGCCTTCTTTTGGCAGTTGCAACTTTGGCTTATTGTGCTGCGTAAGTGACTTCTGTTATTCCTATTGGTGCTTAATACTCATAATGAAGTGGAAATTGTGAGTTGTTATGTCTTCATTGAATTCCAGTTTCATTTTTTCCCACCCATGAGAATCCCTTATGCGAACTATTTTGTTAGTTTCTGTTTGTGACCTTTGATTATGATATTATGAGGCAATGCTGAAATTTCAATGACTTTTTTTTGTTTTTTTTTTCACAAGTTGAGAAATATTGTCACATGAATAATGAAGCATTTCTGCATCTTGATATCTAGCTTTTAAACCAAGCAACATTGTGGCAGTGTTCAGAATTTGTCTAGCTTATTTTTTCAGTTTTTTCTGCCATTCAGTTTGATCTTGAAGTATTGTTCTGAAGACTAAATCTCATTTTCTTCCTCGGTTCTTTTTCTTCAGGTATGACCGTAGTGCTGCACATACAGTATTTGTCATTATTTCTGTATTGGTTGTTCATTTCTTAATAACTGGCATACTTCTGGCTACATGTTGTTGGTAAGGGCCACTATCCTGCATTGCTATGGTATTGGTTGTGACATATCCATATTAAATTTCCTGGGACCTTTCTTCGGCTGACTTCACCTGCATTGCATGCAAGGTTGACAGGCATAACATGAAAGTATGAGTTTGATTTGAACTGTCTTAAACAAGTAGTGTATGGGCTTAAAGCTTATGGAACAGTCAGGGGCCAAATCATACTTGTGCAAGAAACCTTGTCCTTGGTAATTGCAATTATCTAAGAAAGGATGGTATCAGTGATGTACCATTAGAATCATTGGTGTCTACTTAGAGTTGTTTCTTGATTCTCCTAAATGTTTACTCATAATGTTCTCTGTTAGTAATCTGTAGAAATCACTAATATAGTTAGTGGTACAAGACTCTTCTCTCCTCCTATTTTAGAATTTATCATTTATGACTTATGCTTTTCATTCTAGGAAATCATTTGTTTGTCTTCATGGTTGACATTGTCATTTTTGGAAATTCCTTCCTCTCCTGTGTAACTAAGTCCTCCTTGCATGAGTAACCTCATTTTTCCATTCTGTGCAGGTTCCTGACCAATGCATACCTTCGGGAGGAGGCTCCAAATAGTCATGTGGTTGAGCAGCGTGTTGAATGGCAAGTCTAGAAACTTTTGCTTCCTACTTTTGTGGAGATATGTATCTATAGATTGCATGTCTCCCATTTTGTGAAAAATCTTCTTTTCCATGGGTGTCTCCAATGTTTGTTCGCTCTTATGTCTTATATGAGTTCATCTATTTAGTTGTATTATGATGCAAGTTTGTCTGCTTCGCCTGACTCCTTCTTGCCGTTTTTGAAGGTTGTATGCATTTGATGTGCACTGCAATTCCTTCTTTCCAATGTTTGTCATGGTTTATGGTAATTTCTCTGTCTGTTTGTGCTTCTTCTTCCGTTCTCTCTCTGTCCATCTCTGCTTCTTCTTCTGCTCCCCCCTCTTTCTCTCTCCCCCTCAGTTTAGTTTATATTGTATGAAATTAATAACCTCTTGGATTTTGTTGTAGTTATACATTATTTTCTTTCGCCTATCTTCATGGCCCATGGATTCATACCTGTATTGCTATCAAATTTTCTATTCATGGTGGCAGCCTCATACTATCATTATCTCAACTTTTTAGGCTATGATGGTAAGCTGATTTTAATGTTTTGCTTTTGTTTTTAATCATTAACAAGGTGTTCAAATTGGATCTATGATAGCATTTAATGGGATGTGATATAATGACATCATGTTAAGTTTTTGAACAGCGAAATCTTGTTTGTTTAACTCCTAGGATTCATTTCATTATCTCGAGACCCAATGGCTGCATTATATTTAACACTCGAACCAAGTCCTTTGAAGTGAAACTGCCCTGATATTCTTCCCTCACTATGCACAGTTATGCCAGGCAATAGCCATTTTAGGTGAAACTTCATGCATGCCACTTGCTACCCATGTTAGGCTCCTCTATGGGAGTATCCCTGCATCAGGTTTACATACCTGCACCCACACAAATAGTCATGTCCTTGTATATACAGATAAAATGATTTACTCGGTAAAGAAAAACAAGAAAGCTTGTGCATGTATGGTTCACAATTTTGTTCTCTGTTATTCTTTGCTACTTTATTGCTTTCATTTGCAGATTTCTGTGGTTCAACTTTCACAATGAAAAAATTGCCAGTGAATCTGTTATATATATATATAGTAAAATGGGCTTAGCGAACATTTAAAACTTTGAGCCCTTGTTTTGAATTTCTACATGGCTGTTGCCTTCACTAAATGCTATATTAATAATATCTTCAATGCAGTTTTACCCTTCTTGGAGAGGACAACATTTTTCTTATATCCAATCGGAGTTGTCATAGTCCTTTCTCCTATTTGTAAGTAGTGAATACAATATCTCATTGAGTCTTTCCTTTTTGTTCTGATGTAGCTGAAAGTTTTTTCTCTTTGAATTGCAGTGGTTTTAAGTGGCTTCAATCCTTCAAGATATTTTATGAACGTGTATTTTAGTCAAAGACTATGATTTACTAGGCCCAACATTTTGGATGGAACGCACAATGAGGAGGGTAGTTCAGAGACGGGGGTCACTCATAGGAAGGCACACAATGTCTGGACTTTTTCCATGGGCCCTTCTCCATTTCAAGTGGAAATGAGAGGCTGAACGAAGTCAGGTAGATGTATTCTTTCAATGGTCCATATGATTGATTGATTAAACGGCTCCTTTGAATTTGATTTGGGTATTTGAGGTGTTTAGTGGAGGTTTTATTCTATTACACAGTTATAGTCAGTTCTCCGGGGAATTTGTGGTTGCACAGGGGTATACATTAAGATAAGTAATGTTCGGTGGCATAGGATGTTAAAATGAAATATATACTTGCTAAGAATCAGCAAGCACAATCCTTCTCGAGCTTCGACAAGACCACACGGCAAATGGAGTTTTAAGTGAAATGATTTAAGTGATCCTTATTTTAAAGAAACATTGGTAGGGTTTAGGAATGCGTGTGGGTTTTGATTGAAACCCTTGGCATCATATGAAGAGTTGGTGCCAAACAGTCCCAATTCTCTGCGTTGTCTGCTTTAATTTCTAGAAAACAACTTGAAGGACATGCACATCGTATAGTTCCGTGTGTGCTGGTAGAATTAGTCCTTTTTTTTGAGCGAACTTTCACCAATCAACTCCAAAAGGCCCAACAAAAGTCGCAGAATATGCCATTTTAGGTAAGACGTCCGCCATTTGCTTTGATCACATAGTCTTCCTTTTAACCGATGCATCCAACAATTCTCAAATTCTAAATACAATACATTTTGTAGAGTGGGACCGTAGTTGTCGGAGAAACTCGACAACTAACCCGGCAACATTCAGCGTTGGCTCATTGGGACCACCCTAGAAGAAGCCATCATTTTGGACTGGAGCACATTCATTAATAGCAGTTTTGCGCGGGAGGCAATAAAGCCTTGGCTTTTGACCAGGCCTGTGGATTCTAGAAGAAGAGTTGAATATGTAGACACACCAGGACCACAAGTATGTCTTTTAACTGTTCAAATTGAAAAGGACTGACTAATGAGCTTTTACATTTATTTTTTGTGCAACAAACGCATAGTTTCCAAGAGCTTTATTTTATTATATTTTTTATTGGAGGACAAAATAAATAAAAGCCCTGTCCGGACATTGATCTAATTGATTTGGTACGCGACGTGAATCACCATGTGGCGTGTCCTCAAAGTTGTCAAAGTAACAGGCTAATGTCGTTCTCAACTTTACGGCTGCCTCTAATCGGACTGGTACACTTTGTCTAAATTTACAATTGCAACAAATGCCTTGAAGCGATAGAATGGGCGGCGGTGGTGGTTGTGGCTCCGAGGGAGACACGAGAAGTCAAGACAGGTGGGGACAAGGAAACTATTTTAATTTTCTGCAATTGGTAAAAGATTTCCCATGAGTTTATTTAAAGATAATAAATTTAAATAAATATAATTAATTTAAATTTATTATTATTTTTAGTTCTTAATTTTTGAAAATGTTACATCACATCACATCACACGTCACCCAGATGAATAGAATAAAAGTATTTCATTAAGTAATGGTAAGCATATCCCTAGCGGAATAATGTAGGTAGTAGATCACATGCTCAACAATGCCATGCTGCCTGCCTTATATGACAAATAGCAGTCGTATTTTCCGCAAGGGTAGGCATCTTTCAATATTAAAAAAAAAAAAAAAAGTTAACAGGGAATTGATTTGAAGGCAGCCCACAATCCCCATTTCATTGATTTTATAAAAATTATAAATGATAGCCATAAATCTTCATGAATAAAAAAGCGAAAGAAAGAGAACAACACTTGTATCTTTAGACTGGGGTAAGGGGTTTAATTCAGGCTCTTTGTTTGTTTATTGATCCAGCTTGCTGCCAGCAACATCGACGACAAATCTGTATCTGACATCATTCTTCTCTAGTCTTTCGAAAGCAGTGTTGATGTAGTCCATCTTGACGACCTCAATCGTCGATGTTAAGCCCTTTTCCTTGCAGAACTGGAGCATTTCCTCTGTTTCCTTCATGCTCCCTATGAAGCTCCCTGTTATGCTCCTCCTCTCTATAAAATACAAAATTGCACCAAGAAAACAAAAAAGACCCCCATAATAAGATTCCAAGGATTTAGACAAGAAAATTTTAGCATCAATTGTTAAGTACAAGGATGCATGAAAATTATGCTTCTAGTTGTATTCATTTGCAACACAGAGACAGAGACAGTTACCTAGCATGATCATAGGTGAGACAAACTGGAGAGGAGTGTTGATAACTCCCATCAATATCAACTTCCCATCAAGTTTCAACAAAGAAAGGTAAGGCTCAAGAGGGTGAAAAACAGGCAGGGTGTCAATGATATAATCAAGGGACTCAGCAGCTTCTTGCATTTTGGTTGCATCTGAGCTAACCAAGTACTCATCGGCCTCAAGATGCTCCAAAGCTTCCTGCCTCTTCTTTTCAGAAGAGCTAATGACAGTCACATGATGACCCATTGCCTTTGCTATCTTCACCCCTATGTGTCCAACTCCTCCAAGCCCCAATATCCCTCCTCTTAGCCCACTCTGCTTCAGTCCAAAGTGGCTAAGTGGGCTGTAAACTGTCACCCCAGCGCATAATAGTGGCGCTACTTGCTCTGGTAACATCCCATCTGGTATTTTCACCACAAACCTGACCAAAGTCCAACAAAATAAGGGAAACAAAAAATCAATACGGACACAAAAATTTAACCTTTTGATTACTCAATCAATTGATAGCAAAGTAGCAACTTCTTTTGAAGGGAGAACTGGGAAAGTTTGGATTTCTACTTTTGATGGACGACCATGGATTCAGCAAAGCCGCCTTGGGTGGGTTTCCCATCGGTGTAGACATCATTGTAGGACCAGATTTTCTTGTTGCAATATTGCTCGTTGTCTGATTTGCACGGACGACAGTCCCTGCAGCATCCAACAAGAAGCCCAACACCAACAACGTCTCCTGATTTGAAATGGGTTACATCTGATCCCACCTCCACCACCTCACCAACCACTTCATGGCTAAATGTCCAAGAACAAAAATTGTGAGAAACAAAAACTAAATGAAAACTATTTGTGTGTGTGCCTCTTGTCTTCTGGGCTTCTAGGCAACAACAGATAAGGGTTCTGAGATTTAGTACCCAGGAACCATGGGATAGCGCGACATGCCAAGATCATTCTTGACTTGGTGCACATCAGTGTGGCAGATTCCACAGCAAAGAACCTTGACAAAAACGTCCTCAGGTCCAGTGATTCTGCAAAGAGTTGAGACATGACAATATAAGGCAACAGAAAATACCATTTATTGAAGAAAAAAAAAATATAAAAGGAACATGCAAATCAAGGTTCGAGATCAACCTGAGAGCGTAGGTATAAGGAGAGAGGATCCCGAAGGGGTCTCTTGCTGCCCATCCCACAACTGTTTTCTCTGTTGCAAGACTGCCCATTATGCTCAACAGGTTGCAAAGATAGAAAGCGAAACGAGCTTTTTGTGGACGCTGGAGAAGCTACGAGGGCTAGCGTGCCCTTATGTATATATATATATATATACTGTACAGCACCGACCTTTTCCACCAAAAACAGTAACAGAATAAAATTTACCTTGTTAAAGCTGGAAGCAAGAGCCATGAATTATACAACTGGCATTATTGTTGATTAAAAATTTCGGCAAAAGAAGCTATGAAGTGTCCGAGGATTATGCTGCAAGGTGACTCGTTCGTTTCTTCTTCTTTTATCTTTCATTGTTTAATTTGATTTCTTCTTTCTTTCCTTCTTTTCTTTTTCTTTTCTTTTTTTTTTTGTTCTATAAATTGATTTCTTCTCTGGCCTGAAACGAAGTCATAAATATTGGATAAGTTTCAGTTTTCCGAGTCGTTTGGATCAAAATCTCATCCCGAGTCCTACTTATTGAACTTTGCGTGATGATCGGGGTGGATGGCCCACCTATCAGTGGTTTTGATTGGCCCACCTATCAGTGGTTTTGATTGGCCCACGTTCGAGTTGGCACCAAATTGGGGTTAAAAAAAAAAAAAAAACAAATGGGGTCAATTGGGCAAAGCAATCTGTGTGATGGAGGGAGCACACCATGCCTATATCACAACTAAAATTAATTTTTATAAGCATGTTTGGTGACGCCTGTTATTTCTTACTTTCATTTTTTTGTATGATACATATATAGAATACGCACGGTAGCCAAGAATATACGATTTGCAGACATCAATATACCCCTTCTCTCTTGTACTTTTATGGCACCGCAGCATATAAACATCCATATTTTACTAAAGTCTTGAAAGATATCTCGTTTTTGTCAAAATAATAATAATAATAATAATAATAAAGCAATGAAGAGGAAGAAGGAGGATGTTCCAGTTTTAAAAACTCTGTATCACCAATAAAAGGAAAGGAAAGACAATTCCAACTTGAATATGATGCCAAGTTAAAGTACGGTTGTTTATGTTTCAAAACAATGGTTACTTTGATGCACTTGCCTTGTCCCCCCCCCCCCCGGTTTTTCTTAGTTATTTTTATTGAGTTCAAATTATTGATACATAGCATTGGATAAAGTAAACACGCCAGACCCACATTTTTTTATTCTACAAAATTTAATAATGCACCTTTTTGTAGGAAAATACATAAAATTGTTCTAAACTTTTATAAATATTTATAAAAGGATCCATTTGAAATAAGTTTATAAGATATATGGTTCAAATAAAAATATTTAAAATTTAATTATAAAAATTTATAGCTAATTTGATGCACATTCCTCTTTTTGTGTATTCTGTTAACTGTAAAATCCTTAGTGGTCTTACGTATTTTGTTGACATTTTGGAGTAGGAAATCATATTTTTGTCGGCATTTTCAATTGACTTTCGTATAAATAATGTAAGTATTTTAATAGTCTTAATGAGATGAGAACCTAAGATTTTGAATATTAGAATTTAAGTTCTTAACTACAAAGTATTTTTGAATGACTATATAACTAAATATCATGTGGTTCATATTTGTTCTTCAGAAGAGGATTTGGAAAAGTGGAGCTATTAAAATAACAAAGAATAATGTTAGGGTGTTAAAAAGGAGTAACATTAATGTGACATTTGCCAAACCAAGATCCGTGAATTTTAACAAATGGATTCTGGTAGAAGAGAGGGAAAAAAGAAACACAAAAAAAAAAAAAAAAAAAAGACTTTAACAAATGGAGCGGCCGCATAAGAGATCAAAATGAATATCCATGTTCAATTTCACATCACTGAAAGGAAAAATTTAATGAACACCGCCATTAAAGGCCAGACCGCCCAAAGCCTTGAATGAACAAGTTTTCTCCCAATGAAGCCCAGTTAGATTTGCATACCGAAAATTTTGTTAGATTTTTTTTTTTTTTTTGCCTTGTCTTGTCTGTATCTTCCTCCCAACCACCATCCATGCATGCTTGGCACAGAAAAAGAGAAAGCCTGACATTTCCATAGGCAAAGATGACTATAAAAAAATCCCACCAAAACCAAATCAAGTAGGATATTAAATGAAGGCAAAAGACCTTTTGTTTCTTCCTTTTCCCATTGAGTAAATAGCAATGAATGCGACAGTGACAGCTCTTTTTTCTTTGAAAATGGATGGAAGCTCGCTTGACGCTGCTTTGCATTGCTAATTCCGTAAGTTCGAGTTCCCACAGAGAAAAGTATGCAGAAAAAATGGCTAAATGGACGCAACTGATTCCCAAAACTTACTCCATTTTCTCGCCTGCTTGGAATTGCAGGAATCAAGATTGGATCTTTTTCATTATTACTTTTTTATTATTTTATTTTTTTAGAAAGAAAATTGACATTCTTACTGAATCCGCACATAAAATGGAAGGGAGTTCATGTGAAACCCACGAAATCAACGTTCTAGTTATTTTCAGACATAAATACCCAAATTTGGGCAGAATAACATTGATCTTAGTGATATTCTCCCAGGTTGGAACAAAATTTACCGTTTCAATTCCTGACGAGCTTACACAAGTAGACTCTTGGATCTATTTGCCCTTTCATTCACTTTCAGATAAAAAGAACTGATTTTCAGGGTGAATCGGGATGAATGAGTCTAAACAATATGGTTTCAGCACTTGCAACTGAGCTAGATGTTTAGGATGCTCGAAACGCCACAAAGGATGTCCTTTTTAAAGGAAAGATAGCCAAGACAGCCAATCGCTCGGCAATGCTTTTGGCTTGATACTTCTTTCATTTCATAGCTTTTCTCAAAAGAAATGACACGTCCAAAAAATGCATCCCAGATCCTACAAGCTTTCTACCTCTTGCTCAGGAGCTCAGCATATCCCAACTTCTCTGCATGTATGAAGGCAAAGGAGCATCCAACTTAATGCTTTCCAGCCGTAAGAAATCTGATTCTGCTGATATCTGGAAGCGTTGAACAGCTTTTGAAACATTCGGCAAAACCACCTGTTTGCAATGAAGATGTAGGCGAGGTTGCATTTCACAGATGCTTCCACTTTCCAAATCAAGGCCAAAAGGAATCTTCCTTTCATTGGCAAGTTCGTCGCTTGGGTTGCTCTTTAGGGTGGACCGTGGTAAACATTTCCAACTCCTGTGAACTTGCCACCCATATTTATAATCTCCAATAATTGGGGTCCCTAATACTTCAGCACAGTGTACCCGGAGCTTTGTGCCCAAAAAGGTTGAGAGGGATTGAGAAAGTGTGAAATATCAATCAGATGTCAAATAGCAAAGGTCCCAGATAAATGTTTTAGTTGTGATTCATACCTGATGTTTTCTGCCGGTGAGAGGGGACAACTCTAACCACGTGTAGCCTGCACTACGTCACAGGCAAGATTATAAGGTAAAATGTCTGTGTTCAAAAAATTTTTGTGTGATAAATTTTTCCAATATGCAAGAACATCACTGAAATAGATGAACATCCATGAACAAAAAATGTGGACCATAAATGGAATTTCATGGCTAACAATGTCAAACTCCACAAAAAGCTTTAAAGAGAACGAAGCAACACTCACAAGCAAGTTCACTTAGTAAATCACATCAAACTTCAATAGGGAAAATTTTATATATTTGATCATAAGCTAAAATATTCAGAAACTATGTGCTAAGAGTGGTAACCTGATATTTGCTCCTATATCTAAAGCATTTAACAATGTGAAGAACCAATAATCTGCATTAGAGTTAGGTGTAATGTTCAATGATGAGTTGGGCTTAGTCAGTCTTGTTATGTTGTTTTGCCCTTCTTTTTTTTATTTCAAAATGTTCTAAATTTGGCCAGCAGAATTTCAAAATCTTAATGCTAACCCTGAGATGAAGCAATTACTCTATACTGTGTCACTGCATGCTGAGAAGACAAGTTTTGCACATCCCCAACCACTGTTATCCGGTCAGACTTCCCACCATCAACTACCACCTGAAGCCAATAAAAAAAAAATGTTTACTATATGGTTAAAGTGAAAAGAAAAATGTACTGCATAAAAATATGAGAAGATTTTGGGCTGTACTTGGACCACATTATTTTTTAATAGATTGAGCCAAATTTGTAATCCAAACAGCTTCATGCGGCTGTAGAATACGAGCAAAGATATCCAAATGGAGAACATTTTCACTCCAATCACTGTTTGTCACTTAAAAACCTTTTGGGCCTATATTTCCAAGAGTTCAGAATGGACAATCAATAAAATTCTGTTAAAGTCACGCTTCACCTGACCTTTCCCAATGGTGCTGAAATCATCCCTGCTGGATGTCTTGGAGTTCCAATGACAAGTGCCCAGTAATGTCTTCGTAGGACTTTTTGTTTGTTTTCAATATCCTTAAAAATGTAAGTTGTACGTTTAGCTTGAACAAAACTAGGTCTATTTATTATGAATATGAACTCATTACTGCCACCAAGAGACAGAAAGAGAGGAAAAACAGAGTGAAGAAAGCTACTCACATCATTTGATGCTGCAAAAGTTTTCTCCCGAAATATGGAATGCAGAATGGTTGTACTCATTTGTGTCCGTCCCAACACCAAGATGCCACTGCTATCCCGGTCAAGTCTATGAACCTATAAATATAAAGCATGTCACGCAGAGAATTGCAATTAACTAGAAACGGGAGTAGACACTGTAGGTACTGTGAATGATAAATGCTAAAAATCCATAATCACCAAAGAGGAGATATTTCTTGGAATCACAGCATTTTGCAGGATTTCAGGGCATGGGAGTCGCAACCCTCTGCTGCCCCCATGCATGGCCTTTGGCACTGGCCAGCTCTGCCAAGCAGAGTTGGTCAAAGAAGAGATAAATTGATTCAATGACTTGTTTTCTTTTTTACTTGGAGATGGTTTACAGGAAATGATAAAATCTTATTAATCCCTATCATGAAGTTTTTAACCTTCATGCATGGTATCTTATATCAAACTTGCTTTTTGTACGTACCATATCAGAGGCAAAAAATTATCAGCAATCAATATAAACAATGCAAAATTTCCATAAGCTCACCAGCCGAGGCCTTTCTGAGTGGTCATAACTTAGACAAGCTGCTGCAAGTTCATCTAAACTTCTTTTTATGCCAATGCCACCCTATTCAATCACAAGAAAGGGAAGAAAAAATAACAATAAATCCTTACAACTGAATATCCAGAAAAACAAAAAACAACCAAGAATGAGCGTGCATTTGTTGTTGTACCTGAACGGGCATTCCCGGGGGTTTGTTGACAACAATAATTGCCGAATCCTAGATTTTAGAATCATACAGAATGAAAAATAAAATTTCAAAAACAATAAAATTTGTCATATCTACAAACTAAAAGACCCAACAGATAATAACCTTAAACAGAACAAGGCTTCGCATAAAGTTCACTTCTTCTTCCTTGTAATTACACTCTTGTTTCTTGGGAGGCGGTTCTTGAACGGTAACGGGAAGAAAGATTCTGTCACCCATGTTCATCGAATCTTTGGCTGCCACCTTCCAAATTTTCAAAAAATATCAGAAAGAAAGCAACTCCCTTTCTACAATTCTAAGACCAATTTCTCTATAACCCCATTCAAATGATAAACAATTATCAATCTTCCCTTCGACAAGAGAAGGATTAAAGGAAAGCTACATACAGACTAAATCAAACTATAGTTAATTACCCTTCTAAGTCGGGGTTCATGTTCTTGATCATCAAGATTACAGGATTGCCTTCTAATCTGCAACCAAACACAACGCAATAAATTTAATTAAATTTCCACAATTTACGCTTTTCTTTTATGGGGAAGAATAAATTTCCATACTTTCAAGATTTTCAGCCATTAACAAGCACTTTTCCTACAAAAAGAAACGTGGCATGAAAGTGGGAGTCGAAAAATAGAGAAAAACCTGTCTCAGGCGAAATAGCTTTTGCAAAAGGTTTCTGGGGATCTCAGGGCAGCAACGAATGACCCACTTGAGCGCCGTCGTTTCAGTGACGGCGGATTTTGTGGTTGTGAATGGATTTTCCGACAGCGATTTTCCCAAAGCAGAGCCATCAATGGAAGGCTTGTACGGAGGTAAAGTGAACCACTTTCCGCCTTTCTTTTGGGTACCCTCTTCATAGTTTCTATCTTTGGGTGCTAAGGACTCGCTGAGACTGCTGGCGTCGCAAGCAAGCAGGACGCCGACCGCTGAGATGCCGAGACCAGTGGAACGGCGGGATCGGTCAAGGCGGACGCCGCGGCAGAGAATCAGGCCCGCCATAAGCATCGTTTCTTCGGAGGGCGGGGCCAGCCCTTTTATTTTTTATGGGGTTAAGAAGGGCTTTAGCTTTGGTTCTCTTTTTTCTTTATATATATATATATATATTTGTACATTTTTATTTTTTAAAAAAGAGAGAGAGAGAGAGAGAGTGTCAAATAAAAAGGAAAAAAAAAAAAAAACAGATTGTCGATCATGCTAAATTGTCGATCATGACAACAAAAACATTTGTTTTTATTATCCAGACAATAAAGTTTGCCATATCCGCAAAACTAACGAGATCTTGCTCAGGCTCGGTTCCTGGTAAGAATCGCAATTTCTGAGCCCATGAAAACATAGAGGGAGTAGTGGTATCAAGAATAAGAATGGATAGGATTGAAATTTACATCTAAACCCATGAAGGAGCAGGAAACGGAGGGTTGAAACATGGGGGCGGTTCGTGCAGACATGTCAAATCTCATGGTTGGCATGATCCATCTGATGAAACTCGTGTCTCTAAAGAATATCTCAACCGTTTTCTTTTTTTAAGAGATGGATGCTCTAACACTTGGACTTCGTGTTGTGAATTTTAATTTTAAAAAATTAGATGTAAAATCTATACAAATTAAAAAGAACAATTATTACTCTTATTATATTTTAGTGGACAAAAGAAAAAAAAAAATATCCTGGCAAGATGGTCTCCGCGATAATTTGTTTCAAGTACACTAAAGCCACAGTATATATATATATATATATATATATATAGAGTGGCGCCCAGAGCCTTGTTCATGTATGTTCTACGCTCTTCGTAGCCTTGTATCAAAGGAGATGTAAGACTAGTAAGAATCTATCAAAGGACATATATATATATATATATATATATATATATATATATTGTCAGAATTCTAGCCATATTTTGATGGCACGTTGATGCAGTGACATTAATTGGCCCATGCGGGCATTGGATAAAACTTCCCTTTCAAGGCCCACCTTCTAAGCTTCCTCTGTTTGTCCGGTCTTAAAGACCAATCTGCGATGGTGTTTCTAGCCTCATCTAGAAAATACGCTGGAAATAGAATAGAAGCTTCATGCTTGAAAGGAGCTCTTACGATTTCACTGTCCCTATTTTTATCATTTTATTGTGAATTTTTACTTCTGCGATTTATTCATGCTTCCAATTTATAATATATATATATATATATTAAATTAAATAATTTCATAACCATTAGTTTTCTTCAAATATTTGCGACAACATGCTCAACTGCTCCCAAATCTGGATGCAATCAATAGAGGACATGAACTGGGCACGGTGTTTAATGAAGGTGGTCCTCGTAAGGGGGAAATTCGATGAACCTGCAAGTTGATCTCCATTAACCTTTTCATTTTTTTATACACAACAAGGGGAGGGGGCCCATGCCACATCTTATTGTTCCAAAAAATAAAATAAAATAATCGTTCTATTTACATACAAAGAAGAACCTTTGTAAGAAGACCCATGAAAATTGGAAGCACCCGATTGGCCAGCGAGGGCCAATCAGGTTTGTCGTCCACAAATTTTCCGACGGTGTACATCTAGAATACCTATTTCAATGTTAAATCTCAGACACTGTGTCTTGTATACACAATGTATGAATTGCATGTAGTTAATAATAATTTTATTAATTAATGTATTAATACGAGAAAGACACGAGCAAAGTTGAGTCACCATAAATTTAAGCTTAAAAATTGCATCTAGTATTGATGGAGTAAAAAAAATCTCTCTCTCAACGCTCTATGGAGAGGATTGAATTTATAACTTTGCTCTAATTTTAATTATTATAATCAAATGTCTATTATAACATTTAATTAAAGTATAATTTTATTTATTAAAATTTTCTTTATTATTGAAGAGCTGCATCTTATAAGGTTATTGGACACAAAATCCTTAAAAAAAATAAAAAATGCTGATATGTTTTATCCAACATGTTTAAGTAGTTTCGAACAAGGAAAAAAAAAAAAAAAGACATATCAGTTGAACATTGCGGGATTCGTGCAGTCTTTTTGCTGCATAAGTGAAACTAAATCTACCTTTCGTCTACGTCAACATCGCCTGCATTTGTGACTAATTTAATAGGCGATGATGCATTCGCGACAATATCTCCATCTCGGCCATGGTTCATTATGAGGCGGAGGAAAATTAGATGGAAACAGTTGGCATTAAATATCTACTTTATTCCACGGCAAAACAACTTCTTATATTTCTGATCATAAAAAAGTTCACTCTTTTCCCATAAATTGAATTATAACCAGTTGTTTCATAGTTCAGATGTATAAATGATTCTCCCCCCACCCCAAAAAAAGCACAAATGATTTTATTATAATTTTATATTGCTAATTTAATCGTTTAGTTGTATAAATATATATATATATATATATATATAGAGAGAGAGAGAGAGAGAGAGGGAGAAATAAATACTTTTTAAGTCAAAATTCTAACACTTTTTGGCTCTTATTCATAAAACTCGTATTTATAGGAGAACATTGTGTTCCATCTTAACATAAGAAGCTTCCAAGCAGATAATTTAGCGTGTAGCTCATAAATTTTGGTTCAAGTACAGGATAACGGAAACAGAATTCATTCGCTTGTATAGATTCTTGTGACTTATATATATATATAACTGTTAAGGTTAAAAAAAAAAAAAAAGAACACGTCACAAATATATTCTTGTTGCAACCAAAAATTTAATCACACATTAACATTTTTATTCAATTTATATATTGGAAGAATTTATCATTTAAGTATTATTAAATTTAATTGAATATTTCTGGTATTACAATTAATAAATTTAAATTTTAATAAAATACTCTCATATGAATTTAAATTAATATAAAAATATACTAAATTATTCCCTAATTTCTAAACTATCAGGTAGTATTCAGCTACTTACATAGTTGTTGAAAAAAAAAAAAAAGATTTTTTCATTTATTCCGGAATTGATTTGGCTACTCTTGCTCGAATCTCTCTATATGCAGAACATGTGAGCTAGCTTGCTTTTATTATCTAATATCTGATGTAATTTGTGGTCGGTGACTTGGGCATTTTCTAGCTCCCCCAGTTGTAATTTTCTCCTTGTTGCGTTTATCGATTCTCAGAAACTCATCTCTTAAAAATCCAGGCGGGAGCAATGGGATCCAAGTGTCCTGTTCACGTGGTTCTTGTTTCATTTCCGGGCCAAGGCCACGTAAACCCACTTCTTAGACTCGGCAAGTGCCTCGCATCAAAGGGCTTGCTCGTCACTTTCTTAACCCCTGAAACTACCGGCAAAATGATAAGAAAGGCCAACAATATTACCGATGAGCCTGCTCCGGTCGGCGACGGCTTTATTAAGTTCGAATTCTTCGACGATGGTTGGGACGAGGAAGACCCCAGACGCGAGCACCTCGACCAGTACATGTCTCAACTTCAGGTTGTCGGCCAAGAATTCATTCCTCAGTTGATCAAGAAGAGTGCAGAACAGGGCAGCCCTGTTTCTTGCCTCATCAATAACCCCTTCATCCCTTGGGTTTCTGATGTCGCTGCAATTCTTGGCCTCCCTTCTGCGATGCTCTGGGTGCAATCTCGCGCTTGTTTTGCTGCTTATTACCATTACTATCACGGTCTTGTCCCTTTTCCGACCGAGGAAAACCCCGAGATCGATGTCCAACTGCCATGTATGCCTGTCTTAAAGTACGATGAAGTACCTAGCTTCTTACATCCTAGTACTCCTTATTCTTTCTTTAGAAGAGTCATATTGGGTCAATACAAAAATCTTGATAAGCCCTTCTGCATCTTGATGGACACTTTCCCAGAGCTCGAGCAAGAACTCATAGAGTACATGTCCAAGATTTGCCCAATTAAGACTGTTGGTCCTTTGTTTAAGTGTCGCGTTCCGGCAAAAACAACCGTCTCCGGCGACTTCTTGAAGGCCGATGATTGTATCGATTGGTTGGACGCGAAGCCGCCCTCTTCCGTTGTTTACATTTCTTTTGGCAGTGTTGTTTACTTGAAGCAAGAGCAGTGCGACGAGATCGCACACTGGTTAATGAATTCGGGCCTTTCTTTCTTGTGGGTCATGAGACCACCGGACAAAATAATCCCCCACACGAAGACGCTCGTTTTGCCGGATGGGTTCTTTGAGATAACAGGAGATAAGGGGAAATTACTGCAATGGGCCCCACAAGATAGAGTTCTAGCTCACCCATCGGTCGCATGCTTCATGACGCACTGTGGATGGAACTCATCAATGGAGGCATTAGCCTCCGGCGTGCCGGTGGTGGCTTTCCCTCGATGGGGAGACCAAGTGACTAATGCTAAGTATTTGGTCGATGTCTTTAGGGTCGGGGTAAGAATGTGCCGTGAAGAGGCCGAGAACGGGTTGGTTCCACGAGATGAGGTGGAGAAATGCTTGGTTGAGGCCACCGTGGGACCCAAGGCGGCGGAGATGAAGCGGAACGCGTTGAAATGGAAGGAGGCCGCGGAGGCGGCGGTGTCGGAGGGTGGATCCTCCGACCTTAACATTCAGGCATTTATCGATGAACTGAAGAACAAAAGAGCCCAATACATAGCTGGAGCAATCCCTACACTTGGGCAGAGCGTTGACTAGCGTTGTCTTGCTTAGCAAGTCAAACCCTTGTGTCAGACTTTATGATTTTCGGAAACAAAATATCTAAGTAAATCTCAGAGATATTGATTAGTAGATTGCTAATAAAATGGCCTGCTAGTAAAATCCTGATTAATCTATGTAGTGGATGAAATAAACAATTCCAAGATGTGTAATTTTTTCTTTCATTGCAGGCAGTCAAATGGCCAATGGCTCTATCGATTGTTACCTTTCAATGCCAGTTTATCTGGCCATAGTAATTGTATTAGCGGTAATCATTATTATATATGTATTTTTGGGGAAAGACTTATTGAGGGAAATATATGTGGAAGTTAAAGAAAATAATCTTATGGACGGAAAAAGAGAGAAAGAATCCTAAACGTTCAAGACAATAACAGAGAGGGCGAGTATCATGTGAAGTTGTTATATAAGGTGGCTAAGTTGACCAATTACTTCTTTTTGGAACAGATCTCCCTTTATATATATATATATATATATATATAATAGATGCAAATTTTATTAAATAAAGAGAGTTACAATACATAATCAAATTAAATGAAATAAGTACTAAAAGTAGACAATAAAATTAAACATATCAACCCTTCATCTAGCTTAGTTATACAATAGGAAAATGTTCCGTTTTGTTTTGTTCTGATTTGGAATATAAAAAAATGTAATATAAAATAAAAATTCTAGTTTTGCTTGCTTTTCCCCTCGCAATCTGGCTCGCTTGACTAGTAACTTAGGCGAAATTGTTTAATTTCTTGACTCATACACACGTGATTTGCTTTCTCGTTTATGCGGATAGATATTGACATTTTCGGTTGTTTGTGCATTATTCAGAGATAAAAAGGGTATCTTGAACTTGAACAACCTATGCTAAATGACATTAAGATAGTGATGATCCGTTGGCATGGCGTTCATTATTGTTCTCTTACACTTGTACATTACACGGGCCCCACGTCAATGAATTCAAACCTCGAAGATTGCTTTTCTGTCTTCAGTGCCCCTCTTCTCTTTGCTTTCTCATTGTTTCTCGTAACTTGTTTTTGACTGAGAAGTGTTGCCGTTGTGATGCCCATCGAATACTTTGTCTTTCACTAACGAAAAGGTGCAAGGCACAGTTTTATTCGGACAAAACAAAAACAAAAACTAAAAACTAAAAACCAAAAGAAAGTGATTAAAATTTTGTTTCAACAGAAATTGAGCAGTTTAGCTTTTAGAAGACAAGTTAATGAAGATTAATCTTATAATTATTACCGTGTTAATTAGTAACTCTTTTAGAATGATTAACATTTCTCTTGCCCATATGATTGCTCACAAAACTCTAATAACGATTAAGTTTTCTTCCTTTTCTTTTTTCGCTGTTTTTGTTAGTTGTATACCAAAGCACTAAACTTTAAAAAAAAAAAAAAGTATTAATCACTCGAGTATATTCGAAGAAGCTTACGAAATATAAAATATTATATATATATATATATATATATATATAAACATGTTTAAAATTCCAACAATATAACTATAAAGTCACCCGAGACTTTATATAATAAAAAAATATATTTAAAATTTATTATTAAAATATATAATTTTAACCACAACCACAATAAAAAGTATAATAATTATAACATAAAAATATAATAAAATGTGGGGTCTGTAGAGCTGAATCGGCTGAAATTAGGTATGTGCAAGCAGGGCCCCACTAGCCACTATGACTGTCCCCTACTAGCCATTTATTCATTGACTAGCTGTTTGAGGCCTGTGTAAATAACAATGACCTTCATTAATTTTTTTAATTAAAAAGTTAAATTAATTTAATGTTAGATATAAGTGTTGGATATTTTTTTTTCTAATTCATATAATTTATTTATTATTTTAAATAATTTTTTTTTATTATGCAATGTAAAATTATAAATGAGTTATATTTTTTTAAAAAATTGAAATAAAAATTTCATTAAATTTAAGAAAGGAAAATAATAATAATAATAATAAGTTGAATTCGATTAAAAAGATCTATATATTTGCACTTCTCCTTGTTCCTCCCCAATCTTCATGTTTGTGTCTACCTCTTTCAGACAGGAAGTAAAACCCATAAGAAGATGGCAACAGAGTCTCCTGTCCATGTCTTCCTTGTTACATTTCCAAGCCAAGGCCATGTAAATCCCATGCTTAGACTCGGCAACCGTCTTGCTTGCAGGGGATTTCTTGTCACTTTCTCCACAGCAGAAGCAGCTGGCAAGCAGATGGAGAAGGCCAATAACATTACCCAACACCAGCCTATTTCCGTCGGTGATGGTTTCATTAGATTCGAGTTCTTCAAAGATGGCTGGGAGGATGATGACCCTAGACGCAAAGACCCTCGTCAGTACATGCCTCAGCTTGAGCTTGCCGGCAAACAAATGATTTCTCAGATGATCAAGAGAAGTGAAGAACAGGGCCGCTCTGTTTCATGCCTCATCAATAGCCCTTTTGATCCCTGGGTTTCGGACGTCGCTGAGAGTCTTGGTATTCCTTCTGCAGTTCTCTGGGTACAATCCTGCGCTTGTTTTGCTGCATATTACCATTATTATCATGGTCTTGTGCCTTTTCCCACCAAAGAAAATCCCAAAATGGATGTTCAATTGCCCAGTATGCCTGTTCTAAAACATGATGAAATTCCTGCCGTTTTACATCCTTTTAATCCTCATACTTTCGCCAGAAATGCCATATTGGGTCAGTACAAGAATCTTGATAAGCCTTTCTGCATCTTGATGGACACGTTCCAAGAGCTGGAGCCTGAAATTGTCGATTACATGTCAAAGTTTTGTCCCATCAGGACTGTCGGGCCTTTGTTTAAGAATCCCAAGGTGCCAGGAACAAACATTTTGGGGGACTTGTTAAAAGCTGATGACTGTATCGAATGGCTAAACACGAAGCCACCCTCCTCTGTTGTTTACATCTCTTTTGGAAGTATCGCTTCCTTGAAGCAGGACCAGTGCGACGAGATCGCAAGAGGGCTAATAAAATCCGGCCTCCCATTCCTGTGGGCCATGAGACAAGAAAACTCTCTTGTCTTGCCAGATGGGTTCTTTGAGAAAGCGGGAGATAAGGGAAAATTAGTGCGATGGAGTCCACAAGAGAAAGTCTTGGCCCATCCATCAGTTGCTTGCTTTGTAACGCACTGTGGATGGAACTCATCAATGGAAGCTCTCGGATCAAGCATCCCTGTAGTGACTTTCCCTTTCTGGGGTGACCAAGTGACTAATTCCAAGTACTTGGTGGATGTGTTTAAGGCCGGCGTAAGACTGAGCCGAGGGGAGGCTCAAAACAAGCTGATTACTTGCGATGAAGTGGAGAAATGCCTGCTCGAGGTAACTGTGGGGACCAGGGCAGCAGAGATGAAGCAGAACCTGCTGAAATGGAAGCCGGCAGCCGAGGCAGCCGTGGCTGAGGGCGGTTCCTCCCACCGGAATTTCGAAGCCTTTGTTGACGAGGTGAAAAGGAGAAGTGCTAAGCTCAAGTCTACTCGTCTGTAATGTAGAAATTCGATTCAGAAAATAAGCAGCTGTTCAGGAGGCTGACGTTTGAGTTTTTTTTTTTTTTTCTTTCTTTCTTTCTCTTTATATATATATTTGACCAATTGAAAAAATGGAAGAGTAAAATCTCTGTTTCTTTATTGTGTGAATCCTTGTGGCGTTATTATAGGAAGAACGTACGTCTTACGTTACTTCTAGTTATAGTTATATTTTGGGGTGTCAATTCAATAATGACTATTTGTTTAGTATGTTCCTTATGATGGTGAAAGAAACCTTTCTGATATGTTAATTGAATTGATACTAATAAATATAAATGTAAAAAACAAATGACTTTTATCTTCAAGCGTGTACTATATACTGTATATATTTATGAGTGGGTGCTAAGTGTCTAGATTACCGGCATTAGATGTAGGAATGCCATCGAGGCAAAACGTGTTATCATAAGGGATGTTGTACAATTTTCGTATTCGAGATTAGCATTAACAATAAAAATTAACGAAGTTTTGGCTCTTATCTTAGAGAACAATAGATAGACAAGTTTCCTTAACAGTGGGAGGCATGTTGAATGTCTTTCTTAGCAGGTTAGAGACACATAATTTGAGAGGGTGTTTTGCATGAGAATATTTTACAAAAAAACATGATTGTCCCAGGTAATGTTTCGTTCCCACGTTGACTATGACACTTTAACCATCCCGAATCATTCAATAGTCCTATTGATAGGTATGCAGTTCAGTTCCGTCAAACATTTCTTATAGCTACATTTTATAAGATAGTGACGGCATTTCATAAACATTCTCAGGGTCAGAAAGGGGATCGCGGGGCAGCAGATTGTAAAGTAAGTTATTAGCTTCAGGAATGTCATCGAGGCAAAGATTCTCCGGGCACAAGGCGATATTAACCATGCTGCTCGAGATCCTAGGCTATCAATGAATCTTTGCCGATTATAAACACTGTCTGTGCAATCCAAACAGAAGTTAATTTTGCATATTGCCTATGTCTTCTATAAGCCACTTGATCGACCGCCTTTGTAAAACTAATTGCGTGTCTTCCCCACATATTCAAAAGCAGTAGTTTGACTTCAAGCAAGCTTGTCAGTTTCGTGGTTGAAGCTTCATGTTTGTTCATTGAAAAATAATAGTTACGAAATTCAGGAGAAGGATAAAATCTACCACAAGCCAACTTTATCAGAAACTGTATCATTATTGCAATAAAAGAGTCCGTTCCAAGTTGTTACATGGTGAAACAACCTTTGCCAATTCTGATATTTCCTTGACAATTCCACGTGCACAAGTTAACAAATAAATGAGCTTTACCAATTACTTACACACAAGTAATTGGTAACAAACATACATGCATGCATAACATCATCAAATATTCTAAGTGGTCAACTTAAGAACGGTTAGCTTTTTCCAATGACCTGAAAAACTCAACCATATGATTATACATGTCCTCCTTTCCACGTACACTCAAGATGGAGTCGAGGTGAGCATAGTTCTCAAGATAGACTAACTGGGGTTTGGATTGCAGCTCCTTAAGAGTGTGCTCCACGTCTGTTACATCTGCTAAAGCATCTTGGCCCCCATAGGACATCCATAGTGGCAATTTCTTTGGTATGCGGCGAAGGTCAAATGCTGGGGGTTTCACCTGGCCATACCTCTTCAGGTTCTCGATTGCTCCATAGTCGTAACAAGCAAAAGTACCCTTACGAATCACTGCCAAGGTGAACATAAAAGATCTTAGAATCTCTGACAAATAGCCCAGTATCTAGTAATGTACTGGGTAAGCAAGAAAAAGAAAGAAAATGTCATCTGATTCACTAGTCACCGTGACTTTTGCCAGTATAATATTCCTTTTCTCTTTGAAAGCAACAAACAAAAAAAAAATAAAAAATAAAAAAGGAGAACAACAGGAATTGGATGCCAGTAACTCTATGGAATAACCAATGTTTGTAAAAAACTTGTGGATCATTTAGAGAAAAAGCATAGCCTTGCAAACAATAGAATTAAAATATTTATTTAAGATGTTTAAAATGAAACAACTTTCTGAATCCAGAACTCAATATCATAAATTCCACAGGAATAGCATGTACAGAACATACTGTCGCAAAGATGGTGCAGATTTTTTGCAGATGTTGGGTGAGGCTCATATTCAAGATAGGCAGTCACACGTGAATTGTTAAAGCAACAATTCTTCCCTGTAAAGTTATGTAAACAAGAAAAGCAAAAGAAAGTATTGTTAACCGTAAGATATAGCACAAAAGAACATTTTTTCCACACCATACATATAGCAGCTTTAAATGGACACAAGACAGCAGAAACACAAATGAAATTGGTGAAACTTGAACACTGTTCCATTCCACAAGAGAGAAAGAGACCTGTTATGGAAGTTAGAAAGTCGTTGCATTTGTGGTGTTCACATATGGAATCCATCAGGCTAACTAAAATTTCACTGTACATTTTAAAACCAAGTGGTAAATAATCTAAAATCCTCATAACTTCTAACAAGAAGTAAGGAGCAAGAAAGGGAAAAGACAATCAAACCTTCTGAAGTTCAATTCATGTATGCCCATTGCAAGAATCATCTGTTAGAAAGGACATTTTGAGATAATTCAGTCACCAGGACTGGTTCTGCAAGATACTCCTAAGAATAGCAAACATGAAGTACCTGATCTACATGCATGTTAACAATTTTACGCACGAGCGAAGCATTTGCATGGTCCAAGTATGAAATCGGCGACAAAAGAGCAGCAGCTTCAACCTTTTCTACTATTTCTGGTTGAGTGAAAGCAGCTAAAGAAATGATAGTCCCCTGCAAAAGGAGTGGGAAAAGGAATGTGAGCCAAGATGCAAAATGAGGTATAAAAAGCCACAAGAGATGAAATGTAAGACCTGAGAATGCCCAACAATCAGAACTTTGGAGTTCGTTGTCAGATATATGTGATTCACCATTGCTGCCAAGTCATATAGAGCCAATTCCTGCCAACTCCAGTTCCAATATTCCTTCAAGAAAAAACATGCTTATTAACAGCTGCAGTAGAAAAAGACTAAAAGTTTACAACAGTTTTGCATCCAAACATTGGCAAATGGATAAGCATTTCTGAAATTTTTCCTTGCACACTCTTAGTCAGCAGTTATTACAATTATAGAGACAAGGGAGCAGATATGATTCTCTGCACTTTCTATACCTTGTCTTTCTCTGATAAAGATATATGCCCATGACTCCAAAATGTCCCACGAACACTTCCAACCCATACATCAAAGCCTTCATCTGCAAGGATGAAACCTAGTGACTGCTCTGGAGTATTCAAAAACCACGCATCACCTGCCTGTTCACATTTCAAAATCAGCCACATCACTAGGATGCCAAAAAACCAACAAAGTTTTACTTCCTTTTAAGATAGCCAATCCCACGGTTCAAATCTAATCCCACAAACAATAACAAACATCTCTTGAAGAACATTATGTCACAATGTATTCCCTTCTGCCTTCTTATACTTTTAGGCTATCGATACCAAAATTCAACCAACATCCTTAACGTCTACGAACATCAGGTTTTCGTAAGATGCAGCATTATTTTGTTTCAAATTACAAAAGAATGTTCGGAGAGTGGACAAGGGACTTCACCATGAAGAGTCCGTGTATAAGCAAAACGGGACGACCCTGCTGCAATTGTAGATTCCCATCACGTGATGACACGCGCTGAACAGCTAGCAAGAAACCATCCTCGGTTTGAACCTGCGTCGAGTTAATTAGGATTTTTTTTTAAGTCATCCAAAAATAAAATAAAATAATAATAATATTATTATTATTATTATCGATAAAAAATTTGAGAAAAAAAAAATCTTTAATTTCATCTGTAAAGAAATTTTGCCAAAGTTTCTGGAACGTCCAAGAATCAAGAACTTGAAAGGAAAATTCAAAAGTTTGAAGTTCTGGACAAATAAAACACCTCGAGCATCTCAATTTCTTATCCTTTCCTGCAGTTTCTTGGCTACCAAACAGATGCCATTTTGTCATAAATAGTAATGCAGGGCTCTCTCACTGTCCTATAAGTTCAAAAAAGGTTCGAGTACTAAAATTGACGAGATATATATATATATATAAAGAGAGAGAGAGAGAGAGAGAGAGAGAGAGAGAGAGAGAGTACAGTGTGTTCAGTGCAAGGGTAGCCGGAAGGTTCAAGGAGCTGATTGCACAAAGTCTCGTTCTTTGATCGGCGGAGGGGAATGGTTACTCCGGAAGTCAAATTTCCCGCGGAGACAGAAATGAAGAGGGAGATGACTGTCGCGGAGACAACCAGTAAGAGGACTAGCTTCTCCATTTGGCGGGGATGGGACTAGGATTGGATGTAACTGCACGCTAGCTAGATGGAAGTAGCTAAAGTTTTGCGGATGTGAGAGGAGTGGTCTCCTTGGTGGGATATTTATAAGGATTTCTGGGCAAGACTTACGCGGTCTCTTAGGGGAATGTGTTTGTAGTTTATTTCTTCCCTCGTTAAAAGTGTGATATTAT
The DNA here is from genome assembly GCA_021464305.1 of Kandelia obovata. Classification (NCBI taxonomy): domain Eukaryota; kingdom Viridiplantae; phylum Streptophyta; class Magnoliopsida; order Malpighiales; family Rhizophoraceae; genus Kandelia; species Kandelia obovata. Next base: position 3,953,950 of record CM038476.1, read on the forward strand.
TGGTTCAGTTGAGAGCATTTACCATATTCTTTGTTGAAGAACTTTTGAAGTAAAAATTATGAATGTATCATAATCAATGCAAAGATTGACCCGCCACCCTTTCTTTTATATATATATATATATATAATCAAATCAAATATTACATAATGCAATTTGATTTGATCAATAAGTAAATTCTTATTTTTGACAAGTATCTAAAAAAATAAAAATAAACAGAAATAAATTTTTTTGTTTGATGTTAGGCTCTCTGTGCAAATTATCCGTGCATTAACATGTTTGAAGGGTTTTTTTTTTTTTTTTAGAGCTCCTCTTAATGAATTGGATTCTCCCTAAATCTCATCCACCCTAGAAAGATTACATAAAGTGTAAATATATTATATGATTGACCCAAAAATTCTAATCCATTTCCACTTTCTATATTCCTTTGATGGCAGCGTGGACTTGTTCCACTTGGTCAATTTACAAAGGTTGGTTGCCCAGCCGGACAGGAAGCAAACGAACCCAGTAATATGGCAACCAGACGGAGACGTGATAGATTCATTTGGCCATTGCATGTTGGCAAAGAAACTGGGGAAGACAGAAAGGAAATCCAGCTGCAATAAAACAAAAAAAAAAAAAAAAGAAAAAAGAAAAATGGCATACCTAGAAATCAAGAAACAGGTGACTGCTAGTAAAAGCTAAGTATCTGAACCGCAACCAAAGGAAAATTTTCGAGGCATCCATGTGACCCAGTTAAGGTAAACGATACGATAGCTAAAGGGTCTCCAATTTGAGATCCCAACTAGGGAAGAAGAGGCCAATCTTAGGGTTGGGGACGAAGGATTGGTGGCTAAAATCAATTGATAGTCAAAGGATTGAGAAGGCCAGCTAAAGATTAAAAAATAAAAATAAAAATAAATCCCAATGTCTTGCGCATGTTGCTATAGTGCACAGAACGCTAACCAATTACCAGAGGCCAGTTGGTGTGGTTCGAAAACGGTGCAAGCTAAATCCCAAGCAATCTACGCATCAACCCATGCTCTTTTCTTTCTTTCTTTCTTTTTTTTCTCTCTCTCTCCCCCCCCCCCCCCAAAAAAAAAAAAAAAAAAAAAACAGCCGTGTAGAAATTTGGGAGCAGGTAGAGGAAGAGCCAGCCTCCACTAGAACGACCCGTGAAGCTTGGGCGAATGCAACTCACTTATCGAGTTATAAAAAAAAAAAGAAAAGAAGATGAAAATGCTTGCGACACGCCAAGTTGAAGTCAACCTGGATAATCCGCAGCCCTCACAGATTCAGTAACGTGCCCGGGCTCCATGCGCGTAAGATGATGGTGGAGTTTATTGCCGCCCTCAGGAATTTATTTGTTTATTTTTGGGTCCTGAGTGAATCTATTTTATATTTTATTAACTTCTAGTTTATGTTTTAGGGGTAAGACCAATTCGATAATAGTCTCGACTCCTTTTGAGGCCCGTTTGGTGTGTTTGGTTTGTCTAATTTGCTTGCTAAATTATTTGGTCATGATGTTGCAATTTGTTTTGGGTCGATTCAGGCAATTTGGGCTCGTTGTACTAATTTTGACCATTGTGCTGCGGGCTTGGCCCATTCGACATTTAGATCACGACAGCTTTAGGACAACCTTGGGTGGTCTCGAAGTTGCAGGGCAATGCGGTTCCCGGAAAATCTTGCTTGGATCGGACTCTCTGGTGGTGTTGCAGCGTATTGAGTGTCCCTCCCACACACCCCCATACCAATCTGATTAAAAGTTTGTCATGAGCCGTTACAATGTAATTGATATGTACAGGTATCTCGTGTTCTTTGAGAAAGTAATTGGATGGTCAGCACTCTACTTTCCCATTTAACTTGTAAAAAAAAAAAACAATGTAACTTTTTATTGTGAATGAATTTTAAGTAGTTGAAGTAAAAATTAAGTTTATTTTGAATTGAGCGAATGGGAAATTTTTAATTCCTTTAACAACCAAACACCTTTTTTTTTTTTTTTTTTTTGAGTTAGACTATTAAGAGTAACAAATTTATTAAACAATAATGTCAAAAAGGTTTAACTTGTTGGACAATTTGTCTGTCTTCAGGACCTTCTTGGAAGAGTCCCCATATGAAGTTAGTAGCAGAGTCAAGCGTATGCTTGCTGTCGTCGACGACCCGATCTCGTTCATGCAGCGAGCTCTGCCAGCAGTGGAACCGGCATTGTTGGTCACGGTGTAGTTTGACCAGTTCCCTCCAACAACTGGTGATTAACCATCCAAGTAAAGACTCACTTAAACACGAATAACTTCAAATTTTACGAGAAGAAAAGGAAACAAGTCAGAGAAAAAGATAGAGATGTGTTTTGCAATATTTGGTAGCGCAATTAGGCTAGCAGGGATCTTTTTGATAAGTAAGATAATATTGAAAATGAATAGCGCTAACCGGAATTTTTTAGTTCAGAATGCCCAAAATGAATGCAAGTAACTTCGAAAACAATATGGGCCCCTGGTTTGGTGGACACTTATCATATGGCCAATCGCCAGTGGACTTTTCTGGTCTACCCACAAGGCAGGCCCCACAAATGCGAGCGCAAAGCCATTAGTATTCCAGGAGTCCAGGTCCTGGTGATGGTGATGGCATCAATAATAATTTTGTTATTAAAAAAAATATTAGGGAGATACACAAAATTAAACATAATACAAATTAACAAATACATAATTATAACTATGGATTATAATTTTCATATATATATAGTAATCGATTGAATAAATAGATTCGTCATGTGTCTATTTTTCAAAGTCTCCCTAAGAAAACTCTCCCGATTTGCGACAGCTTGGGTTGACGGTGTGATATCTAAGATAATGCGTTCTAAGGCCTGCAAAAGGTGGGGGCGATAAGAGAACAAGAAGACCGATGAACAGCATAGAGGTGGACAGTCCATACTTTAAACAAACATCCAATTCGATACATAACAATTAGCAATTCGGGCATGTTTACATAGTACATAACACTGAACTTTATTCAATAGATGGCCTGCAAAACCAATATTTTTCGCATATAAAACTGAACTTTATTCAACAGATGGCCTGCAGAACTACTATTTTCCATATATAGAACTGAATTTTATTCAATTGATGGCCAGCAGAACGAACTACTATTTTCCATACTTGGCCTTGTACTCCTTCCAGAGCTGGTCGACAGTCTTTCCCAACAGATCAACAAAATACTGAGCACTGTAGCCACTTCTCATCTTCTTGTTAAGATCAGCAACAAAACCATTTCTAAGGCTATTACAATAGTCCAAAAATCTGGCTGTAACATCGTACCCTTGATCCCACCTGTCGCCCTGACCCGGTTGCACCCAATGACTAGGTGCATAATTAGCCTTTAGCCTAACGAAATCAGCAATCCCTTCAATTAATCCTCCTGGGGTCTGGCCATTACCGTTCCATTGCCACACGTGAGTCATCTCATGATAAATTACCCCAGTAAACTCCCTTTTAACATCACTGGTATAGTTGCCTATGTAGTTGGCACTTACGTGGATCTCATTGTTGGATGTATATGCAACTCCGCCCATGTCATCAATAAATAAGCTGACCTTTTGTACATCCTTTCTCGACGCAGGAGTAGTCTGTTGGAAGAGACTCCATATGAAATCTGTAGCAGATTGAAGGGTTTGGATGCTGTAATCGACCCCAATATCTCTCGTGAAGCGAGCTCCACCAGCAGTAGAACCGGCAGTGTTGGTGACGCTGTATTGCACAGCATAGGTGAAAATGCCTTGCATTGCTAGGGAGATTAGAAAGAAGAGGACAAGGGCATGGTGGCGAGACATGGTTAATTTAGCAGCGTGTGTAAAAAAGTATTTCTGTTGCTAGATTTGGGTTTATTTTATATGTAAGAATTGTGCTGTTGTTGTTGTATGGTTTACGCAGAAAACGTTGTTTTGGTGGAATATATAGAGAAAAAGTTAGAGATGCTTGGATAGTCATCATAGGACCACCACACAAGGGGTGCACTAACTTGCAGAGTTGGATATGACTAGGTAAGGGCTGACTACGTCTAGCGGAGGGAAGAAAAAGATGCTTTGTTGCGGAGCCATAAATTATCTCGGAATGCCATTGTTTTATTTCCCTTGTTTTGTTTCGGGTGCCTTAGTCTGACCACAGATCTTTGCTGCAAAGAAAAGTCCAAATTCTACAGATAAGTTTATACAAGTCAAATTGTCCAAACCACGACCGCAGCTGCCATAACCTAAAAGATTTGGGGATCTAAGTCCCCCATCTATAATGGAGTCTTAGGTTTTCAATCTTTAATTAAAATAAAATAAAATGAGAGAGTGAGAGAGAGAGAGAGAGAGAGAGAGAGAAAAGGAGCAAAAGAGAGTCCCTGGGTCCTCAGGAGCCAAATTCTAGCCATAAGAAAACAAAGGGCTGCATCATTGTGCGGGAAGCTTGATAGTGTAACTTATTCAACAAACGCCAACAGCAACACGATAATCACAACTAGAAAATGAATGTTCCAGAGGAACCGTTACCTCCCATTTACACCTGCTAATTAAAATTGATCTTCCAATAAAATAGTCAACTAATTAGTTAAGTTTGAGCGCATAGAAATTGAAATATGGTCCAAAAACGCGGCTCCATTCTGATAATGAATTCAAATTGTATATGCTGTAAGGGTCTAAAAACACAGCGAGGTGGACCTCGTCGGCTAGCGCTTGGACGCTCCCCTAAGGTGCTTTTGTACCAACGCCAAGGCTTAGCTTGGCGCACACATTTGCCTGTTCTTGAGCTGATTTTTTTTTTTTTTTTGTGAAAATTCTTATCATTTTTTTTTAATCGGAAACAGAACAATTGATCAGGAATGAGTCCAAGTGCTAGACATTTCTTAAACTTGATTCAACTACAACAATATAAGTTGATGCCGTAGTCAACGGGCAACGTGAATTCATTGCATCCTTGGAGTTCTTGTGTTGGTTGCACTCCTTTGGTTGTTGTAGTTTCCTTTCAATTCACTGCTTTAAATTCTCGTTAGACTGGAGTTTTTTGTTTTATCTGAAAGAATAATCATACATATAACTCATACATACGTGTAAGGAGAGGAGATAGGATTCGAACCCCAATTTATCCTCCTACTACAAGACCTATAAATCAACTGTTGTTGGCAACCGGCTTGGATTGAAGTTTAGAAATTGGGCAGCGGGGAGCACTTCAGACCTCTGGATTCTTGGGTCTCTCTTTTTGCACCAACTTGTTGGTGATAAGGCGCAAATGGCCCATAGCTTGAAATACTGCCCATACCCCATAAGACGAAAAAAGGGGAAAAAAAAAACAGAGAGAAAAATACTCAACGAATTAGGCTTGAGGGAAAAGAATGGAATTTTTAACCTCGTACCAAAAATTTGTAGAGTCTTAAATTATTATGGAATTTAATAACAAAAGCTGTATTAAAGCAGACTTAGGACAGAGACTAGCAATCTTGGCCGACACATATACTTGTGAACTCCTCTTGCTCTCTCACTCTCTCTCTGGCTCTTTATTGATAATTATAATGAAACCCACTCAATCATTTTAAAACGTCCCCTTTAACTCTCCTGTGCTGGCTCCCATTCTCCTAAGTTTAAAATTCCTTGTCTCTCTCGCCTTTTATTGAACAGAGTTATGGTGTGACAAAAGACTCTGTTACAAATCCCACTAATGATACTTCAAGCGATGTTAAGTGTCATTTATAGTAGAATTTTGTGATTTTGACATTTTTGTTTTTTCCCTGAATGTTGTACTATTATTGGAGAGAGATTTAGTTAGTTCTACTACAGAGTGTATAGCATTTACCCCATATTCAACATTAGTAGATGGACTGTTATTTTACAGAAATCGACTGATGAGACGCATGAATCTATTTTTGATGGGTAACGAAAGCTTTATTGTTTTTTTTACACGTACACTTGCGCTATTATTCTTAGTCGAGCGACGACAGTCACTGAAGGATGCAAATCATTTGCAGCGGGAATGAATGTAATGGATCTTAGACGTAGGTAGCATCAGCATAAAAGTTGACTCTGTTGTGACCAACTTGAAGAGCAGAACCCGAATGAGTAGAACATTTGAAGAAATTGCACGAGTTGGTACAATATCAGCAAATAAAGAAAGAGAAATTAAGATATGTCACGAGTATTATTGTGTGTGTGTGTGTGTTTTTTTTTTCGGTTTACTACATTTTTTATTGTGAGAATTATTTGTATATTCATTTTACTTGATTCATGTATTAATTCAAAATTTTGATGAATCAATCTAACAAGATACAGCTAGTTTTTCAATTTGTAGAAAATGTCCAATTGATTGTTTACCTTACGATTAATCTCATCGAGCATTATGACATGCATATTCAATAACATTGAACAATATAGTACTTAATATTCGCAGATAACAAGAATTGTTTAAGTTGAACACAGGAGAATAAATCAAGAATGGCATGCAACCATTGCTCAACTCCAAACTAAAAGAACTTTTGGGATAGTCAGGATTTTGCCACTTTGAGGCATATTTTGTGCTGGGTTAACTTTGAGTCACAAACTTTTAGAATCCGGTCGGATCAGGTTGACTGATTATTTCTCTGTTAATGCTAACTTGACGAATTATTTGAGAAGGGATGAAAAACATGAGGAATACAAAAATAAAAAGAAATTAGTGAATGAAACTATTATTATGAATAATGGTCAATAGATAGATTCGTTGATTTCTGGAATGATACATCACCGTCTTATATAGTTAATGGAGAAGAAAAAAGATAACCAATACCTGCTTACACTCTTATCAGACCCTGTTGTATTCTTCTCTTTTAAGCTATATAGCAGACTCAATGAAGAAGACTATAAGCTATAGATTCACACTAGATTCCCATACCGAGCCTTGTAGTCAGTCCACAACTGAACAATATTCTTACCAAGCAAATCTAACCTCCTGCCAAATAGTTTGTTATCCTTCCAATCCACCTTTTCTTTTGTTTTACGTAATTCTAACATCAACGACATTCAAAATTTGTAGTGGACAAAGGGATGGGTCTCTTGCTTGGAAAGGCCAGCTGCTATACTTCGCAATTGAAGAACACGCAGAGCAGCAAATATGACAATAGAGAATCAGTTCCACAGAGTTGAGCGAGTTCATTGGCTCCCTTTTTATCAATCGACTGCTAAAACATCATGTCTCCTTGATGGTCTTGGAATTTAGATGTTGGTGAGCTGAATTCGGCAATTTTATAATGGTGAATGGTACATTTCCATCAATGGCAGAAATGTGAGCTGCTGGCCTTAGGTACATGGTATACACTGTAGCAATTCACATTTCATAAGCAAATCATGTTGGGGGCTTTGGCCATTTGTGTGGGTGAGATGTAAGGAAATTAAGAAGTATGAGACCTGCATAATTTAATTAAATCTTTGTTAAAACATTAAAAAAAAAACGAGAGAGAGTTCAATTAGTGCCACAGAGCTTAAATAGAAATATCACAAGAAAAAATGTAAACAAAAATGATGAAAGGATCTTACAGGAAACCATGGATTCTGCTTCAATTAAGCTTCAAGGTGGAAGGAAATCGCTCCTCATGTCAATGATACCTGATTACTCTGGGAGATGACTTTTCCCATCTGACCGCCTGTAAGATAACAGTAAGAGGATATGCTGCATTAAACGAAACAAAAAACATGAGATAAACTGATTTGTCATGGTCATGACAAAACAGGAGCAAAAGATATCTCACAGTATTCATCCGGCCAATCAAAAAAATGCAATGCCTTGTAGTCATAACAAAAATCCAAACCAAGAGAGAGCCAGATGCTCAAATTAATGTACTTCTCAAACTGAAATGGTATTTTCACAGAACCTTCAGAATTAGAAAATTTTTGACCAAGCTGTAGAACTTTTGCATTCATACAATCTTTCAAGTTGTTAAGTACGGAATACCTGCAAAAAGATAATGACTCTATGGTAACTTTTCTCCCTTGAACTAGAAATTGCACTGTTTGGCATCAATGATCCATGCAATTACATAAGTTTGTCTTGTTGAAAATTGGACTAGTCATTAGGTGATACATTCAAATTTCCTCCATAGACTTCTCCAACAGCTGCCTGAAAAATTGAGTTCACAAGTAGATGTGTCAGACATGTAATTAGAGGTGAAAGAAAGGAATTAGAAAAAAAGAAAACACAAAAACTCATAGACACAGAGGCTTAAGACTGAGAGAAAAAAGAAGGAAAGGGAGAGATGCACAAGAAAACAGAGTGTGTTGTTCTTATCTTACTTATACCAAAAAAGGATGGGACTTGGAGGATGTGCGTTGATTGTCGAGCAATCAACAAAATCACTGTAAAGTATCATCACCCCATACCTAAATTAGATGACATGTTGGATGAATTGCATGGTTCATGTGTCTTTTCTAAGATAGATTTGAAAAGTGGATATCATCAAATTAGGATGAGAGAGGGAGATGAGTGGAAAACAACTTTCAAAACTAAGTACGGTTTGTATGAATGGCTTGTTATGTCATTTGGTCAATTCCTTGAAGAAAGAAGGCTTTAAAAGGATAACGGGACAGCCTTAAAGAAAGAAGGCTTTAAAAAGGAGCCTTACTGCATCGTGGCATTGAGTTGCACACTGCTTTTAAGAACTAAATTTCCATTAACATGGAAATTTTCGTTTAGAAAAGAAAATTTGTTTAAATTCCTAAAGCAGAGCCACCAAGCCAACAGCCCAGTGGTAGGGTATCAACCCCAGTTTTGGATGTCAGAGTTCCAAAATCTTGCTCCTGTCCCACCCAGACCCCAAAAAGATTTTTTTTTAGAAAAACCCTAAGCCATAACCCTGAGGGCACAATTGTGCAGTAAAAGTCAAAATTGAGAGACATAGCGAGTAATCTAATGTTGTAATGTCTTAATAATAAACAGGAATTCAGTAAAGATGCATTTGTATAAAATATTCAAATTGATCACTATTCCAAAAGTGTAAAGAGACTTCCCCATGTTAGAATTGTCCTCAGAAATGAGAAATCACCACCCACATGATTACCAAATCATTCTCTAGCAATATAATAATAATGGCTAGCAAGAATATAAGCATATTTCCTGGCTGCGGATCCCTTGTTAAAAATTATTGAAGCACTTATTCCTAGGCCCAAGGGTTCATTCCAGTGAATTCACCAATCTTTGGTTTTTAATAGTATAATTATACGTATTACAACCTAGCTGCAATAATTATACCTTCCATAAAAATCAGGAATGTCCACTCACTAGAGAAACTTAAATTCTCAGTCAAGAAAGGGTATATACCAACCTGAAGGTATGGAAAAACATTATTGTACACTTGTGAAAAGAACTTCGACTTTGCCATAAACCTGAAGCAAAGGCAATGGTGTTATATCTTCAATCAGCAAACTTGTCAAACAAATTGACAAAGTAGTTTGCCAATTAAAAGCTAGGGAACAATCACATCCTAGTAGAGCATATCACAGTCAGAGATGAAAAGGCATTGTGGAAAATAGTAACCTCAATCTACTATTAGCACAGGCTTTTATGAATTTCAAAGCACAAATTTCAAGTTATCCTCACCCCTCCCCACCCCCAATAAAAAAGGCATATGATATGTTTTGGCCCATACTTTGTTCTTTTGAACAAAATGATTCCAAATGGCACAGCTTGATTGACCCATACTTTATTTTTTCCTTAAAATCACTAAGAAGCTGAATATAAAAGGCTTCTCTAGAGCTTAGTTGCCTGCCATGCAAAGCTCAAGTTACAACAAGAACAACAAAACAACAGAGAGAACAAACACAGCGGATGCAAGGAGCTGTGCATAAAAGGATGGACAAGCAAGGTAAGGAAAGGGAGATGATTATCTCAATTAGATGTTTCTCATACCTTTTAAGAAGACGAAAACAAACATAAAGCTCTTCAATGTCCAACTCTATCTTAAGTTTGATATATTGCTTGAAAAGTTCACACAAATAGTATGTGGCTTCATCACTCCGGTCATCATGACCACCATCTAAATGATATTGCCATTCTGTTGTTGCCCTTTGCAATATAGAAGATAGATTTCCAGATGATCCGAATTTATAATACATCACAGCCAGTGAGTTCAATATCAAGCAGTTGCTGGCTTTAAACTCATCAACCCACCGTGGAGGATTTCCTAGCCAAAGATTATTTTTTGTAACTTTGCCAATTTGAGGCAAGTGGAACTCAGAGATCTTAATATCTAACAATTTCTGTGGATTTTCTTCCAGAGAGCCGAAGGCAGCATTTGAAGTTAACTCTTGTCTCCGATGTGCAGGAATTTGTCCAAGTATGTCAACTCTCAAGTCTTCAGGCAATTGCTGCAACACTAATGGATCCACTTGGCTTAGAGATGAAGGCATTAAATCGGTGTTTTCACAGGCTTTGCTGTTAATGGCCTCATTGTGGGATCTAGACCCAAAAACAGATGTTGACCGCTCGTCTGCATGCTGCTTTGCCAACAAATCATAATTGTTGTGTCAAGCATTCTGACCAAAGATAATGCATGAAAATAAGGGCGGCCTCAAAAATTATATAAACCATTTAGCTTCTACACCACTTTTCAGGACTAATACCATACATTATGTGTCAAAGGGACACACAAAAGGTTGGGTCAGCAGCAAGGATACGAGACATGTTACCTTTTTCTCTAACAGTACAGTACTTTGGGGATCCATATCAGGTCTGATAATCCCTTCACCAACATTAATTGTGCCTAAAAATGCAAAACCATTAGAAACTGGTAGAATAGTAGCAAAGCACACATCATGTCAAGTAAGAAAGCTCACCTTGCACTTGTTCATGTGAAGCAGAGAATGGAGAACCACTAGAATTTTCACTTTTGACTTTACTTCTGGAAATAAAATCCATCAGTTTCCCTCCATAGATTTCATTTAGTTCTGAGAAGAACTCTGTAGGAAGACTCTCAACAACTTCCATGTCAAGAAGGCCCAAAGGTGGTGGAGCTGAAACCTGACTGCAGCGAGCATTAAAACTGGACAAATTATTGTCCATTTGTGCAGAAAATCTAGACTGGTCAGCAGATAATTGACCTAAGGTTCCGATGATGCTGTGGACCTCAGAATCTGGAAAATGAAAAGGATTATAGGGTGCAACACACTAAGAACTCTTTTTGACAAATCAACATATGTCAAACAAACTAAAAAATAATTTGTGGCAGCCGAATCATAGAGTGGTGTTCATCTCCCATAACTAGTACAGAGTGGTAAAGCTTTAGCAAGCAAATTTGCACGCACACAGCACAAGTGACCAACAACTTGCCACTACTATACAAGCCATGTCCATATCAGAGTCAAAATCAGACTATATAACATCATTTTGGGTAATAACATTGTCAGACATACAAAATTGTTCAAATGCAAATTTAAATTACCTGCATTAACCCTGTTTTTGGATGTACTACCACTATTGTAATGATCATCATTAGATGCTGAGGCAGAGGTGAGCCACATCCTCAAAGAATTTCTTTCAAGACCTTGAAAGTAAGTTAACTGAGAGTTAATGACTATCAGAAGAGGCAGCAAATACTAAATTTAAGAAGAAAATTGTGCATTCGATCCAATCTACCAATAAGTATATTTTAAGACAAACAAAAGAATAAGAACACCAGTTTATGCTGATGTTATTGGAAAGAATATGACAACATTTTAGAGCAGAATATATAAAGAAAAGTATAAATGCTACCTTGTTTAGACGCATCTGCATTTTCAAGCTTGGAAACTTGCAAGCCAACACCACGGATATCCTTAACATCTATTTATGTAGATCTAACAGTCAGTTTCAATTCAATCATCTATCCATAAATGGTACACTAAACTCGAGATGCACATAGGAAAAGATGCCAAAATGGTCTAAATCAATTCCTTAGACCAATCACCAAAGCAAGACCTGCCTGTCTAGTGAGGCAACCAAGAGAAGAGCCAAGGAATAAAAAATTGACACCTCTGTAGTTCCCACATAATTTGTATTTGTATCCTTTTCTTTGTCTACCTTCATTAATTAATTTTCTGAAGAAATGGGGACATGACAGCAGAGAGAGAGAGAGAGAGAGAGTTATCATCTATGTTAATCTCTTTAAAACCCTGTAGATTAGGCTGGGACAATGACTTCAATCTACAGCACATGAAAGAGAATGATCTCTCAATAAATAGAAAGAAAATAAAAAGGGACTAGAGAACAATTACAAAAAAATAAAATGGCTTGGCCCTTTACCTGTCAACTCTGTGCTCAATGCAACCCAATCCAATGTTAAGATAATTTGTCAAGTTACTTTACAAGTCTTTTTTTTTTTTCATTTACTAGAAAGTGCTTAGATTTTGCATTACACCATACACAATATATTACAACCATGAAACAAAAATAAAAATTTCTTTAAGAGGACAGATAATATAAGCTGAATTCGACATAGACTCACCTACGCCAAAAGACCCAAAGAGCTGCTTTGTTATCCTCTGAAGCACATTAGGATTATCAGTAGCAATTGGGACCTACTATGACATTAATGTTCCAACAATCAAACTCCACCCAGCAATTAATAAAGGTACAGGCAATAAATCACATAAACAGAGACTTGAGGGAATATTTATAGTGATTTATATATGCACACTCAAGAAAGGGGCTTGTCCATTTAATACCGTTACAGAGTGGCTCAAGTTCTCACATTCTCCACAACCCATATACTTGGCAGGCTCCCCTGCATTCTCTTTTTTCTTTTTTATCTGGAAAAAATATTACAGAACATGTTCTCCAATTTGTTCAGGTCAGGAAATAAGAATCAAGCTGAGCAAATGATTGATAGTATCTTAAAAATCTTCTAAAATCAAACATACACCCCAAACTATAATCAATTCAAAATGGTGGATCAAAGTTACCTATTTCTGTAAATTCACAAATAAAAAAGAATGTGGTACCTTAAGTGTAAAGGTGCGCCCTTGCACTCCACACTCCTGCAACCTCAATGATACCTCTTTGCAAAGATTTAATAGGAAATATTGGCTCTGGAAAATTAATTAGCAATGCTTGAAAATGTTTTGATTGAAATATAAAACAACAAAAGAGACAAAGAAGTTTAAAAGCTTCTACAGTGCACAAGAATACTGACATCTTGTGAATCCTTGAACCTCACACCCCAATTTACTTCTGCACCTATAGACTTTGGTTCCTAAACATGAAACCATCCATTGGAAACACCCAGATAATATTCAAATGTGTAACAGAGGAAAATGGGTACATGAAGATGAATAAAAAAAAAAAAAACACATAAGAGAAGCTAAACTTAAGTGGAGATAAAAGAAGCCAAAGTCCTTTGCCAAACCTGAATAATCCCAACCAGCCGATTATCTACCCCCCTACTATAATTCCATAGCATCTCTCCAGTCTTCAGCCCAAAATCCCTTTGCAGGGAGTCCTGCAGATTTCCCAACGACAAACATTTAAATTCTTAACAACCTAATTTTGACACAGGCAATTGCAAATAATCATGTATCTAAGCATCGGCCAAATATCTTTTTTTAACCATCCTGTTTGCAGTTTCTCTTAAGATCATCTGACACAATCGATAACATATTAGTTTCAAGTACTTGAGAAAATGCCTATTTAATAAAGAAACATTTCATTTTGTTATTCTTCACCACTAGATTACCTGACTGAGTTACACAAAACCACTAAATAGATGACTTGGACCATTAAGATTATATTTTTTATCAAATACCTTTTCAATGTCTCTTTAAACTTATCTACATCAGTATAATGATAAAGCCAGGAAGGAATCATGACACCCACTAGGGAAGAATATCACTATTCCACTCTAGCCATTTCAAAATTTAACCATCTAGTATGCTTGATTTTCTTCCCCTGAAGTTACAAACAACGGAGGTTCCCCCTAAAATAAAGAAAATAACGATAACAGTATAGCTTAACAAAGGTAGGATAAGTGGCCCCATTGAACATATCAAAATCAGGCCAAGCTTATGGTGAAGTTGGGCAGTTCTACAAATCAAGAAGAAAAGAACCGAAAGGAAAACAATAAAGAGCAGATGCAAATGGATTATGCAATGCAAATTGAAAGTCACTTAAACCATCCCAGTTTGACCTTGGAAATCAGACGCAACTGTCCACAATTCCAAACATTTCGCTTCTTCAATTTCTCCTCTAAAACGTATCCTATTCCTGGAAGTGCCCCAATAGGAAGATGCTGTAAATACTCATCCACCTAACATAGTCAAACCACCTTACTTTTGTCAGAAGGAAACTGCACAACATACCACAACATTATTATCAGCAAGGCTATGGAAACAATGTAAGACTAATTGTCTAAACGTAAGAATAACCCAGCAAGTGAAACAATCTGCCCGCCATTTCAAGTAACCATTAAATTTAGGAGAACTGAGCTACTGTGGAGATACAAAAGGATGCAAATATATGTTTTAGTAAGTATATGCACAACATCTAAGGTACCCTTGCTTCTCCCTAATGTCAACTTAGAAATCTAAAGGTAAGCAAGCTACATAAAAAATGAAAAATAAAAATCAAATGACAGGTTAAATAATATCTAGTTCCATGACAACCTCATTTATATACCAGCCATGTATAAGGAATGGAACTGTTAAGCACAGAAATTAAATACTTAAATTCTTGCCAGATGAATGAAAAAGGGATGCAACCAAAGCAAGCAAGAGCAGAACCAAGAACTTCAGATGTGTGCACACATGCACGCGAGTGTGCATTGTTGGATTGTGATGGGTGGATGGAAGAGTACAGAAGAGAAACGAAAAGTAAAACTAACGTCTAACATAACTGATCATATGCTATTATAATCAAATATAAGTTATCCAGAACAAAGGGTAGAAAATTAAATGGTCAATGGACATACCTTATCATGGGGGATATGGAATTGACCATTTGGTTTAGCAGTTCTCGTCGCAAGGCAAGCCATAAGCATATTTCCAGCTATACCAGCACTTGCAGCACATCCTGTTGCCTCAAAAATATCTTTTCTTATTGATGAAGTGAAAATATCAGGATCTACCCCTTCCAAGTCTGTTATATCCAAAAAAGCTTCGTCACAGCTTACTGCCTGTGTCAATTAAGAAGTGATATTATCAAGAAAAGAACACAAAATTAAAAATACTTGTATTTTGCTTCCAAAGACACACCTGTACTTTGTTGCAGTGCTTATGCAAGATGTCATAAAACTGATCAGCAACCTGCACATTAGAAGAATACATGGCTCTTAAGACCCATAAAAAGAAGCATAATGGACATAAGCATGCCTGTCTCTATGAGCAGCTCAAACATTAACATGATTTTCGAATACATAAGCTACCTCTTCATAAGCTTCAAAATTGTATGGAAAAATGATAAGCTGTGGACAAAGTGCTTTGGCATCTCTAACAAACATTCCAGCCACCACTCCTGTAGCATGGGAATGGCACATGGCTTCAATATAGAGTAGCTCACCAAAAAAAAAAAAATATATATATATATATATATATTTAAAAAAAGACAGATAGAGATGAGTTTGACTGGAACCAACCATAATCTCGAGCAGGATAGTTTGCAGAGGAAATTTCAGCCGTTCCTTTTGGATTATCTGAATGGCAAACAGCTACAGGATTATCATGCAGCTCAGGATGATTCTTGATGACCACCGAAACAAAAAAGCAGTCCTGTAAACTATTCAGAGGTCATTGACTATTGAAGGAGGGGAAAGACACGTGCAAATTGTCCAAAAACTTCCATCTAATGAGACGGGTGCCAATGTCAAAAGTTTCATATATTTTCCATGATATTGCAAAAGGTTCCTGCTTTTTGAACAAGCAGGCAAATTTATAATTCAGAACTTTGTTGTCTTCTCTGATAGAGAAAAAAGAACAAAAATTTCATTCTAATCAATCAAGCCCGAATCAACTGCTACTCCAAAACAAACCATGTCTATATTTTCTTTAAATGTAGATTAAAAACTACAGAGGAGGAATGAAATATAAAAGCGCTCTCCCATGCAACCACATTAATATTAAGCATTGTGTATCTTGATTGCATTAACTAGTTCTTGACTTTGGACCATACAACTTACCACTTAGGTAGGAGAGTAAAGCAGAACAAATTTTTTTGTTCTCTGCATCTGTTTGTGTGTGTGAGTGCACTTGCAAGAAACAAAGATAGGCAACTACATGATGAACTATAATACCAAGTCAACATGGATAATCTGTCTCTCCTTAGAATTAGCAGAAGCATTAACATTTGAGCTCGTGCACCTTAACTCACTGGACAAGGTGGCAAAGCGCTTACTGTACCGATTTCTCCAAGTTCCTATAAAATGCAGCCTTGAACTCTACACATACCAAGGATCAATCAGCAAATTATCAAGATAGCAGCAAGGAACTAGATTAACCAGTCATCCATGCATGTAAAGCTAGCCATTTTAATGAAATAATGCAAATGCATATAATGAGACAATGAAGACACATCAAGAAAATTATTCATCCATTGGCATTTTGTCTCCACAAGCATTTGTGAAAACCTACAATGCACATAGTACAAGAAAATGGAGTGCTTAAGCATAATGAACATGATACCTTGCTAGTCCACAAAGTCAGATATCATTGAAATCCATGGTGCAGGATATATTCTGTAATACATATGCATATTGGTAAAGCAATTGAAAAAATTGAGAGGAAGGCATTCAAAATGAGACACCAGAAAGCTCGATTCCAGCCAAGATACACGTCCAGATAGTTTGAGAAGCAGAAGTACATTACAGATAATATATATATATAAGTGAGTCTCAACCAAGTACTTCTGGCTCCTCTTCTGCTTGGTTGATGGTAATTAAGCTCATGATACTCAAGGGCCAGTTCAAGATCCAGCAAATTCTTCCTCCTTACATACTACAACTATGAGGGCCTACATTTCCATGACCCTGTACTATAGCATGATAGAAGCATATATCTCCAAATTCATGAAGGAAAGTATGACATGCTAAAATTAGTAACCTAATGCCAGTAAAAGTCCAAGCTAGACAAGAGCAACAATCAACAACATAAAGAACAGTTGAACAGAAACACAAGAGATGGGAAGTAGAAATTGAACAAATAAAAAAGCAATTTTGGATAAGGTGATTCTGTAGTTCAGAACCAGATCAATGTCTAGTTTGTACCTTAAAGTAATTCTCCACAAAATTTGCATCCTCAAGAGTTGAATGACATCTATTAGAAGGCCCGACAAATGAAGAATTTGGTGATCCTTTTACATTCTGACTGTCTAATGTGTAGCTCCTATGAGAAGCAGAGACGTCATGGAGATTATACTGAAGCTCATTATTTGCACTGTTTCCATAGTCTGTCTCACTAATACTTGCTTTGGATGTCCTTGATTCCAAGCATTTTCCGGTGGTATTACATAGCTCATCAACGCCATGCTCAGGGCTACCAAATTTTTTGTCCATTTGCTTACCATCATCAATGTGTGCACCCACCTCAGAATAATCCTCATTCCTTGGCATGCTGCCATTCAAAGATGGATCCAGGTTTAGATCAGAAACTGCAACAGTTGAAACGCCCTCAGAGATTGAGCAGCTTTTCACTGGAAAGAAGGCTGACACCTTTGGTTGGCTATTAGCAAGCTGGTCAAGTTGGTAAGGGACCCCTGAAAAGAGAAAAATGAGATCCATAGGATCCTAGGAGACATGAAGGTTTAGGCTCCTAAAGCATGATGCATATCCTTGAACAAGGGAAACTCAATCAAAAGCAAAAATGAAATTGTTAATATTTTTGTTTTGTCTTCCAAAAATCCACAGTAAGTTGGTCCACTCTAGGGCTTCTAAAATAATTCACAAAATGAGAAAAAGATTTGAAAGAGAAAAATATTCATATACTCATAGAAATGCAGCAGCAAAAGAATAATACCAAACATGTATCTTGTTAACAATCATTTTTACTGAAAAGACGGTAAAGAATGATTAAAGCCGCAACACTCTAAACCTTCTTTACTACCTGCTGCTCTTCAAATTTACATAAATAAGCTCTATTATTACTCTTTCTAATGAAACAAATACGTATGGACCCGCTCACAATGGTGGTAAGTTCAATGTAATGCAAAAACTTACAACTCAAAAGTTTGTTTGCAACAATGGAATCCGTGATCCATGAAGGTTTGACAACTGGGAGCCCACAACTGAAAGATCTGCATCAAAATTGTTGGCAGTGAGCATCAAGATATAATCCCAGTTTATAACTTACAAAGAAGGAAACTAACAAAGCATTCCAAACCTCAGGTTCTTAATTTTACTGTCAGGAAGATTGCTGCAGATGATATGAGTAACAATGTGCCTAGAGAAGTAATTCTCAAATCGTCCACCATACTTCAGCATGTGATGACGTAATTCCTACAAGAAACATAAATCTCAAACACCATAAATTATCGAGTCTTCATAACAATAAATTTGGAGAAAGCAAAGAAAAAGGAAGAAGAAGAAGAAGAGAGGGGGAGGAAAAGAAAATGACTAAAGCCTCAAACTTCCAATCATCATGGAAATATTATAATTAACCCAGTTGGTATTTTTACAACTACTTTTTCAGGAATCAAGCAGAGTATCATGATACCACTTGCATGGGCAGGCACACACACAAAAAAGGGAGTTGAACCTGGCTCGAAGGAACTGTGAAACCATCTACAAAGATTGAAACACCATGAAATATTTGTTTTGCAGAACCCAAACCACAATCAGAAGAATTTGAAGCCTCAGCGACGAACTGATGATGAAGTTTCCTGTTCTTCTCAGTCATATAACTACACCCAGATCACCAAATTCACTCAAATTCCAAACTCAAAAATCCCAAGAAAAAAAAAAAACAGCATAACCACAATCCAATCCAAACAAGTCTAACTCAAAATCACATTCCGCTTACATTTGCCTAAAATATCTCCAAAAAGATTAACAATCCACTTACATAAATATCTTTTAAAAGACTTAACAAATAGAACGAGACTTCTTCACAAAAGAAATTAGAATCTATGTATACGCGTACCCACAATGCCACATACAAGCAAATTGATGATGAATTCGTGAATGAAACGCTAGCTAGTATAAAATTCCCTATCCTACTCAAACATCTAAATGAACGGATCAAACAGAACCAGGATTGCAGCAATTATCAGAAGAAAAACACGCAAAGAGAGAGAGGGGGGGACCTGCCGAAGTCGGAAAAAGGAGAGCTGCGAAAGGAGGAGCGAGAGGCGGAGAGAGAATTTGCCCCCCAAGCCATGCCTAGGGTTTTCTGTTTGCTGTTCTTGTTCTTGCTATTGCTATTGCTGCTGTTATTTGAAGAGCTGTGGCGGCTTCTCTTCGACCTTTGTTGCCTCGAATTCGCAGAGCGAGAAGATGAATCCCCACCCATTTTGGTTTTCCAGACAAGAGAACAGAGAAAAGCCTACCAAGAAAGACAAAAAACAAGATTTGCCAGAATTCAAAGTTTTTAAAATGAAACGGCTCGTGCACCCCAATTTCATAATGTTAGAGAGAGGCCAACAGGCCCAATTAATAGTTTTTGGGCTTGGACGTCTGGAGTCGGGTTAAGAATTTAATTATTATTATTATTTTTACCCCCAAAAATAAATTTTTATTAAAAAAAAAAAAGGAAAGATGACAAAGAAATAAAGAAAAGATAAATTCTTTTCTTTAAAAAAGTGAAGCAAAACTAGAACCAATTATGGCTCTGAAAAGCAAAAAGTGCGCGCCCACGCACATTGATAATGAATTTCGTGAAATCAACGCCAAGTAGAATAAAATTCCCGTCCTACCTAATCAAGAATCAATTGCCGACGGTAAAAAGAACCAATATTACATAAAATTAAATATAAGAAGAAAATCGTAGAGAGAGAGAGAGAGAGGACCTGCCAAAATCGGAGAAAGAAGAGGCGCAGAAGGAGGAGCGAGAGGCTGACATAGAATATGGAGGCCTAGGCCATACCTAACCAGGGTTTGTAGTGGCTGTTGTTGCTGGTGTTTGAAGAATTCTCAGTGAGACACCAAGAAAGCAGCAAGATTTTTAACTTTCTTCAGAGGAATTTATTTTATTTTTATTCGTGGAGGGAGTTTCTTCCTTAAAGATGAAACGGCTAGTGAACGCAGGGCCGCCAGGCCCCTTTATAGAGTCTGGGCTTGCAGCTCTAGTGTCGGTTTCAGAAATTTATGACGTGGTATTTCTGGGATACTTAATTCAGAGCGGTACGGCACCGTTTCCCAGTGTCTTTGACTTTTTGCCTGTGCCGTGATTAGTCAAAGCTCAGACTTGGTTGGTTAATGATCAAGACGCAAGAACGGAAGAAAAACAAAGGCGAGATAAATTACTTTCGTGAATACTTAACTCACAGCGACACCGTTTCACTTGCATTGTTCCGCTACGTGTCTTTGATTTTCAGTCTATATTTCTAAGAAAAAGTAAAACAACTGCAGACGGGTAAAAGGAACCTTTTTTAAAAAAAAAATTTTGCCTTTTCTTTTTCTTTTTGTTTTCTTGGTGCTGAGCTAACAGGAATCATGGAAGCATATGCTGGAATATGTCAACGAAAGCCAAAGTATTCGGAGCCTTGAAGCTCCAAGACAAAGAAAGCAAGCGAAAGAAGACAGAAACCAGGCAAAATTATGCCAAGCCATATAGATCAAGAAGTCTTGACTGAGATCCTCAAAAGGCTACCCGTAAAATTACTTGTTCAGTACAGGTGCGTATCCAAAACATGGTACTCTTTAATCTGTAGCCCAAGTTTCATTTCTATACATACTAACTTCATCCTTGAGAACAAGAAAAGTGCAAAGCTTCTCCTTAGGCACTACACTTGGACTCACAGAAAGGAAAAATATACCATACATTCTGATGATGGTGGTGGTGGTGGTGGTGGTAAGGGCAAGCTATTTTCTGAGTGTCAAGAAATTGGTTTTCCATTTAAGAGCTACTCTCAGTATTTTGAGATTGTTGGTTCATGTAATGGATTGCTATGTCTTTCTGATAGTTATCGTATAAATTTGCACACCATCATACTGTGGAACCCCACAATTAGAAATTCTGTGACGCTTCCGGCGCCAAGCATTGCTCTTGATCATGTCTATATGTTTGTGCTTGGATTTGGGTTTGATTCTAAGGCCAGCGATTACAAAGTGGTAAGGATTGTTTATGGAATAGGGGATTATGGGCGTAAAGTGGTTGCTGCACCTAAAGTTGAATTGTATGAGCTACGCAAGGATGCTTGGAAGAGCATTAGTGTCAGTGCTACTCCTCGTTATGTAGTTTCTGAACTATCACTGCAGGTTTTTCTGCATGGAGCTGTTCATTGGATTGGATACCATCCAAGCGAAGCGGACAATGATTTCCGTGATTTGGGTGTCGTTTTGTTCAATATGAGTAGTGAGGAGTTTGAAGAACTCAACCTGCCAGAGAGTATAGCTGGGTTGTCTGTGTTAGATTTGTCCATAGGAGTCTCTGGTCAATTGCTTTCTTTGACTCAATACAACCTTCACAAGAACAGTCAATGGGTAAGATACGATAGCTGTTGCATTTGGGTGATGAAGGAGTATGGAGTGACTGAGTCTTGGACTAAGCAATTTACAGTTGATTTAGACGGTGGAGTTGGAAAGGCATTGGGGCTTAAAATGAACGGCGACATCTTAATGGTGGCAAGCAATGGCGATTTGGTTATATGTGATCTCCACGACCAACAAGTTATTCATGTTGGGATCAAAGGCATTGTTCAGTCCTTTTACTTGGGTACTTACATTGAGACTTTAGTCCTACTCAAAGGTAACATTAAATTATTGGGACAAACAAGTGTTTGCGGGGCAACCAGTGACAAGGGAGAATTTCACGAGGACAGAACAGAAAATGCCAGGACAGGAAAACAAAGATCAGAAGACTAGCAACAGAATGCAAGATACGTGTCTGCATAGATCTAATGGTAGTTGATTAGGTTCTTACATCCTTGCTTTTGGAAGCAGATGCTTTGCGTTATCAAATTGGATAATTTGATTGAGTTGTCATATTAGGGAAGGTTGTTCGTTGTTTTTCGAGAGTATCGATCTTTACTAATTAAACATTATAATTCTGGCGAAGAATCGTATTCTTCGCAAGAGGAAGGAATGTTACTTGTTCTTGGACATCTAGAAAAGAGGCTTAACGCAAGTATTCTTAGTCATTCCATATTCCTATTGCCTAGCAAGAAAATGCGATGACAATCCTAGCATCCACTCTGAAAGTTGTAAAAAATCTTTTGCCATATGCTAAAACATAAGTTTAGTTCTTGTTTCCTTATTAATGTCTTGCATAATTGCTCAAGAACAGTAGGCGGATGGAAGAAGGCTTGTGATCTACTGTTGAAGTCCTAAGTAATTGAGTTATTCGTTGTACGAGATTTTTAAGTGTGGATATATTAGTTATATGGTTAAAAAATTATATATTAAAAAAAAGAAAGAAAGAAATAAGTAATATATATAAAAAAATTATAAAATTAATATTTAAAAATTTTAAATTAAAAGTATAATATTAATACTGCTAATTTATAATTTACCCAAATTCAAATCTTTCGTTTTAAGTTCCTGCATTTCTCAATATTTAAGTTTTCTTTTTTTCTTCAGGGAGCAGCTCGTGAAGAATATTTTTAGTTAATTACTAGGGCACTATGCCATTGGATTGTTGAAAATTTGACATAAAAAAACACTAGTGTTTTTGAACCAGACACTAGACAGAGTCTGTAACGACCTTGAATACAAACAGATAATTGGCATCCGCTTGGTCAAATGTAAGATTGCCATATTGGAAGGTATTAGAAGATTGGAGGTTCTTATACGCTAGAGATGAATTATCCATACACAGGATTGATAAAAGAAAACTATCTTCTTTAAGTAAACCTAACACTGTAATACATGACGTAATTATGTAGTAGAAATAATAAAAAACTATCTTCTTTTCCGTATTCCATGGAATTTATTTTATCTTAATAAAGCACGTACCCTGAAGGCTATAGATTGTTCATTTTTTTACGGTGAGGGACTGCACTAAGAGCAAGATCGAGCTTGAGATTGTATGGCGATCAGGCCTCTTTCAATACGTCATCATAACTGGTCAAAGCCCAGAAAATGTACCCATGTAGGCCTAGATTGCCTTTTGAGGCCGAAACTCAAATGTGCATTCCCATCAAAATGGTAAACAAAAGCTGGAAAAGAAAATGGGAAGTAAAAAGGCCACTTTCTTTGTCTTTTTCACCGACTACTTTTTCAGTTCTCGTTCTGTTTACTTTACACATACCGAAAAAAAAGGAGCCAAAGCCTTTTTCTCTGGAGCTGTTTTCTTCTCTCCGACCACGCGTGTTTGATTGATCCTTTGGCCCTTCTTTTCAGTTTCCTGTCTTGTCAAACCCCTTCTTTGACCCTTTTTCTTTTATACTTGTCTCCACAAGAGCTCTCTAAAATGGATACATTTACTGCTGCTTGGATGATGAAAAGTCGTTTCCCATGGCAGCTGGTGACCAGTAATCAGCACCGTTGCTGCTTGTCATATTGACGGTGCAGTCCACCGGGACGAGACACAATCCCCTGCTCCTCATGTCCTTCCTTGGTTCTTCTCCACCGTCCTACAATTTGTTGCCACGGCCCAGAAAAGGATAGAGGGCATCTGAGTATAACACTATTACCATTGACCAGGATTCACAAACTCCTTTCCATATGGTAAATTTTTCACTTGATCAGTAAAATTTACACTTCCTAGTTAGTCACTTTAGAAACCAGGGCCCCACATGGGTCTTACATTAACATAACTTAAGCCCTATATCAGCGCATCCCATGTGCTGATGTGGATACCTTAAAGAAAAGAGAAGGATATATAAACAGAAGAGAGATGCTTCTCTGTTTAGTTTGGGCACTTACTGGCAATCCTTGCAAGTAAGGGGAGCACAGGGCCTGAACCTGATCTTGCAGGAACCTGATGTATCCCATTGCTTCATGTAGCACAGATGCCGTATCCGTCTGTCATATTCCAATATCCCGAGCATCATTATTTCCAATTCATTTTCAATTTCTCATCAACCAAACAATTCAATCAAGGAGAGAGAAACTCTAGCACTAATCAAATTATTTGCAACAAACAAAACTAATTTTAAACATACAACCAATTTTATGTGTGAATCTTTTCACCTTGCCAAAGGGTGATACAAGCTGCTGCAGCGCGGTGATGCGGTCTCCAAGCTTCTCTTTTCTCACCTATAATTGCAAGGATCACATTGACTTTGCAGGCAAATGGAAAGGGAAAAAACCAACATGCAACATGCAAGATGATTCTTATCAACAAATAATTAAAAGGCGTATCCATGCATTAGATACCCTGACATGCAGCTAGATCTTCGAAAATAAATGGAAAGAAAATGAAAGGCCAGACCTTTGCACGGCTAGTTGATGTGGGATTCTCGGCTTTGGTCTTTTTACTTGTTTTTTCGCTCGCCAAAGCCAAAAGAGTTGGTCCTTTGGTGTTAGCGCACTGCACAACTGGTTCCCGCTTTTGCACGTTTCTTTTCCTCTGCGCAGTAGTAAAACGTGAAATAGACAAAAAACTAAAATAGTAGAAAGAATCTCGTCAGTTGCACTAGTTACAATCACTTTACATTTGGTTTAGAGAAAGTATTGCCATTGACAATGTTGTTATTGTTGCTTTGGTTGTCGTTGTAGCCAGAGGAAGCAGAAGAAGAGTCACTGCATGTGACTCCAGATTTCTGAGAGGTAATTTTCATAGTGTCACTGAAAAGGACAACGTTACCCTCATTTTGATTATCATAACCCCCAAAACAAAGCATTTTGGGAGGTTTTCCAGCGGAAGAGTTCTGAAAATCACTTTGGTGGTCCATACCCAGATCCACCACGTCACCGTCACCATCATCATTGGAGAACAGTAACTCAGAGAAGCTGGTGGCTTCCCCAGCCAAAAGATGGTCCCCCTCAGGATGATGAAATTTCTCACTGTCAGCCATTCAATCAAATTGAAGCCTTTGGATTACAACAAAGAAAGCTTACATATACGTGTAACCAACTGTATTTACACGCTCAGCTGTCCCTATCGGCTGTGCTTGTGTGGTTTATTGAGTAGCAGCTGCAGCAATTACAAGAGCAAGAGAAGGGGGAAAATAAAAAACAAAGAGAGAAAGAAAGAAAGAAAGAAAAGAGAGGGAAAGAGAAGGAGCTTGGGAAATGGATGGAGTGATCTAAGCTTAGCTGGCAGTGCAAATTGGGTTTTTACCGGGGGCGAGTTCGGAGCATTTCCAAGATTGGCTTTGGTTTTTGGTGTGGTTCAGTCAAATTCACCTGGCCCGAGAAAACCGTGGTTTAGTCATCCAAAGCATTCTTGTTTCGCTGGTTGGACAAAACCCAGCTTCGAGTTTCCCTTGTTTCTTTCTCATTTTTTCCGTCTTTCAGCTGGTCTTTGAAAAGAGACTGAACAGTCCATCGACAAAGAGTCTAATGTGTTTTTCACTCGATCACTCACTCCCAGATTATTACACGCGCTCATCTAGTTGCAGCATTGTTATTTTTCTTCCAGCATAAGTCTTTTTTTTTTTTTAAAAAAAAATCATCTTCACATTTTAAAAAAGCAATTCAAAATTTATTAATCCCATTGTATTTCCTGATTTCTGCAACCTATTGTTGCTGGGGACTTCATTTTTTTCTTTTTATGAAACCATTGTGGATTTCAGATTTTTTTTTTTTTTTTGGGCTTAGTACCTCAACTTTAGCCTAGTATTAGTCAAATTCTTGTACTGAAGATGACAATATCTAGAAGGAAAGGGTTGAATTCATGATATATATTTTTTGTGAATACGTGCAAAATTGTTGTTTTTGTCAAAAGAACGCATTGTTTTGGTTCTCGGAGGGAACATTTTTAAGAATATACAATTATTCAGCAATTTTGTTATTTGAAAATTGTAAATTTGAGTTCAAAGGTAAAGGACCCTTGTAAGATACAACAACATTGAGCAAAAGTTGAACTGACACTCACTAAAACAAGAATAAGAAACAGTCAAACAAAATTAAATAATATTTAACATATTTACCTAATGTTGTCCTTATATTTTTTCAGTGTACCCATTTTTTTTCTTTTACAATCAATACTGAAACTGGGATAGAATTTACCACGGGAGCGTGAATTTTGAATGGCCAAGGAGCGTGGAGATGCACTCACTCTCTTTTCATTTTTTATTTTATTTTATTATTTTTTTATATATTAGGAGGCTTGTTTGTTTCGAAAGAGTAACTCTCTCTTACCATTATTGTAACCGATTCAAAAAAAATGCACAAGAATGTGGGTCCCGAAGTTGGTATCCAACGAAGGGACAAAAACGGATTTTAGTTTGCTTGAGAGAAAAAGACAAAAAGTATCAAAGACCCACCAATCGCCAACCCTCACAATAATGGTTGTGGTTCCGAGTGATCTCACACTCGGATGTGAAACTCACTGGCGCGTCCCCATAATTTATTTTTAATTAAAGAAGAACGCCACTGAATGAATTTAAATTCGAATCGAATAGGGTCAAACTATAATCGAATTCATACTTCTATTGATAAGAAAAACAGGTTTTAGTTAAATAAATATATTTTACAAAAACATATTTCTATGCATCAATTATCCAAATAACAAATAATAATAATAATAATAATATAATGAGCAGTTTATAGATCCTAATTCAAAATTTTTAATTTCTTTATTCGGTTCACTATAACGTTAATTCATTAAATCTCTCTCTGTTTTTTTTTTCTTCTTTTTGTTTTTATTGGGGTCTGATAGCTAGTTGTAAAGGCAAATAATTCCACTGCTTTTGTGCTGCACGGCAAGTTATATCTTACCAATCAAAGATTGAGGCTAAACAAACTATCGGCCAAACGCATACGGAGAAACGCAATTGAGTTCTTCCGGAAGGGAAAGCAGATTGATTGGCACGTTTGTAAATAGAAATGAAGAAAGTGATGAGCTGCGAATGATTGCGAGCATTTGATCAAGGCTGTCTTTTTACCATTCAAAATTCAGGCTCAAAAAGTCCTCGTTTGACTTGTTTCGTGATTGAGCTTAAATTATTAAGAGCGCGAATAAATCAGTCTCAATTTTATAATTTAAAATAATAAATTATTTTAAATTTTAAATTATTAAATAAAATTTAAAATATAAATCATATCCAAAAGCTCTGTCGACAAAATCTACAGTGAAGTCAGAAATTGGCAGCAGAAGAAGCAATATTTCTGCCACAGTACTACTACTTACGTTACGTGATATATTCGAGCTCCTGAGCCTGACAAGTACTAGCTTGGCTTTTGTGAAGGGGAAATTAGAAAAGAGTCCCATGTTAAGAAGTCTTGTTCCAAGAAAAGGCACACGTGGATAGAAAAGCTTAAAAAGAGGTAGGCTTATCGGAATGCCCTGCAATAGAACAAGAGAAAGGAGAAGGCAGCGATAGTCAAAGTCCATTCCGACATTTGCTTCGTTGCGTGGTGCAGCTTTCGACACATCGCTGGTCGGTTGGCTCCGTTTGTCTCTCTCGACTCACCTCGTTCAATGTCTTAAAGAGAAGGGCCGATTGACGTATTATTAACGAGCTTGCCATCCCCCCTAATAAATTGAATCCGGCGCTAAGTTGATTTCTCCTGTTTGCCATCGTTAAGTTATGAAGCATCTTCCCCATCAAAGAAGGGTTAAAAAAACACAAAAGGGGAAATTAGAAAAATCTTTGCAATGGCTGAGGTGGCTTTCCTCACTTTGGTAGCTCGCGCATACAAACAGAAAAATGACAGGCCAGAAAGAACCATTCCAAAACTTCATTATGATCTTGTTAGATAACACAGATGAGTGTCGCATATTAATTCTTCATGTAATTAAGAATCCTTTAGCCTCCAATTCTACCATGGGTTCATGAGCAAGTTCAATACAAATTTAAAACCAAAATTGTCACCCCCACATTTCCAACAACAAATTGCCACATACAATTAGTCAAGCTTATGCAACCTCCGATCTCATTGCAGGGATAGAAAACAGAGAGAATGCAGAAAAGCCAAAGGTTCGACTCGACAAATGAAGTTGCTCCACTCCCCGTCAAAAGAAAATCAAGCCTTGGGAACCGAGGAAAACCTGTAGCCTGCAAATGAACATTAAAGGCGCTGCGGGACAGTGTTCTCATTGGATGATGCCTTTTGGGCCCTGCGCTACAGTGGGCCGTAGCGGACTTCGCGCCTTATAGATGTAAGAGCGCAATGGTGAGGCAATGCCATGCATCAGACCATTACTCTAAAAGGCCTTTTGGGCTGAGGTCCTCTTTTTTTTTTTTTCGCCCCTCTTTAGTCGCCTCGGTAGGCCGATTGTGAATTATTTGTGATTGGCATATCAAGTGTACAGT
Organism: Kandelia obovata; assembly: GCA_021464305.1. NCBI lineage: Eukaryota > Viridiplantae > Streptophyta > Magnoliopsida > Malpighiales > Rhizophoraceae > Kandelia > Kandelia obovata. The sequence goes on from CM038476.1 coordinate 3,982,392, forward strand.
AGCGTCTCTTTCTTTCCTATGTACAGTTTTCTCCTTATGCCTCGGCCCAATCCTGTGGATTTGCAAGGAGTTAATACCGCAGCGGGTTAAAAAAAAAAGTACACGGGGGTCGCTTATTGCTCTACACGGGTGTCATGGCTTTCCCTTCTGTTCTTTAGTTATATAATTGAGTGCAAGATTTACAGGACTCGTCTTTCAACTGCAAACTGAAATGGAAGTACCAAAAGAGACCGGACCAGATATTATACACGTTGTATTGCATGTTTGTGTATAATCTTTTTTTTCCTCTTTTTGATTTATATTGAATTTTTGTGACCCATAGCGGAACTTGCAAGTTATCTGGTTATATGTACACGTGTAAGCATGCTCGCCCAGCAAACGTTAAAATTCCACGGCCCGCAGCTGCCTGATTCCACTGGACTTTTTTTGGCACATATCAAGAAATCTCGACAATTTTGCTTTCTGAAATTTTCCAAACAAGATAATAACCCAGTGGAGTTCGAGAAAGAAAGTGAAAGAAATTTGTACGTAGTAATTAATGCAAACTAAAATCAAACATCAAAACAGTTGGAACCACGAGAATACATTCGTGGTTTGCATCAACTCCAAGTTGGCATGTTCATTATCACTCATTCTGTTCTTAAAAACCCCACATATCAATATCAAAATACTCTCCCCAAGCATATATTCCTACTTCCCAAACGTCTTGAAACGTACCAAGTCTTAGACCCCATTAGGCCAAAAATGATGGACATCTGGTCTTGGATTTGTGAGCTTCCCCATTCCGAGGAGTGGGCGGAATCAGACTCGCCGCAAATTTTCGAACTCGCAAGTTCAAGACCGAGTGGGGACGAGCCAACTCGGTCGATCCAACTCACAGCCGAGAGAACTGCCGGGTCCAACCCGGACGCTTTGGTGACATTCACCCTGTGCATACAGGGATTTCATCCTTGTAATGCTCCTAAGACCCTCTGGGTTTCTGACACGTGTCCCCTCAACGCCGAGAAACCGTTCCTTCCGCTGTTGCTCCAGCTCCTCCAAGAAATCATCACCCGCTCACCCATGGCTCACTCTAGCACGTGCCCTCGGTCACAGCTCCAAAAGCTTAGCCCCGGGCCCATTACTTGGATCATGGATTCCCACTCGCCGGAGTCATTCTCAAGTTTCTTCACCCTAGTGTTCTTGACGCGCCTGTTTTGGCTCTGTGTGTGTGACGCTCCCTGCGAGGTTGGATCATTGTTCTTTGAGTCCCTGTTGGGTCCCAGTCTCGAAGCCTTTTCCTGCCAACACGCACCTGTTCTGCGAACCTTTTTTATCACGGCGGGAGTGGACGCCGAGCTGTGTTTTATGCGCACTCTGGGTTTCATGCTGACCAAGTGGCTTATTTTAAGGGAGGTGGGCGTAGGATTACAAACGTTGGCAATCTTGCCAGGTCAGCAAGCAGGATTCTCCTATGCAATGGAGGCTCATGGCTTTTGGGTTCTGAAAGCTTTTGCGCCAATACCGGCGATGAAGCCATTAAGCTCCAGTGGTAGCAAATTTCGGGTCCTCGAAGCCCAGGATTCAGTGCTAAAATATGCCCTGGCACATCAACAATTAGAGGCAATCATTCAATTGGAATATTCAGTGGAGTTCAATGATGGGTATATTCAAGTTAATGCACGTGTCGACAATTTGAGGTTCCAAGTGGCAAAATTGGGCTTCAACAAGAATGATGACGTGGATTACGCAAACGAGAGGCATTTTGTGTCGAGGGTTAGAGTTTGGGTTGGGCCGGAGGTTGGGGCAACTTACGTGGCTGGGTTGAGTTTGGGGCGGTCCACGGGTAATGGGGAGACAGAAGTAGAAATTCAAAGACTTGTTAAAGGTGGTTATGGAAAATCAAAGGTTCCTAAGGTGAAAACCAGGGCAAAGATGACCAGAAGGACAAGGATGAAAAATTGGAGTTGGGACCAAGACGTTGAAGGGAATGCTGCAATTTTTGATGCCATTTTATACAACAACACTGTTGGTCGTGAAGTTGCAACACCAAAGCCAATTGATACGAGCAGTGGCACAGTCAGTGGTGTTGTGAATAAATACAGCGGACCTCATAGACCATTTACAAAGACGGGAGGGTTGGTTTTCGCAGGAGATGAGTTTGGAGAGGATGTTGGGTGGAGATTGAGCAAGGAAATGGAAGGGAGTGTGCTCAAGTGGAGGATAGGAGGGCGAGTTTGGGTGAGTTATTGGCCAAATGAAGTTAAAAGTTCATTCTCCGAGACCAGGTGCGTGGAATGGTGCGACGAAGTTGATTTGCCCCTGATTCCTGGAAAGTAGACAGAAAACCAGCTCTACTCACTCGTTTGTAAATTAGACTATGCGTATATAATTTGTATTATGTATGGCTTCATATTATAATTTTTGGTTCTTCAGGCTTGCTATATTAAGAATCTACAATGTTTATTAACTACTCTAAAGTTCAGTTCCGACAGGAATATTGTTCCACCAAAATTAATTTCATATATGAAATCATAATTGAATATGGTCTCCTTTTGTACAAAGTTTTGATTACGTAAGAAGAACACCACCAAAAAAAGAGAGAGAGAGAGAGAGAGAGAGAGAAGTCCACAAATATTCATCTAATATTGGTCAACATTCACTTGCGATTGTTCCAATAGAAAATTTCAGCTTCTGAATTACAACACTGGTCATTACTCAAAAGCATTACTAAAATATGATTAATTTATACACTAGACTCTAACCTGAATAAATGTTTTCATCGCGCAAAACCAGGCGTTAAGAAAAAAAGATAAAAAAAAAGAAACAGGCCCAATCGGCCCATTAGGACCTACTAAAAGGAGGATAGATAAACTTGCTCGAAATTAAGAGGCCCAGTAACTCAGAATATTCCCATTTCTGACGGGGGCGTTGAGATTTGGCATTATCAAATGAATTTTGATATCAAAATTAGAAGAAGCTCTTATCGAATAAAGTTACTGAGCTTTTATAAGTCTATAACCTTAGGAGTGGAGGCCATCGCACAGGTTTGCTTTATGGCTTGGAGCTGCCAACTTTTATTTGTAAGGCGAACTCGCTTGAATAATTTGAAGAGAATTATAATATCATATGTGAGTTATGTTGAATATTGTTAGATGCCAGCCATACTTTTCTGCCTTTTTCTGGCTTTTTTCAAAGTTCCATCCGATGCAAATTTTTCATAAATAGCATGTACATATGTTTTTTAATTTCCCTATTGAAATCCACAAATAAATCATATAAATATCGAGTTGTAACCAATCCAGTCATTACTCATCCACTCCACCATCCGGTAATGAAACGATGCGTTTTATTTTATTTCCATAGAAGATATTACCAAACATCGTGGTCAAGAGAGGCGAGCGGGCAAAGCGAAGTTGGTCGCAAATCTTTGTCCTCCTGATATTTTGGAAGTTACATATAAAAAAACGTTACACTTACGTGCCATTGCCACAGAGCCAACGTGTAATATGTTCATGGGGTTATTTATTTTGATTATTTAAATAAAGCATTAAATACGTTACATTCATACTTTATTTGAGAGTTTTCAATATAAGCATAGAAATTAGAATCTAATTTGCCTTTGCTGTTTGTTACTGTTCATTTCGCTGTATTCGGGCAGACATGCACATGGGTAATTATTGCTATTACAAAAAAAATAAAAAATTTTGTAACACTTTACTAATTTAAAGGTTTACATTTCCATGTTAGGAGTCCTAAATTTTAATTTTAGACAAGAATGGTGAAATGGTTATGTTTTAATCAATTGTTTAAAAAAACAAGTTAGATGTCCCTAATAAAAAAAGTCAAACGATATCTCACGGCCCACAGGGCCCCACCGTCACGTCGCCATCTCTATCTTCAGTCATCACGTTCACTTCGCACCTTCAATTCACTTTGCAGCGACAACAAAAGCAAATGTAAACAAAGCGAATTTTTTGGAGGTGGACTCAAAGAATGGAGGATGGAGAATGGGTTCCGGTGCGGCGGCAAGCAGAGAAGGACCGGTGGAGTCCGAGTTCAATGCCCAATCCCATTGGGAATGGCCTCCTCGGCGCCATGATTTGGGGCGGTGTTGCATCGGAAACTATCCAGCTTAACGGTAAAACCAGAAGAATGGAAGGCCCTTTTACACATTCTTAATAAAAGTTTCTTTTAATTTCGCTTGGGTTCATTTTAAGTGATTTAATTTTGATGGACTAAGGAAAATTGGTCAGTCATGCATTCAATGAATATTAGATTGATTTTCCTTTTCTCTCCCTTTTTTTTATCGTTTTGTGTGTGTGTGTGTGTAGAGGATACGCTCTGGACAGGGTCGCCAAGAAACTACACAGACCCAAGTGCGCCGGAAGCATTGGCAGAGGTCAGAAAGCTTGTTGATAATGGCGAATATGCCGAAGTTACTACAGCAGCAGTGAAACTGTCAGGAAAGAGTTCTCAGGCATGTGTATTCAATTATTCACGATGTTTATCGTACCCTTTGATCTATTATGTATCACAAGCTACTATTACATTTCATCCTCCCAGGACATCATACATAATGCACGAGCCTCGTCCGATAATACTTCAATGTATATTGGGTTGTAATGGTTTGTCGGCTGTTATGTTAGTTGTATCAGTGTAGTTGTAATTCCTGCAATTGGAGACACAACCGGAGAAAAGAACACTCTGGGACACAAAAGATTGTTCTGAGAGTGTTTTTCTACATTTATTCACCTTTTTTATTGATTTTTTTTTATTCGAACTTGTTTTACACAAATCACAAGTTAAAGTAAATATTAGACGTGAGTAAGGAGAAAGAAGAAGAAAAGAAGTCGACTACTTTGAGATATAAAACCTATTTCTACTACTATATAATTATGAAAAAAGTAAATAAATATAATAAACACTTTTAATTAAGCATAGATTTGATAAAATTAGAATATAATTACAACTTTTTCATCAGTGGTTACATAATTCTCTGTACAATAGTTCTTATTTACACCAAGAAATTAAAAAAAGAAAAAGGCTCACGGTACTCTTCCTTTCTACCAAAGATGCCCGTTTTTGTTACTTCTTTTGCAGCGCATTAGTTGGATGAGTCGCAACAATAATACCCTTTGTTGTTTCCCATGGCCATATGAACTAGGAGAAGGTTTTGAGAATTTTAGCCCTGCATTTACATAGAAAATAAAGCACTGACCCCCTAAAAACTTCTTGTATTACCCTTTGCCCCCTCAAGTTTACATTAATTGTCTCTTCGTTTTAGCCCCCTCCCCCTCAACTCGAAATTTCTAGATTGGCTGGCCCCAATGGCCATCTACTTTTTTAGTTGATCGTGAGCATTCCTGTAGCGACGTTGTTGTTTAGATTCCTGTCAAGGCTGACGTGGTGCCATCGCGTTGGTTCCACCCAACTCCAAGGCCAGGTTTCAGGAATAAGCACGGTTCACACTAGGTTTCGCTCACAGGAGGAGAAGATCACTGTTTCTCCGCAGTGATGGAAGATGGAGATTGGGTTATGGTGAGGCGACCCGCAGGGAAAGACATATGGGAACCAACATGTGATAGCCCATCAGAGACTACAAAGCCGTTAAAGATTACTTTCAGTGGACCCGCCAAGTTCTTTACCGACGCAATTCCTATCGGAAATGGTCGTCTCGGTTGCATGGTGTGGGGCGGCGTCTCATCGGAACTTCTCCAGCTAAATGGTTAGTGTACCTTAAAAAAAAAAAAAACTATTCTCACATTGTAGTTGATCACGATGTTGTCCCTACGGTTCTTGAATTTTAAGGTTGTCTTTGAAAAAAAAAAAAAATTGGCAGAGGACACTCTCTGGACAGGAGTTCCGGGTAACTACACCGACCCAGATGCTCCGAAGGCGTTGTCGGAGGTCAGGAACCTTGTTGACAAGGGTGACTATGTACAAGCAACCTCGGAAGCAGTCAGGCTTCTTGGGAAACCCAAGAATGTAACTTTAACAGAACCCATTTTCCAAGATTTCTACATAATCTTGTTTTTGTTTGTGTGCCCGAAACTGTGATTCTAAAGTTGCATGCTTTTCCTGATATTCTGAAATATCATCTCCTCTTTGATTAAGATAAATATCACCTCGTAATGTATCCTTTTAATAATTTAAGGCTTACCAACCACTTGGCGACATCAAGTTGGAATTTGGTGATTCTCATCTTGCATATGCTGAAGAGTCATATTATAGAGAGCTAGACTTGGATACTGCTACTGCATCAGTGAGGTATTCTGTTGGGAACGTTGAGTGCACCCGGGAGCATTTTGCATCCCATCCTGATCAAGTTATTGTCACGAGGATTTCTGCTAGCAAATCAGGATTTTTGTCCTTCACTGTGTCTTTAGACAGCAAGTTGGATCATCATTCTTATGTTGATGGTGAGAATCAGATTGTAATGGTGGGAAGCTGCCCTGGAGAGTGGATCATCCCACCAGAATCAAAGGACAATTCTGAAGATGCAAAGGGAATTCAATTTTCTGCTGTTCTCCATTTACAAATTAGTGGTGTTATGGGTTTGATACATGTTTTGGATGACAAGACCTTGAAGGTTGAAGGTGCAGATTGGGCAGTGTTGCTTCTAGTGGGTTCATCTTCATTTGAAAGTCCATTCATCAAACCTTCAGATTCGAAGAAAGATCCCACTTCGGAGTGTCTTTGTGCATTGAAGTCCATAACAAATCTCTCTTATGCTGATCTTCATGCACGCCATTTAGAGGACTATCAGGATCTTTTTCACCGTGTCTCCTTGCATCTCTGGAATGGCTCAAATAAATCTACAGGAGAAGAGCCTCTGGACACCAAAAACCTTATGCCTTCAAAACATACCTTGAAAATCAAGGAAGGAAAAGATTATGTAGTCCCAACAACAGAGAGGATACAATCTTTTCACTCTGACGAAGATCCATCCTTATTGAAGCTTCTATTCCAGTTTGGCCGGTACTTGCTTATTTCTTGTTCACGCCCTGGAACACAGATTGCCAATCTGCAGGGAATATGGAATGAAGACCTTGACCCAAAATGGCAGTATGTTAATATATTCTTTTCATTTTTCTGTCTCCGTTACCTGCCTTTTTTTCTTACCTAGCTGTACGTGTTCTATACAGTTTCCATTTTCTTCTAACCTAATCTCATAATATTTGCCCATATCCTCATGGTTTTTTATGATGGTCTGGGGAATAATCATTAGATTTAGCATGGGAAAACCATTCCATTTTGTATACAAAGGACTCTGCTGAGCTTGTGTTTATTAGTTTGACACAGAGTAGAGGCAAGTGGCAAGCATTGACTCTTTTTCCTGTGAGCTTGTGTTGCTGACACCTCTTATCTCTGACTTTAGATGTGCTCCTCATGTGAACATCAACCTTGAGATGAACTATTGGCCTTCCCTGCCTTGCAACCTTGGTGAGTGCCAGGAGCCCTTGATTGATTTCATCCGGTCTCTATCAGTCAACGGAAGTAAAACTGCTCAAGTAAGGACTTCATCCACTGGTGTGTCATGTTAAAAGCATTTATAATTGGAATTATTTTATCATGTGTGAAATTTAATTAGTTTCCATTGCCAGACTACATGGGGCGTGTCAAGGGTAATAACTAATAAATCTATGATCCTGCAGTCAGTGTTGTTAGCTGAAAAACAAGTTAGGTATTTCTTAAACACGTGTCTCTGCTCAACTTTGAGAAATAGTCCCTTAGTAGACTAGGTCACTATCTAGATTTTAAAACAGGGTTGTTTATCCTCTCTATCATGTTATTAATGAGCAGTGCGTTTTCCTCTGTAAGTAGTGTCCTGAGGCCTAAAACTAGTGGCATCCCAATTCATACTTTTTGTTTTTTGCAATTATTGTGTTGTCTGTTCTTCTTCCTTTTCTTCCATTTTATTTATATGCAGAATGGTGCAGGTAAACTACGAAGCTAGTGGTTGGGTTGTTCATCATTGCTCTGATATATGGGCAAAATCATCAGCAGATACAAAGAATCCGAAGTGGGCACTGTGGCCGATGGGCGGGGCATGGCTGTGTACACATTTATGGGAGCACTATAATTTTACAATGGACAAAGTAAGCTATTGGTTGCTTTCTGAATCATGCTTGTTTAGTCCTTCCTATATTGGATTATTGGCATGCCTCATTATAGGATACATCCTCCTCTGCCCTGGTAGTCCTATTCAATAAAAAAACTTGAAATTTTGCTTGGAAGCACTTGATGCAGTTTTAATATGTTCATGGATAACTTTATCTTAGCATCAATGTTATTGTTTTCTTTTTGGCTGCTCTATTCAGTATAGTTATGCATTTGCTGCTGATTTTTTCTTTGGGTTTGTACTGCTAATGTATTTTTGTGCAACTAGGATTTTCTTGAAACCACTGCATATCCTCTGCTGGAAGGATGCACACTATTTTTGCTGGACTGGTTGATTGAAGGGAATGGAGGATATCTAGAAACTAATCCATCAACTTCTCCAGAACATGAGTTTATTGTTGCAGATGGTAAGCGAGCCTGTGTGAGTTACTCATCAACCATGGATATGGAAATCATAAAAGAAGTATTTTCTGCAATTACTTCTGCCTCCAAGGTGTCAGCTTACTGCCATAATAATCATGATTTAGTGTTTCTGTAATTTATCCACCTTTATGACCTAAGTATACCTTGAGAACAGATTTTGGGCAGAGATGGGGATACTCTTATTCAAAAAGTGAGAAATGCCCAAACAAGGCTTCGTCCAATAAGGGTTGCCGAAGATGGTTCTGTTATGGAATGGGTATGACATGGGAGTAGCTTGTGTACTAGCTTTGCAGTTCTATGTCGGAAGGTCTTATATTTGAATTTTATAACAGAGTCAATTCCTTTAATGTATCCACTGAAATTGACAAATGAAAATTCTCTTTGTGGTGGAGCAGGCAGAAGATTTCAAGGATCCAGAAGTGCATCATCGACATCTTTCACATTTATTTGGCATTTTTCCAGGGCATACAATAACTCTCTGGGAAACTCCGGACCTCTGTAAAGCTGCAGAGATAACACTCTACAAACGAGGTACGTCTATTTCAAGTACACTAGAGTGAGTGTTTGATCATGCAATATGCTGGCTTAGGGGAAGTCAAATTCTTTTATTAGGTAAAATCAACTAATTCATTTAATCTCGACTCTTGTAGCTAGTTTTCTACTTTAGCAGGGTATGGTACTGCTTAGGGTAAAAGCCATATGTTGTTGGTTCTTCAAATTTTAACTGGTGGAAGCAGGAGAAGATGGCCCTGCATGGTCAACCACTTGGAAAATTGCTTTATGGGCTCGACTGCACAACAGTGAGCATGCTTACAGAATGGTTAAGCATCTGATTGAGTTGGCAACACCGAATACTGGGGTTGGCTTTGAAGGTGGGTTGTACAGTAACTTGTTCACAGCCCATCCTCCTTTTCAGATAGATGGCAACTTTGGGTAAGCAGCCTCATCTGTGCTGTTGATGAAGATAATGTTGCTATGATCAGATTAATTATGTAGGAATCCCCAACCTATGCATATAGGTTGTAGTGCATGTCAAAACATACATGGACTTGGCATTGCAGTAACCAGTCCCGATTCTTTTGTCTCACATGCCATATTGCATGAATATCAAAGAGTAGTGACATTGCCCGAATACCAAATCCATGCTTCTCAGAGTATGCTTCTGTTGTGAACAGCCCTTACCTCGACATTAACAAAGGTTTAAAATAAATGGTTTCAGATTTACGGCAGCAATGGCAGAAATGCTAATGCAGAGCACTTTAAAAGACCTGTACTTGCTCCCTGCCCTACCCTGGGATAAGTGGGCAAATGGCTGCGTGAAAGGGCTGAAGGCACGCGGAGGGGTGACAGTCAGCATCTGCTGGAAAGGAGGCGATCTTCATGAAGTTGGTCTTTGGTCCAAGGAATACAATTCTCATAAACGATTACACTATAGAGGAATTGTTGTGAGTGCAAACATATCAGCTGGTAGAGTTTACACATTCAACAGAGAGTTGAGATGCATTAGTACATGTGCTCTCTCTCTCTTAGTCTGACTTTTTTTTTTTTTCTTTTTTATTCCTGTTTTTTGATATATAACAAATAAATGTGGAAGTATTATCCATTTGTTATTCCATCCAACAAACAAGCTATTCAGTTTTTGGTTTCAACTGCACTGTTCTTATTTGTTAAATTATTGCCCTCCCACGGAAGGCAAGAATGTTGTAGCTGTAGTTCGGTTCTGTCCAAGGCCAAGAGGTGAAGAAGGGTAACAAATCAACGGATAGATAGATTTGTAACGGCCCGAATTTGAATTTATTGTGACTACAATGAAATTAAATTTCAAACTTGGGAGTTAATTCACAATTTTATTAGTTACACTTGTTGTTTCAGTTTCACATTTTAATGTAATTATAATGATTTTTTTCTTTTCCATTAACCTATTGTTTCAAATTTCGCAATTTTTTTTTTAATATGACAATCTTAAATTTGTAATCACTTTAATATCTCTAAATGATATTAAAAATTACATAACAAAATTAAAATAATTAGTTTGAGTCTCTTTACAGTAGATTTTATTGTTGATAAATTTTTAATTAAATTTTATATATTAAATATAATTTTTTATTTAATAATTATTAATAAAATATTTTAAATTTTAAATTTACATTTAATAAAAAATATATTAAATTATTACTTTAAATAATTATTCTTAAATTTGTTCAGACTTTTTGCGGGAGCCCATCGAAATGAACGCAAGATTTGCTACAAACGCATCATTTCATTTCACCACTGCACCTCTAAAACCCTAACCTAAAACCTCCGTTTTTTAGTTTTAGGCCGCTTTCCTTTCCTCCCGGCCTCTCATTCTCTGAGTCCACAGTTCGCTTCCTCCGGAAACCGTAGACTCCTCCGGACGCATCAATGGCTGGGCACTGTGGAGGATCCCTCTCTCGGTCCCTCATGTCTGCTGCCAGGGCTCCGCCTATCCGCTCCTCCCCGCCTCTTCCTCGACTCCGCCCGCAGTCCGTCGCCGCCGCCACCCCCCGCCTCCAGTCTCGCCGCCTCTCGTTTTCATCTTCCAGGTTTCCGTCTCTTTCTGGAGATTTCTATAAATTACTGGCTGTGTATTTCTTGATTTTGCGTTCTCTTTCTTATTGGTGGTGGTTCTCTGCTCATGCAGAAACTGGGGGGAACTGGGTTGTTTTCAATCGTTCTTGCCTCTGCATAGCACGTCGGCGAACGCAAACCTCACTTCGCGCTTCAATTCTAATTTGCGGGCTTTTTGTGAGCTGTCTTATGGTACCTTCCGCCGTACTTGTCAAGATCGCTAGTAGTCTCTTTGTGAGTCTGACTGGGCTTATAACATTTACGAGAATAAACCATTTATGGAATTAGTGAAATTCACGACTTAATCAAATGTTTGCCGTAAAATGAGCTATGTTATTAGCTTTTTGTTTTTGATAATTATTTTCTGCTTATAAATTTGTTAATAAGAAAGATTTGGTTGATAGGAAGGAATGGAAAAGATGGATGAAGCGCATGGATTGTCAGTCAGCTAAAGGCTCGGGATTGATGCCAGACTTGTAGGTTTCTTGTTTTTTCATGTTCTTCATTATTTATGAAGTGGATTGTCAATCTAGTATGACCATTTTTGAATAAGAAGATAATCTAAAACCTTGGAGATGAAGGTTAGGCATCTGGGATGATTTATAATTGATTTGTTTTTTGGACATTTTTTGCTCTTTTTACTAGTTGGCCCGATCTTTGTGATTGTTTTGAACCCATTTTCTTCAAGTTTCATTTTCCTATGTTGTTTCTTTTTTTTTTTCTTTTTTGGGGGGGGGTGGTTGAGGAGAGGAAAAAGAAATGAGGAGGCATTGAATTTTGGTGAAATCATTGGAATGGATGCATCTGAAAAATTAGTGCTAAAGCTTTCGTTTGTGTCTTCCTGTGTCTTATATTGATTATGCTTGGTCCTATGCCTCAAGTGTTCAGTGTCTGGTCATGACCTGTGAAGAGATACTGGTCTAAACTATTTTGTCATGAGGCTTGTTATGATCATACAGCCACTTCACCCTTGTGATCTGATGTAACTGGACGGATTATGAACCATGTGTTCTGTTCTTGCAGGTACTAGAAAGCCCATGGTTATGAGCACAACAAGTGTGGTAATATGTTGATGCAGCCAGATATTGGGACCTTATGGGATGTTGAACGTTTTGGGTAGGAATGTTAAATAAAAATGAAATATTATGCTACTTCCAATATTAATGTCTTTTTTTAGGGTTACTTCCAAGATTAATGTTGAAATTTCATCCTTGGGAGACATATGAATAGTTTGCTTGCCAGTTAGTATGCACCTAAATCTTTTGAACTTATTGTCATCTGGCCTATTCCTTGGTTTCTGCTTAGTGTCTGCAAGGTTATGCTGCTGATCTGAAATTATACATGATGGTTGCTGGGAGTTTTCATCTCTGTTTGTCTTGCACTAAGCTGCAGATCTCTTCATACTTTTTCTTATCCTTCTCTTTTATGGTGTGTTCTTGAGAGTCATAGTTGTATGATAGAGGATATGCTTCGGATGGGTCAGTTGCTAGGTAGAATGCTTGCAATTCCATGAATCTTGAGATTGTATTGGTACATTATTTCCATATACCCCTATCATGCATCAGCCTCCACGCTTCAATTGGAACACTACAGTGAAGTTGGAATTGTAGTTTACCCTTTCATTATTTGCTCATGGATTCAAAATCATCTCATATATTTTTGATATGATTGATTAGCAATCAAATGGAACTGATGAAATCTTGTTCCATAAAATCTCCCGATTGTTCTGCTAAGGGTGAGTTTATGCCCAATATTATATGGAAATGAACAAAATGAGGACGATGTACCAGATTAACCACAATATGATGTATCTTAGATTTTCCATGCCTTTTGACATTGGAGTAGCTCTTTATGATCACATGGCATGTCCGAGTAGAAGTTGAATTATGATTCAATAACAAGCATGAGGGCTGCTGTTGTTAGCCCAGACAGCATGTCCCACACCTCATGGACCTTTTTTATGGAGCAACAAAATTCATCCTGGAGAAGTTGGTGCATTATCTGAAAGTGGCTGTTTTGCTTGTGTAAAGTGGCGAGTCTGATCTTGGCAACAGCTAACGTGGTTTTTCGGTTCATAGTTCTACTTTTGGGCAGTGGCAAGTGTGTACTTGTGGACCACTTCCGTTGGTTTTCAGTGCACAGCCTGATTAGTTTACAGCTAAACTCCGATCTACCATGTTGATTCCCTCACGGAGGCTCTGTATATGAAATAAGGGTTTGATAAGCTTTATTTACGAGAGTTTTTAATCCCATGGCACCCGTGGTACCTCCTTAGACGCAACCATCAAATTAGTCCCTTAGACACAAATATCCAATTAGTCGGGGTTTTAGCCGACGAACTCTTGTCGTGATGGGTACGAAATTAAACCATGATTCTAGTCATGTGCAAGTGCATGGCCCCCAGAAACATTGATTGGACCATGTAAAGAATATCTGTCATGTGACCAGAGACTAAAAGGACTTGCTTTCTTCTCCAAAGGATTGTGGAAAAAGATGGACCTAGTTCATAATTCAATGATCTCCCTTAGATATGGAAACATCTTGTTTTGTTTCTAGGCCTTTACAAGTAGCATATATCGTGCTTCTTTAAGTAATGGGGCTTGCACTTCTCAGTTGTACGAATGTGTTATCCACTAATAAATGCTGAAAAAAGCGGGCTTATGAATCCTCATTCCCCAACACTATCTCTATTATTGGCAATTCTTTGGCCCCATCAACCCTCACGAAGCATTAACTCGAAGGCAACTGAAATTGAACACGCGCTAGCCCCACTCGATTCAAATTTCGTTTATGCACTGGAGCTTGTCTTTCACTCACATCAAAAATCAAAATCCGTTTTCTACACCTTTATGATTGGCATTACCGTGTTTATTACAGTTATCTTCGATAACTCGCACCTACGAGGGAGGGGATGAAGTTAGAGAGTTGTGGCGGCAAATGCCCCCGCTGAAAAAGGAAAAACATATATAGTTAAGTTTTATATTACTGTCCCCACTAAAATTTATATTTTGCCCTTTCTCTCCCTTTTTTTTTTTTTTTGCCCTCACACAATGATTATTTTTCCTTTACGTCCTTGGGCAACACAAAATTAATGGGCTTACAATGACCCAATTGAACTAAAGCATAAATTAATTAAGCCCAAATTAAACAAACTCAACTTAAAATCCAAATGAATTTTTATTTTTCATATATATGCATGCGGACTTTGCTCCCGCTGACAAAAGGTTCTGGATCCGACTTCCCTATTTCCCAGAGGTAGGTCCATTCTTTACTCTAATAATCTACTTCCTAACCAGGGAACTACTTCTGGAAGTCAAGGAATTACTTGTCAGTGCTCTTATCTTATCCGTAAGGTAGGCTAATCCAAAGTTTGCCTGAAGTGATCTGCTGTACCATCAGCACCACCATTTGACGGATAGCCACTTCTGGTATCCGTCTAATATCCGTCACTTGCTACATGTTGGTAAACATGTTTAAAAGCCACCAGCTAACGCCAGAAAAGCTGGGCAGTTTCATTTGCTACTTGGGGATAAGAAGCGTTAATGGCAGGCAGCGCGACCAATTGCAAGCTTAATATTTTGAGCTTGGAGGGAATTGTTGTCGGATTGTCAGCCTTGAGCTTCACTAGTTACTGCCAAGTAGAACCATCTAAAGTTAGCCTGATCTGAGGGGAGACAAGGAAAGTGGCGAATATATATATATATTTCATTTCTCACTGTTTGGAACCATGTAAAAGTCTAATCAATGGAAAACAATCACCCAATCAACGAAAAATAAACCCTTAATCTCTGTGCTTCTAACGAGTGGAAATCATTTTAAGCGGAGAATCCTAAACCTGACAAGGGGAAACAGTAAAGATGACATAAGCATTGTCCCCTAGAACGCCCACCAAAGCCACTTTATTTCAAAAGACAATGAAAAACATCCAAACTTTCCTGTTAGTGATAACTATCCATTTATTTCACTTTCACGTTGATCTAATCCTTAAAAAAATCCCCATAATCTTCTCACCCTGAACATAAATTCAACTTCCCTCAAAATAATAATTTATAGAAATATGATCTTCAAAGGAGCCACTGAGCTAAAGGCTAACGAGCATCCAGGCGAATCAGGAATCAGCAGCAACAACGGCAATACAGGTGTTGAAGACAACAATTCAGAAGAGTGGTTGAATCTGAGCCTAGGTGGTGGTGGTGGGAATTCTCTCTTAACGGCTGGAGATTATGACCCACAGTCAAGAACTTCTAGCAAGGTTTTCTCGTGTAACTTTTGCAGGAGAAAGTTCTACAGCGCGCAGGCACTTGGGGGTCACCAAAATGCCCACAAGAGAGAAAGAGGGGCAGCCAGAGGATACCAGTCTCAGAGGATGATGAAAATGACGGCTTTACCCACCTACAATCAAGTAGTAGGCAGATCACTAGGGGTCAGGCCGCATGCGCTTGTGCACAAGCCAAGCAGAGATGGAACTGCTATTGCGGCCAGATGCAATGAAGCCACCCCAGCATTTGGAATGGCATGCACACCCTCCACAATTGAGAGTCCGATGGATTCAATATGGCCAGGAAGTTTTCGCTTGGGTCCAAAATTGCCACAGCCACCAGCAGAGGCACTTCAGCTTGACTTAAGCCTCCGACTCTGATCCGTCCCTTTGCTCAAGCTCAGAATCTTCTTTCCTCGTTACTTCTATAGGGAGCAAACACATGGTAACGCTGGTTGGCAAGAAACCTATTTGAAAACCGATTGCTTGTTTGCGACAACAGGAAGGAATGTGCAGAATGTCCTACATGCGCTCATCTTAAAGCCCAAAAAGTACTTGGTAAGTTGTCCCCACCCCTTCAGGCTTCAGTGACTTCATTATGGGACGAATAACTAGAAGCACAGCGTACCTCACGGCACCATGTCTGTATATGTTCTTTATCCCAATTTTCAGGTCTTGATTAACTACCTTTCTTTTGAATGTAATAATAAGGTCACGTACTCTCTTTTTGGATGAAATGAACGCACCCCCCTTTTTTTTTTATTTGTTTGCTTTTCTTTGATGAAGGGATTTGGGGCAACAGTAATGCTCTCAGTTCATCGACTCACGTGCAACGGTCTACAAGCAGGTCCCGCTTGGACTCTGGTTAATCTGAAGCTGCCCATTTAGCCACTAGCACATGAAACATTTTGGGAACAAAAGTAGCTTCTAACAATTTTGGAGAAACAGCATCACAATTACAGATATAATTGTAATGTTTCTTAGACCCAAATGGGGTACGATGAGCCTTTTGAGTTTGTCAACTGTGCTGCGAAGAATCCTACAGCAGTCATGTATCCCAACTCAACAGAAGTTCTGTGCCATGAATCCCGAACAGAACCTACGCAACTAGGCTCACAGTTCCCAGAGAGGCCCTCCAGCTGGCAACCTATATTTTCAGATTGTATTTGTTTTCCATAAATATCTTGACATCTGTCACAAACAAACCTCGAGAGAGCCGAAAATTGACTACACCACCAGAGAGACAAAGTGTCCTTTTATCCTAATGGCCCTTCTCCATCTGTTGAGACAAGCTTTGCTCGTAATATATCACTTCATTGACAACGCTTCATAAAACTCTCACGCTTTGTTCAATTGTTTCCTTTCTGACATATCACTTCTCTCTCTCTCTCTCTTCTACTCACCACCAAGAGAGAGCCGAAAAATCTCAATTATCTGATTGCATTTGACACTACATTCAAAAATACATGGACGCCATCCTTAGTCCTTACATTGTCCCTCCATCCGTTTACGTAAATTTTGTTAACTGTATCCGTGCCACTTTTACCTTTATTTTCTATTCTATGCTTCTTAGATGCAGAAACTTGACCAGTGACAGCATCTTTATTTGTGTGTTAACTCATGTGCTTCATCGAATGTCACGGAAACTGACATGCTGTATAAAACAGGATAGTTGAACCAATAAATTTGTCCGGTCTGATTTGCCTTTCTTTTTTCCTCCTGTCCGTTTACGCACAACTCATTAAGACAGCTCACTAATCTAACACGGTGATTGTTGGGAAAAGGGTTACATGTGTACATATGATCATGTAAGGGGACCTTCATTCTCTGGAACCATGGGTCCCTAACACGAACAATTCATAGATTATCACATGAAGCCAACTGCAGCCTTACAAGTTAGCATGGAGCTTCAGCTTCTGGGTCTTGTGCATGATGACAGGAAGCCTCTGGCTGATGGTGCTTGGATCACTATATGCAGCAGAATCAGTTGGGTAGCCTTTCTGCATCATAGAACTGGGTAAGTTAATGCACTGAGATAATAAAACATGAATTACATCATTAAGAAACTAAACCACTCGACTTTAATAATCCAAGTAACGGGTAACGTGCACTTTAAACTCAAGTAGTAACCCAACATGGGCACATGGAAAGCAACGAGGTAAGCATTCTTCATTAATAAACTCTCACTATGCATTGAAGATGTCTATGCTCTACATACCAATGTGTAAATAGTGTGTGAAAGGGGTGGAAGAGGGTGTGTGTGCACGAGTGAGAGAGAGATATTACAGCAGCCAAAGCTTCGAAAGTGGCTTCTCTCCAGCTGACTTCACGAAGAATGACAGGATTTGCACTGCCACCAAAGATACAATGCATTCGCGTGTCTCTTAATCTCATTAGCACTCCATCAACTCTAAGCTGTAACAGAAATTATTATCACTAAATGAAAGAGGAAAACCACTGATGTCAATCAAACTATCTGAATAATGGATATACCTTCTGGAAAAAGAAGAAATCTGGTCCTACATAATAGATAAGGCAATGAACTCAAGATAAATCAAGCACTTAGACATAAACACATATGCCTGTTGAAAAGTATGTAATTCTAAGCATAGATAATGTTTTCTGTTTGTCTAGTGGGTGTGCAGTATCATGCAGTTTTTTGAACAAGCAGCTTTATAGATGAGAAGGATGTTGAAATTAAATAAACAAAGTCTATTAACTCACCCAAAATCGCAAAAGAACAAACCAACAGCTTGGCATGACTCTCTGCAAACCAAAAATTGATCTGAACAGTTCTTATAATTGTGATTCATAATGAAACACGCTGCATCAATGCTAATCACAAATCAGAAACACAATATTACCACTTTTACAGTTAAAAGGGAGACTCCATTATCAGCCAGTTCATCTTCATATAAGACCACCTGCAGAGTTAAGCAGACCACTTTCATGTGGGCTACACAAACATGATAGAAAGTAAATATGAAAGAGATTATTCGTGATATATGCTCCTAGTGTACCAAACAGCAGCCACCTCATCATAGAAAAGAATGGGTTCTTTTGTTGTCAATGCAACCACATCAATTTTCTCCGTACAATCCTCCCAACTAGGGCTGCTGCCCACCTCCAAGTTTTCTCCATTTTCATTCTGACCACAAAATGAAGGATGATTAAATCATTCATCCAAAAATATGATATAAGTTAATATAATAGAACCGTCACCCTGATCTTTAACAAAATCTTAACTGTATCAAATCCTTGGCCCGCAGCAAGAAGTAAAAACAAACAGCAGTATTCATTAAGAGAAAGAACCTTTATAAACTAAGTACTATAAATAACAGTTGTCACAGACTTAATGTTGTGCCAAGATAATTTAGGGAAAAGTCTCTGTCAGGACAGCCCTGTTTTATATTTCCAAGAACTAATTAACTTTCATTGGGGAAAAATCATGGGGAAGCAACAGAAACCAAGAAGCACATGTGGAATTCACCTTAAATAGAGTGGGAGGAAAATTCAAAATTAAATTGGAAATTCAAACGGCATAAAATTTTTAAAACAAGGATAAGGTATAAGCCCAACTATTTCTTGGAAAATTCCAAGACAGAATGTTCTGTTCCTTCAAGAGAGCACTTCTAATCCAACAATCAGTAGGAAAAATTTTGAAATAAGCAAAATATTAACAACAAAGCAAACCTTTTTTGCCTCTACCTCTATTGTTTCGCTTCCACAATATGGTGTTGTGAATGTGTAGTCATAATCTAGTATCACCTGCTGGAATGGATTGCTGCGAATTCACAGTAGCAGCCATATGAATCATGCCAAATGCTTAAGGATCAATCAAGGTTAAATAGCGAGTGAAGCCTGAATCAAGGATATGTCTGAATCTTCTTTTGAACATCAATGTTAAGCTCTAATTATGGATTTCCTTTAGGACTTTAAAGAAATTGTTAGATAAGATACTGATGAGTATATAATTGACTTATTCCAGTACATTATGGCACATGTTTATGCACAATCCTGATGAATGGAAATGTCAGCTGGTCATGTTAAATTACCTTTTGAATTTCCATTTGGCTGCGGCAGGAACTTCCACGGGTGGCAGAGCTTCCTGCTTCCAGCCAGCTAGAGCATCAAATGCATTTAAATGGATTTTGATGCCACTATTCATGTGTTTGAGAACTAAAGTACTGTCACCAAAAACCATTTCCGGCAAGTGTGATGTTTCAAGGTTCTGCTCCCACCTGCAAGCATGGCAACATTAGGAATCCCTAGCATCAAAACCGTCTGATGCCGCTGCAGGCATCCATATGTATGCTTTGAGAGGATATACATTCCATAACAGAAATCAAATTCCTCGGAACTTAATCTAGCATAAAGCTCTTAAGCATCAAAGGAACAGCACAATTTCCATGTCAATTATACAATTATGCATTTTAATAATAATAATAATTTTACATCATTATTTTAAGGTAATTCATAGCTTTAACTCAAAAGGCCCGATTGATGAGACAATTGCCCAATAGAGAGCTAAGAGAAACAATAGAGAGAGAGAGAGAGAGATTACTGGTGAAGAGCTGAGGAGTTGAGAATGGAGCGCTTGCAGGAGAAGATCTCCCAGCCATGGATACGCAGGCCACGGCGACCGTCGGTCAACAGCTCGGCGCCGGCGGCTTTTAGATCCTTCTCGTCTACTTCCACTTCCATCGCCTTTGCCGCAGTTTCGTTGATAAAAGAAATTCGTTGCGGTTTGGGTCTTGCTTTTCTCCAGTGCGCATACCGCGATTCTTGCGGGCAGTGATAATACATTAACAATTAAAAATGAGATATTATATATACAGTATATATATCAAATATTGTTTAATTAATTATATATTAAAATATTTAATATAATTATTTAAATATAAAATATATATACAATTTATTTATCTCATATATATATATATATATATATATATATTGAATAGTTAATTTTTTATAAAAATATTATTTTATTAAAATTAATAATTTTTCGTCTACAAAATTTTTGTAAATAATTGAAAAAAATATTATTTTAATTAACATAGTAGTTTATAATAAATTAAAAATAATTTATAATATTTAGTATTTTTAAAATTTTATAAAAAATATTTATTTTATGTTCCTGTAAATACATCATTATAAAATTATGTTGAATGTTTGTCTCAACGTTTTTATTTTTATTAAATTTTTTTTTTGGTCTGAAAATCTACACATCCAATTTAGACAAGTATTTTGAAAACATTTGCAGAGTAAGATTTTAGGATTTTAGCCATTAGTCCAACTAGATAATTTTCTTGTTTTACTTTTCTTTTCATACTATTTTCTTCATGACACGCCCCACTGAAAACGTGGGTTATACTTTCTTCCTGATTGGGTAAAAAAAAAACTGATAGAAAAAATAATTTCAATTCTCAGGGAAAGAAATCAAGAAGATGGAAATTGAATTCTTCATTTTCGGTGTGCGGATCATTTCGACTTTCTCAAATCAAACATATACATAAAAAAATATTATTGAAACAAAATTAAATTCTAAAGCACTCGTTATAAATCAAATATCAGTTCGTGGTTTCGGTCGGTATCTTCTTGATTCCTCTTCTTTAATGCTTCCTTCTCGAGTTGTTCTTCACTCACTGCTGGGTTCCTCTGAGTCTGAGTATCCGAGTTGTGAGCGAGTTGGTGAGTTAACACAGAGATCTCGCTTCTTGGAGAGTCGCAGAGGGTGAGCCGCGCTTCTTGGAGCATGAGCGCGTGGAATGCACGCGATTCTCACCGTCATCCTCATTCCTTACGACGAGCTTTTTCTTAAGATGGTCAAGAAATGGAATAATTGCGATGGGGAAGACAATAATGGGAGGGGAGAGTTGGATTTCGCTAATTTCACCGTTTGAAAAATGCCAGTTTCAGATGCTAGTCACTGGGTCTTGCGATTACATTAAAGACTAGCTTCGTAGGTCTATACCCTGCGTAAATAAAACACCACATAATCGCCATCAATGACCAAACATGCCTTCGCAGACCTTTTTCTTTCAGGCCCTTTGGGGTCTCATTGCCGTTTGCCCTTTTTTCACGGCGACAGCTGCAACAATTTGGTTTGGCTACATGATACACAAAACAGTAAGATTACAGACTTTCAGAGAACGTCACCCATAGGGAGCCAGGCATGTGAAAAGGGAAAGACTCTAATCGCGAGATCGAGGAGAGAATAATTTTTAACGTTTCTATTTGGCATCTTTGTGAGCGTAGAGTTGAAATGCAAATTACGCCAGGAAAAATGGTGAGTGTCAAGAAATTACAACAATGGCATCTTGGGTTAAGTTTCTTGGGTATCAACTTGTCCTTTACAACGATTCCTATATAAACCATCTCAGTCACAACTCACAATTTGTGGACGCTTACTTATCCAGCTGCAAGTACATAATAAAAAGCAATCTCTCAAACAAGTGACTTGCTTCTCGATATCCTGCCACGTGTCTGTTTCTTGAGCATTTAGTATACGGAGATTTTCGGCCCCCTCGGGTTTTGACTCTGGTCCTATTGTCTGATGATTTGACTTATGCACACCTGTAAGTTTTGGTTTCCTAGAATTTTTGTTCACTGCCTTCTTGGTCCTCTAATTTGTTGTCCGTCTCATCCCCCGTATTAAGTTTTCTGCCACAGCAGCACCTCCCTTGGAGATTCCTCACCTCAAGCCCCATTGCAAGAAGCGCCTCTATTAAAGACTTGACGTCCTGCGTCAGGCAGTCTTGCTTTCATCTTTGGCTTTGGCGGATTCCTAGCTAGAGTGCTTCTATCCAAGCCTGCATCCATGGTTCATTTTGAAGGATGGTTAAAGCTCCAACGAGCATTGCCAAACCACTTGTCGACCTGTAAAACAAGTTGACTTTTTAATCAAACACATATTATGAAGAATATGTTGTGAGTGGACATTTAAGTATCATAGTTCAAAGGTTGAAACAATGAAGGATATAGGAAGAATTTGGGACCTGCTGAAAAGTAAGCCCTAGCTCTTTTGCTAAACTTTCTTTTACAGCTCGATCAGGATACTGATTTTTCTTAAATGAGTCTTGAAGTTTCTGCATCACAAAACAACCATAACATTAATGTCTGTTTAATGCTTAACTTTGTAATAAAGGTGCATGAGTGAGAGGGATAGAGAGAGGGGGGGCTTATGGTAGGGCAAAAAGCAGACCAGAAGAAAACCAAACACAGCACATTATGGCATTAGTCACTCTAGCTGAGTTGAATTGGACTGCAGCTCTTAGCTTGACATATGTTTGCAATATTACAAGCCATCTTTTCTGCTGTTCAGGTAATACTTAATCGTTTTTGTAAGTTAAGAGAAAGACTAGGATCATCTCCAGTGAGAAGCCTTTGCAAATCATCTAGAAATGATCAGAAAGTAATTTCTTCCTCAATAAAGCTTGGAACAGCGTGGGTAGAATTTTTTTTGGTCAACCATTTTGTTTAAAGCAAACGGGGAAGCCTAAAACAAGCGAACTCAAATGGACATTACAAAATGAAGTTTGTATGACGACTCTCAACAAATACCTGAGTTGTAGCCTCTCCAAGTTTTCTGTACGATGATGACCTAACCTTTTTGCTACTACAACCAGACACAGATGATCCTTCCCGCGTTTTAGCTGATAACACATTTGTATCTTCCTTTACAGCATTCTCATTCATTATGGTCATGATCAGAGAATCATTTCCATCTCCCGAAACTGCTTTCTTTCCTGCACTTTTCCTTCTTTTCCCAGATCTTACCATATCAGAATAATCTTCATCTTCACTTGAATCAGAAGATGCATTTCCATATGTTTCCTTCACAAATTGTGTCAAGCAATCAGGGTAAGTACATTTTGCAAAAGAGAGTAATCTCCATAAAGGTTCCAGAACAACCTAAGCACATCATGGTGTAGAACCCACTACTGAGCATTTTGCAGATTTGTTGTTTCATTGTTACAAAGAATTGGTACTCTGAGCATCATATGGACATATTTACATGCACCAGATTGAAATGACAATGGTACAATCACTTTGCCCCTTCAACAGAATACAAGTCTCCAGCATTGATCTCTTACAATAACTCGCAAATTCTGCACTAATGTCAACTTCACTTCTTTTGAACATGCATGCTAAGAAAGAAAGAGAGAGCAAAGCATGAAAAGAAAATCAAATCTTCTTTAATGGAGTCAAATTTTCTTTGCTTCTAAACTATAAGGTGAATATCCATCTTAAAATGGGAAGTTGTAATTATAACTTTTTTTTTTTTTTTTTTGGTTTTGATGACCTACAATAATTGTAACAAATTGACCACAGTTGAAATAGCTTATGAGAAACAAAAGAGCAAGCACGTACTAGTAAACTAGGGAACATTGATATAACAAGATAAAAAGATACTCACATCATATAGCTTTTTGTAGTCTAATCTTTCAACATTTCTTCTCCCCAAAACAGGAGCCAAGCCATCTTGCCCAGTATCCTGCTCTATGCTATGCAAGAGCTCACTATTTAGAGATTCCTTCTTTCCTCCAAATTTAGAGCTTTGTGCATTCCCATTTTTCTGCGGCCCAAGACACATCTGGTCTTCATCTTCTTCTGACAATGCATTGTCATCAATAGCAGCTGCAAGATCCTCAGAATCTGATGTAAAATCAGAACTTGAACTTTCCTCCTTCACATTGTCATCACAAACAGGAGCATCAGGATCATAGTCATCATCCTCTGGATCATCAGAAGGAAGCCCCAAATACTGATCATCAGGTGAAGCCCCTTGTTCATCAGATGAAGAAGTAAAGTCAGATTCATCAGAGGTTGATTCATCTTCCTTCTTCTCTTCAATTTCTACACCATCAGGGTCATAATCATCATCAGAATCATCAGAAGGAAGCCTAAGGTTCTTGTCCAGATTTTGTCCAGCTGCTGCTGCTGATGCTTCAGGGAAAACCTTCTGCACATGGATAGGATAATGATTCGGACTGATTAGAGAATAAATTTGATCAACAAATACAGCAGCTGAAAGCTGAACTATTTACCTCCCAGCTATCAGCGATAGATAGTTTTGTTCGTTGAGAATCATTAAGCAAGTCAATGCAATCAACCTTGCAATCGCATCCAGGACATAACCAACCCTCATCATCGGGGGGAACTGTATGGCAAAGAGGAAGAAGAGGAGGAAAAGTAAAGAGTGATGAAACTCAAAACTGCTATCAAAATTATTACACGTCCTACCAAGTAAGTGAAAAGAATATTACCATCTTCTTTTAGTAATGGTGGTACCAAACAAAACTGATGGAATCCACGGTCACAAGCACCATCACAAAGGATTATGTCATTGTCAGCAGTCAAGTCTTTGGAACTACATTTGGCACAGAATATCTGCCACAAGGTATTGTCTGGGTGATTACATTTCCAAAAATCTTTCACTAAGACTAATGGATGTGGCATCCCAGAGAGAGAATTAGCAACAAATGGAAACAAAAATCTCATATCTGGAAAAAGATGATCTCTTACATCCTCACTGCTTATTTGTCCTTCAGAATCAAATAAAGAATCTGGTGGCCTTCCTTCAGCACATAGTGAATCAATACGGCGAAATAGATCCCTTATTTTTAATTTGCGTCGTAATATTTCAGATGCAGCTCGTTGGAGCTCCTTCTCTGGCTTCAATTTTTCAAGGCTGCAACATTGCATAAAAGGTCAAAATAACTGTTAGTTGTAAGCTATCCAGCACAGAAAGAATTGTAAAAAATAAGATGCATACAAAACAGAGATTCAGATTTGGCGAGCTTAGTACAAACCCAAATTCTCACCTAATGAAGAACACTCCAAGGTTCAAAATAGGATAGACCCAATTATGAAGTTCTTATGACACTGGGCAAAAGTATGACACACTATAGATAAAGAAAAGAGATCTTTGCTGACATGAGAAGCTTTGGATGCAACAGGAACACAAATGCCTGAATGCAAAATAGAACTGTTTTGACCATCCATTTCTTAAGCTTTAGCAATTCATCTAGGTATCTTCGCCAACTTTTCCATAGAGAGACATTGTTTTGTCTTCTTTGTATTCCATTTCAGATTATCAATGCTTAAACACGCAGTGGTGTTGGTATAGCCCAACATTTTATCTCATTGCAGTGTATGGTCGGATCACTTGTTTTTGTACAATAATTTAAACTTCTCACTTGGTTGAATAAAAAAGAAAGGAAGAAGAAGATAATGAAAACTAAACCACTTCATCAGTAAAATGTCAGGAAAGGCAAAAAGTAAAGGAAAACTTCATAATAGAAAGCACACACCTTAGTCCTTTCCAGCCTTCTCCAGAATAAGCAACAATCAGGCTTTGCTCGTAGTTCATTCGATTCAACAAATATCTCAGATGTCTCCTGATTCTTAAATATTCATCTGCTACAACAACTGTGGTCCCTCTTCTCTTCTTCCTTCTTCGTTTTTTCTCCCCAGTGGAATTAGCCTTAGCCAGATTATTACAAGTTACAGGTGCTTTAGATGTCTCTCGTGACCTAGATCGTAGAACTCTTTTGCTTCCTACTAAAGATCTTAACATATATTTTTTCCTTGATGATTTTGGAGTTCTTTTGACCCTTTGTCCCATTCGACCAGAATTACCAACCAAATTTTTATTTGGTGTTGTTTCTGACTTTTTGAGACTAGAAGGATTTTCAACCTCATTATGAGATGATATTAGTTGCTCACGACTAAGAATGTTGCTCTCATTGACATGAGGCAGATCCAGAACTATGGTTCTTTCTGGATGTTCACTTACAATACAAGCAGGTGAAGCAGTGATCATTTTCAATGGTTCAAAGTCAGTAGTTTGTCTTTCATCTAATGGTTCAGAACTGTCACCATCAGAAGGAGAACCAAGTGCTGAACTCTGCGTACTTCGTCGAGGGAGTAGACTTTTATCAACTTGGTTACCATTTTGTGCATCTTCATAAGGCATTCCTGGATATTCAATAACAGAATTTTTTGCCACGTCTGCAGGCAAAGATTGCAAGGTGTCATTAGCAACACTGCCCAGTACAGTGTTACTGGTTCCTCTTGCACTGCTCTGTGTACTTATGGAGCCAACAGGATCATTTCCTTTCAGTGGTCCTCCATGCGCACTTTCAGGACCAAGCTCACTTTGCAAACATTCAGAACCAAAGTCAAGCTTTTTATGTCTTGCATTTAGTTTAGGGCTTGAAATTTTATCAGTCATACTACTATGGTGTGCAGCTTCAGGAGGTAGATGTGGATCTTCATGAAGAATGTCTCCGGTCACATCTTTCGCGGGTGATTTGAAGGGTTCATCAGGACCATTCCCAGAATTTGCAGCACTATCTTCCAGTTCCGTTTCTACAATGTCTATCCCAAGTGGATCCCTCCATTCCAATTGTCCAGCATGTTTACTTTCAGCACCCAATCCATGTGACTGCCCTAGGGTACCTTGTTTAGGACCTGAATAACTTTTGTTATGACAACCAACTTGAGATGGAGAAACACCAATGTCCTCAACCTTGGACATGAAGAGCTGGCAGCAAAATATACAAACACACCCAACTTGATAACGTTATCAAGTTTACCACTGTAATGAACAGTCAACCTTATGTGATAACTTAACTTGGGAGGTAACAAAGTGTTCCTAGCAGGTCACAATCAAATGGGTCAAAGCACATAGTTCCCAACTTCATCTTACAAGTTTTTGTCCAAGAATTGACTATCAGATGAATATTTGTCACCATCTGTACCAGATAACTCTGCAACATACATTAGAGCATTAGACAGTTTATTATTTTGATTAGTTGATGAAAATGAAAAACTAGAGAGAAAAGTGGAGTAACAAACCAAGTGAGGTAACCACCCATTTCAATCCCTGTAGAACTCAGCTCCTTGTGATAGTCTTGGAAAAATGGGATAGACATTACAAAATAAGTTATACAGTGTAATAGAGCCAATGCATAATAGACATTGCAAGTAAGCTACACTGCATAATATAGCCAATGCTCAAGAAAGTTCAATAACTGCAATAAGGAAGGAACAACATAAAAGGTAAACATTCTCGACCATGTCAGAAGGATTAACATTTTCATAAAAGGCAATACCATTAAAACTTACCATATAATCTGATTGAAAAGCATGCTAAGCTATGTCATATATGATCGATACCTAATTGTACACCCTAACAAGAATCAGGATTGGAGACTAATTAATATAATAGAATAACTTCTCTATTTTCTTTCCAAAACCATATTTCCAGAAGCATTTCTTCAATTGATAAGCTCAAAACATCACTCTCAAGTTCTACCTACTAGAAGTAGATTGATTCCTAAATATACATACAAAAATCTATCATGCTATGAGAAGTGACTACAGTGTGTAAGCCCATCAATTGTGACAAAATGCTTTTGAAGATGAAAAGGTTAAGAGCTTGTTTGAAAATCAAAATGTCATATTTAAATGTCATTGAACCAAGATATGCTCTATAAAGGACATTAGTGCCCCTGTTGACTTTCAAAACTTTTTGAAAATTTTGACATTGAAGGTTCTAGAAAGGTAATACACACACAAAAGTGTAGACTATATAAGCGTTGAAAGATTTGTGCCACAGTGGCACCTTTTAAAGATGTTGAAACATTAGAAAACTTGGAGAAAAGAACAGAGGGGAGAAAATGAATGGAAATACTACTATAATATTCCTCACGGCAAATCAAATTGATCTCTTCTGGATCAAAGTTTCAATGTGTTCTCCCAAACAAAAATCAATATGGAACATGCAAATTGGGAAATGTTCTCCTATTAGTTCAACATACTCAGTATGGAACTAAAACAAAAAAATTTTCCTCGACCAATACTAGCACATCCACTCAAAAGATAGCTAAAAAACAAAGCAGAATTATAAACCCATCCATTCTTAGTGAGGTTATTCATAGCCTTTAACATACACAGCATACTATTCCACCAATAAATGGTCATGTATTAGCAGTTGAAGAGATTGATTTTGTCTAACTGGTCAAAAAATAAGAAACAAAAGATATGAGAACATGTAAGAGAACTACCAACTTCTTTCCCTCCAATAGGCTTTACTAGTAAACAGGCAACAAAAGCAACTGAAAAACAATCGGGGGAAAATGTTCAAGCACTGTCATAGCTGGAAACATCATAATGGAATGAGTTGGAATGACTGATAAATCCCCACATGCACTAGAAAAAATAAAAAAAGACTCAAGAACAATGTCCCCACACTTTGAAGCGTGACCACCCCAGAAAGTCAAATGACAACCAATTTATGTCAGAAGAAATGACAGAACTCGGCAACCATCGTTGATTGGAGTTCATTGCCTACTGTGACCTCCATTTCTTACATTAGCTTGGGACATCCTGTGCATAAATTAGGAAGCTTCTCCCCAGACTCCAGAATTCCATATTCTAGCAATTATATTATAGAACCTCAGTCTTTCATAATTTGCAATTAGCACTGCCAAGTCCAATGCATTTCGGAAAAGACGTGATGTCCATATACAGCCACTTTTCTAGCCATCGTTAATCTTAGGTGAAAAGTAGAAATATACCATAATAACATCCTCTACATTTCAATCGGAGTTAAGAAGGAAAACAAGACCGACCAAAGTAAAACAAACCAAACGAAATGCACTATTCTACTCGGCAGAGTCTGCAGAAACAATTCATAGCTAACCTGTAAAAACACCGACGTATCACTTTCCCTTTCGTGCAGGATTCTCAACAACCAAACAGGCACGCACACAAAGAACCACAAACAAGAAGCAAGCACCAACCAAAAAAAAAAAAAAGATTCAAGAGCTAAGCCGAGATGGCATTCCTAATTTCGTTCGTTTAGAAGCTTAAACAAAAGAAAATGAATGGATGAGAGTCAAATTAGACATCATCGTTTTTCTCTCTAACCTCGAAGCATTCTTCTCGGCGATTTTTCCTTCCGTTTTTTTCTACAGTTTTCTCGACAAAAAGACGGAGGAAATAGAATGAGACATAGCTCCGAGAAACCAACCTTTCAAGCAATCTCCGGCTCCGGCGAGACCACGGAGTTTGTGCTAGAAAGAGAGAGAGAGTAGACGAGCGGAGAAACAAAGCGGTTGATTGTGTGAGTAGGAATAGAAGCCTCCGGACTCCAAATCTGGGCCACTGTCGATCGTTGGCTACAGCAGCAAATAAAAAGAGGGCCTGCCTTCAGTTCGGTACCTGCTATTGTGCGCTTGCGGTGTATCGTTATCCCAAATCGTGATGCCTCTCTTCACATCCGTTGGGCCTCTTTCCTTTCCTTTGGGCCTCTCTTTCTTTGTTTAGGGGTCTTGTTGGTATTTAGGGAGGTCCAAATATGAGCTACAAAGCCCAATTTCGCGCGACATTTGTGAAACATATGCTAGATAATTAGAGATTTTTTTTTTTGTGGGTTTCAATTATAGACGTTTAAAAAAAATTGAAGATTCTTATTAATCAAAAAATAATAATTAAATAAAAATAAAATTTTATTAATTAAATCAATTTTATAATTAATTAACTGAACCAAATAAAACTCAAAATTTTGAAGTGAATTATATATATATATATATATAATTCTAATAATAGGAAAAAATTACCAATGCAATTATAAGTAACAAAAAAATGTTAATAAATTACTATTATTATATTTTAAATAATTATTTATTTATCTTATATGTAATGATAATTATAAATTTATTTTTAAAAATTACATTAAAAATATTTTTAACTTTAGATTATAATTTTAAATTCTTTTATTATTGAATTTGGTTAACCAAAAATTTTGGTTCAAAAATAATTTTCAGCTTTGCAAAACTAAATGTTTTGGTTTGAGAACACTTATGTTGATATGGTTTCGGCATGAAGCCTCCAGTTTCAATACATATTTTTAGTATTATCTATTTAACTTGGTTATTTTACCCTTTTTTTAAATAAATAAATTAAAAAAAAAAACTAATTAACTCCTTTGTTCAGAAACTTCGGTCCATTATTCTAAACTGTAAAATTAACCCTTGGAGCCAAAATCTTGCCATACTCCACGCCCGCTTATGTTATCTTTGAGAAGACTGTAATATTAGAGTGATATTATACAATTTTTGATAGGAAAATGTGTACATTATATCACACAATAAAATGGAGGAACTTATTTCATAGGCGAAGAAAAAGTAACCAATAGCCTTCACAATTATGCAATTATGCATGCTTCCTAAATATTTTAACGGAAGGAAACTCAGACTCAAGAACCAGCTTCTTCGAAACATTAAAATTACTTACTCATGAACCCGCTTTTTGGAAGTTAAATCCGTAGAAAACTGAACATCTAGACCAATTAATTAGATTAGCGTGCCGCCTACTTTTGCATTAATCAATTCTTTGGCGAGTTCTGGTAGCTGAAATCGTGGGGGCCAATTAGTAAGGTGGTTTCAAAGTTGGCTGGCTGATAATCATTGCTAAAAGTGAAACAGGAGGTGCTCGCAGGGGCAGCGCACCCATGTTATCCGCCACCCGCTTTGTGCTAACAAGTATTTGGTCGCTGTCAAACTGGTTGCACTTCTTGCTGTATAACAAGCCCCCCCCCCCCGGCAAAAGATATTTTAACTTCCTAAATTCTCGAACATTTCCTTGGGAAAGTGAAACAGGCCATAATCGAGCGACGGTGGAACTCAACCAGCTAACTAGGTTTGGGAGTGCTGGGGACCTCAACAGCAAATTCAGCCATGCCCAATTGCTGGGAATAGGCCCAACATATCAAACCATTTCGATATGATATGTAACCTTGTAGCCTACAGGCCGCACGAACCAAGAATATACCCGTAGTGTTGTAGTTGATCTAATAATAGTCTTCAAGCCTGCTAGGTGATTCAATGTTTTTCTCTTCACATTAACACCAGTTTGAGTTGCTATGTTGTTGTCTTTTCTAGTAAAATTTGGAATTTATGATAAATTACAATATTAAATTTTAAATTAATTAATATTAAAATCAAATATAGAAGAGATCCAATAGTCAGAGGGTGATGGTCCTCCTCGTAATGAAAATTAAATAAAACTACAATAGATGATTTTTTTTTTATCTCAATTTTTGAGTACCGTAACTACAATATGAACGAAGCAACTCAAAAATAAAAATAAAAAAAAGTTAGTTGATAATGCAGAAGTAGCTATCAACCGGCACCATGGTTGGGAAAGACAAGGAAGTTATTTTATATATAAGTACCAATAATTGGCACCCTGTCAATATCGTGCTTGAAATAAAGTTTATAAACAAAAAAGACAAGAGAATTTGCATCGTAGGTGGCATGTGACATTCAAAAAGTATTGTTCTATCTACTGAGGGTCTTGTTGCTGGTAGGCGGTAGCTAATATTACCAAGACTAACGCTAGAAACACTAAGTAGTGACGTGGTTCAATTAGTTTACGGCTTGCATTTTAATAGTGTATAAGTTCTATTATATATCATGGAAATGTATCTTCTTTTTTCTTTTTTTCTTTTTTTTTTCTGTTGAGGTATTGTTTGTTCTATTTACTAAAATTATTACATTTTGTTTTAAACAATAAATTACCTCAAAATTAAATCAACCAATTCACATGATTAGTCGATTGTGGAAAAGGATGCCAAATGAGCAAAATAGAGCTAATTAATTTTTCATGATAAGCAATTGATAAAGCATCTCTAAAACTTTATTTATATAGATAGATATATAACTAGACGTATTACAGAGCATCTAGAGATGAACTTTTTGTTTGGAACAATGAATCCCCAACCATATGCAATGTAACTTTCATGATTCACATTTCTACCACGCAACTCATCACATATCGACACGATTCCACAGCAATAATGTATTAATTGGGATGATTCTGGAAAATGCCAAACAACTGAATTATCAAATGGAGTCGTAGATATGTCGATATGTCTAAATCAGGAACTTCAGCAGCCACCTTTAAACAACGTGCGTAAATTTCTCTCTCTCTCTCTCTCTCTCTCTCTCTCTGTTTTTTTTTTTTTTAATGAACAGCAATTGTCATATTATTCATAGCATCCTACCCTTTTAAAACAAAATAGGAACTCACATCATTGACCTTAATCTTCATCACTACGAAATGAGAGTGCGCACAGAAGGTCGGCTGCCGGATGCGTGGGGTTTTTACTAAACTCATTATCTCTGTTGCCAGACATTATGAATCCCACAAAAGTATAAATCTATTAATGCCCGACAAAAATATCACTCCCTAAAGATTAGATGTCACCTTCTTTAGAAAGAGAAGATTAGATTTTCCATTACTTTCACTTTTTTTATAGTCTTATTGTTCATAAAAATTAAATTCGAATTACTACACGGTTGTTTTTAGTTAGGATATTTTAAGGCAAACTTCTTTTGGGTCATATTTTATTAGACAGATCCTGGAAATTTTTCTTCTTTTCTTTTCTTTTTAGTTTCTTGCAAATTTTCCATACATCGAACCAACTCTAGAAGGGGTTTTATTATCATTTTTATTTTTCAAATTTTTAGAAAACGATATTTACCATAATCATTCCTTCATTAAAGACCAGTATTAATTGTAGCAAAAAAAGGGGGCATATGCATTGTATTTGCAGGGGACTTGGATGCATTTATAGGAAAACACAGATTAATCCTCTTCGAAATTCGCCAATAACGGTTTCATGATTACAAAACAAAAACAGAAAATTAATAAATACCGAAAAATTGATGTCCGAGACAAACCACAAACGATGAAAAAGAAAGCCAGAGAAGCCACGTGATATTTCAATGTGTAATTATTGATACATTTCGACCTTGGTCCTTTCATTTCTTTTTCATTGTTGACCTTCAAGGCATTGAAATAATTGAGAAGATATTATACATGTATCTGTGTACGCGTGTGTCCTATGAGTATGAAATTGGTCCTCCAGTTTCTATCTTTCATTTTCGATCATCTTTTTGTGTCGGCATTCTGCTTAATTGAAAATGATCGTAGTGGTCACCCACAACCTTTTTTTAAAAAGTCATGTAAACTCCTCGGGCAAAGACAGGAAAGACTTTAGTAAAGCACTTGAAAGATAAAACTACTTTGTTCATTACAGTTACAATTGAAAGAAACATTTCATTAGAGTCGACAAGCTTCTCCAATGTTGTCACATATTTTTCCACAGGTTAATTGAACTAAAATACAGAAATTGACCCTAAAACGTCCTAATCAACATTACACTTTATGCTTCTTCTTTCCAAAGCTACTTACCCCATCAGA
This sequence comes from Kandelia obovata, assembly GCA_021464305.1. NCBI lineage: Eukaryota > Viridiplantae > Streptophyta > Magnoliopsida > Malpighiales > Rhizophoraceae > Kandelia > Kandelia obovata. The sequence continues at coordinate 4,016,050 of CM038476.1, forward strand.
AGACAATTTTAAAAATAAAAGAAAGAAAATTAAAGGCCAAAAAAAAAAACATCATGAACCTATAATATTCTGCATGCCAATCCACTGACTTAAATTTTCTCGGTGACCAAGAAATCACCTTCCTCTTTCCGGGGTCCAGTGTGGTAGAGCCGGGCTGAAATGCGCCGATACCATCCTGGAATCAAGCAGCTCCACAATTGGAGAGAAGTTCACACACCTTGGAACTTTGTACTGATTAATGGACGCCCCTCTTGAAATGGCATAGTCCATCAATTCTTCAAATGTACCATTTTGAACCACGCGTATCTCTAGTGGCCCTATTGAGTTGTCCGCAACACGGCCTTGTCGATACACAGAGTTGAATGATTCTTCCATTGCAAGGCAGCACTGATTCAATACCTTGACACCAGGCGAGTTGGTCGAGTCTTTGATCAGTAACTCCCAATATATCACATAGTGACCAGGAATCGTCTTAGTGTCAGCAAAACTCGTGTATTCGACAACGCTTGTGTCGTATTCACGTAGGAGTTTTGATGCGTTCTCAACTGCCTTTTGTAGCTCTGCCTCGTCGGTCTTGTCCGAGTCAATACTGAGTAACGCGTTCTTTCTCCTTACAAAGTGGAACTGTGGAGCTGAGTTGTGGAACCCGGTGACTCGAAGGATGTCACCAACTCGGTACCTATATAAACCTGCGTATGTAGTGATGACGAGTTCATACTCTTTACCCACTTCAACATCAGCAAGGTCAACGAGTTTGGGTGGCGAGTTACGAGTGGTGGACCTAGCCAAGCCCGCCTGGTCGTGCGGTAAAAACTCGAAATATGCCATGTTTGGCATAATTGTGTAGGAAACCTCCGATGGTTTGGACATTGGGTTCAGGTTTAACCCAAAATAACACTCAGAGGAAGCATACATAGTGCATGCTAATGGAAGCCCACCACTGTAGTAATCCAAGGTTGGGATATATTGCGCCATGGCACCAGTGACAATCACGTCCAAATATTTGGTGTTAGGCCAAATTTTCGTAATGATCCCTTCCCATTTTTCCTTTCCACACTCTGTCTCGATTAGCTCTGCAATATGTGGGTTAGGTTTCAAGATCTTCGCCAAGCAGTCTCTTATGGCAGAGTCAGTGATTTGGTTGCTCAGCGTGCCTGTCTCGATATCATGAGCAAGTTTTCGCCAGTGAATTTGGAGAAACCTTATGGCACGGAGGAGGCCTGAGGCGAAGACAGCGCCTACACGGAGCACTTGTTCGCGCTCCAGGAGACCGCAAAGCATCTGGGAATACATGCTCTGGAAAGAGTCTGCACAAAGGATGGCCTCGTTGGGGCTCGTGTAGACATGGTAGCGATCATATTGACGGGTCTTGAAGTGGTCACTCTTGTAATAGCTTGTGAGCACGGGTCGAGCCAGCAGCCCTCCTGGGGTCCTTGTCTCAGATTTCACAAACAAGAAGTAGAGTCCTTTGCCTTTGTCCAAGCCAGGCACGTAGCTGTTCCATAGAAAGCGGCCGGCTTTTATTAGTAAAAGATTTTACATGCATGTGAGTAGAATTGAATAAATATGGATCGTGGATTCACGAAGGTCTTTCTTTCTTTTTTTAACTTACAGACTCATTACTGGCATGAGTAGACTATATAATAATTGGCGACGATCCAGCTCTTCTTGAATTGTCGGCATAAGCTTTCTTTCGCCAGCTGATGTCCCGGAACTGTTATTTCCAAGAAACAAAATATAAGCACACAATAACGAAATTAATGTTTGTTAATAACTCTTTTATTTTTTTATCACAAAATAAATAAAATTTATTTATTTTAAAAAATAAAAATAAATTTTTTTTTATGAGATCATTATAAATTAATTATATTTTAAAATAAAATAATGAGTAACATATCAAACACCATATTAAAATTACGGACCTAGTGAGGAACTCGGAAATTGGGTGGGAAGATAAAATAGCAGAGCGATCGCCATTAGCGATGCGTTGGATTTCGGTTTGAAGATCCTCGTAAGTGATCATGGGAATTTTGGACTTAAAGGTCTCACGGTCGGTTGCACCGTCGAGTTTGAAGCGTTTTAAGTACTCGACCTCTGCGTTTCGGCCCAAGATCTCGGCCAAAACCTTGGCTTGAACCAAGTCAGCATTTCTGGTCATTTCCTCGATGAATTGGAGGGCTTTTGCGTTTTTCTCGCAAGCCGGAGGACCCATGGGCGGCGAAAGAACATCTTCAACAGCCATTGGAGGGAGTGAAACAAGAAAATATTATAGAGAGTGATTAAGAGAGAGAGAGAGAGAGTGTGTGTGAGTGTGGGCGCTCTCCTAATACGTGTTGATCTTCTGTGTTGTGTGGGATTTTTGGTTGCGCTCTCGAGCTTTATATAGGGAAAAGACAAGCATACTCGTACTTAAGATAAGCGAAGGGAGGCGTGTTGGAGAGAGAGAGAGAGAGAGAGGGGGGGGAGAGGGATCGGTCGAACAAAGTTGAAAGGAGCCAACAATTTGTGTCTCAATAAATGCAGGGTAAGCAGGGGACAAGGTGGGCCCACAACACAAAGAGATGGCAAATAATGAGGGAGGCATGTGGGGTTTGGTGACCGCCATGTCATCAGAGCAAACAAGGCAATACAGTTCACCCAACCACGCGGCTGCTTGTGGGGTGCAACCGGGTGTTGGCCATCGATAGCGAAAGGTTGCCGGAATGTGATGTGAGGTAGCTTGCTCGACCATGACGCCTCGCAGCCCTCCCAGTCCAGCTCCAGGTGAGACAGATGTTAAAGTGCATTCTTCCTTTATTGTTTTTTTTAAAATAAAAATTAAAAAAAAAAACAAAAATACCCTAGGAATATATATAAATTATTGCATTTATAAATAATGGCCCAGAGTAATCTGATGTTATCTTTATTCAATTTTGACCAAAAAGAAAGACCCGCCCCTCCCGATACTATTAAGTCTAAACAAGTTTTTCTTTTTATTCAATTTTGATGATAACGAGTTTAAAAATTTAATATTACTCAATTTAATAATAGATACTTGATCGAAAAATAAGTGATAAAAATAAAATTTAACTTAAATTAATATAAATAAAAATATGTTAAATTATTAATGAAATTATTCCTTTTAATAATAATTGAAATATCTGCTTTGTATTCATATTTGTTATTGTGTGCATTAAAAATCATTCGGAAGGAAGGATGACTCAAATAGAAGCCGGCCTACCTCATCACCAAAAACAATTGGGATTAATAATCTAACAGTCAATGGGTGGCAGTGGCACAGCATATCATGAGACAAATTTTGAAATTATTTGATATTATACCATACCCTTTGTTTCTTTGTGTATATATATATATATATATTTCAATTTTTTGGATAAGAAAGATGCATATAGAGACAAATGCATGAAAATGCACAAACAAAAAAAACAAAGTCACAGTAAAGAAATATATTGCGCATTTTTAATTCAAATTTGCTTCAAATGCAATTGTTTTCAACTGATCAAATGCGCCGGGGGGGAAGGACCTCACGTATTCTTTCTGCAAGGTACGACAAAACTATGTCTCCCGATAGAGGTCTTAACCAAAGTGTGGAATTTATGCAACCGCAAGTGGTTAGAAGGTCCAACTCAACGACTATAGTGTAGAGAAGCCGTCCCTACTTTGTTTAGTTATAAAAGGAACGCATAGTTAATATTATGTTTATACTTAATTAATTAAAAAGAATTCGATGGCAAATGATGCTAGGCCTTGTTGCCCTTTGAAAGAGGCAAGAGGGTTATTAAAATCATGGATTGGGGCACGGTTCAATATGAATATTGATTCTGTTGCATACCGAAAGTGACCTTAAAATTGTTAATTATTCACATAAACCTTTCATTATAATTTAAAAATCTTACAAGAAGCAAGTTGCCTTTTTATTAATCGATCTTGAAGGGAAAAGTAACGACAACGTTCCTTAGTTCCTCCGGTCGGGTATTAAATCCAAAACTCGGTGCTTGTTATTTTTACTAATTTGTTTTATAAGCATAATTTACTCAATATTTTATATCATATAAATTTATTTTTTTTTATTTTAAATAAACTTCACTTATTACATAATGTAACATTACGAGTAAGTTATATTTGAAAGAAAAAAAAAGTGAATCAAAATAAAAATCTCTCTAAAACTTTTTACATGTCAATAAATTCTTCCAATTATTATTATTATTTAGTTTTAATGGATTAATTTTTGAATTATAATGTCATTTGTTACAAATTTTCTGTTCTCATGTAAGGAATAGATATAACCGTCCGGATCCAAGACCGCAAAGCTTTGGATTGGAAAATAATAAATGGGGTCAATCACGGTGTGTGCTGTATCCCCTTCAGTTCCTAAAATTCTTGTTTGATATTCTTTCATGGTTCTTCGAAAAGAAAATTCTTTAATAATGAAGGTATATATAATTAACTCCCCCCAATAATTGTTTCGAAATAATTTTGGCGTGTGATTCCACAATGAGAACCAAGAATTCTTGTATTCAAAATTAGAAGCTTTGAAGAAGACACAAGAACTCTATATGCTAAATTGCTAATAAATGGCAGAAATGACATTTGGGGGATTATTATTCGGTCCAATATGCTTAAAAACGACATCCAAAACAGAAAGCACAAGTTGAAAAGATAAGTTCCACCGAAAATATCAAGCTACTAGAACGTGCAAATTATACGTTCATAGCTTATCGAGAGAAGCTACCGTATGCACCAAAAACATGGTATCTGCATTAATTCCTTATCACCTATCTCATAATGCGTTTGGAAATGTTGATAGTACATGCCAAAAATCAAGATGGGCAATATTAGATTTGCCTGTCAATTTGGCTTGATGCACAAAGATAATGCGTGTGGTCCATTGGTCTTTCGTTTATATACGTCTTGGTCCTAAATTATGCGAGAGAACATTGATCAAGCACCCAAGGGCAAATCCAGGTTGTACGTTTTCAGGATATTTTTACTCATCTAGTAGCAGTGACGAACAGGATCAGATTTCAAGAAACAACTAATCTAAGAAGCTCCGTTTGCAATCACAATTTTGAGCTAATAATTGAGTTGGCTAATTGTTAGATTACCCTTGATGCAATAGTATGATTTCTATCCATTGTGAAAATCACAGAGAGTTGCCGGATCATTTTCTTTGTAAAATTATAGCGTAAGATCACGTAGATTTGATACTGTGTGTCAAGTATCGTGTACTGAAATATCTCTACTTTTTAATTGGGTCGGTTAGATGCAGTCCCCCAAGCATGTAGCAACTTAGTAGTTCGAACTTTCCTACCGTGTAAAATTTTAATTAAAGACTACGATGTTGTATTATTTTACATTTTGGATTCAAACTAACTTAACGATTAAAAAGTATTGCCAACTTAATTTATTATGAAGCCAATACTATAAGGTCATCACTTTGGCAATCTTAATACAATAAACAAATCTCCACCCGTTTATGGAATTAAGTACTTGAACTTTTTTATGGGACAAAACAGTATTTTAAAAGCTTTTCTCAAGTTGAAAGGGCGGACTTTTAGTTTAATTTAGTGGAACCCGTGAGTTAATTAATGGATCCTTTACATACTAAAAAGAATATTTAGGCAGAGGACAACTGCTACAATTAGGACATAAAATCTGCTAGCAACCGTGGGAATTACAATATTATCAGTAGTTAACAGAAGAATCTAAGTCATACTAAGTTAATAACACCGCCAAACCGACATTGCAATATCATGACATTATCATCTCAGGATTGTATGTCATGATGCTTATGGTGGGGTCATTGTAGAACATGATTTTTTCTACGCATTTGTTTTGTAAATGCAGTGCTCGTCTCTCTATATGTAGTGCTGGATACTATCCTGTATCAAAAAGAACAATTGACGTCCACAGAAATATCAAACACAATATACGAAATTAATTTCTATGGACGTTTTTTTTTTTTTATTTTTCAACTGATGATAAAACACAGACATGGGAGATAAGAATATGTGGTTGCGTGTACCTATGGTCACGCTAAAATTTCTTGGCGTTTTTGAAGAGTCTGTTGGATAAACATCAACATATGCTGGAATTTTATATGTTTCTCCAACATACTTTTTCAATGGCCTGTTACGGATTGAAGATTTTTGAGTTGGAATAGAAAGAACAGTCCAATTTGCTTTCAATTCTTTTGTTCTGAATTATGATGGTTAGGCTTGTGTGGAAAAGACAGCATATCCAGCATAGTCATGACTTTCCAGCTACCTAACACAACAACGGGGGACAAGCAAAGGCTCTTTGCCTTTTGTTTTGTTCAAACAACCTATAAAGATGGTAGGTCCGTGGACCAGTAAACCATCGACAAATTTTGTAGGGAACCAGGTTAGGTTAAAGCTTGCATCATCATTTTTACGAAAGATTAGTTATGTTATGATATCTTGTTCTGAGTTTATCAGACATAAGACTAGTTCAGTGTCTCACTGAATACAGATATAAAATGGACTTGTTTGTTGTTAATTGTGGTTAGGTAAATGACGAATTAGGGGGACAATTTCATGGATAGTCTTATTTGGCACTTAAACGTAATCTGGCCATTATGTATGACTTTATTGGCCTGTAGAAATTTTTACCCGTTATTGCCTAATTGAATACTTACATTTATCATATCATCATGTTTATAATTCCCAATTCAATAATGCCCTTAACGGAGGATATATATATATATATATATATAAGTAAGAAACGTTTCTCTTTTGTTTTTTTATTTTATTTATTCTTTCAAACCATAAAATAACCTATTTTATATATGTCAAATAATATTTTTAAATCCCAAATTTACTTAAATTACAAGCTATAGGTGAAAAGATCCGAAGATATTATAAGTTATTAAATTTTTATATTTTAACAATATAAAATTTTATACTCTTTAATACACTTTCTTAATACTTATTAAATTTGATTAACATATGCTATAATGAAATTAAACTGAAACAAGCGAAACTCATATACCAAATTCCACTAACATTAGATTGATTGATTAGGCTGAAAGCTATGAATGGTACGATGAAACCAAGATTTTAAAAATCAAGTCGATTATTAAATCAAAAAGTTCATAAGTTTAAGAATTAATTAGTTCAATCAATTTAACTGAGTTTGAACTGATAAAATTGATATTTAATATTAAAAATATAAAAAAGTTAGTACCTATATATGTTATATAAAAATATTAATAAATAAAAAAATATATATATGTATATAATTAGATTTAAAAACTAATTAATGCAATGTATTAATAGATGTAAGTAAAATAAATTTAATATAAATTATATTATAATTTATATATTTTTATTTTAAAGTAATGTATAGATTTCTTGTTAAAGAATAACATATTTTAATATAAATAATACAATATAAATTAAAAGAATATGTATCAATATAATATGATATATAATTTTATATTTTTTTTGTTAATATGTAAAAAAATATATTATATAAATATTTTATCAAAAATTTTATTATTTAGGATTTAAAAGAGAAAAAAAAATATAAAATGGTACTATTTTTATGTTTAAAAAAACTAAAATATAGAAAAATAATTCATATCACCATTCTTAAATTAGTAATAAAAATTACTATTTATATCATTTGTGTTATCATCCGGTTACCAATTTTACTAGGTGTTGATCTTGTCTGATTTTAAAAATATCGAATGAAACTAAACTAATATAATGTTGATTGATTAAATTGAATATAAAAAATATATAGACAAAAAGATAAAACACACATTGATATTCTATCAAGTAATTTTTTAAAATATTTAAATTTACTTAAAATTTTAACTTAGTTAAGACATAAGATTTATATTTTTAAGGGCATATATAAGCTATTTAAATACGTATGAATGATTATACACGCATTTGCATGTGTTTATATGCAAAACGAATGCTAGATTATTGTTGTATTTAAACATGGAATATGCTACATTACTTGAAAAAGGAGCAAAGGAAAGGCGATGAAAAGTGAGTACGGACACTTGGGCCTCAGCGTCAAACGTCCACATGCATGCATCCTCTGTTGTGGCGATGGCCTATACTGTTATCGTACGTATAATGTTGTGAAAGTATGAAACTTTTGCAGCACCAAAAAGAAAAAAGTAGGAAACTTTTGCACGTGAAGATCAAGGTGGGCAAGGCGCACACGGAGCGCTGTACGTCGAGGGTGGTGCCTAGTTTCCTTTTTGGCAGAGTTAAATGAACGGAGACATTGAGACAAAAGGTAGAGGTGGGACGGCGTGGGTCTTATTGTGAGACTCGCATGTTTTTAAAATTAAATTAAATTTTTCGTCTAAAACGACTATATGTACAATAGGATCGGATGAATGTGACCATTTTCCAGGCAAGTGTGTTACACATTCTGACAATACCCAGTGACTCGAAAGATTTAAGTCTTTTGCTTTCCATAAAAAGTTTGTAATTAAAGATTCAATTGAAAAATATTCAAAGTGTGAATTTTATTGAATGAATAAATAAATATTAAAATTTTAATTTCTTGCTAAAAAAAATAGGTGTGCAATTAGATCAATAAAATATATAATCAAAATAAAAGAATATAAACTAATGTATTTTTTTTATCTTTTTTGTGATTTTTTATATATTTTTTTTTCTTATTGCACATTTTAATTTTAATATTGTAAATTAATTAATTTTAGGCAAAAAAAATTGAAAAAATAAAAATAAAAAATTATTTCTTTATCCAATAAAACCCACTTTTTGAATACTTCTGATTAGATAGTATGACCGCAAAGCCAAGTTCTTTGCTTTTAATCTTTATGCTCCTTTTTTAACAGCTGTCAGTGACTCGAAAGATTCGAGTCTTTTACTTTTAACCTCTAGTGTCTTGCCGCGAAGCTTCCTTTGCTTGACTTCGTTCAAACTTGGCTAATAAAGAAATGACCTTTTGAACATTACGCACACTCCTTTAGGTTTCTAGAAAAATAATGTGAAATAGGAATAGGTTATTTCTTTTAATTTAGATCTCTTTTTTATTTTTGGCCCATGTGTTCCATAATCGTTAGTTCTTTGATATTGGAACCCATGAGATGTGCAATTTGGAGCTCCAAAATTATTAATTACTTGGAATACATGATATTTTAAGATTGCGTCATTGTCCCATAAGAAAATTGCCACATTGTTGAAGCGGTATATAATGAAAGAAGGTAAGAAAATTTTGAACCGCATAGGCGATTTCAATGGATGATAGATGAAAGTAAGGTGGAAGCATGGTGGTTTACATATGTAAGAATGACAACTTTTTCGGTGTGTGTTGCAATGAACATTCTTTTCCGAAATACCTTTTTTCCCTTTTTGCAATAAAATAAAATAATGAATAATAGTTCTTATTAAAGTAATGTAAACGCCAGATTATTTCGTGGCTGCAAATTCTGTCAAGTCTGATGAGAACAAAAGGGCGACAATATTTAACCATTGTCGGTGGTAAACGGTCCAAACGCGCAAGGGACACTCTGAAAGTTGGCAGCACTAAATCCATCGGGATATGCCAAAAAAAAAAAAAAAAAAGTCCTAAACTTTTACACAATCAAATGAAGACAGTAATATTTTTATTTTTTATTTTTTAAATATTACTCTTCAATTTCAAAATTCTAAGATTGATGTGGAGATTTTAATCACGGAATGCGTCTTTGGGGACAATGTCAAATACGTCTTCGACTACCTTCATATGATCCAACCTTGTTGGAAACTTAACGTTAATAATTAATTGTGAAATTTTCATATAATTTTCTTCTCGTATTAGATGCATAATAATGGATTTATAAGTCATATAATTCATCAAATATGGTTGTTGTTTTTTCCTCTTTATAAAACCATCATTCTAAGTGTAAGCAAGACTATTCAATTCGACGTTCTAAACTTCATTAGAGACAAGGGGAAAACAACACTTTCTTCAAACGCTCTATGCGCTACTTCTCATCATAATTAGTTTTGACGATAACCCACAATAAAGTTCTTTTTATAACTCGTATGGTCTCAGAAGGTCGCCCATTAATTATCCTCCTGGTACGTGTACGGCCCCGTGTGCATGGCGAATGGCGAATCACCGAATTGCTTTTATCTTGGTCGTAGTGCGTGTGCTAGAAGATTGGATAACGTCGTATTTGACTCTTTCCTTTCGTTTCACAGTCGTTCCACACTTAGCTCATTGGTAGGCAAAATGAAGGCATCTATGAGCTGCCATCTCTCCCGTCTTCGGTTTCGGACATTGGTTTCTCCACTTGTCTCCTATACCGTGTTTGTTTGACGCACAAGTCCACCATAGTAATTCGCTTTCTTCTTAAGACAATATGTCTAGCAGTAAGTGGCCAACATTGAAATTTCCAAACATTACCACAATAGATACTTTAATCATCGAAAGTCGACCGGTATATATCCATTACTTATATATATATATATATATATAGATTGGAATGAGTTAAATATACAAAGGGTATTGCTACGTTAACCTTCTTGTGCATGTATGTTACAAAGTCCAAGCTTAAGTGTTTTATAATCATTATGTTTTACCTTCTACATTTGGAGCGGACAAGAAAATATAATGGTCTATAGACCTAAAGAAAGTTAACTATCAGCAACTTACAACTAGTTATATATCCTGAGTTTCCGTAGATTCGACCTATTTCTCTAAGTTTTTGGATCAATTAATTTTCTTGGTACGTTACAACTGATATAAAAATATCATTATCATCATGGGGTGTTGACTACATCTGACGAATGAACATATACACAGAAAAATATAAACACACGAATTCATCGACTCTCAAAAAATACATGAAAAAATATATATTATATGTGTGTGCATGAGCACGTGCAAGATAAATATTTTTAATAAATTTAGTGTTTTATTTCACAATTTTCAGTTCATTCCTGGCTTTTTTTTTTCACATATATATAAATAGCATAACAAAAATTCAAAACTATTTTTTTTCCCCAATTTTCACAAAAAAAAAAGAAACCTATTTATTTAGAAGAGGGCAGTGTAAATAGAGGTATAAATTCTTTTTATTTTGGTAAATTAAAAAATTTATTAAATTATAAATTACACAATACAAATATATATATATATTTATTTATTTATTTTCTTCTTTTCTTTTCATAAATTTTATACACCTTTTCAAGACTAAACCGAAGAAGTTATAAACCTTTAATTACAAACCATAGACCGAAAACTGGGGCCAGGAAAGAAAACACTTACTGAATAACTTTACTTATGACGTGCAAGAGAGCCCACTTCAATGCAGCCCGTTATCTATTTGGGCTACGGCCTGTTATTACATTGACAGAAAAATAGGCTCCGGGCTCCCTCCTATTTGCCAAAGCCGTTATAGCCCAAACGTCAAGGTGTCCCTTTCTCACCTCCACCTCTCTCTTGCGTCCAACGACTCAAGAATCCCGTAATTTGTCCGTTTGGGGAAACATTGTGGCCGAGAGGGAAGGAATTGCCAAGCGGAGGGGAGGAGAGAGAAACGGAGGATTGCTGTCCTCTGAATGGCAACCTTTGCTTCATCTCTTTCCTCTTCTCTCCCTCCGCCTCTCCTCTTCCGCCACCGCCTCCACCACCACAGCAACCCTCTGCTTCCGTCGATAGCTCCGCCCCGCCAGACGATCTCTGCAAAACCTAGGGAACTCCGAAGCGTTGTGCTCGCTTCCTCCGATTCGGCCTCCGCTTTCGATGGGCTGTTCTGGTCTATTTCTAATCGAGGCTCGCGTCCCCTTGATAAGGTTAGTCTGTCGTGAGAGAGAGAGAAACCCCGTTCCCCCCCCCGGCGCCCGAATTTAGTAGTTCCAGGTGAAAGTCCGCCGTAGTGCGAACCGAAAATTCTAGGTTGTTTTGTTTTGTTTTTTTTTTTTTGGCTCTTGTGGCTTGAACTATTTTTTTACTTCCTTTGTCTGTGCGTCTGTGCAACTGCAACCTCAATTCAAGATTGAGTGTTCAATAGCTAATACAAAGTAAAAACTGCATTTGCATGATGTTCTAACATCGTTGGCAACTGGTCTTTCTAGTTGTTCTATTCAGAAAAAAAAAAAACAGAGAAAGAAGCCTTTTACTATCAAATCAAATATTTATTTTGGTGATTGTTCATTCAGAAAACAGTGCTCTCAGATATAATACAAGAAATCGAACCATTGGACGTGAGCTTCATTCAAAAAGATGTTCCACCTACTACCTTAGATGCCATGAAGAGGACCATCTCGGGCATGTTGGGCTTGCTTCCATCTGACCGGTTTCAAGTATCTATTGAGGCCTTGTGGGAACCCCTCTCTAAGTTATTGGTCTCCTCAATGATGACTGGGTATGCTTAGTTTTGTTGACTGAAATGTATTTTCTTATTCTCTGATCTTTCTTCTTTTTCTAACCGAGATGATTTGATATATCTATTCTTTTGTGCCTTTTATCACCCCCCTGTGGTCAGCTTTTGTGCTGGTGGTGTGGCTGGCTAGGTTATAGTTTCAAATTATTTACTGATCAAACAGGTGATGATACTTGATGTTTTACTGAGTGATGTCTTGATGTGCAGATATTGAGTTCTTATGACAAACCATGGGCCGGAAAATTTTTGGCAAGCTGCCTTTAATCAGTCTTTGGCAATTTGTAGTCACAGTGAGATATTCATTAAAACTAACTTTTCTTTCATAATAGGTATACATTGCGGAATGCTGAGTATAGGCTTTGCCTTGAAAGAAGCCTTGATACGGATGAAGGAAATCTTGATAAGCAAGAATCATATTCTATGTCTAGTTTTCGGGAAACGTCGCTAGACAACGCAAAACCACATGATTTCTATAGAAAAAATGTCAAACCCAATGAGATTACTGATAACCCATCCGATAGTATCACTGTCCAAGGCCTTGGTGAGATGTCTCCCGAAGCTCAACAGTACATTCTTCATTTACAGTCTCAACTATCTTCTGTGAAAAAGGTATGTAGTATCAGAGGATTATCATTTTGCTGATAAACAAGTCAGAACTTATATTTGATTGCTTTTAAGTTTTTTGATTAAGGTTCCAGTATATTAACATATAGTGTGCTAGTACTTCGGCATCAGAAAACATTCTATGCTTGATTCTGAATACTGTTAGGTTGGACTTATTAAAGGCACCATAAGGTTGAGATAAACCCCAAATGTAACTCTGGTTCTTGGGGATGCTGAAATAAAAGCTTTTGCTGAACTGTATAGATAGTATATGGCTTCAGGTAATGAAATCAACACTTCGAAGTTATAATATGCCATAGTATCAATATTATTCAATGTTGAAAGTGGAAAAATAAATTATGGATCTTAGATTTAGGACACTATATGACTGTGTGAGAGTGCATGTCCTTAACTTTTTGTCTGCATATTCAATTCTTATAAGCGTTTGGGCCATAATCCCACCTATTTAACTCATATGCTTGCACTTGATACCCTTTTCATTTAGAAATATCCCATTTTCTCTCCCTCTTTTGTGCATCATGTCTCTGTGCTTCAAAACATTATTTAGCATGTAATGGTCCTTGAACAGAATCAGTGTCTTTTTTTTTTTTTTTTTGTATGATCAGGGGAATGGGTGAGGAAAAGCCATATTTCTAAATATACCTGCATGCTATTTTTGGTGTTGTGAGACTGAAGTGATTTATCACAAAATAAAGTGGCTGGCCCTATTACATTAATTATCGATACGCCTTTTGTGTGTGTGTGTAGACTTTTTAATTTGCTCACCTTTTTCTCATCACAACTTGTAGTTGACAGTTTTCACTTTAGCTTATTGATTTTCAGAGAACTGTTTTAGATTCAAATATGTATTCAGGGTTGTTATTTGCTGCTTTGTTTGTATGTTGCCATGATAGCCCATCCTTGTTCTTTTTGCTGCTTCTTTCTCCTTTTTCATGGTTATTCTGTTTATTCAAGGAACTACATAAAGTGAAGAGGAAAACCGCTGCTCTTCAAATGCAACAATTTGTGGGGGAAGAAAAGAATGATTTACTGGACTACTTAAGATCTCTGCAGCCAGAAAAGGTTCTGTTTAAGTCTAGATCAATATATGCTCATTTTTGCTGCAAAAGCTCTTCATGATAAGTTCCGATTCTTTTCGTAGTTAGAAATATTATCTTTAATAATCTCTTTTTATCAATGCAATTCTTGCAGGCCTGTCCTCACAGTTTGGTAACACAGGTTTATTGCTAATTAGTAAAACCTTGGCTCAAAATTCAGTTTACACAAATATTCTCAAAAAGAAAGTACTTTATGAGAAAAAAATTGCATGATGTTGTGAGTTTCCTGGCTTATTCTCTCTTTATAAGCAACAGGACTGAGGTTTCATCTATGTTTATTACTTTTACAGTGGAGTTGTTGTCCCAGGGGGTGTAACTTCCACTATCGAAAAGTTGGGATGACAGCTGTTTTGATTTCTTGTTATTCTGGATTTAATACAGCATGTAGCATGTGTCCAATAAGGAATTAAGGATCATACTGGTGCAAGAGTTTGTCCAAATTCTCTCTTTTTTTTTCCCCTTGTGAAGCTTGATTTATATGATTAGGAAATAATTACAGCTATTACTTTTTATTATTTGAGCAGGTAGCTGAGTTGTCAGAACCAACATGCCCTGAGTTGAAAGAAACCATCCACTCTGTAGTCCATGGTCTTCTTGCTACTCTTTCTCCAAAGATTTATTCAAAAGCTCCTCCTCAGCCAGAGAATGCATCAACTGGCACACGTAATGTTGGAGGTGAAGATTTTGCTGAACTTGTTGAGAGTACTTCACTTCACTTCCAGCCACTCATTTCATTAACCAGAGACTATCTGGCACGCCTGCTTTTCTGGTTAGGCCAGCTCTATTTGTTGTTAATCCCTTCTCTTTCTCTTCACCTTATTGCACTTAATTTCATTTTTATCTGCTATTTGTTTTCTGGCATTTTATTTTTCATTCCTTCCTCAAGGTGTATGCTTCTGGGACACTACCTTCGAGGTCAGGAATATCGGATGGAACTGACGGAACTTGTGTCTTTAACGAGAGAAGTGGCAAAATGATAATGCATGTGGAGATGAACAAGTTGCTTGAAGGTGCTGTACGCAAAATACTTCTATCTGTATATAGATGTCTTGGTTGTTGTACTGGCAATTTGTCTTTCTACCTATAGGGGCTGGAAGTGAGATGCAAGTGTGGGCCTATTAGTTTATCTCTGTGTAAAAGAATACTGTTTCTTTTATTTATTGCAAGTATATTTCAATCTCGCTTGCTTCGTCTAATTATACGGACTGCGAGGACGAGGGAATTCAAGTACCGAGTCCTTCATCATTAATTAAGACATATACTTCTCAAACAAGTCCACGATAAATGGCGGACAATAGGAAATTGAGCTTTTTCCCACGAGCGAATTAGGTTTGCATCCAAAAGCTGGAAATTCTGTGTCTACCCTGGGCTTGCGGCTACTCTGGACTATCCTGAGCGTACTGGCATGTAATCCAGGATATGAGAACACAATTTAACACTCTTCGAAATTGGAACATTTCGCTTGCTATGAGTAGAAGCCGGGCCACTGTAGTTGTGCATCATTTTCTTGTCGGGTCCTCGGCACATCCTCGAAGTGGGGGAAGAATTGATGGGAGGAATTAAAATAGCTGGGTCTTATCCCTGACCTTAATAGAGAAGCTGTATAGATATGGATAAGTGCTCGGCAAATTGAAAGTGCTTGGTGGCATTACAGGGAGGTTTAATCTACATAATTATGCTGAGATACACTCCAGAATAAGTAAGAACTTTGTATTCCAAATTAACTTTTGTTTTTTCTCAAGTTCAGTTCATTCAGATGGAGATCAATAAGGACTTACTTGGAAAAAGGCGAAAAAAAAAAGGCAGGGGGTGTGGGAGGAAGGGGATAGGGAATAAATTTAAATGTAAAATAATATTATTATTTATTATATTTTTTAAAAATTTATCATAAATATGATTTGGGTTGATTCAGAGATGACAGAGGTGCAATCCTGACTCTCACTCCGCCGGACGCTCCTCCTAGTCCGGGGGCCAGACTTGGGTTGATTCAGAGATGACTCGCCCTCAAAGAAAATGACTTGGGGCTTTAGCCAATCTGTCCTCGAGTACCTCCGTGCTAAACTCATCCGTGCCACCTAGCTCGTCAAACCCCACCTGAGATCATCGGATTCCGACAAGTTTATCGTAGTATTTTACTAATCACAAGAAATCAAAAGAACAGAAACACATTGAATTCAGACAACCGGACATACCACATAATCATCTCCTTTGGCATTCTTTGTAAGGGCAAGCATCGGAAGGACAACAATCTATAGTCTTTCCGACAAGAACGGGCTTTTCTTTTCTCGGCATGAATTTTCACAAAACGTGTCTCTCTGTGCGGCTTTGCCAATATACTCAAGTGATTTTCCACCACCTGCATATTAATAAACTCTTTTAAAAAAAAAAAAAAGGAAAATAACACATTTTGCTCGCATTAGTTGGGTACCTTGCAGGGCCAAATTGTCGCGGTAGAAATGGCAAACGACGCAGTCGCTGGCCTTGACGGCGGAGAAGAAATCCTTCTCGGAGTAGTCGCCGTGGCCGAGGGAGATCCAACGGCTGCGCTTCTAGGCCATTTACCTCGTCTCCCGAATCCGCCGGTCCCTCCAAGCCTCCAGATCGTCGACGTCAATCCGATCTAGCGCCGTGATCTCCTCGTCCAGCTTGTCCTCGACGGCCTTCGCCACCGTGAGTACCTGCTTTTCTATAATCTGACAAGCACGTAAGGGCAAAATTAATAATAAAAAATTACAGAAAATGTGTATGAATGGAATCGGAAATTTCAATGCTAGATTTCCGGGATCAGGTATCGGATTTTACCCCTTGAAAGCTAGGGTTTTCCATCGCTCGCGCGCGCGGGGCACTCGGCAGTTCGAAATTGGATGGTGGACGGAGAAGCTGGGGTGTTCACATTTGCGCCTTGCTTGGTTGAAACGACGTCGGTTTTATTTGGTTTGGGTTGTTGTGTCCGTTTATAATAGACAAATGGACTGGGCTCATGGGGCCTATGTGTTTGAAACGCAGAGAACTTTGGATTTTGGGCTTAGAGGTCACAGTCAAGCCGTAGTCTTTCTAGATTTTGGGAATGTAAGCAAATGTGCATGTTTTTAATTTGCACACACAGAAAGAGAGAGAGAGAGAGAGAGAGAGAGAATAAGCTATTGGGTGGTTTTCAAGGGGCCACTCTCCCACTCTGATGATTTAGTTGGCAATTTCAACTTGAAGTCGATTTATAATTTTTGTTTTTTTTTTTACTCTTTTTTTTCCAATTGGGGTATAAGGGAATTGGTGCAGAGTACAACTAAATTTTACATAATGTAAAAAGTTAAAAAGGGACGCGAATAAATTTGACCTCTGCTCTTAATCTCTATCGGAGCACACAGAGGCTTGATTAACCAGTTGATCTGGAAACGATCGACTCCCGAGATGTCCCATTTTGCAATATGCGTGGAAAAGTCCACCGCCGGCCATGTCCTACATTGTATTTGTACCCCTACGCCGTGGCACCTCGATTAGTGGAAACCATGCTTTGGAGGTTAGGAGTGGGGCCAGTGGGGGCTGTCCTTTCCCATTGCCGCCCCTCAATACAGCCCAGTTATTTAGGTAAATTGCTACAGAATTAGCAAAGAATCTTGGCTTGGATTTGTTGAAATCTCCTCTCAATTCGTAACTGGATAACCGAGGCAATATATTTAACTTATGGGCTCCCTTCCAAATATTTTCTAGATCCAATGCAAATATAAAACCCATTGTTTTAATTCATACTTAGCTTTGTTTTATTATTATTATTTTAACTTAGTTAAAAAAATCATAAATTATGCTGTAGAATCTATCACTTCACTTCACTGATTGATTGGTGTCAAATGTTTTTTTTTTTTTGGTTAAATTAAGGCTCAATGGCTATAATCCATCTCCCACCAATCCCGATTCATATTGTGTAAGGCCTCCCTCCCCCCACCCCCTCCAACTCGAAAAAAAGGCGGAAGGATGGAAATAAACAGAATTGGTTTCATGCAATATACTACTAGTCTTCTAATACAGGATTACAACCATGATAATATATCGGACACCAATGAAAACCGAAAATTGCAGAAGCATTGATTTTATTGAGGAAACGCAAAGCTAACTAACTAATAATGCAGATCCATCCATCAGTCTTGAAGGGTAGCTCAGGTCTACTGCAGAATTAACAGAAACACAGACGCGCGCGCACACGCACACACACACACATACAGGTGACAGGGTCTCACTTCTCTTGATTATGGGGCAAATGAATATTTAAGGGCACTTGGGCTTGCCCTTGGAGTTCCTCAGATCTCTATAGCAAGGGCACTGATGCTTGTTCCCATAAGTCCCAGAGGGAACACACTTGCACTGTGCACAGCATATTCCACAGTACTTCAAGCACCGGTCCTTCACTCCTGCTTTCGCGCACCTCTGCTTGCACTTATTGGCACATAAAACTTTTGAACACCCAACAGCCAAAAAATTGCACGCACATGGTGAGTATTTCTTAATCAAATAACTAATATACCAGACAAAATAAATCCAGAGAGAATCTTCTTCTTTTTCTTTTTGGCATGCATTGACATATATGAAGTTGCATTTTTTTTTATTTATTATTTTTTTGAGAAGAAGAAATGTGAACAAAATGCACAAAGAAACAAGATCTGCACTGGAGAAACTAAAACTGTAATTTATAATATAGCTTTTCAAGGCCTAACCAACCAGTGACTAACTTCATTTCGACCCAAAAAAAAAAAAAAAAACCAAAAAATCAAGTTCATACTCGACTGAGCCATGGCAGGTTCGACGAAAGATGAACTTAGGAGCATGCAGAGTAGCAAAGTAACAAATAAGAGCCCCTTCATCTTTGCTTTTGGCACCCCTCAAAAAGAAAAAAGGTGAGGATATATAGATAGATAGATAGATATATATATATATATCTCTAGAGGACAGTGGAGTGTTGTGGTGGGGTGGAGAGAGTGCTTAGAGACAGGTGGCTATTAATAGAAGAACCAAAAAGGGCAGGGAAGCAAGAAATGATGAAGTAATTAATTTAGTTTTGGTTAGAATGGCAACCGAGGAAGAGGAGTTAGGTGAAAATGATGTAAAATATTAAATCGGTGGCAGAGGGAACAGCTGTAACTTTTCTTGGCACATTCTTAGGGAAAGCCGGCTGGTGGGTTCAGGTCCTGTGTTCACGCGGTTTCAACTGGGGTCCGGTGCGAGCTGTCGAAGGAGGGTACTTTCTGCGTCCCAGACACTAGTTAGTAATAAAATACTGCAGATATTAATATTTTTATATGATTCAAATTAAGAATCATACGCCTTAGAAATGACTATTTTTAAAATTTAAAATTTTAATTTATAAAATAGATTAAGAGAATTATATATATATATATTGTTAAATATAAAATATAAAAATTAAGTAGCATGCATTCACTTGTAACAGTAGGGTCATCCCACTTTCTTCCGGCCATTAGTTTTTATTATTTGTGCTGGTTTCACCATCAAAATTCATAGATGAAATTTGTTGCAGCATAAGGTGATCATATGAAAATTAAGTGATAAGTTCCACTAACATTATTCTCTTGAAATTTTTGCTAAACTTTATTCTCAACCCGTACAGCAGCTTGGCTTTAATTAGAAGTACAGCTTGCAATCGTTGATGCTAAACATTTTGATAATGGAAAGAAATGGATATACACACAAATCAAGGATATATTACCCCTATAATGTAACATTTGTGTACAAAAAAGAGTGCATTTTTCTTCAACCTCCCATGCCATTAGACACGTGTGGAGGTCGACTGTTGGAGTTTTCCTTGGCATGGTCGCAAGATGCTAGCAAATTGACCTGCAAATTGTGCTAAAACTTTCAGCATCTTCAAGAGAGAAAAAAAAAAAAAAACCCAAAACAGTATATCAACTAGCAAAAGCAGCCTTGAGGGAGAGAGTGTATGTGTGAGAGATGAACACGGGATCAAGAAGAACAAGGCATGATTTACACCTTAACAATTTCGGACTTCGAACTTGGGCGCATGTAGGCAGCCAAGATACTCATGTTGAAGTCCTGGGTACAGGGAGACAGGGAGTGAAACCATTGGTAAGATGAATATGATGACTAAATCTGACAGTTGCACAGCCAACACAACATGTTCACAGACATAAGATATGGGTGCTGCTCAAATCAAATGCTATAAACTGTATAATTAAGCCTGCCAAATTTACTTTAAAGAAGAAAAAGAAAAATAGAGGTATCCAATCCATTGGAGAATAACTTGTTTTCCAATATGCAGTGTAGCAATGCGAACTCACCCTGAAAGGATCACCTCTTAAAGACTGCACATACATTGAAGTCCCCAAGCCTCGTCCCTGCATGAAAAAGGCAAGAGCAGGTTCAGAATACAGGACAACGTTTCCAACTGTTTTCTTTGTTAAGTATTTTTAAATGCACTATCGGATCTTCTTTGATGCAACACTAGAAGTATATACACCATGTAAGCAATTGACTTAAACCATTATTCCTATTTTCCTTTCATATAATAAATCTTTGGTTAATAAGATCCAAAAGGTTTATTGATCCCAGGGGGTGCAGATCCATAATAGACATATAGAAATTATTGTACATCAAATAACATCAAAAGTGTTGGTTTCAGAAGATGGAATGTCTAATGTTTTTTTGCCTAGAGAACTCATTGGATTGTTTCGAGCGGAACAAATGGGGCACACTCCAATTTTTGTGCCAAAAATAACAAATATTACCTAAACATAAAACCCTGCTAAATGCTTTTGGTTTAAGGGATAAAAGGAGACTGTTATAATACTTGTTTATCTGTTCATAACAATCATACCACCACATTCAAAAAATCATAAGAATATATCAAAATATCCTGCACCCATACAGATTTTTAAAATTATTTTTTTCATATTTGAATAAAAAAAAAAATACCAGAACCTCTTGTCATTAATTACACAAAGTTAAACTTAGAAAACTCATGAATCCATATCCTCATCGAGAAACTATATTTGATGAATCATTATGCCTTCAAGGATATTAAATAGAATGAAAGATTTACCTCCAAACAAATGTCCCTGAGACGCCTACCAGTTTGAGCACAGCAAACACGAACCACATGTTCATCACAACTCCCACTTATAATGTAATCCCTTCCATTCATATAGTAGGAACGAGTGTAATTCTGAGAACTTCCAATAGGTGTGATCTCAAAACTCAAATGAAGCCTCCCATCAACAGCAAGAATTTGTCGAACCTAGCAAGATAACAATGTTAATCTTGAAGACCTCATTCATATCTAAGCAGTAACCAAATACTATGATGTATCAAGATAGAGAATCTGTGCCCTGTATAGAAAGAAACAAACAAATCTCCAACAAAGTGCAGGCACAAACTATAGACTCCAAATAGAGGCTAAATCATAACCATTAACATTGTCCTTTGCCCAAACAGATATCATTAATGAGCAATCTCCCACAGTAAACACCAATTTCAAGACAAATACATAGGATTTAACTTTAGATCACCAGCCAAAGAAAGTGCAAACACTTGTTGGCAGCTTGCTAACAAGAGGGGCTTTCATTCATGATTAAGTACATAGTCAAACCTTACCCTTGAACATCGGCCCTCCATAAAACAGAGCATGGATTCTGTAGCCGGAAGGATGAACGACACAGACCCAGTAAAAATAATATAATGAATTTGAAACAGACAGGCATCAAAACCTCCAACATGCAACAAACAGATGTAAGAAGTACCTCATTGTCAACAGCAGATGCAAGAAGGTATTGATCATCTGGAGAAAAACAAACCATTACATTTCCTTTTGAGCTTGAACTAGTATGGCAAGGCCGTATAGGCTTTTGTCTCAAGTCCCACAGTTTGACATCATGATCAAATGATGATGTAGCAAATATTGATGGCGTATGATTTGCAAATTTGACAACATTGATATGTTCTCTGTGCATATCAGTGAACACCTGTATGCGCCTCCCATAATTTATGTCATACAAAGCAACATTTTTTGAGTATCCACTTGCAAGAAATAGTTCATCAGTGGAGTTAACATGTACAGATGTCAACTGGTCAAAGTCATCAAATGTAACTGAGCCAGCACGTGAATTCATGCCTGGTACAGTTGTGGGCATATTCTCAATATCATACAATTTAAGTGAACCATTATCTGAACCTGCTATAAGCTGACAATAAACAAAGAAGAGCAAAGGAAATGATAAGCACATAAGCATATGCCCTAAAAGAACTGTATAGTAAAGAACATTTTATATAAAGGCATCCACTCAAGTTTCCTGCACTGCACTGCAGCCTGCCAATGGCCAGAAAGCCAAGTACATTCCACAAAAACTGTATGAATTATAAACAGCCATATCCCTCTCAATTGTATTGTTCTCTCCCCAGAACAAGAAAACACTTAAATCACCACCTATGCACAGCACATCCTATCTTTCTGGGGAAAAAAAGGAAAAACCTCTATAAACATGCAGAGGTTGAGTCTAACGAAAGTGATGGCCAAGCCATCATGCATAAAATTGGGCATCTACGATTACTGCAAGCATATCCAAGGGTTGCAATTATGTATGAATTAGTTATTAACAAGTGAAATTTGTACATGGAATTTACTTCAATGCCTAGATGGCTTTCCATAAGGTGACAGAAACAACTTCAAAAGCTTGATTGCTCCATATTCTAGAATCTAGCATCTATCTGTAAATAGCCTTGACAATCTGCTTCAGAAAAATTTGTTCTTTTTATATTATGCACCCAAAATATCCAAGGTTTCATTGTTCATACTTTGACCACTCACATTTCAGCCTTTAGCCTGGAAGTTCAATCCCTTTAAAAGTTAACAGGCACAAGATATAAAATTAGCAATGCATGAAAAATTCTCATGTTTATTGCATATATGTATCAATAGGACAGGAGGCTGTCGTGCAAACAAGAGTTTGCTTTCTGAAATGATAAGGTGAAATAATTTAACCTATCTTCAAATACCTTGGATGGATACTTCTTGAGCCAGCAGAGCCCCAATACGCTGTTCATTGCTCCCAGCGATGGAATATTACTGACTATTTTCTCATTTTCATGGTTAACAACAACCACATCGCCATCCAAAGTTCCAAACACCATTAAGCTAGGGAGAGATGGATGGTACTCAAACTGCCTTGGACGAAAGTTGCTATTTCCAAACCCTAGATCACAGCCTGACACAGGGAGTGGATGCAAGAAAGGCCAAGCAGATGATCCCACTTTAGCAGCACAAAGAGACCGTGTATAAGAGCATTGTGAGTTTCCGTGAGAATATGAACACTGCTGATTTTTGGTACGCTGTATTTCTTTTATTTCACGCTTATACAAGATGTTAATAACACTCTCTTTTTGCTTCCGTCTATATGGCAAGTACTCAAAGTATTGTGAGAACGTTATAGCAGCCTTTTCCCTGTCCATCTTTCTGATGGGTAGGTTATCCAAAATTTTCAGGTGGGGTAGTGATGCAATTGTATACTCTCTGTAATGTTTCTCATCACATATTGGTGAAGCATGACAAGAAATATATGCCAATCCAGCATCGTCCACAAAATCCCTTGTAAAAAAACCTGCCAAGGATTCTTCATCTTGACTCTGCAATGTGCCAAGTGGCACCCATCAAATGAATTCAAGTCTTACCAAAAAATAATTTAGAAGGGAAGAGAGTGGGTCACATAAAGAAATAGCACCATATGAAACAAGAATGGATATTTGATAAGCTGGACTTGACAAGCATGATAGATGCCTGTTATAGGTAGTAAAGGAAATCAAGCATGATTAATTAATGTCAATCCAACCTGGTTGAAAAATTAAAGAAAAAGGGAAGCGAACAAACTTCAAAGCACACATAATTCTTGACATAAAGATGTGCCAATGTTAGGCAAGGTGCTGTGACAAGATAAGAACTAAAAACAGTAAAAAGAGAAAAGATATAACGATTGCTTAAATATAATGTTGAAACAAGGAAAACCATAATTTTGAAGTTACTACATTTTAGATTTTTCTACAAATTCTTACTAAAAATTGCATTTTTTCATTTTGAAGTTATCAATCAATGCAAAAGATATACAAATAATTTTACTTTCTTAATGTTATGAAACTACAGATGTTCTCATATGACAACATTCAATATCAGTGCCCAAGAAGACAGCCACATGTTTTACCTCATTTTGTGGAAGTAATTGTCCGGTCAACCCAGGATGTACATCAGACAATGGCTGTGTGTAAAGAAATTCTTGATGGTAACTTAAAAAGTCCATGTCACTGTCATCTGATGAATCTCCAATCATGCTATGTACTTCATGATTTATGGTCACATCACTTAAAGAAAACATATTGCTGAGTAACTCTTCATCTCCTAAGTGAAGATCTGTACGTTCATCTGTGCCAAAAGATAAATTGCCAATTGGAAGACATGTGTTGGGCTTATCAAAGTCAAGCTGATCATCTAAAGTAGCAGTTAATGATCCTGAAGATGACACAGTCTCATTGCAGCACAGCCACCTTTGAAATCTAAGTTCTACCAAAGAGGAGAGTTTTGAAAGTGCTGCGATAGTTGTCCAGAGATTAGAAACTTTTGTCTCACACATTGAGAGGCAAATTAAATTAGGCATGCTAGTAAAACAATCCTCCCGGAAGCTAGTGAGTGAAGTACTGAAATCAAGATTGAGGACACGTATCCTTGTGAATTCCCCTACCATGTTGAGTTGCCGGATTTGAGAAGACCTCAAGTTCAGGACTTGGCATGGCAAACCATTCTGGGAAAACTCCCTGGGGATGAGAGTCAAAATAATGATAACAAATACATCATTTAAGCAAACTATAAGTATAGGTTAGAATGCCGCTTGAATAAAATTGTTTTTGTTAAATGCAGGCAGTGAGCATGTGGGGGAGATATTGATGCTATTGGCAGGCTTCAGGCTGCCCAATCCTTACATTTAGATATTGAGTACCTGAAGCTACACCACAGATGCTCCAAAAGATAAAGATTATAAGTTAAATACTACAACCATTTTTCCCTTTTTGATTGGGCAAAGAAAAAGGGATAATCACTAAAAGGTACAGGGAGTTTGCTACCTTTACCAGGAAATTTGAAGGGGAAAGGCTCTACATTAAATACTATCCATCCTTCTCCAGTTTATTTGAAAAATTTTGAGTCTTAACTTTGGAAATCATATTTCCCATTCAGATTGATGCAAAGTTTATGACATAATGGGATATAATGAAAACATAGTTACAGAAATAACCTTTTTTTCCATATTTATTTACTTACTTTAACACTCATTTCCTTCATTCATTACCACTAAATATGGCATTATGATTGATGAAATGGATGTTCCCATGTGAAGCATCTTAGCCAATATTTGATAACAGGTCTCAAAGTTAAAGCCATTCATCATATCTTCATATTAATCAAGCAAGTCATATTACATTAAGAGATTCCTTGGGAACCAGGGAAAAGAATAATAACTTAGAATTGAATAGTTTGATAACAGGTTTTTTTCATAAAAAATGAAAAAAAAAATTATGAAACTAGTTTCAGAAGCTACATTAAAAATTCAATTGCAGTCAATGAAAATGTCCAATGTGCATATTACAAATAACATTCAACCTAATAATATCAATCAGCAAATAAAGATATGAGCTGAAATTCATTTGATTGCCTTAAGTTTTAGTTGCCTGAAAAGTCCTTGTCGTACTTGTTCTACACTCTTTTCCTTAAAAGGTCACAACAAATGCAAAGTTTCATACAATGAAATCCAAAAATAATTTGCTTGACATGATAAAAACTCAATGACACACCTCAAAAAGTCCTTTCCAAATGAAATGTCTCGAAGATTGACTATTCGAAGCTTTTGATTGATAGTGCGCATCAAACATAATGCATATTCTTCATTCAATATGCACGACGAGCCATTATGTACATCAACTGCTTCAATCTCAGAAGTCTCAATTGCCTTGCACAGAAGAAGAAGTGGATGAAAATGAATATCATTAACGCTGTCCAAGGAAATCTCCAAGCTACACAGCTGGCCGCAGGACTTTTCAACCTGAGCCTGAACAGTAAGTAACACAAATGAACGTCTCACTTCTCTTCATCATTATTTGATAAATATAATCTATCTATTCAGTATTTGCTGAAAAACAAAGTGAAACAAGAAAGAAGGCAACTCTAATCAACGTTCACCTTTAAGAAACCAGACAGGATTGCAGTATTGGGCAAGACCCCATGAACCCTGCAGGAATCAGTATACCTAAACCCCAGAACAAGAAAATATTGATCATTGGTAAAGACACTAAAATTTACTAAATCAGTAACATTCCTGAAAACAATTAAGACATCAGCAAGTCGGGGATTATCATAAATAACCATGCACTTCCAACTGAATTACTATTTCTAACCTAATTCAACAAACACAAAATAACTCACTCCACCCTAACCAAAAATGATAAACCCGTAATTCAACATCTCCAGCCAAAAAAGAGAAACCCAAAAAGGCCAAAGAAAAGTGATCAACATGTAATTGGACCAAAAAAAAAAAAAGACAAAAGGCAAAAGAAGAGCATATCAAACTTACATTTTCTCCAGGGTGGAAACATTGTAGAACGGAGAATCAGTGCCCATGATTGCTTAGAATCGGAATTGGATAATCCGATTAGAAGTACCGGGTGGTCTACGAGTGCCGGAAGTTCGGGAAATGCGACAAGAGAGTCACTGACCGCAAGACGTGTCTCGGACAAGAAAGATACGGTTGGATTTGCATAGACGTGTGTATCTGTTTTTGTGTGCAAATGTACATACATGCAGATAGTAAAATAATAAAGGCCCGAGACACCGGCCTTGTTAAATGTACTAAAAAAGAATAATACTAATTAATGTTACTGTTACTGAGATGTTGTTATTAATTAACTAAAATGATCATGCTTTCTAAAATAAATAAATAATCAGATGAAACCTCACTCCAAATATCATTTAATAAAATAATCATAACCCAACTAAAAATAAAAATAAAAATTCTACACATCAGAAGAATGAAGGCATTTTTAATTAAATTACTAGACGTTATTGGACTAGTTGCGGAGGAAGCAATCCAAGAAGTTAAAATTGTGGCAGCAAATTAGATTTTGGTCTCCTTATAGACCAGACTGATAAATTTCCCGGCCATCTGTTTGATCTTTTTATTTTTTATTTTTTTATGTTTTTTTGTTTCTTAGAAGAATGAATTTCTCCAGCTGTGAAATTGACTTTTAATTAAGTACCTTAAAAAAAAAAAAAAAAAAGAGTGTTAAACTGCAGAAGAAGAGATGTCTCTCATGGGCCAGAATGAGTTTACTGGATGCCATTTTTTATTGTTTATGGGCTGCGGTTGTTTGGAACTAGAGCCCAGTTCAGCAGTTTCACATCCGCTTAATGGATTTATGCGAATTGCCAAGGTGCCCCGGTTTGCCCCGACCCATGAAGGTTCAGGAGGGTCGGATGATTCGGGGTGAACATAGAAAAATCAAAATACTTACCGACAGTGATTTCGAAGTTTGAAACAAACTTACCATGTGCAACGAGGCATCTAAGGCTCAGAGAGTGAGAGGTCATTGGAGGAACAAATTAATCTAAATAATTCAACTGTTCATTGAAGCAGAGCCTTGGTCTTCAAAGGGTAAATTTTGGCTATGGAGCTGGCTTTTATGAAAGGATACATGTTTGCTAGCCAGAGCATTAATTGCTACGTGGGATCATCTTTTATTCGGGCTTCAACGTCCCTTGTGAAGGACGAAATAAGACGGAAAGGTGGCTCATGAGACACCTCCCGCAAAAGCCCACCTACTATGTTTTTTGACTATAAAGTGGGTGTTAGTTTAAAAAGGACACCCCACCAACATTGATGTCAAATATACACTATCACAATTATAGCAAAATTTAGATTTAGTGACACTTATATATAGCATCATCAACTGTTAATGTGTATTTGCGCCATCCACCTTACTTTGGAATTGTGCACTTTTGAACAAAGATAGTTATAAGTCGTTTATGAAATATTTTAATAATTGAAAATATATTTTTTCAATTTAGACATTTTAGATTTTAATTTTAAAAATAAATTAAATTATTTTTATTATATAATTTGCATCCAAGTCTCGTAATTTGACATCTAGCAATTTTTCTCAGATAATGTAACTGGACACGGTCAGATCTTCTCTCAAAAAATTTTCCATTCACTTAGTTTAAATTTTTTAGCAACTTTAATTTATATCCGTTCATGCTTCTTTAGTCCATTGCCGCCCCAGAAAAAAGCTCCGACAAGTTGACAGATGGCCATCTTCTTCTACCTTTTTTTTTTTTTTTGGGGTTTGTCATGAATGCTTTTATCCTATTGAAAAGGTATAAAGGGAAAGCTCATTATCAACGATTATGACCAACCATTGCCCCGCTCTCTCTATCCCTCTTTAGATCTCCCTATGGTGTGAAGTACTTAGAACAACTTTACCAACTCAGCGGTGCACGTGGTTTGGGTAGTAAAGAGAAAGATTGCTGGTGGCATGCCAAAAGGGCTGTCATGGCTCGGACCCAGAGTAGACCAATGACTTCGATTCATTAATTATTACCTTGTTTGCTAGTCTCTCGGGGGAGGAGGAAGAGAGAGAGAGAGAGAGAGAGAGAGAGGGATTCAATTAAACATTTAACCATTTATTTATCCAGTAAGAACAATAAGCAAATATAGTTGCCAGAAATTGAAAATTTTAATTTTCTTCGACTTATATATGCATCGGAGTTTTCCTTTCTAAATTGCCTTATGTTATAAAGTTGGCCGATTATTCTCATTTTCAGATTGACCCATCTGTGGAGAACATATTATTATGACTTATCCAAAGGAGATCTGTACACACATACATGTAACTACAATGTTTCAAAAGAAAAGTACTTCAAAATACATGCCAAGATTCCTACGTACTGGAGTGGGCGGTGCTTGATTTCTGTCTAAAGGAGCTTATTCAATTGGGAATATTATCTGATTATATTCAAAGTAAATTAAAGGTTAAAATCAAGTAGGCAAAGGATGCTTGCCGCGCCCTTTGTCTGTCAAGAACAACAATTTTGTCTACTGCAAGCCCATGGCCTTTTATAAATTGGCAATGGGCGCCAAGCCAATGCTTGTAAATGTAATGCCCCACATCTGGCGCGATATGGGTTCGTCGAAGCAAGGATAGAATGGTAACATATCAGAAAATGTGGAGACTGGTTAGGTGGTTATTTATGATATATATGCAAGAACAATGGGACGCATGGGGACAAGAATTCCAAAATCAAGAGACAAAACACTTGAAAGCAAATTTAGAATCCCAAATATTTATCCAAGGGATCATAGACACGAAATGCCACCAGACAGAGAACACAAATCCTATCATAAAGATATGGTGTTGCAGGAACTATCAATGTTCTTACAAGAAAACAAAGCCAATTGCATGTATTTTGTTTGTAGTTCTTGCATGTGCAACCTGTAAAGTTCTCCGATTATAAAAGATTTTTCAATTTCAATTTTATATAGCTGTTAAAAAGACAAAGCAGTAGCATATAGCAATATTTCTCCCCGTGAAGGTTTACAAGCACACACCTTCAGAACCTTCGGCTAAATAAAAGATCAATCCTAATATATATATATATATATTTGCATTAATTATCTGTCTATTGGCGCCGAATTTCTTGTACCAGAGAAAAGAGGCGGATTTTGATAATATGGGACAGGTTGGGGAAACCCATGGTGCTCTCATTAGTTGGATTCTACCAGCCAGCACCTTTCTTGAAAATTAATGTTGATGGATGCACGAGAGGAAATTTTCACTGCGGACCATCTTGCGAACTTGGTGCTGATATTGGGGGGACCCTTTGAAGACCTGGGAAGCTCCTCCCCCGAGCTTAGAGATTGTATGCATGCTGATATCTTTGGTAGAGGCCTTCCCAGAGGGAGCCAGAATTTGTAATTAGTCAGTTAATTTTTTCCCCCTTCTTTTTACCACCAAAAAAAAAAAAAAAACAGAGATAAGAGGCGAATTTTAATCAAGAACATTTAAGAATGCCACCGAATTTCCTTGTTTAGAATTCCACTTGATCTGAAGCTTCTCTCATGGTTTTCAATAGAACAGGCCATGCTCAAAAAATAACAGATCAAGGCATAAGAATACAATAAATACGTTATGGAGCATGTGCATATGGCATAATGGCCAACTACAAACAGTGAACAAAAACCAGGCACGGTCTAGGCAAGACAGGAACATATGATGCCATGATGACCAACCACCTGATTGGCAAGCAATTTATTGGTTCTCTCCATTATTTGTTTCTTTTTTATATGGATCCAAAAAAATTAATTTTTGAAAAAAAAAAATCCTATTGGCTGTTTGCTGCAATTTAGTGTAAATAGCTTTTTCACGATGCTGGGTCTTTTCCTTTTGGTGCTTGGCTTCTTGCAAGTAGTGCAACAGCTCCTAGCTGTAACCCCGTAACCTCGACCAGGACGTAAAGAAAGCTAAAGAAATAAAAGTTAAAACGCGGCTTCTTCGGCCCCCCAAACGCGGAAACTTTTTTTTAGCTTTTTTCAAGTGGTTAATTGTTTCGTTACTCAAATCTCTGGCGTTCCATTTTCGCAATCTTAGGATAGCATCAGTTCCAAATAACAACCTTTGACCCTACCGAGATAGAAGACTTTTTGAATGACTTGGACTTTATTTGTCATTTTCTTTAGTAATTAACATGATCATAAACTTACTACTTTTGTTTTACGCTAATGATGCGGCCCACTAATTTAATAGGCGCGGTGCATAGTCAGCCCTAATCCTGTCTAGGGTGCAAAACCCTAATTAGAAAGAGATAATCCAGTTAAGGGTTAAAATTTTTGAAACGGAATCATCCAAGGAACGGAATCGGCAGGGATCCGAGTAAGGAACTGTCGGCTCCAATTGACAGTTTTATTAACTTTAATCGGAAACAAACAAAAAAAATAAAAATTCCCGGGTGAAAATTTGCTAAATTTCTACCCTTATTTTTTTTTTTTGGAAATAAAAAATAATTTGACCAAATCGGTTGAATAAGACTAAAATCAAAACTGCAGGTTTTAACCGAACAATAGTCAGTTCTATCACATACAAGCATGTTTTATAAAATAAAGAGACAAGTAACACCCATGTTAAAAAAATAATATTAATTAATAATACTGAAATAAAAATATGTTGAATTTTAACTAATAAATATATACCGACTTTTTCGTGCACTACCAAACTATGCTGAGGGGATTATTAATCGGTTACAGGAGCCAATGAGGATCCCGGACAATAGAGGGTTGATTTCGGGTGTCGGCTGGTTGAGCGACAGAATCAATTCAACCTACCATTTGAAAATCCACGGCATTTCACGGTCAAAAATGTTCCTATAGTGAAATTCAGAATTGATTGATAAGACATTAAATTAAATTAAATTAAATCCCTCTCCAGACAATCTCAATAACGTACCCCCGCCATTGTACCTCTTGCTATGTTTTTTTTTTTTCTTTCTCTTAAGTGCTTTTAATAAAAATCGAATTGTGGTATTACAATAAAATTAAATATAATTAGACACAACACATTGTTAATGCTTAACGATGCTGGTGATATGGTAAAGTAACTTTTTTAAATTAGGTACGTATGTCCATAAGGTAAGACTATCGAATTTTAGCCTTACTAATTTATGATTATTTCTTTTAAACTTTGCATAGAAAATTCAGGTTTCACAAACTTTCTCGCTGGTTATTATTTTGCATGGTTGATTTTTAAGAAGCTCTTTAATTAAAAGAGACTAATAATATTCCAGCGGAAAACAAATTTGAGAACCCTTTTATATAATAATAATAATAAAAAAAAGAGTATAGGATAAAATTTAAAATTAAAAACCACATTAAAAATTGGCTTAAAGTATTATTGGACATGATTTTAAAGGAGGGGGGGGAGGGTGCATTTTCGGATATGTGAATTTTAAAGAGAAGCTTCAAACTTACTGACCTTGCTTTATTTCTTTTTCTGCAGGCATTTCATTTATTATCAGGCCAAAATTGAACGGATCGTGTGCGGGACCCACGTCCCACAAGCGGATGCTATCACCAATCACAACGATCTGGCTCGGTGAACTGGCGTACTGACACGGAGGATCAGTGGTCAAAACTTTGATTTGCTCAGGGGCCCATTTGTCCATGGCCTTTCATGTGCATGCTCTGCTGCTAACAAAACCATGGTCCACGGACCCTTTTATATATATATATATATATATATATATATATATATAATCTTTTATTTGATAGAAAAAAAATTGAACACTAAGAATTAAAAAAATTAATATATTTAAAATTTAATAAAATTAAAATTCAATAAATTCCGAATGCAACTAACGTGAGAGTAAAAATAATCTATCCAAATTAGATTAATTGTAAAAAAAAAAGATTATATTATTTTTGTTGACTTAATTTATCTTATAAGAATATAATAAAAAAAAGAGGGAGAGTTATAATAATTTTTTTTTATTAATTTAAAATAATTTTACATTAATAAAAAAAATTTGTGAAAATTGATCCTATTATCAAGTCGGGAGGAATATCTTAGGAAAAAAAAAAAAAAAAGGCACAAAGACAGCATTTAAGCATAGGCAAAATCAATCTTTCGGAATAGTCCGAGCGATTCGATTTTTAACTACTTAAATGATATCCACGCGCATCGAGGATATGTTAAGGTTACGGACCAACCACATGAAAGAACAGCGTTTGTCTTCTTTGGCAGCAGACTTTCGCTGTCGCAGTCTACCGCCCATTTGAATGGAACCCAATGGGCAAGTCGGTTAAAACATCTCCCACGTTGTTTCACTCGCGAGTAATCTCTACTCCTGGTCCCCAACCCCCCAATTTTAACGTTTCTTGCAAAATTACGTGGTACAAAATTAAATATCATATATTGATATTCACTCTAAAAAAAAATAAAAATGTATTATTCGTTTATAAGATTCATTAATTTGTGGAAAATTGCATCTTAGACTCTAATCCACTCCATTAATGGTAGTAAAATGTTTGATTATTTTCTATTTGCAGTGGATTGCGTAATCCAATCATGCTCTCAAACGTTGCACCGAAAAAAATGGGAAAAAACATCCGTACATATATGGCAAGACGAGGGCAGGTGATCCATCAATAAAAGTTTTGGATTAATATCTTTCTTTTTTTGGGTGAAATCTGCGCGGGGCTTTGTTGAGTTTTGAATGTTATCGTTGTTGGTTCACTAGAGTGTACGTACACTCCACCCGTCTTAACCCTTCCGCCGTCGTGGTGGGGGATGCTGTGTGGGAAAGTGGCCGTTGCAGATGAAGTTGGCCTCTGAATTCTGAAACCGCTTGTCTGAGTAACAAACGTAAACATGGAAACAAATGAGCACGTCGGAAGACTCCTCAGTAAAATTGGTGAATCCCTTCCGCTTTCCACCTAACATTTACTCATTCTGGGCTCTCTCTTACTGTATTAAAAAATTATATATATATATATATATATATATATATATATGTTACGTAAAATATATGCCTATCTTTGACTCTGTCGATCGATATATAAAACATGTCTTTTCCTCTCTGTCTCTGTGCAAGGCACAGACATAGCTAACTACTCTCTCTCTCTCTCTCTCGCTCTCTCTCTCTCTTTTTCTCTCAAATGCAGTCTCCAAGTCAGGCACCTGTCTAAAACGGTAAAACCTTTGAGCTCTTTTCAGTTTAGGTGTCCACAATTTGTTCTATGTTTTCCACTTCACTCCATGAGGGGAAAGGTTGCGCACCCCAGAAGCGAGCACTGAGTTCTCATCTCTCCTTCATCTTCTAGACAACAAAACACAGTAAAAGCAGAAGCCCCAACTTGGTCTCGCAATCTTCTCTTGACTGACTATCAATCTTTCGAAACGATTTTCTTCCGGTTGTATTTACTATTTTCGTGACTTTTAAAATGGAAAAGAAACAGGGCTTTTTCTCGGCTCTAAAGGACGAAGTGGTCCGCGGCCTTTCCCCTTCTCGTTCCCGGGCCAGCAGCCCAGCCAGAGCCGCTTCGCCAATATCGGGTCTGCTTTGGAGGAAGAAGAACAGTAGCTCCTACGCGGGGCAGCCTGAGCCACTGGTTGGGAGATCCGGGAGCTTGAGGCCTGGAGTCGGGGAGACGCTGACGCCACTGATGGAAGGCCCGGATCCGACCGGAGGGGAAAATGGGGAAGCGAAGAGGCTTGGGTCGGGTCTGGGGCAGTGGATGAAAGGGCAGCTGTCGAGGACTCCTTCCGTGACCAGCATGTCGTACAAGAGGTCTGATCTAAGGCTGTTGCTTGGAGTCATGGGGGCGCCGCTTGCCCCTGTGCATGTCAGCTCCATGGACCCTTTGCCTCTCCTTAGCATTAAAGACACTCCCATTGTAATTCCCTCTCTTTTGAACCCACCAAGTTTAAGCTTATTTGCGTGATTTGTTTTTTTTTTTTTTTGGTTGGTACAACTTTTGAGTTTTATATTTTCCTTTCTTCCTAGGGAAGGCGTTGAACGTGAATTATTTCCTCTATTTATTTTATTTTATTATTTGTTCTGTTTTTAATAGATTTTTTTTTTCAGTGTTGAAGTGTGAATTTGCTTTAGTCATTAGAAACTTGAGTGTCCTGTTGTTGTCGAATGTTTAGATCCATGGAATCGCTAATTTATGTTATCATTATTAGTTTTTCACCAACTTCTGTTTCGTTGCTGAGAAAGTAATGGGAAAAGGCTAGAGAGAAGTAATTTTGCAATTTTTTTTTTCTTTTGCTCTGCAAGGTTCTGTTAAGTTCTAATCCAATTTTATCTTTGTTATTATTTTCAAATGTGGATGCATTGCTTAATTTCTCTGCTCTTGTAATCTAGTGAAAACTACTTCAAATTCTCTAAGATCCAGCTTAAATAACTTGTTTATTGTGGGATTTGTAATTGCAGGAAACTTCCTCTGCTCAATATATATTGCAGCAGTACACAGCAGCTTCAGGTGGCCAAAAGCTGCAGAACTCCATTCGAAATGCATATGCAATGGGAAAACTTAAAATGATAGCCTCAGAATTTGAGACGCCCACGAGGGTGGTGAAGAATCGTAATGGCTCTAGGGGTGCTGAATCGGGTGGATTTGTGCTCTGGCAGATGGATCCAGACATGTGGTATGTTGAGCTTGCAGTTGGAGGTAGTAAAGTTCATGCTGGCTGCAATGGCAAGCTCGTTTGGAGGCATACGCCTTGGCTTGGTGCCCATACTGCAAAGGGCCCTGTTAGACCCCTGCGCCGTGCACTTCAGGTGAAGTTCTAATTGTCAATTATTGTTTCACTACGCTTTTCATGCCAAGTTCATGCCTGCAATTTACTTATTCCATCCTTGGACTGTATTTTTCTTAACTTTTTCAGGGTCTTGATCCAAGAACCACGACTAGCATGTTTGCTGATGCAAAGTGCATAGGGGAGAAAAATATTAATGGCGAGGACTGCTTTATACTTAAGCTCTGTGCTGATCCTCAGACGCTGAAAGCTAGAAGTGAAGGGCCAGCTGAGATCATTAGGCATGTCCTGTTTGGCTACTTCAGTCAGAAGAGTGGACTTCTTGTGCATATGGAGGATTCGCATCTGACCAGGATCCAATCCATTGGTGGTGATGCTGTTTACTGGGAAACCACAATCAACTCATGCCTGGATGATTACAGACCTGTTGAGGGGATCATGATTGCCCACTCAGGCCGATCTGTGGTGACCCTCTACAGGTTTGGTGAGGTTGCTATGAGTCATACTAAGACCAAGATGGAGGAAGTCTGGACAATTGAAGAGGTTGCATTCAATGTCCCAGGTCTGTCAATTGACTGTTTTATTCCCCCAGCAGACTTGAGGTCAGCTTCTATCAGTGAAGCTTGCGAGCTTCCACGGGATGAAAAAGGAAGAAATGCCACAGCGCTAGCGGCGCATCGGGCTAAAGTTGCAGCCCTAGAGAAACAACTTGATGGTAGTAATGATAGCTTCTTATGGAAGATGGAGGTCTAACTGGGTTAGGATTGAATTAGGGAAGTTGTTTATACCACTTGCTAGTTTTAATCGACTGACAAATTAGAAGTTAGACAAAGTTGGAGTTCGAGTCATTTTTTCTGGACTTTTGGATGTGCCTCTGTCAGTCTGTAAATAGAGCATAACTATTCATGGGTCCTAACCAGGCCTGGCTGAATCTTTATACTCTCGACACAGAATCCAACCATGGAGTTGGAGCTGGGGTTTTCCTTTAAGGGATATAGAGTAAATGGGGGTTAGCTTTTGGTCTACCTTCCAAGTTGCAGGAAGGAGGTAAAGCCTTAACATAGCAGAACCTTTAACCTTCTTGTAGTTATAATTATCTTGCCAAAAAAGCTTGTGGCAGTAACCCGGACGAGAAGGGAAACTACTACGGGTACATGAGTGTTTAACATCAATGTCTAGCTGGTTCTTTCTGTTTGTGGAGTTGTTTCTTGTAGTTTGGATTTACTAATTGATGTAAACGTGTTTCTGGATTTTACTTTGTTTGAAAGAACTGCAAATTATCAAAAGGTGCTTTGTTGATGGAGTGAACTGGGTTCAAAGTTTATGTCACCAAAATATGGGTCCTTATTCCTTGTCTACCATGGCGTTTGATTGGTGCTGCAGAAGAGGATGTTACCAAAAACATCAGGATGATCAACTCCTAAATATTTGTCCTTTTTTGTTAAATTTTTTGTGGGATCTGTATGAATTGCTGATTATAACCTTCTTTGAAGTTGAACGCAGTTCTTCCCTGAATCGGATACAACCTCTTGTGCGCTTCTAGTCAGTGCCCCCACCTCCATATAAAAATATATTTTGCTTTCCATGGCCCTTGACGGCAAGTGCTAGAACTTACGGTACCTGTTTTGTTCACAACGTCCCTGTTGTGAGGGCAAATGAGAAGGCCTCCTGGTGGGGTCTCAAAGCTGGCAACTTTCAAGTTTCAAGGCTTTCTCTGTTAACTCTGAAACACCCTTCCCTGACCTCTGGACCCTAGAGCCTATGCGCAAACTATATGGAGGGTTAAAACACAGTTGGGTTTGCATCGTTTGAGGCAGAACATTGTGTGTGAAAAATCATTACAGCAAGGCACGGGAGGTGAAAGTGCCCGCAACCCCACGTGACCTCTTCCGTCCTTTTTTTTTTTTTGTTGGTCTTCCTTCCTGCATTTTTTTATCATATATTTTCTCATGCTTTCGCAGAGGCTGTCTCCCAATTCTTCACTCAATTTAGGCGTTGGCATGTCATTCGTTACTTTTTCTATCAGGAAAGGAAAGTTCCCGCCCATGATGGTGTTCCTGAAACGTCAGATTCCCCATTGATGAGCGGCCCTTTTCTGTTTTTCAATATATTTTATAGTGTGAACGGCACATACACACGCAAATACAATAACCCACATAAATGCGATAGCTTGGTTGATTTAGCTGATAGAAGATGTGACATAGAGTAGTAAATGTGAAAACCAACCTACGTAACAAAAGACCTAGAGTATCGATGAATTTGCAGCCTGTTGTTTATTTTCGTTCAGCCATTACGGAATTTACGGCTGCCAAAAGCAATGCAGAGTTGGGCTCCTGCCTGTCAGGGTCAAATGAGGTGACGTCTCAGCCACCCTACACTTCCAAGTTCTATTTGTTTTCCTTTGCTAATTTGTTTACAGGTATGCTATCAAATCTAAATTGCATATTTGTTTGACTTTACTTGTTATGTTATTTCCTGTAGGATTTGAAATTTTTAAAAAACCCCCCCCCAATTGACAGAACGGGTTTTCTGAAAAATAAGCCCATGCCGTATATTGCAAGGATAAAGTTTGATTCTAATGTAAATTCTGCTCAATAGGTTTTGTCTCTTATACACATCTAGGTATGCTATCAAATCTCAATTGCATAGCTGTTTGACTTTACTAGGTATGTTATTTCCTGTAGGATGTGAAATTTTTAAAAAAAACCCCCCCCCAATTGACAGAAAGTGTTTGCAAAAAAATTATGAAATGTCGTATATTGCAAGGATAATGTTTGATTCTAATGTAACTTCTGCTCACTAGGTTATGCATATGTTAAATCAGCATTGAAACGGTACTGCTTAGTGCTTACTCACTTTATTGTGCAAAGCCCATCAACCACCCTCCCAAAGAGGCAGTTCTACCAAACTTATGAAGCCGGTCTCCCTCCTGTTAACATTCTTTATTCAATAACAACTTGAGGTAGGCTATTTAACAAGTTGGTTGTGGTGGCTAATAAAATTTCCCACATTGGCATGGAAGGTCTGGAGCCTACAACCTGTCCCTTTTCTTCAAAAAGAAATAATGGATGGTTGCCCGATTCCTTTTTCTGCTAAGTTGGTCCAATCCTACCCTTGAATTCTATCGCGTACACGAGGAGACCAATGTTAATTTACACATTATACTATGATAATTAATGGTTGTTGACTGCGCATTTTAATTGATTATTATTATTATTTTTTTAATGTATGATCGTGATCTGTTCTATCTCCGATTACTTGTGCTCGTGTAATAAAACTTGTATTTTTAATCATTTGCTCACTCTCCTCTCGGATGTCTTGTGTGGTGGATCATAAACATTGCAAATTACAAATATAATTCCCTTGTAACATAGGTTGAACACATGCCTCCAACTTTATTTATTGGGAGTAATATATAGTATTCTGTGGTCCAAAGTTAATGGAGCTTATTCCGTCTTCTTTCTTAGGACGAATCTGTTACATGCCGAAGTTGACTTCGTTGCCATGGTTTCAAATTTTTGTACACACATGGCTTACCAAGTTTTTTGTCTTAAAAAACACATTACCCCAATTTGATTGAAAGAAATGAGAACAAACAAATAAAAACCTCATGCACCAGCATGTGCTAATAAGGAATCAAAGGGCTAAACCAAAGCTTTACCTCGGCCAATAGGCTTGGAAACAAGCCATTTGCCATGTGCCGTATCTCTTACGCAATATAATTGTAACATGTGAAGTTGAAAATTTTAAGGTCCGTTCGGTTAAGCTGCTAGATTTTTGTTATTAATTTTTATATATCTGATATTTCAAAATTTTTCATTTGTAGTTTAATTTATGATGTTTACTGTTTTTTTTTTTTGTTTGAATAAGTTTTTTTTAAAAAGAATTAATAGCATTTTATAATTTATTAGTAATAAATGGATGAAACATTTTATATTTTAACCTTGAATAAAAATTTTAAAAAATTACACACTGACACAAAATATATATAAGAGTCAAATATGACTAGTACTAATTATGTCAAGAAACAAAAAAAAAAAAAAAAAGAAAGAGAGAGAGAAAAAAATACAAAATTACCAACGAAAAATAAGATAAAAATAAACAGATAAAAATAAAATTTAAAAAATAAATTAGAGAAAAAATAGAGTATGAAAGATAAGAATGAGTGCTGTAGAGAGAAACTAACAAAATAAATAATACTTAAAAATGAAAAGTTAGGAGTTAACTTTTTGTAATTTTTTAAATGTGAATTTTTTTATTAAAAAATAATTTTAAAAATAACTTATAACATAAATTATATTAATACCAAATACACCCTTAAATAGGTTGGTTAGTATGAAATTCATGAAATCACTTAAATTAATGGTTTTGGCAAGAAAAACCCTAGTTGTGGGTTTAAGTGTTATAATTGATAAAATCGTATCAGAGTATCAGGACATGTCCTGAAATTGCTTGACGTGGTTGAGGGCATTTCAAAAAATTGTGTATGGGATATACACGTTGAAAGTAACGAAGCTTTGATGAATTGGACAAATAATAATAATAATTATTATTATAATAATTATTATTATTATCATAGGCAACAAGCGTCGGCGAAGGAACCCTCTTACCTACCTGATGGGGGAGGCAAGAATGAGATTGCAATATCAATGACAGTGAAACGTTACACAAGATTCGATGCATATTTAAGATACTCACTGTACTACTACTGACCCATATCACAAAGGTGAAACGAGCTTCCCAGTTAGAATTTGCAAGCATTAATTTCTTACCATTAGAGGGTGAGCCCACACGTGTAGAAGCTAAATATCGATAGAGCCTAGATTTGTTCGCGTACTCTTGAGTCTTTTTCTTTTTTGGGTTTCAAGGAGGTCCGGAGAAGAAGGAGAAAACCCAAAAAAACAAAGACATTAAAATTCGAATACAAAATCAAAAAAAAATTCTTAATAAAATGTCATGATAAGTTGTATTAAAAGCTCGGAACTGTACTTTAAGAGTCTTGTGACCTGTCCCGTAGACAGTCGGGCTTAAGAGGACTATCCTTTTTCTTTTTTTTTCTGGGTCTCGCATTTATCTAACTGGCCCTTTCCGGGCCTATTAGATTGTATATCTCTATTGGGTCTGCTTGGTCCATCTCAAAGTTTATTTCCCGGAAAAAAAAAAAAAAAAAAAGAGGGGTAAAAATGTTCATAAGTCCGAGACAAGATAAGCTAGGTCAGATAATAAAACAAGGGGCCCAATTTGGTTCACTCAATAAGTGGCTGGTGGCTACACCCCCGTAAAGATTCAGTTGGGTTAGTGGGCCACCTCAAACCCAAATCTGAGTTCAGACATTGAGAAAGCAACAGACCAGGCCCAAGATTTCTGTAAATAGTTTGCCTTGTCTTGTCTCAGTCTCTGTCTTCCCTATTTGACCAACCCATTCGATAACTCAAAGCTACAATCACCATGTCACAGTGAGAACTGACAAAATTATTTCATTCAATAACTTGTTGCACAAGACCAGCTGTATGATACAGCTCATTTACAAGTCTTTGTGCCAAGAGAAGAGACAGAGCTTCCAATCATAC
Organism: Kandelia obovata; assembly: GCA_021464305.1. Taxonomy (NCBI): domain Eukaryota; kingdom Viridiplantae; phylum Streptophyta; class Magnoliopsida; order Malpighiales; family Rhizophoraceae; genus Kandelia; species Kandelia obovata. The sequence continues at coordinate 4,057,083 of CM038476.1, forward strand.
TTCTTCCTTCTCCTCTCGTTCTATATATGTATGTATGTATGTATACATAGAGTATATGACCCTCACCTTAGTAGACAAAATAAATAAGAACTTGTCGTGGGAGTGAAGACAATTGATGCTTCATTATTATTATTCCGAAAATAAATGCAGTTTCTTGCAATGCACCAGCAAGCAGACAAGCCAAAGATAAGGAGGCAAGCTTAGTGGAAAAGAAACATAATACTGAGAGAAAGAGGTAGCTGTCAAATAAAATCCCAGATAACAAAACAACTCCCAGCTCAAGATACAAAAGCTGTCCTCAAAAATCTCCCGAAGAATATCGAAAGAGCGTGTATACACAATAAAGAAGTTTCAAATATAGGGAATAAAACCGTACATGCGATGCGGGGTCTAAAATGACAGGCAATAATAATATTATTATCTGCTAAAGTAACAGCAGCAGAATTTAAAAGAAGGAATGAAATTCTGAGTTCTACAGTAGCAACCAGAGGGAAAGCCATCCCACAAAGGCCAAGCTTCCAATCATCTTCTGCATGGACAAGGTCCCTACTCCACTCTGCAATAAAGACAATTTCCCCCCCCCCCACACACACAAAAAGTTAATATAAACACTACTTCAAATACTTAAAAGTTATGAAGAACATGAAAACAGTAAATTTATTGGCAAAGATGAGATTCTGCAGTGTCAAATGGTGGGAACTGATATTTGCCATTTTCATCTCTATGGGAACGAACCTCTAGCATATCGGAAAATTGACACCGACCCAACCAGTACAATTGTAATGTATATATCTGTTTGAAATCCAAATTTCAAGAAAATTGAAGAAACCCTTCACGGGTTTATCTTGATCTCCAAACATTATTATAGAAGCCACCAAGCGCCACAGATCTTGATCCGCTTTGGTTGCAGATGGAAATGCAGGCTGGGCTTGGTTTTACTGTTTCTGGGCCTATCCAAAATTCCCAGAACAGAAAGGGCACACCCATTACACAACACATCCCAACAAGTCCCAAATTTTCGTTTTGTTTTTGCAGCCCCAGATATTCCAAAATCAATGGACGGGGACACGCCTAGCCTTAACTAATAGCCAGCTGCTATTCCAATCCTTCCTAACAATCTCTCACAGCATAGGGCCCCGTCCGGAGGTCAGAGCAGGTCCTACTCGGACATGTCAATTCCCTTCGGATTCTGCGCCTCGTGCTTCCCCCATCCACAAAAATATTTCCTGTACAATTTCATGCATCACCGCTAGCTGTCACCGCATCACTGGCTTTCTAGCTAATGTCAGTGTTTTTTCCACTTTACTTTCCAGTTCATCTGGCGGGAGGTCTCCAAGCTACTTACCCAGACATCACGTGACACCAAATAAAACATATCAAGACAAAAAAATAGTTACTTGGAGTTTTGAATAGCCACATCCCGAAAAATGGCAGGAAATTGATTTTCTCGTAAAAACAGAACGAAAAGGGGACACCACCCACAGTAGAACTCAGGTCAAACTTTGACTTTTTAATTCCGAACGAATAAAGACCGATCTACACACACTCTTTCCGATTGGTCCAGACCCTAGACCGAGGCGACACGAAACACTATCACCAGGGAATCCACAACATGTTTTGTCGATTGATGCAAGTGACAAGAACGCGAAAATGGGCCCGGATCTGATGTAATGTAGTGCATATAAAATAGATTTTTGTATGCAGCCAGTGAAGGTATAAAGGAAACAGACACCAGGACGACGTACCATGTCAGTTCCTCCTCCGACTGCTGGCCCCGGAGAGCTTGCCCCCAAGCTGGGACCAGGAGCCCCAGTTGGCGGCGCCGGTGGACTCGATGCCAAAGGCGATGGAGCTGGAGCCTTCGTCATGCTTGGAAAAGGAGCCGGAACCGAAGCAGGTGGAGAGGCCAGTGGAGCCGGTGGGGGAACGGCTGGAGGAGGAGTCGCTGGTGGAGGAGTAGCTGGTGGTGGAGTAGCGGGAGGAGGAGTTGCTGGTGGGGGAGTGGCGGGAGGAGGTGATGCAGGAGGTGGAGTTGCAGGAGGGGGGGGCGATGCAGGTGGTGGAGAGCTTACCGGAGGAGGAGTGGATGGCGGGGGTGCCGAAACTGGAGGAGGCGTAGCCGAAGGTGGAGACGAGGTGACAGGAGGAGGAGCAGAAGCTGGAGGAGGAGTGGTGGAAGGAGTAGGAGGTGCGGGAGTAGTTGCCGGGGGAGAAGCGGTGGGCGTCGTAGGAGTCGGCGGGGCCGGGGTCGCCATCGGAGAAGTTGCCGGAGATTGGCCTCCGACTCCGGCGAGGACAATGCAGAGCAAACAAGCAATGATCACTGCTTTCTGATTCACCATTATGTTGTTCTCTCTCTACTCACCGTCTCTGTGTGTATAGAGAGAGAGAGAGAGAGAGAGAGAAGTGGTGACGACCGGTGGGAAGTAGAGTAAGAGCATAAATAGAGAGTGCGTGGAATTTTTGAAGGAATTAATTGAGTGATTGGGTGGGCCCATTCCGCTACCAAACAGATCTGCGGCATCTGATTGTCGTCGAGGTTTGATGTGGGTCCACTGTCCATGTGATTGTGATATAGGATCATGATGCCCCAGATGGCAGCCAGCGAGGGCATTTATACAAAGTTAATACGTTTTGTAAAATCCATTTAATGGTGCTACTAATGATAACTTTTTGGGTTTTTTTTGCTCTCTTCCCTCTTTTCCAAACAAAGTTCTGGTTAGGAGTTAAAAAACAGAAAAACACAATGAGTGATTAGGTGGGCCGTATGGATGATTATCCATGATTATCTTAATTGAGTTACATAGAAGCCATGGTGTTGGTGCATGCTACGCCTATCAATTTAGTATCTGTCTCTTATACACATCTAGCTGTGTATAAGAGACAGGTTGAAAGGTTCCAAATACTGTCAACCTTTCCCAACAGCAAGTCAAGTCCTGATAAAAAAATTCAATATTTTCAGAAACTCAATCCCACTTAGGTAAAAATGAATCTAACCTTAATACTCAATGTAATTGGCATAAAAATGTTAATAACTGTCTCTTATACACATCTGGTTTTTTTTGCTCTCTTCCCGCTTTTCCAAACAAAGTTCTGGGTAGGAGTTAAAAAACAGAAAAGCACAATGAGTGATTAGGTGGGCCGTATGGATGGTTATCTTAATTGAGTTAAATAGAAGCCATGGTGTTGGTGCATGCTAGGCCTATCAATTTAGTATTGAACATCTTTGCAATTATTAAAATTTGAGGATTTACATTGTATAGCACGGAAATATATGGTTGAAAGGTTCCAAATACTGTCAACCTTTCCCAACAGCAAGTCAAGTCCTGATAAAAAAATTCAATATTTTCAGAAACTCAATCCCACTTAGGTAAAAATGAATCTAACCTTAATACTCAATGTAATTGGCATAAAAATGTTAATAACATGTAAGTTCAAATACTCAAAATCTGAATTCTATTGACTCATTATTTGAATAATCTTAAATTCAGGTAATCTAAATATGAAAATTTGAACTTCAAAATTCTGAAGTCTGATATAGATGAAACATGAAACCGTATCACTGCATCTTCACCGGGGTCCTGCGTTTGAAGGTTGTTGAAACGTTGACTCAATGCTTCAAATGTTGATTAAAATTTTCCATTCTTACCTCATAAATCAAAGGGTAAATAAGATTAGAGAGTTGTAAATTGAACATAATTGTAATTAGTGAAGTGGTGCACCCCGCATTCATGTGTCCTGAACCTGATGGGCGTTGGCAATGCTTTGTGCATACATACTGGCAAATGTAAGCTGGACGCCTAAGCTTTGGTGGGGACTTCGGCTGAACGATCAGCCAAAATTTTTTGTCGGTATGTTGGAGCATCGTTCAACTTTTGGCGGGCCCCAATGTGTGCTATAACTCCGTGATAGGTGGCTTGAAGGCTCGGTTGGCTTGGCATGGATGTGTGGTGAGGAAAAAAAAAAACAAAACAGAGAGACTAACGCCATAAATTTATAGCCATAAATTAAATTCTTTAATTTTATTGGAGATGGTTTCTTTTTAATTGAACTATATAAATGGACTGAATTATTTAATACAATGTCCAAAAATTGATTGGTGAAAAAAAAAAAAAAAAAAGAAGATGTGGCCATGCTTTTTCTTGGCGAGCCATGCCCCTCTAATCATGGGAGATCATTGGACCAGGGGGTTCACCTATCTTTTTCAAAATTGGTTACGATTAGCAAAAGGACTTATGGAAGGACAAACCGTTGCTTCCAAAGTACTCCATTCTTGGATAGTTGGCACTTGGCTATCTGGCTCCTGTGAGACTAGCACTCCATCTCGTTAACAACTTTCAGTCCCCATATCAAAAATCGAAAAAAGACATTGCTAACAGCTATCCCAAGCTAATTTTTCAAGTTGACATGAGATTGGTATTTAAAGTTAACACACAAGGATCTTACTTTACATGAGAAATTTATCAACATTAAAATATTTCGTCAAGGCACCGACAACCCACTATCTAAGAGACTAGCTAAAAACAGCCCACTACCTATATTCGTATTCTTTAAAAGAGAAACTCTAAATTCATGAAAATATATATATATATATATATATATATATATATATATATATATAAATCCACTACTTATTATGTATTTAATTGTTAATGATCAATGAACTAAAAAGAAGTAAAAGATTCTCTCAAAAAGACAACTTAGTGATTATAAAATTTAAATATTTATTTTTAAAATATTGAATTGTGATTATAAAAAATAATTTATATTATATATCTTATTGGTTGAACGACCAAAATGAGTAGGAGGAGCCAACTCAGTACGATGCGTGTGGGTGGGTCCCGCCGGTAGCCGGCGTAGAGTAAAAGATATCAATAAGGGGGGGGGGGAGAGGTTGGTTTAGCGATCATGTCTTGAAATATCAACGATTATAACTTGCTAGCCACCCCATTGTTGGCCCAATTATAGTCCTTGAACTCCCTCGCCCCTGTTCAACATTAAGCTAAAAGCTGACTTCATGGGGTTCTTAATTGCAAGAAAGGGAAAAGGTTTTCAACAGGAAATGTATTTAGAGTTGCATCATAACTCCACACTTTAAAAAATCATTTTGGCCGGTACGAAAATTTAGATTATCTTTTTCTAGTTTACGTGCTCTGGAGCAATGTGAGGAGGCCTGTTGCAATCGAGCTGCCCCGACGCTTGAGGATTATAAGACCCTCACCTAACGATTGGAGATCTTTGTACATAAAAGTTGACTAACGTCTCCATAAATACCTCACCCACAGCAATATCATCCACAGACTGACGAATGCCCTCTCACCTTTCCACAGAGAAAAAACGCACCCTTTCTAGAAACCCACACAAGCTATTGGGCTTAAGAACAACATTTACAAGACTCAACTTTCCTTGGTTCTCAAAGCCCAAGTTTGCGTCCTCAACAACCGCCCAAATAGTGAACCCAAAATATCCCCTCCACCTGCGCCGATCCCGAGCCCCAAAACAGGGTATTTCCGTCATTTGAAGAGAAAAAAAATATTCATGAACCCGTACGTCGGGATTCTAGGCGGGCTCAAAAGGGTTCCTCTTTCTTTACCTTAGCAACGTTAAATTTTATAGAATAATTTTTTTTTTAAAAAAAAAGTATTATTTTAATTATGTATTAATAAAATTATTTATTTAAATAAACATAATATTTTATAAAATTTTAATGATATTTATTATTATTTCTTTTATTGCTATGTCCGCTTGCTGGCCTTCCTACTCTAACGAAAACTGAAAAAAAAAAAAAAACAAACAAACAGACAAACAGAGACGATAGCACAACGCACCTCAGATGGCGAGGGCTGTCTTCACCTCTCTGCGGCCCGAAACGGTGCCGTTTCCTTGTTCAAGACCGCATCTTCCTCCGACGTCCCTTGCTAACAAACTGCCTTGCGTTACTATTATGAACCTGCGAATGGTGCGCAGTAAGGTGACGTGTGCAACGGCGTCGTCGAACCCGGCGACTGGGAAGCGCAGGCTGCGTGGTATCATGAGGCCTCGCCCGGTGTCTCACGAAATGGCGGACTTTGTCGGTGCCTCCGAGATTCCTCGTACCCAGGCGCTTAAGCTCATCTGGGCTTACATCAAGGAGCATAATCTTCAGGTTCCGTTCCTTTCCTTACCTTTTTTTTTTTTTGAGCTTATAATAAATATGCCCATTTTTTCTTCAATAGTTTATTAAAAAAGTTGTTTTTGAGTGACAAGGCATGGTTTCTGGGGTTTCTTTATTAACTTTTGTCTGTTTTAAGGTAATGGGGTTTTGTTTTTTTCCCAATTTTTTGTGACGGCATTTGAATGAAATTTGCTTTTGCGAGTGCATGTCATTTTGTTCAACGGGATTTTGTCTCATATTTTGAGTCAGGATTTTTAGGTTATTTAGATAGGCATTTGCGCTTATGCCCTGTTTTTGCTTAGAGTGTTTTTTTTTTTTTTAAGATATGTTTTATCGTTACTGTAGCAGACAAAATAACTTGTGATTAGGGACGGATATTACAATGTTTTCTTCCAGGCAGCGCTTTGTCTTCATTATTTTTTGCGTTTTTGGTGTACTTTGTCCGAACAATTAGCTTGAACCCTAGTATTATTTTAGATTATAGTAAGTAGAGTATGATACATGATACTGTGCTTTTAAGCTTAAGCATCATTAGCTTGAACCGAAGTTTGATTCTCTCTTGCTCTCTCTCCCCCAACCTCTGGGAAGGGATTTGCGTGATTGTTTGCTGACAAAATCTGGTACTTCTTTTTCCCATGCTGTAACTCTTCTGTGAATATAAATGTTGTATGGTGATTACATTCTACGTTGGCAACTTGCAATTCACATGCCATCATCTTTCAGGATCCCGATAACAAGAAGATCATAGTTTGTGATGAGAAATTGAAGAAGATATTTGGCGGCAGAGATCGGGTTGGGTTTCTTGAGATTGCTGGGTTGATTAGTCCTCACTTTAAGAAATGAAGTTCAAGAGAATGGAGTGGTCTTTTTTGTGCTCTAGGTTGTCTTTCTCGGGGAGGATTAGTAAGTTTGATGATGCTCTTTTGGCATTTGGTGGTGTTTTTATCCTTACTAATACTTGCATGTTGATTTAGCTTTCCTAGTATCTTTGTTTTTGGATTCCCCGGAGTAGGCTTTTAAAGATGAATTCATCATCAGCAAGCCCTTTATGCTTATTTGTATGAAGTTCATAAAATTTTGGTTGAATCATGTAATGCAGTTCTGTTTTGGGCAAATTCTGGTTATTTTGCCTGGTTGCATAAACAGTGCTGTGTCTTTCACCTGAGGTCAGTTTTTCCAAAATTAAGAAAAATGTGTTGAAAAGCTTGGCTTGCAGTTGCAGGGCTGGGTAATGCAGGTTGATCGGGGATAATTTCAGGCCATATTTGGCTTTATTGTAAAAGCAGATTTTCTACATATAGTTTTAAATCCCGTTGCCTACGGTTTTGGCCTTGCCGTAGAATATCCATGTGAGGAGCTCTTTAGTTGGTGGCGATGTGCGTAAAATACCAGGAAACCAAGATTAGTAGAGATGTGATCGACAAAACATTCTGCTTAAGACATGGGACAGGTTTGGTAAATTGGGAAGATCAAGGTATTCTGCTATAAATCAAAAGTGCATAATTTCTAGTAAAATAGTTTTTCCTGAAAATATTGGGTGTTGAAAGACACAAATGTTCGAAAAAGTGAGATAAAGATTTGTACATTCACCCAATATTGAGTTGCACAAAAGAAAGAGATTGATCATTTGTAATGTCAATTATGTGTGTACAATTCCTTCAGGAATTGTTTGGTGGGAGGACGGAGCTCGCTTGAACTCAATTCAGTTGCAGAAATGCGAAGCTTTAAAAAACCAAGAATTCGGCTTGTAATGACTCGTGAGTAGCTATATAACAAGAAGTCATTAACAGACTTAGCGAGCTCGTTTTCTAATTATATCGAGGTAACCTCAACCTGGATCCGTTCATTAATTGAATGTTATTGATGCTGAACTTTATTTTAAGTTTATTTATTAAAATTGACTTGTGTCAGTCTCTTTTTGTTTTTTAACTCCTTGCATTGGAATTTGACAGAGAAGCCCAGATTTGGGAGGCCTGGGGGTTCGGTTGTCTTTACAAAGATCCAATTGGGCCCGTAACAGCAATTCTTTCCGACTGGACCTCGTCTTGCTCCTACACAAACTCAACTTCACTTCTCTTCAAGGACTTCAACGCTACATCTCATCGTACTTAAGTCCCAGAACTCTCTTTTCCTCTCTCTGTGTGCTCGTGCTTGTTTATGAAAGATAATGGGTGAAAAACTAACCCTCCCTCCCGCTACTCCTCTCGAACCCACTACCTTCATCATCCGTTAAAGATAAGATAAGGGTCATATATATGTATTCTTACCCTTTTGTTTTTACAGAAAGAATGTTCCTGCAACCCCTCATTGGTGTTAAGTTTAATAATTTTTTAGTACTAATTAAAATCGCATTTGATTTTCTTGTGAAATTCAGCTAGGCTGCATCGATAATTATTGTCTTACTGTTTACTACCGGAATTGCAGCATATACAATTTGCATATGAGCTTTTTAAGTGTTGGTTTCCTTCTCACAAGCATGTTGCTTATGAAAAGTATTGCTTATGTTATTTTTGGCAAAAGTTGCTGACTGTTCAATGCTTTTGTGCAGATTGACTTTGGATTTCTGAAAACATATGTTAGGCAAATATCTAATGCATGAAAACTATGGTTGCCTACCTACATGCTCGTGTGTGTCAAGATGCAAATGTAGGCAATTCCTCAATTGTGGAGGAAAATTTTATACATATATACATATATATATATGCAAAATATGTCGGCCTGTTCACATCATGCTGGATGATTGTATAAAATAGGACTTGCTCGAATGTTTGAGAGCAATTACAGCAGCTTCTGGTGACCCGAGTTCATACAAATCATGCCAGAGATTGACAAGAAATTGACCATTTTCAAATCATCACTTGAAATATTAAATAATAATAATAATAATAATAATAATAATAATAATTACTTTAAACTTTATAATTTTTTTAAATTTTCATATTAATCATACACGTTTAAAATATTTTTTAATAAACATTTTTCTAGATAATATTGATCACTTTTTATTAAAAAAATCATTTGTCAAAAAAATTTTAAATGTTTGAAATTAACATAAAAATTCAAAAATATTTAAAATACAATTGTAAAAACTTATAAGAGTATAAGACTGATTCTTTTGCAAATCTCTCTTCACTTGGAAAAAGTCTACAACAATTGTTTTTCCATCAGCTTGTCTACCACTCTACCAACCCACTCGACTTATGTGCACAACAACCGTGCTCTTTTCTTTCTTGAATCCCTTGCGTCCGACAATCTCATGCTACTAATGTAACCATGATATCATGAAAGTCCGTGTTAGCCCTGCAAAGGGATTTTGCTTTTCTTTTTTTTCCTTTTTTTTTTTTTTAATCCTTTCAAGAGACTGTATGAAGCAGATCCTCCTTTGCTTTATCTGTGTTAAGAGAGAAAATATCAACAGGTGCAGAGATGCAGCCAATGGCTCTGTGCTTCGATCTACCATTGGAGGAACTCTTTTCGTGATCAAGATAAATTACTATCACGGTGATGTCGTCATGAAAATGCCGCCTTACACCCCTTTCAATTTTCTTTATGTCATTGTATCTCATCTCTCGTTTCTTTGCAGCTTCCTGAAGAGCAGCTCTCACCAATCTCTTAGCAATCCCCTGCAAAAGTATCACACAGAGTCAATGGCATTGTGAGGCAAACAGGTTGACCTTGCCTAGGATCATCCAACTCTAATGCAGGTTAAGAAGCTGAAACAAAGGCATATTATGTGAGCAACCTATAATTCTTGAAAAATCAGTCTAGGGTAAACCCTACTTCAGAGCACAAGACATGCTCCTGTAGAATTAAATATGCTGAACATACTGAGGGTGATGAGTTTGTTTCATTGCAACTCCACAACTTCAGTCAATCTTGTGGGTTAAGAATGGACACTGAATAATTCTACTTCTTGAAAGTCCAACCAAAGTATCGTAGAGTCAAACTTTAAACAACCTAATGTCATAGTTTAAGGTCCATAATTAAATCTTACTGCTAATAGCAAAAAAAAAATAAAAATACAAAGAATTAAGAAATCTGGACTTACAGCTCTTGGGTTTTTAAAAACAATCTCAACTGCTGCTTCATCACTCAACTGTTCCCACAAACCATCGGAAGCAAAGATCAGGAACAAGTCTTGTGGCCTGAGTTCTCTAATAAGGATGGAGGGTTCTGCTGTCATTACAGGCCGCTTCAAAGGAACAGGGTTTCCAAATTGTTGAAATATTGGGTCTCTATTAAATTCAGGCTTCTTAAGATACATGTCACCAATAGACCTAGATACCTGAAAAAGAAAAAGAAGAAAGTTCAGACAAATATTTTCCACCACCTGCCTTAGGATTGTGGGTCAGTTCCCAAAAAAATAAAACAAATGCTTTAATTCATAACCAAATTATGATAGAAAGTTCCAAGTGCCCAAACAAAGTTAAACAGGAAAAAATATCCAAGAATGAAGATGAAAAGACATCTTGTAGTTACATTTAATAAGCATCATTTTTATCCTCCATTGGTTCTTCATTTGCATCTCATGGATGTGAGACCCGCTGTTTCACTTGGCTGCCTGAGACACTAAACCAGGAGGTAAGGCATAAAGTTCCTGGATAAGTATGAAGGGCACATACAACTCTACTTGTAGCATTTCCAATCATCAAGTGGATTCCTATTCAAAAACTGAAAAAGACAAAAGATGATAACCTAAAGAGAATGATAGTTGGATGCTTTTGAGAGAGTAAGTAGAGATTTATCCACATAAATGCATCCCAATGCATGGGTCTCTCACACTATAGGATAGGGATTTATCAATGTAACCTCAAACAAATTAGGCAAGAGTTACGGATACAACCAACAGGAAGAAGCACAACCACATTGCTTCCTAAAACACTTGAAGCCACATAATATTATCCCCAGTCCACAAATTTCAATTAGCCAATTTCTCATAGTTAACAAGCAAATATATAAGTTTCAAATCATATCAAGAATGAGAGGACTGTCCTACCTGTATAATGCCCTTAATCCTCCAAACTCCACGTGTATAAACTACAATATGTGAGTCATCAGGATGAAGTGCCTCAACTTCCTTCCTTACTTCCTCAACAGAAACATTGTGATCAATGGATAACCGTTCTGCTATTACTGAAGTTTTCTTATCATCAGAGACTCTCTGGCCAAGGACTGCCCTTGAGTCCCCAAGATTTGCAACATACAGGACATCATCCGATATCGCACCAACCAAACAACATGATCCAACAGAAGCAATTTGTGGCTTAACTGACAATGATCGCTTTACTAAATGGCAAAATTCCTCCTCGGTTGCATTAAATGCCTCCTTAATTACATCTGCTGATAACCCCCCTTGTTCTGTAGCAAATTCTGCACTCAAAACAAAAGTTGTTAAAGACAACTAAGGAAACAAACTCACCTAGGCATAATTCTGATGCTCTAAAGCAAGTTAACTCTAAATATGCGGTAGCCAAAACTTCAAAAAAAAAAAAAAAAGAGGGGTGAAGTTTTGATTTATTCACACCCAAGAAACATACCCGGAGTTCATCATCACAATATTTTCCCAACAAGCAAACAACGCACATAATTCAGTTGACCAAAGTATCCTTTCAGGAAAAAAAGGAAGAAAGAAAGAAAACCCAACTCAATTAAGCCGATTCCTAGAAATATAACGAATAAAGTTCAAACCTTTTCAATCTTTCCTATTATATATAACCTTAATTAAGACAGGAAGACCGTAAAAACAGGAGCTAAACCTAATGAAAACAGAAAACCTCTTATTAGCAAATCCTACGAATACATAAAAATATAAAACCAGGCTATGAGAGTGTGTGTGAGAGAGAGAGAGAGAGTACTGTGCATAAAAGGGAACAAATGCTTGTTAACGAATCTAGAAGCCTCAGGCCCACCATGGCCATCATAGACGCCAACGTAAGTGGCGGACGGAGACGTGAAAACTTGGCTCTGATCCTCCAAATTAGTGTTCGCCTGCACCACCGCGATCGAGTAGTCCCCAGAAGCATGCGGTCTCAAATCGGCATGCCACATCAACCCATCGCCAGCACCGCCTCCTCCGCCAGGTCTCATCCCAAAGCACCGCTCCAGCGGCCTGTAACACCCACGCAACATCCTTTCTTTTTTCCTCCAATGTTTCTCTAATGTTCTCTCTCACTCTTCTCTATGAAAATTGGATGTATATATTTGTTGAAACCTAAAGGGTGAGAGAGAGAGAGAGAGAGAGAGAGATGCCGCGTGAAGCAGAAGAAAGAAAGAAAAGGCAGGAGAGTGGTTCTTTTGTTTTTTATTTTCTTTCAACTCCGCACTCCTGGCTAAGTAACCTTCCTTTTTTGTCGCTATGTATTCGTTTTTCCTTTTCCATTTATTATTTTAATGTAATATGTTAATAATATTGGCACGCGTATGTTTTTCCTATTCATTTTAGGAAGTTTTATTTCCTTTGCTGGTTGTTGTTATTATATATATATATATATTTATTTATTTATTTATATCTTATTTTATTTTTTGAGCTTCTTCCTCTCGTCCGTTTGCTCTTTTTGACCTTTTTTTTTTTCCTTTATTATTATGTACATGTTTGGTCATCGTATAACGGTTCCTTTTTTGACTTTTTTTTTTGCCTAAAAGTTTTGGATTTCTCACCAAGTGGCACCAAAAAAAAAAATTGGCCTTAAAGAAAGAGAGAGAGAGAGGTTATGTTATATATGACACGAGTGGAAGTGTACCAGAAGAAATTTGTTGGTAAATGGGTTCATAAATGTCCAATCTGTTTATATCGTAGGTTTGGAGTTGGAATTAGAATGGGTGGTTTAGCAGTCATGTGTGGTATTGTCCATGGATTTGAACCCAGCTCGCCGCTCACTGTTTTCTAGCCCATGGTTTGTTTCTATGGTGGAAGTTAGATGCTTTTTCTTTACCCAATAAAGCACGACCGTACTGCTTACCATAGGAATAATTCAATTATACCATAGAAGCAGTAAACCCATTAAGCTTCCAGAAGACTATATCGGGAACAGTCTTGTATGCCCTCGTCCCGTAACTTTTCCATGCTTCCCTGTAATCTGCCGTCCAACTTTCCTTTATGGAATCGGTGAAATTCCCTATGGTTGCTGAATTTCTCAGTAATTGCAACCTGTAAAATTCTATCATAAACTTTCAGAAATTCCAGGTTCTCCTCAGCACAATGCACAACCTGTGTCTTCAGAATTGTCACATATCGCAACAGAAGTCCTCAATTTCTCATTCTGCAGCTTCACATCTCTTGTTCATCAAAATCAATATCCTGTGCGGAGGCAATAGCCGGTCATCAAAATTGATTGTCCATTTTCCATAGTTATCCTCTATCTTCATGTCTTGCTTGCGTTTCTTTTCCTCGTCAGGTTCCAAAAACAACTTCCTGCAGGCCTGAATTGCGACCATAGTTGAGTCCCGCCTTTCGACACCAGTGCAATGGATTTGCTTAGACTCTTCCAGGGTTTTGCGTAATGGAACAAGAACTTGTTTCTGCAACTCTAATATGCATAGTAAGGCTCTTCTATGTCTTTGTATTTATTTCGTGGAAACACGTTTCCTGCAATGCTCTGGCATATCATTTTTTATTATTTATTGAAAAAATTAAACAAACTATTTAGATTTGATTAATATCTTATATTAAATGTGAGTTAAAAATAAAAAATGTAAGTATATTCAATGAAAATTAAAAAAATTTTAAAATAAAAAAAATTAATGACAACTTAACAACATAATTAATGTAAATTAATAATATGATATAATATAGTAAAAAATTATAAAATTGAAAAAAAACACACACACACACACACACACGAGATGTTGGATAGATTACATTCCTCATTCATGTTTCTCTCTGCATTATTTTTCTCTTGTATTTGTATTTACTCGGTATCCAAGCAGAAAGGTCACACACGTGCGGCCACGATCACTGCCGTCGAAATCACGCTGACTGCAATGCGCGCGATGGTGACTGTGATTATAACGATGCCGACGATTCCGAGAATGATTGGTGAAAACTGCGTTCGGAAGTCGAAGGTACGAGAAACAAATCGGCGGCCGAATGGTTTTTTGAAGAATTTGTTAGGCACATGTAGACTATAAAGGCAAATACTAAGGAAAAACCACTGTCAACATGACTTGCGTAGTACATTATCCAAAGTGTGCAGTTTCTCTTCGTGGGGGCCGAGAAGAGAAAAGAAGAGAGTTATGAATGAGTTTGACATATAGATGTTGTTTATTAAAAATTGATAACTTTTATTTTGTAAGTTCCATGCACTAATTTACTATGACTCTCTATTTTTCTGCTTATTAATATTTTTTCTAATTAAAAAAGAAAAACATCTTAATTTCACATTATTAAGTTGAGAAATAAACAAATATACGTAACTTTACTCTTATTTCTACGGGCCAAAAAAAAAAAAAAAGTGCATCGTTCAGCAAAAGGGTACAATCACAATAATTTAGTACTCTAATTAATTAATTAGCTTGTAGCATACAGCTAACTTGAGTCAATCATAAAGGTTGTTGTTTGAAAAGTAAGGATGTCGGGGAGGAGTATCAGAGTGGGTAATCAGGTATCTCAACTTCACCATCATCGTTCCTCAGCCAGTAAGTCTGGTTGAGAGAATCTGCGTTCTTTGGCACATCATCCATCATCCTCTCATTTCCTTTAGGGACGTATATGCCGTTGCTAGGGTGAGGCACCCAGCACGGTGATTCGCCGCCGCCCGGAGGGTCGCCTCCTTTGACCGAGTTTCTTGCTTTCTCTGCCGGTTGGTATGATCCGGCTGCCTGGCTAGTCCGGTAAAGCTGGACTTGCTTAGCTTCCCTCCTGCGTGCAACGGTGATAATGGCATCAAAAATTAATATTTAACCCCACACACACACACAAAAAAAAAAAAAGAAAAAAGATTGCCGATTTGACCACACAGCTCTTAGCAATCTAGTAAAGAACTGAATCAAACAAGTGCAAGTCATTAGCTCTCGCACCTTTCAGAGCAATAAGTACACCTTCAAACGAGAATGAAGATAGATTGTATTAAGAAACAATAATTAATTGTTAAGCAGCTTGTTAGAGTATAATTTATGAATTAATCTTGGCAATTTTATTTAACAATCAACCGGTGAAGGTTTCAAGATGAAACTGTGAAAGTTGTCATAAAGTCGAGGTACCTATAACAGCCGAAAACATGGGTGAAGGGTGTGGGATGGAGGCAGTGTCCAACAGCTCTGTAATTCTGAAGTCCCACCCAAATAAGCCACATATTTGAAGGAATTATAAGCATCCCAATTAAGAATATCTATGATCAAATAATAATGTGTTGGGCATTTTAAACACAAGGCACGGTTAGACTTCTAGTCAACGAACAGTGCATGGGAGAGGGGACAAAACTAGAGATAATTCTCATTCCTACTTTACAGTTTAAGCTTTCGACGGGTTTCATTAATGTTTTCTTCGACCTTTTCCCGAGTTTAAGAGGGTGGGAAAGAGACGGTAGAATCCATAGTTATCATAAAGTAACGAAGCAAAATACCTGAGCATTGACACATATGTTTTAATTACAGTCCCAGCTCTTGCCATGTATGATCCTAGTGGTAGCAAAGAAAGCACTATATATTTATATAAATATATATAAGCCGCGTGCCTGTTGTGTTGTTGTAGGATCGGGAACTAAATATTTGCAAATTGTAAGTAGCCTCAGGTCCTTCTGACTATGGAGCCTACAGAGTTGCGTATCTATTTATACACGTGATGTAAGGTTGGGCCCTGAAACATTATTCCAAGCATCGACATCTACGTGGGAATAAGTTCTGATTTACAATTTGTGAAGCATCGGACGGCCTACACAAAATGCACAAGCATAAGGGCAGATAAAGGGCGACCTAGCCCTGACACCCCAACTTGCTATTTTATATCTACAAACTAAAATTTAATAAATTATCCTTTAATTTAGAGTTAAAAAAAAAAAAAGAGCTTATTTCCTTCAAGATTTTGAGTTCAAAATTTAAATAAATAACGTAATATATAAACTGAACATTTTTTCCCTTTTGGGAATAGCGGATCCGATATTTATATTATTCATCAATAATTAAGTGAGTATACAAGCACATTTTGTGGGAATCAAAATGCATAATTGGTCAAGAGAAAGAATAGGAAGAACGTGCTAACAGGTTCTCTAATTTTTATTCGTGGAATAAAATGAATAATATTCTAGCTATAAATTTTAATAGGTCCACATAAATATTTGGTGACAACTGTTATATAGCAAATTGTTAGTATACTGCCATTTACCTATCACGTGTTGAAGAAACAAGTACAATATTCTCATGCCTCAATCACTTACAAAACTTTTCAAAGCACCTTGGTATAATTAATTTGAATTGCTAGATAAAACAAACAAATAAATAAATAAATTATTTTCTATTAATAATTCTATTAAACTATAAACTCTGAAAGAAGAAAAAAAAAAAGGAAAATTTTTTAATTTCTTTTTAAGATTGGATACATTTTCTTTCCACTTAGGTTACAAGCCTATATAATTGGCGGTTATTATTGGCGACGAGGATATGGATGTTGGGGATTAGACTATGTGCATTACTTTTGCAAAGAAAGTCTATTTGTAGTGACGTGACTAGTCGTCTTGGCCGACACCATGTATGGGAGAAATTAATTTCTTGAATAGATGGAAATTAATTGAGGAATCTAACCAAATTAATTTCATATATGTCTTAGTTTTTTTTATTTATTTATTTATAATAATCTCGATTAAAATGTGCATTAGCATTCCGTTTCTTTCTTTCTGTGTCGTACTTTTCAGTTTTCCGTCGATTCAAAGGTTCCACGTGGCAGTACATCGCTGAGTCGACCACAAGATGACTAGACGTTGAACAGACCATATATAATCACTCCCAAAAGCGCCGCTCATTGCTAGAATGCGACCGTTGCCCGTTTTGTGACCCCAAAACCCTCGCCTGTAACGGCTATTTTATTTTCTTCTTCTTCTTCTTTTTTTTTAATTTCAAAAACCTCCGAACTGCCCCCAATCCCCACAATCATTTCACTGGCCGACTATCAGAAAGAGAAAAAGGAACAGCTTTGGAATCACATCAACGAAAGTCCAAAAAATATAATCGCAAATCAAATCACTCACTATCTCTCTCTCTCTCTCTCTCTCTCTCTATTCGTTCGGTCTGCAATTCTTGAAAGATCTTCGATGGTGCGCAGTTTGGGAATGGATATTGGGTGCTTGGACATGGGTTGTGTTACTGTCTCAGATAAACAAGCCACTCAGAATAGTCCCAATCCCGATAACAAAGATTTCGTTGCCGCAGAGAAGGCTTCTTCTGCAACCAAGACTGGAAAGGTAAATTTCTCTTCTCTCTCTCTCTCTCTCTCTCTCTCTCTCTCTCTTTTTTTGTTGTGTTCTTTCTTTTGTTTCCATTTTTTTGATCTTTGATTTTCAAGATTCTGTAACTTGATTGCCTTTAGACTTCTTTTTGTTCTTTTCTTGATTCAAACCAATAGTGTTGGTAGGGGGGGCGGAGGGGTTTAATGGGAGCGAAACCTTATGTCCTGCAAGTGACCTTATATGCTTCTCTTATTGATTTTGGGGTTTTATTTTCTTGATTTCCTGCTATTGGTGCCGTTATGTTCTTCATTGAAAATTGGCTTCAAAGTTTTGTGGGGTCTTGTTCATTTGTTTGGGATTCTTGGGAATTAGTCAAAAATCCTCCCAAATCTAGTTATACTTTTTGTTTTTTTTTTCTTGGATAAAATTTATATAGGAATAACATCCAAACAACATAGATTCATTAATACAATTCGACTGGAAGAATTTCTGTCTGAATTTTCATTGTTTCTGTTCCTATGGAAAATATTTGGTATATGAAATGGTTCATTGCTGGTGCAAGCAGAATTTTTTTCCCTCTTTCTGACCCCCCTCTTTTTTTTTTTTCTTCGATGAGTGTTGTGGCCACATTTCTTTGCGTGGTGGAAGGTTGCTTTTTGTCCCTTGAATTTTACATTTCGGATTTCATGCTTTCTGTTATTGAATAATGCAGAGCAAATCGCCAAAAGGAAATGGCCAATCACCATTGAATGCTCTAAACAGATTTACATCGCAAATTAAGAAGCCATCTCATCGTAAGGGTTCTCCACTCAACTGGTTCCCAAGAAGAAAGGTGGACTCCTATCTAAAGAGGAAAATCCAAAGGCTGCAGGTTATGTTATATACTTATGTTCTATGTTTTTATATTTTTTTTCTTTATGTTAACGTATGTTGATTTGATTTTGTTCACAAAAGATACTGATTTCTGTACTGCTTTGCAAATAATTGTGTTCTTGTTCCAGGAAACAGATGGCATGAATTTGACTCTTGATGAGACACTCGGTGATTCAAATCCACATTATTCAAGAGTATTGCGAGAAAAAATAGCAGCAAGGGCGGCTGCACATAGGGCAATTGAGGCCCGAAAGGCTGCACTGGTGGAAGCATCTTGGTGTCGTATCCTTCGAGCAGCCAGGTAACCTTATATTTTCATAAACTTGCATGAGCATCAAAATTTATCTGTTCTTTTTCATGACTTTCAGTTTCCACTTGTCTTTAGGATCCAGAGCAAAGATGCAGAAGCCCAACTGCTTAATGCAGAAGAAATTGCTGCCGAAGCTTTTGAAGCGGCATCAGCCCTGGGAGTGATCATGTATGACATACCAAATTGTCCTCAGAAGCATTGCCAAATTGAAACATCCACTGCTCATGGAGGGAACTCGACTACACATACTGTCACAGCATCTTTCGAAACTGAATTTGAGGTAGATAAACAAGTGGCTGCAGCGGTTAAAACTGCATTTATTAAGCTTGCAAGCTGCAATTCTTTTAACAAAGAAGAATTCAAAGATTTGTTGCACAAAATCAGCCAGAACCCGGATACAGATGATAGAAATCAGGAATTATCAGAGTTCTCCTCCGAGTATGAGTCAGAGTCTGGGACAGAACTGGAAACAACATCTCAAAAGGATGGTTTTTGCTCTCAATACATGGATCATAAGTTGCCAATTCTAAACGCAAGCAAGAGCAAATGCAAGAGGAGGCAGTCTTTGGAGAGGTTTAATGTAATCAAGCTCGTGGGTTTGATGCTTGAGAGGCTTAGAAATTTGAATGAGGATGAACTTTCTTCTCTGGCCACTATAGTTGCAACGTGTGGTCTAAATGCTGTGTTGGCAGAAGTAGAAAGCAACAAGCTGCAATGTCCAGTCTCTGCTGCTGATCATCCCTCAAGTCAAGTTCCAAACTTTCCCCGAAGGATGTCTTCTGTTGGACACTTGAATCTTGAACACTTCATGGGTGGGCATATAAGAAGGAAACAAGTCGAGCCTAAACTCCCAAGTCTGGACAAGTTTCTGGTTAAGCACAAGTCAAAACTTGAAAGACAGGTAGAAGAAGCTAAGCAGACCAGGAAGAATGAAGAGAAGAATGGAACCCAAGAGAATACAGATGAAACTGAAAACAAAAGGGTATTCGGAGATCATAATTTACATTCAGCTGAGACTATTCCTGACTTGGGAAGTTTCCTTGTGAAGCATTCCTCAAAGTTTGAGAAAGATATTGAAGAGGCAAAGAAGAACTCGGGAAAGGATAGTGAGTTTTGTCATATGAAGTCCATCGGTGATTTAACTTCACCTGAGGCCTTTCCAAACCTAGAAAATTCGTTTCCTAAGCATTCATCAAAACTGGAACAACAAGATCAAGAGAAGAGGAAGAATCCCAAAAAACCATTGGATGTGAACGGCGAGGAACCTGCAGGAATGGCAAATGAGGTGGTCATAAAAAGAAAAGCAGATGTTCCATCTGTCCCCAGCCTGGATAAGTTTCTGGTGAAACATGTATCTAGGCTCGAAAGGGAAGTTCAAGAAGCAAAGAACAGAAGGCAAAATGACTCGGTTGAAGAATCTCAAATGACTTGTGCCATGCAGAAGCTAGATTCTGATGAAGCAGAAGAGAAAGAAAATTTTCACTCGAACAAGGACGAGAATGGAAAATCTAAAATTGATAAGATTGGACAAAATAATTGCAATGCATCTCAGATTTTGAAGCCCGAAGCTAACAAAGCAGAAGATAGCTTAGACAAGATCTTGATTAAGCCAATTCACAGGCTGGAAAGGGAGAAGAAGCAAGCTATGTCGCAGGGAAGCAACTACATCACTCGTAGGCATCAAAGCAGTCAAAGAGATGCAGACTGTGAAGGCTTGGATAAAATCTTAGTAAAGCATGTCTCAAGATTAGAGAAAGAGAAAATGAGTCTCAATCTGAATGAAGAAGATGTGAAGGTGGTGAAGAGAGGTGGCAGAAATGTGCATCTACAGACATATGAAGAGGGTGGCTTGGACCAAATTTTGATTAAACACAAGTCCAGACTCGAGAGAGAGAAGATGGCTAGTGCTCAGCAATCAGCAGATCTGACTAGGATCTCTGATTCTCGTAGACAAACAAGGGAAAGGGAATTGCAAGAGGCTTGGGGAGGCCTGAGCTTAGGGAACTCCTTCCTCCCACATGTTTCTAAACTTGAAAGAGATAAGGCAAGTTCTCTTATTCTGGTTCAGTGAAACTCTTGCCAATCTTCTTGCTTTTAGTCTGTTCTTTTTTTTTTTTTAATCATTTTATTTGCACAGTCAAACTGACGAAAGGTGATTGACATGTAAATTTTCTGTTGGTCCTTTTAGGCTGCTTGGATCAAAAAGGAGGAAGAGGAAAGAAGGAAGGAGCAGTAACATTTTTCCAAGTCTGGCCAATTCTTCCAATTTAATTAAAATTGTACAATGTGTGTACATTCTAGTTTTTTTTTTTTTTTTCCTTTTCCTTTTGGGGACTTCTTTTCATTGCAATATAATGCTTTGACTCATATTCAGCTCTGATTTGCGGTGATAGAGAGTGTGTGCACTGAAGAAGCTCTTTGAGCATAAACAAATTCGATAATGAATGTTTCTTAGCAAACATTAGAGGGAAGGAGGGAGGGAAATTCTATATGATTTTGAAGGAATTCTTTGGGATAGACTGCATGCCGCCAACATTGTTCCTTGTACTCGAGAGTTTAGCCTGGTGTGTGTGTACATCAGAAGGGGATTAATAAGAGGGTGTGACATCAAATTGTTATCATCTTTGGCCATGTTGGACATGGAGTCCAGCATTCAGCAGTGTAAAAGTGGATCATTTTCGTCTTTTTTGAGCAACCAACGACCCTCTTGTGCAGGGTAAATATGATTTGATGATTTTACTACTGCCACATGTCCCTACTTCCTAATGTTGACGCAAGGGTTGGATTACAATAACATAAAATTACTGGACAGAACAACATATGAACTCTCAAGGCTACGCTAAAAAACCAAGAAATTATGATGATAGATTGCAACTTACCATTTAGATCTCAATCTCGTCCATTCACCCCATTGATTAATCCTGCATTCCCTTCTCATTTTCGTTGACAAAATATATGGGGGCCCAAAGCAAACAAACGCAGTGGACAAAGGAAATGATTATAGGTTTTACAAGTGCAAACAGGACTGTTTGACGAAGTTGAAGCTAAAATTTTATCCTATCCAATTCCCGTGTCCAAAACCACTTCTTCCTTGGGAGTGCGCCACACGTCAAACCTAGTCAGGTTTCACTTTGACTAAGAATTCTGCTGCCGTAACTTATGCCTGATAATTTTACTTGATACTGAGGATGCGCCTGATAATAAGAATAATATTCTGCTAATTTTACTATCTATATATATCTTTACTTAATCGGTTTAACTTGCTGAATTATTGAATACTGAAAAAAAATAAAATTTATAACAAAAATTTAGTGTATAATTTATTATTTAATGTGTCTCTTTATTATATATATATATAATCTAACTTTAAAACTAAAAACTAAGCTGGCATTAACAATTAACTGTCAGTGCTCCAGCTCAGGTATTCAAAAGTCAGAAAGAGTTGGCTATGAATATTGAAGCCTCCTACTGATAGTGGGACCCCGTGCTGAACGAGAACCGCTCGTGGCCAATGTGTCAAGTGCTTGACTAGCCACGCAGCACCACCCATCCTCCGCCCTTCCGCCTGCTCTTATCTCTCTCGAGGGAGAGCCCTCTCAAGTTTGAAAAATAGTATTAAAATATCAACACGTACATTGACTTGACCCACTTCATAGTCGCTCTCTCTCTCTCTCTCTCTCTCTCTCTCTCTCTCTCGCGGACACATTTTCCTTCTTGTCTTTGCTAGTTCGCCAAACTCCGTCCATTTTCTTTTTCATCTTTCTCTTCGAAGAAATGGCTTATCTTCCTATTCTATCCTTCTTTGTTTCCTTCTTTCTCTCCATTTCATCTTCTCTGTCTACCAATTCTGAAGGTAACTATCCATCAACTTTTTAAAACTTTGTATCTTACAAATTTTACTTGTTTGCTCCATTTGTTAGGAGTCTGTTTTGTCTGCTTCAAACCCAGAAAGAGGAAAAAAAAAAGGAAGAAGATGCCATTAGAGGAAGATTATTTCTGTACCCTTTTTCTAATATTTTAGAAAAGAATCAATATGATCTATTTTGGAAATTGGGTTTTAAATTTGCTCTTGCTTTTCTTGGCTAGAAAACATATGGTTTGGTTCTCAAGTTCTGATCTTTTACATTTATTTTCTTTCTTTTTTGTTGTCTTGTGCTTTTGTTGTTTCTTTCGCTTCCCTTTTCTTTTTTGTGTTACAGGAAATGCTCTGCATGCTTTGAGAAGTAGGCTTTCTGATCCAACAAATGTGTTGCAGAGCTGGGACCCAACCCTGGTCAATCCCTGCACCTGGTTCCATGTCACCTGTGATGTCAACAGTCATGTGATTCGTTTGTACGTCTAATTCTTTGTTTGCTTCATTTGTTCCTCCTCCGTCCCAACGAATCTTTTTATTTTATTTTTAATTGTGGTTTTCTTTTAATCTATCGTTTGATCTTATGTGGTATTGAATTTCAGGGATTTGGGAAATTCTAATATTTCTGGGACTTTGGGACCAGAGCTTGGCCAGCTCAAGCATCTACAGTACCTGTATGCGCTTTTTACATCAGTTTGATTTTCAAAAAATGCTTCTAGTTAACGATTATGCTTAATTGCAGTAATTAAAAAATTGTTAACAGAAGAAATTTTAGATCTTTAATTTATGTTCAATTTGGGTTTTGGCTTTCTGAAGACATGAAAGGAAAATATCGAGCACACATGCAATTCATGTTAAATGTGACCCAGTTTCCTTAGGATTCTGGGATCCATAGATTTCTTGCTTTCCTTTTTTCTTGGGAACCAACCGGACTGCACATCAATTTTCTTTCTCCATTTTGAGATGGTGTATGGGGTTTTTAGTGTGAATTTAAACGGGGTTGTGAATGTCTTGAATGGATTGCAGGGAGCTGTACAGAAACGACATCGGAGGAAAAATTCCCAAGGAGTTGGGAAATTTGAAGAACCTTATTAGCTTGGATTTGTACAACAACAAATTTGAAGGAAAACTACCCAAATCCTTTGCTAAATTGAAGTCGCTCAGATTCCTGTAGGTTACTTCACTTTTGATTGGCATTTATAGGTTTAGATATTTTCAATGCACACTTTTGATAGTTCTTATCGTAATTTGGTTGGATTTATGGGACAGTCGTCTAAACAATAACAAGCTATCAGGATCAATTCCAAGGGAGCTCACTGCTCTTAAGAATCTCAAAGTTTTGTAAGTATGAGGAAAAGGTTTTAGAATTAAGGTTTTATTCTTGTCTCTTTGATTGTATTTTCATATGTTCCTTTTTGTTGTGTTCTGCTCTCTTTGTTTGCAGTGATGTATCTAACAACGATCTCTGCGGAACAATTCCAGTGGATGGTCCATTTGCCACTTTTCCAGCGGAGAGGTATAATTTTCCTGTTAAATACGTGTTCTATGGGACATAGTACTTTTGAACTATTGGGGAGTGAATTTACTGCCTTAGTTACAGCATATATATATATATATTTTCAACTTTGTTGGAGACATGCAATTAGGCATTGGGTAGCTGAAGCAGAAATTGTTTCTTAATAAATAGGTCTATATGAAAATAAGGCTCAAATGAAGTTACCTTGTGAAACATTTTTAGGCAATAAGTAGGTGGAGAAATCTGCAACTGATAAAGAATTAGAGACGTAGACCATAAGAATCAATTCTAACACCAAGTACATATCATTGTGGAAGAGAGACATCTTATGACCTCGGTGGGGAATTATTTTTAGGTGTCTACTGTTTCGTCTGTGTCCGTGCACCTGCTAATAGAATGCGGTAAATACTGAATGATACGGATAGCGTATTTCATATGATGTATCATGATATGAATTGAGTTTTGGTGAAAACATGAAGTGCGCTGACACATGGATATTTATGCATTGGTCAAATTGTATATCGTCATCTCCCAAAGTAACTAATTCAGTCCGAGAGCATGTATGTATAATCATCTTTGCTTAGGCTGTAGTTGCTTGGACATTTCTCATTTGTTGATAATTTATTGTGTGCTTCTTTCCTGGATCTGTTTCAGTTTTGATAACAACAGGCTTAATGGACCTGAGCTGAAGGGACTTGTACCTTATGATTTTGGATGCTGAGGGTAACCTGGATAAGTCTCAAATCAATATCCCAATCAAAGACTGCGATGGCCGTGTCTATGTTACAAAAGCATTTCCTTATTAAGGCTGATTAGATCATGTACTTTGACATATGGTAACGGCACAATATTGTCACGGAGTCCATTACTGTTTTATGTGTAAAAGAAATGAAAGCAATTGAATAAGAGGGGTTGGTTCAAGACGTCCGAATTCACAAAAAAATTATCTTAGAACCACAAAAGCTTTTGTAACCCAATTACGTATGGCTCTTAAATGTCTGAACATACGGTAATGGATTGCAGTCTGGGCAGGCGGAAAAAAAAAGTGATGGTTCAAGGTTGACTAACCCATCAGACCATACGGATCCGGGTAACACCAGCTCGTTATCCTTCCACTGCCAGGAGCGGGAGGTTATCGCTGCTCTGTGAAACCAGCCTAACGCGTTGCCCTCCCCTCTAGGTACCATGAGACCCAGGGCTTTCGCTCGAATCACATCGTTCAAACTCGCGGCTTGGAATGGGCGAGCTAGGAATTTAGCTACACCTGATCTCGCCCTCTGAATTTAATCAATGTTCCATCACCTTTATGCCCTCACTTGAGTTACAGGCTTGCGTCACCAAGCTCGGCGACAGTTTGGCAATCACACGGTAAAATAAACTGAAGCTGTTTCCTCTTTTTTGTCGATGTGGGAATGCGTGCCCACAAACTACATATTCAGGTAGGGAAAAAAAAAACCGTTTTTATATATACCAAAGAATCAATTTTAAAAGAACCACCTAAACTGAATTTTTTATCAAATGCCAAAACATATTTGAAAGAAATAAAATGAGTAGATAAGGAAAAAAAAAAAAAAAGAAGAAGAAAGCTAAGAGGTCCTGTAAAAAAGAAATAAAATAGTTCCAATGTCAATTATCGAATGCACACATTACATTGGTTGCACCATATATGTTAATTTTACCACATTCTTCAAACACAAAATTTCATTCAATCAGGTTGCAAATGCCCATGATGCTTTTGATATAGATGAGATAAAATTGAAGAAAATTGAGGATCATTAAGTACCCATTTACAAGCAAAAGCAGCAGTGGAGAACGAAGATGCCCATAGGCCCCATAATTTTTTATTTTTATTTTTTAAAAAATTGCTCAATAATTTTTAACTGTTAATTATAAATAACTTACAATTTAAATGAATAATAAATTAAAAGGTATATTTTTTTGAATAAATAATAGATGAATTATAACTAATCTTAGGACAGCCGTTTAATCAACCTAATAAATGATTTTTTTATGTCAACCTAATGAAACTCAAGCCAAATAAAAGGAAAAGGTGTAAAACCGGCCACACACGTGGCGGATAATTAATGGGAGAGGTTACACATGTCAAAAAAATAACCGATTGCTTACCATAACTCCTGGAAAGGTCTTCTGTATCACAGACGCGCACTGTCTGTCTCTCTTTACAGAAGAACGGAGGGAGACCCAACCTTAAACCCTCCAAGGCACAAAGAAAGACAGAGAGAGAATGAACGGCTCGTTTTTAAGAAAATCTAGCGTCCTCCTCGGGTTACGCGGCCACACGGCGGCCAACATCGTCGACCGGACAACGATCCGTTCAATTCTCAGACACCAGCCGACAGCACCGGCGACAAGTACGAGTACTTCGCAGTCGAGAGGCTTCTATGGACTCTCTCATTTTTGCAGGAGATTGAGGGATTGCAATAATGAGGTCTCTCGGCCTTATCTTTTTACCTCTCATTTCTCGTCGTCTTCCTCCTCCTCGTCGGGGGCGACGGCGGCGTTTTCTAAGGTGGGGCTTGTGAGTTGGTACCTCGGGATGGTGAAGTCAAGGCCTATTCTAACAAAAAGCATTACCTCCTCGGTTATTTATGTTGCTGCTGACCTCTCTTCTCAGGTAATAAACCGACAAAATTACTCTGTTCCCACCTTCCTTTTTTTTTTTTTCTGGTTCTTCGTTATTTAAAGTTATCTTTCCTTCAAATTGGTCTCAATTTTTTAAAATTTCTTTTGTGAAGAAAATGAGTTTGATCTTGTTGATTAGGTTGGTCTCTGTATTTCACGTTCTTTGATTGGTCCACTTATCTACATACAGTTTTTCCAAGTGGAAAGGCTTGAACTTTCTGATGATCATCTTCCGATGTCGCATTAAATTAAATTATTTTTCCTTTCCGGGCTCATTGCATTTTATTAGAATATTACAACTGCGTGGGTACTTCAAGCCTGGCTTGCTTGATGCAGCCTGGATACGATGAGGGGCCTTCTTTGGTTAAGCTCTTGAAGTATGAGATCAATATCTTTGGAATTCTGGGTTTGCATTAACCCTTGAAACAGTGGGAGGATAACTTATGCGGAACCAATTTGAGGGTTTGAGTCAAATCAGATGAAAAATAGGGAGCGGCCTATTCCCCTTCAGCGGGCTTCATCTTTTATTCCTTGCTGTTTTCCTTTGTGAATTAAGAGAGATGTTAGGCTTGCCAAAAAGAAAAATGAAAGCTTGTCTTTGTCCTCTAGGCCTTTATGGTTTATCTTTCTTCTCTAGAACATTATGTTGTGGAAAGCTCGACTTTTGATTCATAAGGCTGGATTTCTTCACTCTGATTTCTAGATCTCTTTTTGTCGGTGATTATTTGGGCAAGTATGTTATCTAATGGCCCAGGATTATAAAGTTATCCATCATATCTTTATCTTCTTTACATCTTCATTTTACTATAATCTTCTGCCGATTCTACCTTCTAGAAGCTTGTTTCATTGTAGCCTGCAGGTAGTTCTCCCTGTTTAAGTTTGATGCCTTAAAAGACACATAATCACAAGTCATGCTTTATAGGATAAACCATCAAAACCATCCAGGAAAATGGGCTCAAAAATAGTTCAATACTAACAAGATGTGATTAGAGTTGTAAGATATATGGAAACAATATTATCAATTGGTTGGCATTATAATTTGGGATTAATTTTGCATATATATTATCTGAGTCATTTCATCCAAATTTTCTTCAGACAATTATGCTGCCAGCCTCAGAATCTTATGACTTTGTGAGGACATTACGCATGGCTGGATATGGGATTGTGATTTTGGGGCCATCCCTTCATTTTTGGTTCAACTTTGTTTCAAAGATCCTTCCCAAGAAAGATTTGATAACAACATTTAAGAAAATGCTCATGGGACAGACTCTCTATGGACCTGCCATGACTGTTGTCTTCTTCTCCTTAAATGCGTTCCTGCAGGGTGAGGATAATTCTTTATCTGCTGCACATTTAGGCTGTTGGGTTCTTTAATGTCACTTGCAATCAATAAATGTGGTTTGATTTCATAGCTGTTGTGTTCTTTAAACAAATCCTCTTCTGCCAATCAAGAAAATATCTCTTGTATTGTTGATGACACTGATCACATGCCAAGCTCTGAGTTGCAGAAGACCACATAAACTCTAAATACCATCACTTAAGAATTATTCTCATGTTTATGCCTTTTGTTCTTTCCATCGCCTGGCTCAGGTGAGAACAGCGCAGAGATTGTTGCCCGATTGAAGCGAGATTTACTGCCAACAATGATTAACGGTGTTATGTACTGGCCTGTTTGTGATTTTATCACCTTCAGATTCATTCCAGTCCATTTACAGGTACTTTTATGTTCATTACCATGCTGTGGTCAAAACTGTTCTCCACATGATGTGGTTTTTGTACTTACGGCTTCTGCTTCCCTTGTTTTCACTTTCCAGCCCTTGGTGAGCAACTCATTTTCATATATATGGACCATCTACATGACCTATATGGCAAGCCTTAAAAAAGTAGGTGCCAGCAGCTAGCCAAGCAGCACAATCCTTGGGAGACCTCACATATTAATCAAATTCTTGATCTGACTTCAAACTGCACACACCCTGCACTGCTGATTGCATGAAAAACCGTTTGGTTCTTATTTAAACCAAACCCATGGAATGCCTTAGCTGGAACGCTTTTATTGAGTCCGATACTTGGAAGTTCCTTTCTTCTTTGGTGTAACTGAGCGGGAATGATAATGTTAGACCATGTTTTCATATCAAAGCTGTAAGATGAATGACCAAGACCTTTTTAATTGGACTGGTAATAAAGCCAGCATGTTTAGAAAGAAAGAAAACCAATTAACTAGCTCTTCTACCATAACTCACAGCACAAAGAAATATGCATGCCCCCTTTTGTTCTGATAAGGGGATGCGTTCAAAGTTCCGATCTCAATGCTTTTATTGTCATACAAGACTAACCATTTTATGTCTTCAAGACTGACCAAGTATTGATCCCTGGCTGGTATAACATGATCCAAAGCTGCAATTGCTTCGGGTCCCTTTTTCATTAAAAAGCATCAAGGATATGCATTATACACAACTTCAAATAAAGAATATCCTAGGCTAAAACCATTTTAAGTGGCATCCCACGAAAAAAGATCACTAAGCCAAGGTCTAATTCCATGTGAGATCCAGCTAAAGGAAAACTGTTATCAACTGAGAATAAGCATAATGGAACAGTACCTGCAATAATATCATTCTGCAAAATGCATTACCGTACGCAAGCTTGCAAAATCTCAAGTCACGAGTGGATGTAATTGCCTCATGGAGACAGTAGAAAGCATTATCGATTGATGTCAACAGAAACAATATCGGTAGATCAAGAATGATGCATTGTAAGAAATGTAACAAAAGTTTGACATTAAAAATCCTGTAGGGCATTGATAATTCAGTTCATTGTGGGGAGTACATTGGTTGATGAATGGTGTAAACTTTCTCAAAGCTTAAGGCTCCACTGTATATAACAAAAAAATTACCATATAAACGTGTTTTCCTTCAACAACCATGATGGCATGCGAATATGTCTTTGTAATATTAATCTAAGATTCCCACAGCTTCCAGGTTATTGCAAAAATAGTAACTGTCAGTCTGTCGCGGATGGCATTAAGGCAACAATCTTGATCTAAAGTTCCCCAGTTCTACCATGCCAAAGATCCTAAAATCTTGTAAAGCAGTACAGAGCAAAATTGAAGTGAATCGATGATCCAAAACTGATGAATTATTGACATAATGATGAAGCAGGTATTCATCTTTATTCAAAAGCTCCCAAGGAGATTCTCTCAAGTTGTATGGGCCAATCTTCTCCAAGTATTTGTGGATTTGACTGCACTGAAACAAGAAAATCCAACAAAGATGCAGAATAAGATTCCTTTGGCCTTTGCAGGTATCCCCCAGACAAAATCCCATTCAAACCCAAGTGCTGATTGCTGTGCCTTGTAGCAGCCAAACTCAGACAAGGCTCAATTAATCTCTTAAAGAATGCATCCAACCCATTGTTCAACAGGTCAACACACTCAACTGACACACCAACACCCTCCATCTCCAAGATCCGCTCCAAACGATTTCTTAATGTTCTTGTATCAGGTAGCTCACTGCTGTTCACACAGTTCTCCGGAGGATATTTACTAAACACAGAAATATTTGAAAGACTTTTACGAGCTCCACCAAACTTCATGGAAATACCAATTGGGGCAGTGACTGAACTTCTGCTTTGAACACCTGGACTCCCGGTCACCTGCTCAACCTCTTCTCCTTCTTCCACAGAAGCAACCTCAAGCGGAGGCCTGCTACCAAGTGACAGCAATTCTGTTGCACTTTGCTGCTCTTGAATCCTTGAACTCAGTTCTTCGTACGATACACTTTGGGGCTTTCCAAAGGGGCCCAAAGGACTTGGACGATCCCTAAACTTGCGATCTCGGTTAACAGGAGACCTCCCTTTGCGAGGGGAAGATGGAAAGGCATCTCCATAAAGTGACTGAAGACAATTTCTCCGATACCCATTGACAGTTTTTCCACTTAAATCACTTGCCAGTTTTCTAAATCTTTTAGGTGGGGGAACTTTTGCAAGGCAAGCATTCTTGATTATTGATCTAATGAGGTGATTATGGAGATGGATATTTTCTCTACCAATAATCCTGACACACAATTTATCAAATTCACACTTACTAATACTGAAACTAAACAATCTCCTAAGCTGATCAAAATATTTATTAGTTCTTTGATGTCCAATCTTTTTGACAATCAGAGACTTCAGCTCCAAAGTATCAACTCGAGTATACATCTGATTGGACACCATTTTTTTTTTCAATGCCAGAAATCACTTAAATTCAGCAATCCTGACCTGCCAATATTTGGGCTTCCAAGCAAAACCCAGATCATAAAAACATTCCCTCCAAAACACACAACCCTAAAATCCCAGTTCCCAAAAGAATATCTCCACCTGCAAGGTAACCAGAAACACATAAGTAATTCGACAAAAAAGCACGCAAGTTTCCTACTCAAACGAACCATAATGAATACTACATATAAATTTAGCTCAAAAACACAACTTGCAAACTTTAAGGCGAGGATAATAACAAACTGTAACAGAGAGAAGAAGAAAAAAAGAAATTAACTAAGTGAGAAACAGAAAAAGATAACCCAGTTTGCAGTTAAAAAATAAAGATAAACAGGGGACCCCAAACAGAAATCGATGCAATTAGAGAAATTTAAGCAACAAATTGGAAAATTGGAAAAAAAAAAACCCATTTACGATTACGACAAGAATCGAAACCCCAATAACCGAATTGCGAATGGAAGCAAGGCAGATTGAAATACGCACCACACAGGGACTAGGGTTTCCTTTCCTGTACACTTCTGTTAAAAATACGTATGGAATTTTTTGGTGATCGATGCTTTTTTTTTTTTTGTTGTTCACCTACTTTCGGTGTGTGCATACGGAGAGTCAGACCAAACTCTAAAGGGGGTGTCGTGGGCTTTGTTGGGTTCGTTCTTAGGACACAACTATCCATTCGCTTGTGCGAAGAAGCCCTTGTCGTTTTAATGTTTCATTATCCAATAACTGTTTTCAATTTTATTTTATTTTTTAAAAATAAATTTTCTCAAGTTTACTGTACTCGTTTTTCCTCCTTTTTATAAGGAAAATCGCTATCTGAAAAATACTTGAAAAGGGTAAATTAAATAATGAACATGATGTTATATTTAGTCGTGTCCTAAATTTTAATTTCATGTTTAGTTTTCCACTTATTGTCCCATTTAGAGGTTCGGATGCAAATACAGGTGACCTTGAAATTGAGATCAAATGTGCGTTAAAACAGTCTTTTGCAGCACGTTTGAGCCATTAATTAACGCACACTAATTAATGTTTAATTCATGATATTTATTTATTTATTTATTTATTTTTGCAAGGAAAGCTAAAAGAACAGAAAAAGAAGAATAACGCTCCTAGGAAAGCATTCGAGTTATACAGCTAAGTGTTTTTAGGCATCACTTTGCTGCAATTAAATAAGGTTATTATCTGAACTTACAACCAAAAAAAGAGGTTATTTTCTTCAAAGCATCAAAGATCATTTTCAGACAATAAATCAAAGGTAGCTTAGCTTCGGGGCTCACTTTCCTCAAAAATTGGTTAAAAATCAATAGTCTAGAGGCGAGTCCGACATTCTGTCGTAGGTCCATATGTTTATCCAAACAGGTTAGCCTGTTCAATCTAAATCTTAACAATTGTTTACCGTATAAAAATATACTAGACCTTCTATTCCAACTCCAAGGCTTCTCCCACCAGAATTTACTGGCCTTTCTGGTTAGGCGACAAATCTGAAAGAAGGCTGACTGAAGCCTCATTTGCAACTTCTTGATATGGCTGTGGAACAACCGGCTTGCTCTTCTGAGTAATACTGGAAGGCGCTGGTAGCAGTTCTGCATTAAAGTTCGTCCACTTTCTGTCTTTGGCGTGAACCAAATGAGGGTACAGCCAGAACCCCAGAAGAATTACTGCACCGCTTATCAAGAATGTTTTCACAGAAGCCAGACCCGAAACAAGAACAAGCAATGCCACAGGGAGGAAGGCAAAAGCATGTTTTCACATAGGCCAGACCCATAACAAGAACAAGCAATACTGCAGGAGGAAAATAAATGAATAGTCTCGTCAAGAGTTCCCTAAGAGCTCCCTCTTACAATGTCTCCAAGATGGGCAGGAGAAGTAATCCAGTTCAACGTGGAGAGCCCATAAACCAGTCTATAGCATATCAGCACAATAACGGAGCAATAACAGAGCAGGAGACGTATCAATTATGTAATTCTCTAGTCTCAACATGTGGTTAAATTATGAAATGACAAGATAAAACACTCAAAAAAAAAAAAGCTCAAGAACAAAGAGACATAAAATTGTGTGAACTTTGCATCAAAACATAACCAATCGTTAAACACACAGTCTCTTATTCTGTATACTAGCTACTAGCTACAATATCCAACCAGAACCTTTAAGCCCAATTGCCAGTTGAACATTCAACCATCATCCAACCATCCGGACTGGAGGCCCCTCCCCAAATTTCAATACGTAAGCCGTCTCATACACAGGCCTCAGCTGAACAATCACTTGAGCATCCAAATAAGCATCACATGCGAAACACCAGACTGACAAGTCACTGCACTTCCCAAACCACCCAAAAACACAAAAACATACTTGTGAACATGAACAACGTTGCAATCCCGAAGGCGAAGTTGTTAAAATAAGAATAGTGTACTAATTAAATTAACCTGTAACTTAGTGCCAGAAAATGGTTCGTTTGCTGATAATGTTGCAGCATATGCTTATTCACGAAACGGCTGCAGAGCACATCCTTACAGCTCAGACACAACCAGTTCTCCATCGGATTTTCGCACCTTATTTTAGATAATAATTAACATAGTCAGCTTGCCAAAATCTTTACCAAAAGGGGAAATTTTCATGAAGTAGGGTTCGAGCTTTGACAAATGGGGGAGGGCTTACCTGTGGCAGGGAGTACTGGGAATAGGGATGTGAACGAGATCAGAGGATAACGAAGCCAGGTGATCGCACGACGTTCGGGCCTCGACCCATCCCGATTCGTATCCGTAAGCGAACTCAGCTATCTCCTCCTCTTCGAGTCCCTGTTCCTGTCACGTACCACAAGACGAACAAACCAATTGGTTGGTTAGTTACAGTCAATCAATCCAATAAAATCCAGATTCAGTTTCGTGATTTCTATATTTCTTGTCTGACATTTTCTTTTACCAGAGAGGAAGAACCAGAAGCTTGCTCAGCCATTTTCGAAAGCCGGGTGGAGCGTCAGCGTACCGTATGTTTTTATCCTTGGCTTCACATCCCATTCCAGACAAACGGTGCCGTCTTCCTAGATTTACGAAGCAATATTCAAAACGCACCGTTTTAATTTTAAATGAATTAATAAATAATAATAATTATTATTATTTTCTTTTGCCCTAATTTCCCCATCGGGTTCCAAAGACCGACCCGGATGCGCACTTAGAAAACTAGGGTTTTTTTTTTTCTTTTAATAAGAAACCCTATAAATACTCTTCTAGCCTGATATAAGGGAAGTTGATTTTAAGGGTTTTGATTAAAAGTGCTTTAGCCGCTCGGCATCTTGGGAAGTTGGAAAGAAGCAATCGGCGAGCGATGGGTCACTCTAACGTCTGGAACTCTCATCCCAAGAACTATGGCCCCGGCTCCCGTACCTGGTATGCAATTTTCCTTTCCAATATCTCGGTTCTTTTTTTTTCCGTGTTTGGTTGCCGAGAAAGCGAAGGAAAATGATTTGCGTCTAGTGATAACTTGACAATCGAATCTTCTTCTCTGTTTTCTGGCCGATGAAAAAGTATAGTTGCGTTTATCGCTTTGAATATAGTTATTTTAAGTATACGGTTTGTGTGTATGTGGGTGAATGCTTTTCAGGATCGGAATTTAGGTTTTTTAAAAAAAAAAAATCATTTTCTTATGTTATTTAGGGCATTGAGCTTGTTGCCTATTTTAGATTACTGTTCTCGTTGGTCAAATAGCCTCGTTTCTGTGGAACCTAGTTTTGAAGTTTAGGTGCGATGAATGCTGTGGAAAGTGTTTTACGATTGTGTAGTTTGGCTGTCTCTGTAAACCTCAAGGTTGCTAATGCATGGCATTTCAACAACGATGTTTGTCACTATGGAATTGGTTCATGAGAGTCTGACTTCTTTTTCCTTTGTTTTTTTTTTTTTGACTTCTTCTTGATGTGATAGCCGTGTGTGTGGGAATCCCCATGGGTTGATCAGGAAGTATGGTCTCATGTGCTGCAGACAGTGCTTCCGTAGTAATGCCAAGGAAATTGGCTTTATTAAGGTGAACATACATATTTTGGTATCCTGTGTCATTTGTTTTACAACTTAGTGTCTGTTTGAATAAATAGGATCTCACTCAGTTCATTGTTCTCTTGCAGTACCGCTGAATGATACGAACAGTCCCCAAGTGCCTATGCTGCATTTCTGATTTGAGTAGTGGCTTCAACATTTAAATGAGTTTTAAAGCAATGTTCTGTTTGGCTTATGTGTTGTTGAACTTTGATTGATGCTGAAGTAAGGATATATTGGAATTTCTTGAAATTTTAAGAATTTCTTGTCTGATGATCATCTCTTTACCTTCTGCATAGTGTTTGGCATTTATTCAACTGTTATTAACAAAACATTGTTGACTTTTCTGTTCACCGACTGTTATGTTCTCGCCGTAGGCTGTGGTGGCTGCAACTGGTGTGTTTTTGTCAATAGGTTTGCATTGTTTCCTCTCTGTGCTCATCACTTAGAATTCAGTTTTCTGATTTAAAATGAGCAGGAATGTGCTAGTTTTTTGGAACACTATGGTGGAAACATATTAACCATGAGAAAGATCTCTAGTAATGTAAAGGGAGTTGTATTTTCTTCAACCTGGGTCTCACTGAATGAATGGGCCACTGTTGGTCGGTTGAAATGTTTATGAGATGAACATAAGAAGGGAGGTCTTATATGATATTGGGCCAGTATTTGATTCTGCTTGTTGGGCTCAATAATGACTTATTGCAAATGGATGGGAAAATGACATCATTGCAGGCTTTAATAAGGAAACTGACGAGGTTTTAAGAAGGAAACTTGGAGTTTATGTTTACCTGTGTCTTTTCTCGTCGGCCCCCCTACAACAATATTGTTTTCTATTACATTTTTATTGCCTTTAACTGCTAAGAGGGATTAATTTTATTTCTTCATCAAGGCTCGCCCTCATTCCAATACAGCAATTGTTCCCTTTAATTTTTCATGGGCTTAGTCGAAGTTACTTACCTTTCTTTCCCAATCAAGACCTTGGAATCCGCAACTATCTCTCTTTTTTTTCTTTCTTTTTTGTTATTTTTTCTTTTTATTTGTGAACTTGTATTACAGATGCAAGTGTTTGAATGCAGCAAATAAATGGAGGTAAGCACGTAGAAAAATTGTCGGTCATCCATCACAAGTCTAGCGGTCATCCATCACAAGTCTAGCGGTTAAACAGAAGAAAGGACGGGTCAATTCTCAGACATCTTTTGTGTGTGCCTTCTCAATTACTGTCCAGCCTTCAATTCTAAGAAAAATGTGCATCATTGATTTCGACCCCAAACATCAAGTTGAAGCACATACAATTTTCAATTTCGAATTTTGGTAGGAGATTTTATTCTTATGGTGGAGAGGAGAAGCAATGCAGTAAAGCTACATATCCAGACAAAATATTGATGTAACCCAATAAATATTATAACTTCCAAAATGGGCTAACTTAGGCGAATTAAACAATCACTTAGTGGGTGTCTTACTTCGAAACTAAAATTGTAGCATTGAGTGTGAATCAAGTCGCTTAAAAAACAGAAGGTTCTTTATCATCATAGTTTCTTTTATATATAACCATTGCTTAACGAAAAGGGTTCTGAATAGCTTCTTTTTTTTTCTCTTTCTTTTTTTTTTTGGGCTTTCCTAACCTAGAAGAGTAGGGGGGAGTAAGGTCAGACTTGATTTCTTCACCGATGGGTATTATGTGTTCAGAATGAAATATATGAGATTTAAATACAAAAATAGTTGTGGTAATATGAAAGTAACAAGGGACAGGAAAAAATAAATAAGCATTCAATTTGTGGGGGACACGGAAATAACTAGTAAAACTCAATTCATAACAAAACATAACGGCATGCAATTATTCATTTAACTGACTTCAATTCAACTGGAGATAAAATATTGTCTCGGTTGTATGTGCAACTTATTTAGACTCTTGTAACTGACATTTTATTTCTTTGTCATAATCTCATTAATTAAACATACTTCGTAGAATATAAATTTTAGTCGATCAAATGAATTTTCTAGAAATGGTATGAGAATCCACCCGATTCCAATGTTTCTTGTCAAATACTTAAAAAGGGAGAGTATGCATGGTGGTTTAATCTGCGGACAGTATCTTTGTTAAGCTCGGTAAGAGATAATATAACAAAATTTTATGTTAGATAAAAAATAAAAAAAAATAACGAGAGTTTTATAAAAGTGAAGACTATACTCGAACTTTCTTTTGAGATATAAACTGCACGTATTCTTATAAACGATGGATGAACGCTGTACACTTTTTACGGAATAATGGACTGTGTTTTTTTTTTTTTTTTTTTTGAGAAGAGACCCGTCACAGTTGGCTCTGGTGTTTTTGAGTCTCCGAGATGTCTTGTCCATTTAGCCATTTAACTGCTTCAGTCCAATTAATCACGGCTTCAAAGAAACTTATCGGTACTTATTCTAGTCACCTGTTTTATAGATCATTTGGTGATAATGGCGAATATGCAGTGCAAAAACCATCTTAAAAGAACTAGCGGACGTTGACTCAAGATTAATTGACTAGGCCTAACTTTGGGTAGGCATTATTGAGCTATTATTATACGAATGCCCACAAACCCTTGACCCAAAAAATTCCCTTACAATGGCAGTCTCATGGTCTCGCTTTAAAGGGTGCTCTTATTGCCCCGTGGCTGCATGGGGGATTTGAAAGTGGCATCGGCCAGAAAGAATATGGACTTTATTACATTTTGCTGCTTTTTTTCTCGAACGAAATATTCGTCAATCCCTATTTTGCACGTTTGACTGGTTAATTGTTTATTTTTTTCTTTTTTTTTTTCCAAGAAACTTGCAAATGATGATGGTCCAAACTATCTTTTGAGTAAAGCCTTAAATCATTTGTTATGATTTGATTTATATGTGATTTTCACCAAACGAGTTTCTCAGAAAATCAGAATCCCCGTATTCGTTGAAGTTCGTCCATTTCGCGGGCAAAACTGGCACTGTGTACGATCCTACAGTCGAAAATTGCCAGTTGGTCGCAACGCAAGAAAACAAGATTTAAAACTGTCAGTGATCCATGTACTTAATTGGCCTCTAAGCGCTAATCATCTTTATTTAATCCCCCTTTTGTTTCATCCGGTATAATTAAAAAAAAAAAATTAATTTCACTTATCGATCAAATAATTTTATAATTATATTATATCATATTATTTCATTAAATTTATTTAATATATTAATTAAATTTAATTTATATTAAATATTTTTTTTATTAGATACATTCATATAATAATTAGTAACTCTAATTAGACACTCCCATGTAACAAACATGTATATTTTATCCTGTCATTAAATTTATTATCATAATATAAATTTTTATTTGAAAAATTAATAAAATAAAAAATATTTTTAAATTAAAATTTATACAAAATTAAAAAATTTAATAATATATAAATAAAAGAAAAATGATATTGTAATTAATAAAAAAATATTTAATATAAATAAATTTAATTAATAAAATAAATATATGTGATATAAATTTTAAAAATATATAAAAATATATATAATTATAAAAATTATATGATATAATTGATAAAATTAACTTTTTTTTAATCATATGATTTCATTGCATCACAATCTCTAATTCTCTGGAAAGTTTTAAGAGATTTTTTTTTTTTTTTTTTTTTTTTTTGTTTTATGAATCGGTTTGAACTTTGGACCATTGAACTACCGGCCAATAGAATGTATTGTAATGCCGAAGATAATTGCCAAATCGTAAGGTGAAAACCACATGCTAACCATAAGATTAGAAGTTGATAAAACAGAAACATACCCATAATTAAACTAAACTAACATGAACATAACGTCTCTCCAAAGATTCACCAAAACCCATAACCCAAAAACAGCCCCACTTGATGTGAGTCTCCACTCCCAAATCTCACCTCTCACCTACTCATCTCTCTCTCTCTCTCTAAAACCCAGAAAAACCAGAGAGAACTAGAGCAGTTAAAATTAAGGATTATAACGCAGTAACCCATTCTGGGTTTTTCCATCTGTTACTTAAAGTGTTGACCTTTACCCAGTTCTATTTGCAAGGTTTAGCCATGAATCCCAGTTTTTTGCCATCAATGTGAGAGCCACACAAAAAACTAAAATCCAAAATTTCAAAGAGGCAATGTGAGACACAGAGGGACACCAGATTTCTCACCTGCACACCCCTTAGAATAGTCATGGTGGCTGCTGCCGTTCCTCAAGCAGCAGCAGCTGCTGCTACTTCCACTGCTAATGACAAGACTCCTAGTTCAACCACGCGGCCCCCACTTCTACCATCAGCGAAAGATCAACAAAACAATGATGGTGGTGGCAGCGGCGGCGGCGGCGGCGGCGGCTGTCTCTTATACACATCTAGATGTGTATAAGAGACAGCAATGATGGTGGTGGCAGCGGCGGCGGCGGCGGCGGCGGTCACATTTCAACCAGAAAGCCCAGAGGAAAACAAATCCCCTCTAGGTACCTCTCTCCCTCTCCTTCCTCCTCTTCCACTACCACTGCTTCAACTACTACTACTACTACGACAACCACCACCACTACTAGTTCTTCAGCTTCATCTTCTCCATATCTTTCAAAGAGATTCCCTTCGCCTCTGTTGTCTCGTCCCACAAATTCCAGCCCACATCGTTCCAAAGCAGCAAACTTTACATCTTTTTCAGCTCCCAAGAGATCCCAATCTGTGGATAGAAGGCGTTCGGCCACTCCAAGACCAACCACGGCCAACCCAGATAGTAAACAAGGCATTGCTTCCGAAATGTCGGCTGCAACCAAGATGTTGATCACTTCTACGAGGAGTTTATCTGTGTCTTTCCAAGGTGAAGCCTTTTCCCTTCCGATTAGCAAGGCTAAAGCTGTGACACCACAAAATGCTGGTAGAAAGGCCACTCCAGAGAGGAGGAAGTCGAATTCTGTGAGAGATCAGATGGAGAATTCGAGGACGATGGACCAGCACAGGTGGCCCGGGAAAAGTAGAGATGGGAATTCGAGTTTTGGGGAGAGAAATACGTTATTATCTAGGAGTTTGGATCATAGTGGCGGTAGTGATGATAGGATAATGGGATCTGGGATGATGGGGGTCGTATCATTGCGACAATCTATGATGAGTGATGAGAGTAGGAGGTTGAGTTTGGATTTGGCTGGTGTTAGGCAAAACCCAGATGCCCTTTCAGTGAATGAGTCTTCTGCTACTGGTGATCTAACTGTATCTGACACTGATAGTGTTTCCTCTGCTGGCACTTCAGGAGTGCAAGAATTTGGCAATGGCGTGATTTCTAAAGGAAACAATGGGGCTCGTGGCATTGCTGTTTCTGCAAGGTTTTGGCAAGAAACCAATAGCAGGCTGAGGCGGTTGCAGGATCCAGGCCCACCGTTATCTACCAGTCCAGCTTCCAGAATGGGTTTTTCTTCAAAGGCGACTCAGTCAAAGAGATACAGTAGTGATGGTCCATTGGCATCTCCAAGAACAATCACTTCTTCGCCTATTAGGGCAGCAACGAGGCCTGCATCACCTAATAAGCTTTGGACTTCTTCAGCTTCATCTCCTTCAAGAAGGATTTCTAGTCCTTCTAGGGTGAGACCATTGAGTTGTGATTACGGTATCTCGCCTTCAATTCTTAGTTTTTCTGTTGATTTTAGGAGAGGAAAAATGGGGGAGGACCGCATTGTTGTTGCACATATGTTGAGGCTTCTTTATAACCGTCATTTGCAATGGCGGTTTGTAAATGCAAGGGCAGATGCCATTTTCATGGTGCAGAAACTGAAGGCTGAGGTATGGTAATCTATGCATTGCCTATCTATACATGATTGCTTTCTTTCTATTGATTCTAGTTTCTTCTGCACTAACTCAGTAAAGTTGACATGGATTTCATTCTTCATAGATAATGTATACCTAATTTAGAAATCTAGACAAGATAATATTATGTTTCTAGCTAAATAACAAACTTTACTTCATCAGAAGTATCACATGATGAGATGATTGGTCTTATGGGGCGAGGGTTTTGACAAAATGAAGAGGACATTTAGAGTTTATGATTTCTGAAACTTTGGAAGGGAACATGGGATTTCATCCTTGTGATTAGTTTGATGGTCTAGACGTTCCAGTGCTTTGTGTATGAATGAAAAGTCCTCAAACTACTGTTATATCAACTATGCCCAGCTGCCCTGTTCATGAGAAAAAGCTAGGTGAAGTTGCTGGTTTTAGGCATGCTGTGATTGCTTCAAAGAAATGTCTAGAATTGGATTTTCAGTGTATATGATGTCCCACATCTGTTGTATGAATGGGAATGCAAATTTTGCGTTGACCAAGACATTTCAATTAGGATCAATATCATAGCAATGGTTTGGGATGAGGCTAGGTTCTTCGTTTGACTCCACAACGGACCAGAGAATGATACTTAAGAGGAAAACATGTATAGTTACAGATTGAAAGTTTTATTTGTCTAAAGGTGTTTCTGTTGACTCCTTAACAGGTGTCTCCAATTTTCATCATTTTTTCTGAGAAGTTCTTTCTGTCATCTGCTCTTTTGATGTTGTCTTTCAATATTGTGGCTGACATTGTAGAATGTTTAGGGGATTTTGTTGTTGGAGGAAAAGGTAAGGGGAGGGTTGCGTTCAAAGTTCTGGTGGATATAGATTTTAACTTTGTCAATCATCGTCATTACCCTAAAGCTGTTCCCTAGACAAAATGCTGCATATTATTCTACTCAAACTAACAAAACTGTTCCAGTAACTTCTTTTTTCCTTTGATAAAATATATTTCTAAGATTAGGGAATTGGAAAAGAACTGCGTGGGGTGCTTATAGTTCACCCTAGATAGACAATTACGCATCTAGTGCCTTTCTAGGAGTCACTGCAGCAATTGACTTGTTAATAATGCTTCTGGTTTTGAATTTGTTGATGCTTCATGATGGTGTTAGAAATTCAAGAAATTGTTGCTGCTGCTGAAAGAAAATGCTGTATTTATTTTATTTCCTTTTTTGGTACAGAGTGAAAATGCTGTGGTTATTTGTGCTACCTTGTCTGTCCTCAAAGTACATTGAAATGAGCTACTTTGGTGCTAAATCATTGATTGCAATGTAGCAAACAACAATTGCATGACCTGACAGTTGTAGTTTCATTCTTTGTGCCAGAAAATTTTATGGAATGCATGGGTGACAATCTCGGAATTGCGGCATTCTGTCACTCTTAAAAGAATCAAGTTGCTATTGCTAAGGCAAAAATTGAAGCTAACTTCTATACTCAAGGGACAAGTAAGATTCACACATTCATTTAAGTGTTATTAAGGTAGTTGGATGCCCTAGTTTGCAATAAGCAACCTATAATTATCATTTTGTTAACTTGACATATTGGTATATCTGTGTAGATATGGAACTTTGTGCATGAAGATTGCTTGTTCATAGCTAAGTTTCAATCTTCCTGTGGATGCAGATTACTTATTTAGAAGAATGGTGTCTCCTAGATAGAGACCACTCTAGCTCTTTGGAAGGAGCAACTGAAGCTTTGAAGGCCAGTACACTCCGTCTTCCAGTTGTTGGAAATGCTGTAGTAAGTGCACACTTTTGTCTCTGAAGCTAAGCATGCGATGAACCTGTAGCTTGAGAAAATTTAATTTTCATCTTACATTACAGGCTGACATGCAAAATCTGAAAGATGCTCTTGGTTCAGCCGTTGACATGATGCAAGCAATGGCATCATCAATATGCTTGCTGTCCTCAAAGGTAACTTGTTACTTTACTGATAATTATACTGGTTGATATGAACTCAAATGACAAAAAAAAAAGAGAGAATAAAAGGAGGAAAAACCCACTAACTTTTCAGGTTCTTCTTATTATTCTTACAAAAATCAGGAGACTCTGCAAGAACCACAAACAATTTCTAGTTAAAATAGACCACTGAAGAAAATTAATCAGAGTAATTATTATTATCATTATTTTAATTTTCAAGAAAAAATGGAGTTTCTACTTCTCTTGCAAAGAAATCATACCCTTTTTTGCTTTGAAAGAAGAAAAAAAAAAAAGAGAAAAAAATTCAAATTGACATCCTGCACATCCATTCATGAATCTAGTAACATTGAGTATACTACTTTTTTTTGCCCCTGCACCGTTTAGTTCCAAAAGCCATGGATGATAACAAGAAGTCCTAGTCCAGTTCTTCACTTATTAGTTGCTCAAAGTAATCAGATTCAAATTCTATTGAATCCTGATACAGTGTAAGCGAATGGGAATAAAGAAAAAAGATGTCATTGAAAGTGGATGCTGTTTTTAAAGATCAGTTTTCAAATCATTTGCTGTTTGCTTATCCTTGTAACTTGATAGAGAATACTTAGACATATACTAAATTTGGGAACTAATAGGTGGAAGAAACAGATTCCTTGGTAGCTGAACTTGTGAATGTGACTGCAAAGGAAAGATTTTTGCTTCAACGATGTAAAGATTTCTTGTCTACATTAACAGTCATGCAGGCAAGTGCACTTGTTTCCTTGTGCCTGCCAAATTATATATTTTTCCTATCCTCCTACACTTTATGTA
The DNA here is from genome assembly GCA_021464305.1 of Kandelia obovata. Taxonomy (NCBI): domain Eukaryota; kingdom Viridiplantae; phylum Streptophyta; class Magnoliopsida; order Malpighiales; family Rhizophoraceae; genus Kandelia; species Kandelia obovata. The sequence continues at coordinate 4,100,608 of CM038476.1, forward strand.
TTTGCAATCGTTGTCTAAAACAGGTTAAGGACTGTAGCTTGAGAACACATCAAATACAACTGAACTGTTTACCAACTACAGGAAGCCTGACAGCACATGTGTAGAACTGATCTCAATTGACTACTCACCCCTAAATGCTAACATTACACCCGACCTCTTCTTTTTCCGCCGAGTGGAGGTGCACTGAAGGTAATATACATGAATTAATAGTTAGCCTCAGATTTGCCTTGGGCATTTTCCAAAGTAGCTATGGTCTCATATTTTGTGTATCTCATTACCTCTGTGAATCCAAAAGATAGCAGGGTGGCTTTCCTTATCAATCAGCTATTTGAAAAAAGAAAAAGTTTTGCACGCAAAAAGGAAAGCAATATGTTGTGTATATATATGTAATGCATACAGTTCAGCTTGTTCCTGACAACTGTGAATTGTGTAGTTCTTTGCCTGTTTAGTTCCACACATACCCTGAATATGATCTTGTGATACGCTTGATTGTTGCTGGTAATCCCAGTGCCCATTGCTTCCAAAGTTTTTAGCAAGCCAAACTGGTTTGCAAATCACGCTGGAATGGGCGCGCCAGGATGGATTCCTGCTTTCTAGCCTCAACTTGGTATGCTGCAGCGGCAGCCATCTGCCAAAGTTTCTGCATTACGTTTCTGTATGTGAGATGGGACAAACACGAACGCGTGTGTTGGTGTCCAGCCAGGACACGAATTATATGCTTCACTTTTAGCATATATTTCGGTGTCGTTGTCGAGGAAAACTTGGCATAGAATACTTGGGAAGTAGGCCGAAAGGTGGCCCCCTCATGATTGCAAATGTCCAGAGGCAAGCATAGACCCTGCTAGTAAACTTATATTACGAACCAACGAGATAATGAAAAACCGAAATAATAAGCACTGTGTTGATCACGAGTAGCCAACATTAGTTCTTGGTCAGGAAACCGAGATATCTCTGGAGACCAACGAGTTGGGTGGCCGAGATCTCCAATCAGCTCCCTTTCTCCCAATTATCTGCCATGCAATCCGTTCCCTCCCTTCAAATCCAACGCTTGGGCAAGCTTTCCCGTCTTTTAGCCATCTTCTAATTGTATTCCATCTCCTCTTATCCACTCGTCACTGCCAATCCCCTCCACCAAAAAACGAAAAAAAAAAAATAGAAAAACAAATGATTGTACCTTTATCCCTCCTCTGCTGCCTAAATAATGTATCTTTACTTGATTCCCAAGAATTAAGAATTGATTAACATGGGAATTTACATCGTGGGTTACCTTTAATACGTGTAAACTTTCATAATATTTTAAAGGGCAAAAATTAAGAATTGATCCCTTTCGTTAAACTATTTTTCGAATTACATCTCATGATTGAAAAAGATCCTCTTTTTTTTATTATTATTATTATTTTTTGGTTCTGGGGTCTTTTTGTTAGTCAACAGTTCACCTACGCCATGTGACAGAAGGGGGCACCTGAGCAACCATGATGACTAAGGATTTGTATGCGAGTCTGTAACGTCCAAAGGAGAAAAATGGTTCAAGTTCGGCGAAAACTTCAAGCAGAAGGATTTGTGTCTCCATCCAGGCAATGCACGGACTAAGGATTTGTACGCGAGTCAGTAACGTCCAAAGGAGAGAAATGGTTCAAGTTCGGCGAAAACTTCAAGCAGAAGGATTTGTATCTCCATCCAGGCGATGCACGGACTAAGGATTTGTATGCGAGTCTGTAACGTCCAAAGGAGAAAAATGGTTCAAGTTCGGCGAAAACTTCAAGCAGAAGGATTTGTATCTCCATCCAGGCGACACACTTCCGTGCATCAGGTTTGGAACGCCTTCTTAAGACTGAAAATCATTGCAAGTCACTGATAGATCATCTGATGAGAAAATCAATCTTTTTTTGGCATTTTAATTACTGCAGTAATCACAATCACAAATTGCCCTCCTATTATAACAACCCTTCTTTTGGAGCGTGTGCAACTCCTCTTTGCTCGCATAGAAGATAAACACTACTATGTAGGTAGTACCCCACAAAAAAAAAAAAAAAAAAAAAAAAAAAAAAAACTACTCATTTCTACTAAGAGACTGAGCGCCTCCGATTTCTGGAGGGTGTAGATTTAACGTCTTCTGGGTTTGCAGAACCAAGGCTTCCTGATGAATCTGAGCCACTCTTCTCACTCTTTTCGACTTTAGTTGACCAGAGCTTTGTAATGATATTCTTTGACTTAAGCAACCCTTTCACCTTGTTACTCACAGCCATATCTATACTGTTCCTACCATGAACTCCGCCATTTCTCTCTGTGTTACCCATCTTCAAGGAAGCTATCTCCCTCTTAAGGGCCTTGAGCTCCTCGGCAGTGGCCACAGCATCCCAATCTTCCTCCGGGTTAGGAGTGACTGACGTTGAGCTCCTAAGAGACACATTATTTAGATCTCTGATGCCTTTAGGAAGATCCGGAGTGCTACTGCCCGACGAGGCAGCTGCCCTGACCTGCTCGAAAAAGAGCACCTGCACAACTACCCGCAATGGGAGTCTCTCATTCTGCACTGCATGCATGCATGCATCAACTGATAACTTCCTGCAGTCCATCAACTTGCAAATCTTTTTCCTCTCACTCTTGCTGATGCCTGGGTGCTCCTACAGGAAAATGCAGGGGGAATCTAGATGTCAGCAATTATTAAGAAACTGTACAGTATGCCCACAGGTGGTGACACTGCAAGAGTTACAATTGTGCACGACCATTTAATCAAAAGAGAATATAAACATGAAATACATTTTGCATTGTTCCAATTTTCTGCTTTGAAATAACAAAATATAATTACAAAGTTTTGACAGATTCTTACCTTGAGATAAATGTCAATAGCTTGGTAAAGTGCATCATGAGCAGGCCGGGAAATAACCGATACCATCTCAGCCAGCTCAATAAACTTTGATGATGGTAGGTTGCAATCCTTAGCAATTTCAGCCAGGTACCCATCTATAAGTTTTGCCACCATTAGTTTTGCAGCAACTGACAAAATCCCGGGTCTTCTGATCTCCTGAATCTCTTTGCCCTCTTCTGTTGATTTGACTTCGGCATTCTGATCTTGCAGCAGGAATTCTTCCACTATCTTCTTTACAATGTCAACATTATACATCATGTTATCACCTTCCTCTGCTTGTATTAAAAGATCATACACAGAAGCCTCTTCCAGTTGCTGGCCTATTCTTCTCATTAGCCATTCCTTTGTCACATCCCCCAAGTCCACATATATGGCTGCTTTTAATAACTTAAGCAAAAAACTACTGGAGATACACCCTCTGTCTGCAGGCAACAGCCAAACAATTGTATCAACTATTGATCGATACTTTCCAGCTTCTCCAGATTGGATCATGCTCTTGCTCAAGCCTGGTAACTTTCTATAAGCATAAGCTTTCAAAGCCTCTCCAATCACCTCATTGGAAACCACATCTTTGCTTCTAATTGTCATAAGCACGCGCTTGTACAAATCAATTTCGAGCTCACACAGATCCTCAACCCACCAGTCCCTTGGCACTGATCGGTTTCTTACTCCACTCAAGTTTGTATCATTCCCATTTTCCTCTGGGATTTTTTTGCGATTGTATGTATAAGACCAGTTGACTTTTGAAACATCAACACAGACCTTGGTAGCTACAGCATCAATGCAATTAGTCATTAACTTCAGTTCCTCTGATAACGGCAACAACAATTTTGTGGTCTGCAGAACAATGATTGAATCCTTCCAGCTGCGGAAAATGCAAGAGCTAAGGAAGACATCAATTTTGAAAATGAGATTCCCCTTTTCAAAAGTCTCATGCATTCCAAGGTACTCAGCAGCACATCGAGCTACAACAACATTGTAAGCATTAAGGGTCACAATTATGCCATAACAAAATTTGGCACATATCTCAAAGGCAGCAGGTCCACCAGGAATGTCCGAAATGTCAACTTCATTACTGTTATCTCCATTACAAGCAGCAACTAACTTCTGCAAATGAATACTCTTCGAGAGAAGAGGAAACTGCACAACAGAATTCCAATTTATTAGTCTCATAGAAGTTTTACCAACATATTTCGTTGATTGGCAATGGATGTGCCTGACTCCGGACCATTTAAATTCCACGTCAGCACTCAGATCAATTTGGTGAAAAACAAATTGATAAACTTAACTATGTCAAATTGTTCAGTTGAGGAAAAGCTTGTGTTAGATTAACATTTGGTTCCATGTTACTTCAGACAAAACAAATCTTTGGCCAGCATATTTTTGTTATTAGGTATTGTTGCTCCTGCTGCAGCAGCTAATGTGTGACATTCCATTGACTAACTTAGCCAGTAAAGTCACATTGCCTAGCAAGTAAGGTCATTTTGCATCCTTCAAACACTTACAGAACAAAATCACACTATCACTGTGGTGGGATGATTTCCAGAAGGGGAGGGCTGACTCTAATAGGCAGTCCACAGCTCAATAATCCCCCATTGCAGGCAAAGAGATATCAAAAAGTTTTATCCAATCCACATATATTGAATATACAGGTATTAGCTCCTATCACCCAAAAAACATATGGGTGTTAGGTATTTATGTCCCACAAAGGTTTACAGTGCTAAAGATAAAACCATCTGGTCCAATTATGCTAAGATGTTTACTTTATTAAACTGAAAGATAATTGTACCTTGTGCATATAGAACTTCACATCCCCAACATTAATGATTATATCAGGAGTCAGCTCACTAGCCATATATCTGCACATGAGATATGGTCTTCTTAACATGAGTCATGAAATACAGAGGAGCAAGTACACTAGCAATGTATTCAATGGACGTAGTGATTCCAAGTAGTTTCTTTTGAACCAACTCAACATCGGAAGCTGACAAGACCTTACAAAGAATCCAGAAAATTTAAAATGCTCTTATTGCGTAAAAAAATAGACAAGAAAGGAAATTGCAGGATTGATCTTTTTGTGTGTTACACCTATCAAAACCAGTCAAACTTCTATCTTCTAGCTAGTTACAGACTAGCATTTTAGGCATTCACATGTAGAGACAATGTTAATAAAAGAAATCGATTGACTGAAGGTAGTAATACATAATAATAAGAAAAACACTGGTAAGATCCAGCATGTTGACTTCCAATTGAAAACAATGGTGCGCTGTGAATAAGAGGTCTGTTACCTCATCACAATCACAATCTATGCCCCACATATAAACATTAAAAGTGGAAAAGTTACCACAGAGAAGGAAGAGAGGAGAGAACAAATCATCAATAACAGGATAGTTTTAAAAGAAACAACAATGACCCAGACATAAACGTTAAGATAAAAGATTCCAAAGAAATATTCAATAAGAAAATAGATCATGCAATGGATATAAGGCTTCAAATAGTCTAACCTGACATTGTTCCCATCTGTCTGAAATGAATCTGGCTTTGATCCAAGTTTCATGAACTTCATATTGGGAAAGCAAAATGATCCAACTTCTCTTGTGACTCCTCAATACAAGCCTTACCACTACTCAGGTGAAAACTCCTAAATCAAATACCTTATGAATTACACTCACTACCACACATTCCCAAAGAAACAAACACATAACCTCGACTTGAGGGAGAAATTTCCTTGAATTGGAAAGGAATAACCCAGGTGTGGGGACCAAGTTCCCGGAATGTGATACTCTCTAGCCTTCAATGAAGTTGGTAACGATTCATAAATAGCTTCAAAGATATATACTTCTAAGCTATGACCGAATCTTGACAGCAATCGAGGCAAGTAGTATGACTAATAACGAGAGAGAGAGAGAGAGAGAGAGAGGATATATGAGTGTGCTTACTAAATAGATAATTGAGAAGATGGGATTGAGTAATTTTTCTCCTTTTTAACAAATAGGTCTCTTAGAGAACAAGAAAGCGAAAGAAATGGCTGTTGCCTGAGTCAGCAACAAAGCCCACGGAGTCCGGGTGCAATGAACTAGCCCAGGAGACATCGCCAACAGGCTCTCTACACTAAACAATTCACTAATCGTAGACACCCAGAAGCATAAATCTGATTCCCCCTCACTCAGTCACTATTTCTTTATCTTTTTCCCTCTCTGAGTACTCTGTTACTTGTGTTTTTCCCCCTTTCTTTATTGGAAAAGGCATCATCAATTAGACCCCTTGAGCATGACTAACAATACTTCAAGTTCCAAACTTGACTTATAAAAACAAGTTGTGTACATGTGTATTTTTTTTACCGTTGAAGTTTGAAAACCTACAACAACAAACAGCATCTTGGTATCAGTTGAAGAAACCACCGAAAACGGAGACAATAAGCATCTATCTTTAATTTCTTTTAAAGCCAGAGTATAGGAATAAATGAAAAATCCATAAAGTGACAGATGTTATGGTAATGAACAATGGAACATCAACTACCAACCAAAAAAAAAAAAAGCACAGCGAAACTGAAACTGAAATCTGAGGAATCTACCAGTATACGCAACAAAAACAAATTAAACAATAGTTACCGAAGATTTAAGTTCAGCCTTGTGTAAAACCCTCAAGACCCAATTGGAAACCAAAGGACAAGCCCCGAAAGCCACTCTCCGTGTAAAACCCAACAAAACCCAAGACTACTATTGCATTCAAACCAACGCAGAGATGAACGACACTACCTAATTACTCGAAGGAACGTTGAAAACCCGAAAACCCATTTCAAGAATATGTAAAATCAGCCAAAAGGCCGCCCCTTGAAGTCATCGGAAGCTCAAGAAAGCGTTAAACCCCTTAAGTGAACAAGATAAAGATCTCGACAGGAGAAAGCAAAGAGACTCACCCAGAAGTTTCCTAGTAACACTGACAAATGACAAGAAGCTACACATGAGTCTGCGGTGCCAAACCCGTTAACCAGGACAAAAATGTTTAAAAAAATGAACCACCCAAAAGCGACCTCAAGGAAATGAGCTGTTGCCTAGTTACAGAATCCCAGGAAAAAAAATTTAAAATTTTTTAAAACAAAAAGAAGCTAAAAGTTCAAAACTTTTTTTTATTACTATAAAGAAGGTAAGCTGCCATTAATTGTGAAATGTTTTATCAGACTTGCTTGTAGCCTTTGTACCAGCACTACCTTGTATAGTTCTCTTCTGGCGCACAAAAAAAAAAAAAAAAAAGCAGTTTATGAGTTTCTTTCCTTTTGCTTTAAACTTCGGAAGAGGAAGTTGGAGATATTCATTTAACTTTTACAGAAGCATTAAAAGGCACTCATGACTCCATGAATAAATGACCACCTTTGCTCAGTTATGCACGCCAAGACTGACACACAGCTTTCTTGTTGCCACTACCTTCTAATAAATGAAAGGACTCCTTTTGCTTGCTTCCTAGTTAGCGCATTATGACTGCATCACTCTTCCCGATTCTCTGCTGCTCGAACCATAACCCAAAATTCCATGAACTGTAATTCAGGAACAAAGAAGGAAAAACACTCAGACTTGTAACTTGTAAATGTATTGTTCTTATTATTAATAAAAATAAAAAATATACAACAGAATAATTATTTTTTTATATAGATATGTAGATTTAATATATCACTTCTTTTTTTTTTTTTGAGAATAAAAACCCAAGATTATAAAATAGATGTCCAAATATTTAACCACTAAGGCGTGGAATAGATTAGTATAGCAAGTCTCTCAAAAGAAAACATCTCATAATCTCAAAAGCTTAAAGCATTATTATCCCATTTAAAATTGCCAATAAGTCAAGGACATTTCATATTCCATTTGAACACATTCCTACAAAAGAACTAGATTTCTTTGCATTTCCTTGGACACCTCATACTTCAGTTGCATACCATTTATAATTGGAACTCCCTTATTCTCTCCTTTAGGTGGGTGTGGCGTGTAGGTATCTAAGCTCTCTCATGCACACATGGTGCTGACTATTCAACATTAAATACTGCTAGATACTGCATAGTCAATTAAAACTTGAATCCTTGGAAAACACTTGATTCCTCTGACTTCATGGCCATTATACAAAGGTCAAGAAGGGTTTCGGCCGGTTCGCTCTAAAAGTCACTGTATGGTATGAATCGATCTTTAGGTGTAATTAGTCAACTAAGTTGTACATCCACAATTTAATGATCTTAAAAGAATAAGGTCTCATGCTTATTGTGGAAAATAAGTTCCCTATGCCAACTTTGACCCACCTACCCACATGTTGCGAGTTGTTTGATAATGCTCAATCACATTAACGTGGTGCTAGTTCTCCCTTTAATCCCTCTTTTTTAAGTCATTAGCTCTATAGGCTTGAAAGGATCTCACTCATTTTTAGGATAATTATTTCAACATCCTATTGATAGCTTCGTGTCCCTAACTATGCTAAAGGAAAGTAAATGATAGGGGACAATATGTGACAACACCAAACTAGAAGGATCCCATATCTGCCTCAATTGTAAGATCATTGTGTTTAAAGATGGCCCTTAATTAGCTAGCGGCCAGCTTACTTTCTGCCTCTTGGCCTAGTTTAAATGACAAACCACATTTACAACTCATATTGTGTACTAACGAGAGATAAAACAAATAATAGATTACTTTTGATTGTCTCTAAATCCACGCACATGGCAACCAATGACATGTTGCCTGATTAACAAGATTTCTTCGAAGCGTATTGCATATGACTAATCAAATAAAGAAAACTCTAATCATTATGGCCATCGCTCTTGATTTTCAAGCACATAATCGAGGTCTAGATCATGCAGTAATATTCGGTTGCATGTGTCAATTAGTTAGGTGGTTGTTGATGCTATGATGCTTCTTGTGAACACTGAGATTAATCGAAAATGGGGTCTGGACCACCGCTGGAAAGCTAGCTAATTGCATCTCGACCATGTCTATTAGATCAAGACTTGCATAATACATGGAAAGTCAAAAAAGCGCACGGAAAACAGACACGTTGGAGAGGTTTTTTTTTTTTATCTTCTTCTTCTTCTTAGTTTGGAGATGCGTTCTCATCAAATAAATGAATATATATATATATATATATATATTAGAGACGCGTGTTGGAATTAATCACCAATTTTATGAGGATTTGGCCCAATAGTATCAGTAATTAGCAAGTATCCAGTGATCAACTGATCAACCCCACGTTGATTGAGATTAATAGTGTAATGGTGTTGATTGTACGTACGATGACATATCCTGTCATCATTACTAGTTTACATGAAAACCAATTGACAACTACAAATCAATCTTCGCGATGATAAGCATTAATTGAAAAACCTTTAACATGCATTGCGACAAATCATGATCGCCAGTTATGGTTTGGATTTTAGGACCATTCAAAAAGCCTAAGAAAGGCCAACCTAAGGACTTATCGCCATGTGTAAAGCTATTATTTAACTCCGTGTTGCTTCGTCATTGCATGTTGATTGAATGATTGATGACAAGAGATAATGAACCATAATCTCTAGCCAATCTTATTGGACACCTACCACTTTTGTGTTATGTCGAACTATGAAATTCATGCCCTTAGCAATAAATTAGAAACCCTTTTTGACAAAGAGACCAGAGAAATAGCTTTTTCTTTTGTACTTTTTGTCAATGTGGGTAGACACATAAAGTATAAGCAAACGATCGTATGGACCGAAGTGGTAGAGACAGTTTGGTCCAGATTGCTTGCAATCCACATGCAATAGGTGATTCTTAAAGCGATCCTGTCAATGCTGTTACTAACTTAGCCCATAAAATAAGGCTCGCACAGCCCAATAAAAAAGCCCGGTTTTAGTCCAAAAAAAGAAAAGAAAAATACAATGGACAAGCGACAAAGACACGAATAATTAATTTAGTTATCTAAAAGATATGCATGCCGACAATATTCTTCATACAAAGCTATGAATGAATTTGAATTTAACAGACCCGAAAATCATTGAATCAACAAAATTAAGCATTTTTAGAAGCCTAATCACAATTTCCGAATGAAAAAAAGCGCTATCCATTTCCTTTATTGTATTGGGGTCTCTACATGTGAAGCGTAGGTTCCTTATAGCATTTTTTTTTATACGTTGGGCTGACTAGAAAAATGATTAAAGCGTACATCACACACACACACGCACACGCACGCACACACACACACACACGCGCATTCTTCGTCCGTGAGAGCATCAACAAAAAGAAAGTAGCTGGAACAATTCCTTGAGGGGGGACGACCCAGTTCAGGGGACAACTGTCTAGAATCCAAGCCAGAGTCTTGACTATCTTTTTTTTTTTTTTTTTTTTTTTTGGAAGGGGGTGGGGAAACAACTTAATATTTAAATAATGCAACTTGCAATTAAAGCTGATGAAATTGTGCAACAACTAGTCATCAAACCAGCAAGCATCCAAACAAACGAACCAAACAATTAATGACCATTACAATTGGGCTACCCGAAATGGAAAAATAAATATCTTATTGCTTAATTAGACCACAAGATAATCACAACTAAAGAAGTTGAAATCAGCAACAAGGTCAGGTTCATGAACAATAATATTGCTTGGCCTGGAGATGCGTTGTTTTAGAGTTCCGCAAAGCTTCCATTTTGACCTGGCGTAAAATGGTGCTTTTCTCTTATCTTGATGATGATCCTGGTGGCTAAAGAAGGTTGTACAAGTAGTGTTTACCAATCTGTCCAAGGTTCATGATATATCTGCATTTACAAGCGAACAACAATCTGTAGAAAATACCAATTTCCCTTTTCCTAAAAAAAAAAAAAAAAAAAAAAAGACTAGTTCTACAGATTCTATGTTGACTACACCAAGAAACCAGCAGCCTCGAGAAAAATCAGTGATTTCGCCTAATTATAAGCTCATTATCGGTACATTTATTAATATATTTTTATAACGTTGACCATTAAAAAGTACTGCATAGCGTCTACTATGTGCAATTTCTTGTTCTTTTTTTTTTTTTCGTTATTCCATTTCTGAGGGCGGGGATGGATTGTGATAATTACAAGTACACATGGGATCCGACTATTTTTTTTTTTTTTTCAAGCATCCAAATTTCAACAATTCAAAACTAATTGGCATTCACATTTGCTTCCCACACGCAATGAACTCTAGCTTTTGCCTCGTTTTTTGTTCTGACTAGTTCAATTACTTTTCAAAGCCTTATTCAACGCCCTATCCTCTAAATTACAGCGCAAGTTATCATGATTATACAAATAACACAAATTGCCACCAAAGCTCCCTTCCGAATTAAACTCTGAGGGGACACATGGCAAGTTTATATGAAGTTCTGTAACCAAATCTTTGGCAACTGTCCAACCAAAGGTATTTTGTACACCTCTGTTTTGGCACCCAAAACGGCCAAGAAGAGACAAGTACGGCACGCATTGGATTTTGATTCCTCCAATCCACTATCTCTCAAGGGCTCTGCCTCTGACGGATATGTTTGTTCCTTGCGTAAAAGCACAGGGATTATGGGGCAGAGTTGAAGAATTGAATTGCCTTGTATGTTTCCATGTGGTCCGTCTTTGGACTTGGATGATACTCCGCCAATTAAGTATGTCTTATCATCCAGCATAAAAACATGGGGCAGAGACATCTTTGTTTGATTTTACATGACATTATACTAATTACATGCTATTAATCGTAAAATAGCGGGTAAAATAATACTCATTGTCGTATGAACAAGATAATGCAACCACAAAAGAATATAAAAATTAACAATTCAAAGGCCGTCTTAATATTTTTGTGTTGCGACTTGCAATATTTTATCCATATTATAATAATTTTAAAAAAAAAAAACCTGTCCACAAAAATTTTGTGAAGCTACTATATATACATATATACTAAGTTCACAGCGGTTCATATGCACCGAAAATTTAAGAACCAACCTGCATTGTTTGTGGTTCCTATAAATCGACAGATACCCTATGGGACAGTGAGCTGGAATTATACAGTAGATGCTGCTATAACGAAAAACATGCACAAGTGGCCTTAGCCACGTAAAAGATGTAGAATCATCATGGCAACATGTGCGTTAAAAGCACGATCCACATGGCAACATGGGCTGGTTTTAGCTTTGCTGAATGGATTGAAGTCGAGTTTAAGATATGTGGTATGAACATACAAAAATTTTATATTCGAGTCACTTGTCCAATGTCATTCATAGCCCAGCAAAAACACATGGCCTTGTGTTGTTTTTTCTTTTTGGGGGGGGGGGGGGGGGGTAAAAAGGCAACCTCCCCTCCACTAAAAATGGGCTGCCTAGTGCCTGCCCGCCTGCTATGCTGTGCTGCGCTGTTCACACGGCAAAGACTTTTGCTTCGTTGAAAATTCAGGCCAAACAAGAGAGAATATTATTGAAAGACTTGACGTGCATTGCATCGCCGATCTGGATTTTGTGGTTTTATGCACTGGACCTGGAAGAGTAATTTAGCTTCTTTTGTGTAATTCATAATAATGATGGTTGTAATTATCAAAATTAATAGTGAAACGAATGCAGGTACAAACATTGATGAAACCTGCCATGAAGGCGAAGGCCCGGATTTGTTTTCATAGCCACGAAATTAAAATAGGCACGCATACAATTAAGAACCAATAAATGAATTAATCAAATGATGATTAATAGGATACTAATAGCATTATAAGAAAGTTCAGGAAACAAAAAATCCCTGTACAGAACTAATCCGACCCGATAAAGATTACAAAAAAAAAAAAAACAAACTGGAAATAGGAAATTCAATATGCTTTCCATTAATTCTAAAGTAAATTTAATCTTGAGCCCCAATCAAACTCGACTACGCAAGGAATCCCCACGATCAGTTTCTTCTTGCTCAAGAAACGACCTTGGTTGCTTTCTGGGCAGAGGACTCTCTACTTCTTGCCCTTCTCCTTCCTTGCCGGAAACGAATTCTGGCATGGCTGGCAGGTTCAGGTCAAAGTCAAACCCACCGTCTCGGCTTTGACTTTGACTATGGCTCACCACGCCGCCCCCTCCCCCTCCAATTGAAGTGATAGCGCTGCTGCTGCTGCTTTTGTTGTTGTTGTTGCCACCGCCTTCATAGTGGCAGCGCTTGTGGCCTCCCAAGGCCTGGCCAGTGGAGAAGCTCTTGTGGCAGATGGAGCACTCGTGGGCCCTACCACTGCTGGCGGAAGCTGAGGCGGTGTAGGAGGTTGATGGGTTCTCAGCGGTGGCGGGCGTCTGGGAGGAGGAAGCCGATTTCCTGTGGCTGGCTTTGTGTCCGCCGAGAGCCTGGTAAGAGGGAAAAGCCTTGTTGCAAACCGAACACTTGTAAGAAAGAGTCAAATTCGCCGGGGCCGGCAGCGGCATAGGCGGAGACAAGGTTTCCTTAGCGGTGGTGTTGGTAGACTTGGCGACTTCTCCTCCGCAGCGGCCCCCGCGAGCAAGCATGAGAAGGCAGAGAGCGAGGTACTCTTCCTCAGTATTGGAGGCATGAGGAGGCGATTCGCTGCGAGGCCGTTTGGACCGTTTCCCCTTGGCCCACGAATCTTCTTGGTTGAAAGGAGCGGGTGTGGTGGTGGGTGAGTTCAGAGCCTCAAGAGCCATATTAACTAACCCAATTCTCAATTCTTGATTTCTTGATCTTCAATTCTTGAATCTTGAATCTTTACCCTTTTAAATTGGCCAAAAGAAAAGCTTTTCGAGAGAGAGAGAGAGAGAGAGAGACTTGGGTACGTTGTGCGGCAGACTTTGGAGAGAGAGGAGTACTTTGAGCGTGGAGTAGAGAAAGATAGACGGGAGGTTTATATATATATATATATAGTAGGTTGGGGGTTGAGTGGGCGACTTCGTTAGCCAAAGGTGTCAGCAGAGCTAGTGGACTGCCTGTAGAGAGAGAGAGTTGGAGAGAGAGGGGACTCGTTCCAAGTCAAAACAATGGTTGGCCTGCCTTTTTTAACCCCCCACCCAAAAAAATTTTTAAAAAAGGGTTATATTAGATTTTAAATATAAAATAAAATATTTATATATATTAATTATATTTATTTAAATTTATTATTTTTAAATTAATCTAATTGAACCCTACGGTCAAGTTTGAGGTGTCTTCTGGGCGTGTGATGCACGCCTTATTACAGGGTCAGCAAATTGAGGACAGTATTGTTTATTATTGTTACAACGCTATGATCAAGGTGGGATGAATTTGCAATAGAGATGGTGTTATTATTGTCTTGTGATTCTCTTTAGGATTTCGGGATTGCGTCCCCTGCATGTCTGGTGAAAACTTTTGCTTGCTTCCTTTTCTTTCTTGTTTTTTTTTTTTTTCCCTTTATGCTTACAACTGAAATAATTCTTATCCCTTTTTTTCTTCTAAAGCCAGTAATGCCCAAGGAATATTCCAACTTACTTAACACACTATTCCTTTTGATTAACCATCTAAGATAGATTGTTTCTGCTTAAGCCATACGTTTGGATGAGATGAGACTTGCAGTGAAGCAATGTTCTAGCTTTTACTTCTGCTTGAAAGACAAAAAAAAAAAAAAAAAAAAAAAGAAAGAATATGAAAAAGGGATCAGTCAGTTATTCCACAGACAAAATCAAGGGTCTTCAATTAGATGGATTTAGCAATTTGTTAATGTTAATCGTAGATTTAATCCTAATGAATGCCGTGGCTTTGGCAGTTTCTTGTTGGGTTGGCTAACCCAGAAAGGCAGCTGGTCTCGATTAGCGACGGGCTACTGTTAGCCACGTGCTCAAACAGAAATCTGAACTCCTATGATTATCATCACCCACTGATTTCCAGGGCTTCCTTATTCACTGCAAACGACCTTCCGGCCCCTCTCAAAGGTAATAATCCAACAAGATATCAAATTTATTATGAATATTAATTATTATAAAAGTATAAAATTGTGAATTATACACTTAAAATTACAATAAATAATACTAGTTTTAGTCCCCCTCATGGTATTATCATATTCTGAATTTAAGAAAAATGAACCAAAAAAAATAAATAAATAAAAGACCAGATTTTACCCATCTTACAGCCTAGCGAACGACTGGTGATATGGAGAGTGAGCTAGTGGCTTCCCGAACGCGCAGCGATCAGGCCGCACGGCACGCAAAGACCAGATTCTTTTAGACAGTTGACACGTGGAAATTTGCTTTGCTGCTTCCACGTGGTAAGACACAACTGACAAGCAATCGATCACAACCATATCGAGCCGTCATTTGCGGGGGTCCCTTCTGGAAGGGCCACGTCGAAGATGGTGACGCAGGACTTTGGCACGTATCACCAACATACATTTGAGCATCCCGCTATCGAAATGTCTAGTGGTTCTCAGTAACCCAAGTCCCAATTTTTATTATTTTTATTTTTTAAAAAATAAAAAATAAAAAATATAATAAAATTTTTTAAAAAATTAGTAGTGCCTAATTTGTTGAAGTCGGTTGAACACATACCTACGCATGAAGAAGTGAGTTGAGTGATGTCATCGATGAGCTCTTTTTGTGGGTGGAGTGAAATAGGCACACGGAATGATGGGTTTAATTCTATCGAATTGAAATTCTTCGAAAACTTTAGGAAAAAAAAAAAAACAAAAAATCTTTGTAGGCATTATTGGCTCGGATTACTCGGGTTTGGTGTATTAATTGACAGACGAAGATTAGTGGGTTAGTGAATCTTCATTTGGTTGTTGATTAAAAAAATTAAGAGAGTAATTATGTGGATAAATAATCTAATAAATATAAAAAATTTATATTATATACTATATAAGTAATATATAAAAAAAATTACTGACATATCTATTATATTGTCATGAAACTTATTCATATTGTATGTATATTTTTACATTATTATTATTATTATTATTATTATTTTTATTTTGTATTTACATGTTGTCACTGTCTACAATAACTTTTTTCGAAAAAGAAGAAAAAAAAAAAAAAAAAAAGGACGAGATAAGTGCAAGCACGAAGGCCGTTGGAAGTTCTAAGAATTTTAAATTGTGGGCATCTCGTCAACATGATTGTCATGCTTATGGAGATTTGTCAAAAGTTGATGCACTCATTCGCTTTGAATTTGCAAAATAATTGGTTTCCTTTTTATTTTTCTTTTCTAAAAAAAAAATAAATAAAATTTGAAAAGTGGAACACGGATGAAAAGATTCACCAGGTTAAAACTGCATCCCGAGCAACGATGTCGTTTGGAGTGGGAGGACGCTTTATTCCATGAATAAACTTTTTTTTTTTTTTTTTTTCTTTATAGATGAAAGGTTAATTTAGTCAAAACGCGGTTTCTTCTCCTCCTTCTTCTTCTCTTCCAAGTTGCTCATTGGCTCGCCCTGCCTTTGTGTTATTGGCACCTTTTTTTCCGGGTCACTACCGAGTAGTTCACAGTGAGAAAGTGAATCAGCGCACACCTTATTATACATTGAATTATTGCCCACGTTAAGTGAATGCCTAGAAGAACAAATAGTTTTTAATTAAGGCTCGTAATTAATGATTTATTTTTTAAACCAATGAAATTTTCAACTTAATGGTATTGAAGCTGGCTCAAGTCTCAATCATAACCAATGGACTACAAAAAAAAACAAAAAAGAGAAAAGAAAAGAAAAAAGATGTGCTTGGGCTTTACAGGATCTTTGAGTGACAAAAAATATAACAGGTATCGTTTTCTCAAGTGGCAGTCAAATGATCTCGTCCCTCTCTCTGTCCAATGTGGAACTTAAATGGAGCATTTTATGTTAAATTAATTATCTCCTTTGGCCACATTTGTGTTGAATTATCCCTTGTACATGTACCTGGAATTCGACTAAAGACTTTTAGTCCTGAAGGGGTGTATTTGCACCTCGTGAACCTTGAGGGGGAATGAATAAACTATATTGTAAAAAAATAAAAAAAGGCCACCAAATCCAATACACGTCGCTGGCGGCGGCTCCGGCGGATGATACCTACCTTCCCTCCATGGGTCCGGCATGGGCCGGCGGCTAGTCTAAATTACACTGCGGAACGTCCACTTCCACGTCACTTCCAACGGCTGGTTAATGGGGTCCAACCAGGCCTGGACACCAGCACACAAGAACCAAAATAGGATCATTCCATTCGCTGTTTGGGAACGAATGGGAACGGTTGTTGTAATTAAGCTCATGCGCATTACACCCACTTGTGCATTTTAGCTCTTTGATTGCCTCCTGTACTAACACGATGCTCTTCAATTCACTCTTTGCTCAAGTTAGTGGACACGGGTTGTATATTATTGATATTTCTTTAGATATTGGTTTTTCAAAAGAAAAATTATAAATATGTTATGTAAACTGAGATTGAAAGTTATTTATTGATATATTATTTAATTATTTATACATTTAGTATTTGATATCATTAATTTTATTTTTTTATATATTTAATTTTGGTGTTAATAAATTTTAAATATAATAATATTATGCCATTTGCGTAAATTCTTATTTATAGAAACGAACTATAACGAGGGAACTGTAGATATTGGGCTTGGTGGTATGATTCGGAGGTTTTGCAATAAATCACCAAGCCATTTATAAAATGGAGCCGACGGTTGAGTTTGGTAGATCGACCATTTTATGATGGGCCGGGCCGGGCTACATTGATTCGAGATGGATCACAGGCTGCCCAGTGGAGATTGGATCATGGGCTACCTTGAAGGAACAGAACAGAACAGAACATGTGGTAATGTTATGTCCAGGCGGCAGAGTAAGAAATTGACGATATTTGGAAAAAAAAAAAAAAAAGAGGCATTCTTTTTGTTTTTTCTAGCAGTCCTTAGATTAAAGAAGAGCATGGCAACCGGTCTGATGTCGCCGGTTTCAGCCTCAGCAACGGCGGCGGAGCTAGTGGCTCCTCCCTGCATGGGGTTCCTCCCAAAATCTTCTTTTCTTTCAACTGCCGCTCCCAGTACCACCACCAATCTCTTATTCTTGGCTGCTAATCCAACAAAACAGCAGAAGAAAAGGAGACTATCAGTTCAGAAGCAGAGATGCTACTACAAGTCCCCTTCTGCTTCTGGGAAGTCTCTGGACCACATACCCAAGCAGTTCCGAGAAAAAAATCTCAAGGACGGATGTCTGTCTCTCTCCCTTACTCTGACCATATTGTTTTTGTTTATTTGTTGCTTGCTTCGTTAGTTTCTTGTTTATTAATTTATTTTTGTTTGCTTCATTAATCTTTTATCTTGGGAATTAGCTTAGGTTCTTGAAAATATATGCTTTGTTGCTCTCTCTCTCTCACACCACCCAACCCCCAAAACCCATGGTTGTCAATTTCCGGTTAAAGATATCGCCTGTTGCGTCTAGGTGGAATGTGTTATAAGGAATGATAATTTTCAATTTATTTTCTTATTTATTAGATTTTCCTAGGTTATCTTGGTGACTAAAGTTGTTTTTTTTAGCTCCCTGTTTTGGAATAAGATAAATCTCTTTATAGGTTTCAAATAACGTGTTTCTTATGCGTGGTTCCCTTTTGAAAGTACACTGAATTGATAAGCTGTATATTGAATGTGGATATATCCATCTCTTATGTGCCTTTCACGGCAGTAGAGATTGATGGCCATGACTTTTGGCGCTCTTGTTTTCTTTGGCAAACTTATAGTGGGAGAAGCGCAGGGTCCCTTCTTAGTTGGGAAGACAGGATAACATGAATTTTTGCGCTTGGCTAAGTCATATGATCAGTTTACTATAATCGAATTAGGAATAGGATGTTGCGTTAGAGTCTCGGTTTTTTAATTATGAAGAAAAAGAATAATGGTTTTAGGAGGCTATGGTAACAAATTGAAGACTGACTTAAATTGGACACTTTGAAACCAAGTTATCCAGTTGAGATGCTTCTGTGTGAAGAGAGTCCTCTACGCATAATCTTTTGTGGACACTCATTCTTCATTTCGTATTGAAATTTAAGATCTGCAATCTGCACCTTCAAAATCATGGTTCACTCAAAAACAGGGGAAATTATTTAAAATTTTATCCTCCTTTTATCTGTTTCTTATTTCTGCAGTGATGGAGAATTACAAGAATGTACCCCAATATCTTTATGGCCTGACCCCATCACAGATGGATATGTTCATGACAGAAGATAATCCCATCCGGCAACAAGCAGAAAGTGTTACGGAGGTTTTACTTTTTAACCACATCTTGAAATCTTTTATGTGGCTTGGACGTAGTTAGCAATGAGCAATTTCATAAAACTGATCTTCTTTGTTTCTTGTTAGAGGTTTATGTCTCATGGAATCTTGATCTTAGCATGCCAAAGCATTTATTTGATGGGACTTTCAAAGAAATTTCATAATCAGTCTTTTGCCTCTACAGGAAAGCATCTCAGCCAGAAGGAACTATTTGGACTATGGAGGAATGTACACCCTGTCAGGCATGAAGGATAGGAGTCCTTCAAAATATAGTATGAGTGTGAGCATGTATCGTGGAGGAGGAAGAGGATATGGAAGACCCAGAAGTGCTCCTCCTGATTTGCCTTCTTTGCTTTTAGATGCTCGGATATGCTATCTAGGAATGCCAGTGAGTTCATCTTTCTCTTGCTCTCTGTTACTGTCATTTCTATTGGCTTGGTGCATCTTATGTTCTTGCCATTCTTTCTATAGGAATTGTACCATTTAATTAGTTGGCATATGGCATCTGCAGATTGTACCAGCAGTTACGGAGCTTCTTGTTGCTCAATTTATGTTTTTGGATTTTGATGACTCTTCAAAGCCCATATACTTATATATAAATTCTTCTGGGACCCAGGTTAGTTTTCAGTCTTTTGTCTTTTTTTTTTAAAAAAATAATAATAAATTATGAAACAGTTGCTATGCTTAAATGCATTCACTTGCTGATATATGCGTACTTGTCTTTGCCATTTTTCTGTTCATAGAATGAGAAGATGGAGACTGTTGGATCTGAATCAGAAGCATATGCTATTGCAGACTCCATGACTGTGAGTGTCATCATTCTCTGCAGCATGCATTTATATCTTAGGGTGGATGTGGGTAAAATGAGAAGACCTGGATCCGATTAATAGGGTGCAACTGACAGATAATAAAATCTAGCGAGGATAGCTACCAGATCTTTTCCATTTATACATCCTAAAACCATTGTTCTCTATTTATTTACTTGGGCATGGTTATCATGTGTTGCGTCATTCTTTATTCTATCATTTATTTTCTTGAAACTCATCTGGAGCCTGTCTTTTCCATATTTCTAAAGTACTGCAAATCAACCATCTACACTGTGAATTGTGGCATGGCATTTGGTCAAGCAGCAATGCTTCTGTCTCTTGGAGCCAAGGGCTTTCGAGCTTTACAGCCAAACTCATCCAGTATGATTCGATCCATTCCTGTGGTTATATTACATTTTCTGTTTTCTCATCTTGTCTATCTGTATATGTAGTTATTTGCTTAAAATCTGTTGATTGCTCCTTCAAACAGTAGGGCCATCATTCTGCACAGCATTCATGAAATAATGAGATTTTTTTTAGCACCAGACACTTCTTACCCATGTTTCTTAACAATTTTATCAAATCGCAGCAAAACTTTATCTGCCCAAAGTCAACAAGTCGGGTGGACCTGTTATAGATATGTGGATTAAGGTATGCTCTCTCTCTCTATCTATGTCTCTCTCTCTGACCCCCTCCCCCTTCTTGATCTTCTTTAACAAGCCTTTTATCAGGCCAAGGAACTGGATGCAAATACAGATTATTACATTGACCTGTTAGCAAAAGGGACTGGAAAGTCGAAAGAAGAAATTGCCAAAGATATCCAGCGACCCAAATATCTCAAGGCACAAGAAGCCATAGACTACGGCATTGCGGACAAGATAGTCGACTCAAATTATGCTGCCTTTGAGAAACGGGTAATGTTTTTATCACACCCTGCTCTTGCCGCTGTTACATTTTGTGGACTTATATGTCCTTATTGTTGTTTATCCATCCGTATCCAGGATTATGATGCACTACTTGCTCAATCGAAAGCCATGAGGGCAGCAGCCGCAGGTCCAAGAGCAGCTCCTTCAGGATTTAGGTAATTATAATGTAGAAAGGATGGCATGATTATGCAGACAAAAATGTTCCATGTAGTTTAAAATATCAAGCTGGTCTATGCCTTTTATTGACAAATGAAACTGGTCGCTTTGACGGGTAGCCCTGGTTCAGTGCACTTGTTGCTAAACTATGTATACTGTGTGTACATTTGGAAGGTGCATATTTAGCGAATTGCTATGCTAAATTCACGAGTGTTGACAATTGCAAATTAATTTTTGTTTCGATGAAGGCAAAACAGGAATTGAAGTATGGGATATACCCACAATTGGCACATTATGGCTTTAAAAATTAGTTGGGGCATCGACTGGTGCCACGCCTCACTTACTTGATTTAAATCTAGCCTCTGCATTTCAACCAAGGCAGCTAGTGCCATCCAGTTGATGGAACTGTAAGGTTTGAATCAAATGGGCAAACCATGAAAACGGAAAGGTATCCAAATTGGAACAAAACTCAAAATACTCAAAATTAAAATGGGCTCCTGGTCAGTCACCTTATTGTACAAGCAAAATTTTCATTGTTGCATGTTTGTGGATCTACTCGAAAGAATAAGCTTTTTGAAAATTTTAAGGTAAAAAAAAAAACTCTGAAAGTAAAGAGATCGACAACCCTTTAATGGATAGGATCAGAAACCAACGTGCAATGGAAGCAATACTGGAGAATGAACACTGGATCCAGAATCGAGGAACGAAAAGATGTTTCAAGCTAAGTTCAATGTCAATCTTCACTTCAAGTTCCAGCTTCATGAGAAAGAAATGAAGCTCATACATACACACCCACTACAGATCGGAAGTTTTGCAAATTCAGTCATGCAGGAGGGTTGGGATACACTTTTGGTTTTGGCTTAACTTCTATTTCATTCACGCTGCGAACAAAGATGGCATCTGGTTCATGGCTGCAAAATAGAACCACAATTAGGACCAGCATAAGATTCAGTCAGAGAGTGGGCACATAAAGAGAGATGGAAATATTTTGTACGGTTTATCTCCTTCTTCATATGTGTAACTTGATGCCACAGCCAACAGACGACCATCTCTACTAAATGAAAGTGCTGCAACGCTTGATGGATACTTTGAGTACTGGAAAAAAAGACATAGAAATGTTACAACAGGAAATAGGCTTTGGAAGAGCTTAGGTTTAAACTGTTAGGTGTCTGAACAAAATTACCTGATACAGCCTCTTTTTGTTGTTGCCATCCCACACATTCACAAAACCATCACAACCTCCAGTTGCAAATGTACCATAGCTGGTTGAATTTAGAAGCATAGCATAGCACACACGAGTAAGATGAAAGAAAATGATGTTATCTTCAGCAATACATGTGAAAACAGTCAAGTTCAGAAGCAAAGCCCAGTGAAAATTCTAATAATACACTGTAGCTCTGTGGTTTTAAGGAATGATGCATTCACACTAAATGTTAAGTTAGGCATGTTAAAAAAAAAGACCCAATAGAAAGCAGAAACATTTATAAAGAATGTAACTTTCAATTCAAGTTAAGTCAATACAAATGGAAAAAATTGTACACATATGCTGACCAAACAAAAGCTCCAAAAATGTCATTTGCTTCTCCAATGCACACAACATGTCATCTACATGATCATCTCTAAATTTCTAGGGCCTGAAATTTAGTTATTTGTATAATTTTGAGGTAGAGCACAGCCAAAACTAGGATTGCTGAGTATGCAACCAGGCCAGATGATATTGAGTTTGCCAATATAAGTCATAAAGATAACCGCTAATAGAAAATTGGCCTGTCCTCCATGTTCCATGAATGCCTAAAGAAACTCAACACTTACACAGGATGAAAAGCGATGGCATTAACTGGATAGACAATATCCCTTCCAGCCTCTGATTTTCGATGACACTTGAATGCATATCTGCACGAAGTCCAGCAAATAGTGAAACAAAATGCAAAATTATTTTAAAAGAGCAAGGACATGCCCACATCTTAATAGATTATAAAACACCCCCCCATCCCTGTGGGGCATGGAAAAAAGGATACAATCAATGTCAGAGAACATGAGGACCATAATAAGACACACACATAAAACACTGTCCAATCACTTGTCAAGAGGTTGGGGAACAAAATGCTCATCAAAGATAAATAACTACAAGTAAGATCCAAAATGGAATGTTTGTATGACTCTAATGTCTCTGAAAACACAGACAAGAATTTGAAATCCCCTTATAAGATGAAGAGAACCACTGGCAACATGAATGGAACAAAATAGCAATAAAATAGGAGCAGATGATAATTGACATTATGATTTTCCATGTTGCAGAATCTTACTTTTTGGCCTGACTTGCCTCTGAAAGATCAAAAAATTCCATTGCAACCCGCCCTTCAACAGAACTAAGAGCATACCCTGCATATCAAACACATAACAAATCAAGATGATAGAAATAAACCTTGTGCTATACACCTAGATTACCAATAGGGAAGTAAAAAAATGTTCTATGAGCCCACTCCATAAGAATATGAAGTTGAACCTACTTCAAGCCAAGAGGATGCTACACAACATACAAGGAGACAATAAACCACTGTGTGGCATGTATTTTCCAAAGTGACTTTGGAAATCTATTTATTCTGATGAATTTCTTTACTTTTAGATGTAGCACAAGAAAAGCCTTTTGCAACAGATTTTGGATGATTGAAATATTTGAAGGCAAAAAAAAAAAAGAGTGTGTCAGTTGTAGAATGAGAACATGATTCTATCTGTCATGAAAATTTTTACCACTTTGAGAAAATTATGTGACTTTATGATTATGGTCAATACCTGTGCCATTGGGATAACAGCGCACACATCGTGTCTGATATTTCAATGAAGATTCCCTTCGCTGCTCAGGTTGAGACATATTTCGCAAATCATAAATATTTACATTTCTTCCTGCAGTAGCTACCACTAAACGATTTCCAACAAGAGACAGAGAGTAGACACGCTCTGGTTGAGGATATGTGCCTACGAGAGTGCGTTCCTGTCCACTTGCTCCTCTGGGATCCCAAGACTTTAGTGTTTTGTCCCAGCTACCTGTGATCACTTGTCCTGTAATCAGACAGATGTGAACAATTATAAGTATAACAAAAAGCTGTAACTTCCTGTTATCCTGTACTTTAATTACTATACAAGGAATAATGTCTAGTAATACTGAGGGCATTCTGGTCAAAGACAAAAAAGCAATGTCTAAAAACAAAGCAACTAATAAAATAACAATCTATGTTATATGCATTGTTGGGCACCATTAATTTGCAATCTACATCTCTTTCTTCCATGTTTTCACATGTAAATCTTAGTTCAACAGACCTGCTGCATAGGAGTATTCAATACAACGAACAGGTGCATCATGCCTTCCTAAGATATCCTCTTTTCCATGGCTAAAAACCAGCCTGAAATATCAATTACAAACCATAAAATTTAATGCAAGATACCTACAAAGATGATAGTGAAACCATAAACTTGGATTAGTACTTAAGAACCACAATGACATTCCACATGTTCATATGCAAGGACATTGAGAAATGAAGCATGCAGGTTAGCAGAGACAAAACCATGTAACAATGGTATTAATCAGAAGACATCTAAAAGAAGGCTCTTGCACTCAAAGGTTATGCTCCCTGTTTAAGAGAGACATGTAAGCAACTTATAATTTCCAAGGTGCAAAATTAGCAAAGGAATTTGCTACTTCAGGCTACATTCATGAGTTTAAACTAGGGAAATAAAAATCTTGATAGATCTGCACCTTCTATTTTTCTTCCAAAATTATAACTCATGTCCTTGGTAATTTATAATCCTCCCCCTGTATTCCAAAAGCCCTCTAACTATCTCAAGCCCTTTGTAAGGTTTGTTTACTTGTCATTTGGCACTGATATGACTTTAACAGTCAGAGCTAGAGGATTGCAAAACATGCAGCCTTCATGTGAGTTCACTAACATAAAAAACCCTTTAATCCATTTTTCCTTTTCATTTTGGATTAAAACTTTTCCATATTTAATCCAGTAGATTAAGGTATTCTTTGGAAGTGGCTATCGAAAATGATAAAATAAACTCTATGTAGTTTACAAGGATAACGTAGGCCTATCGAGACAGCAATTTCATTAGTTCTCAGTGTTGAAAATTGAAAAAAAAAAAAAAAGCAACTGACCGGCGCACAGTGTTGTCGGCGCTGGCACTGAACCCGGAGGAGTCATCGTGGAAGCAGCAGTCGAGCACCGGACCACCGTGCATGAACTCTCCTCGCAAAACATTAGCGCTCGCATCATACAATCTCACAGTCTGTTGTTTCCAAAACGAAATTAAAAAACCTAGAAGAGTTAGCTAGGCGTTAAGCGACAGTGAAAAAAAAAAAGCAAAAAAATAATATATATCTTCAGATAGCTAGGGTTTACGCTTACCTTGTCCCATGAGGAGACGAGCAGGTGATCGCTGTGGTTGGAGAACCGGAGATTTGAGATCCCGTCTGCCGGTGGGTTCGAGAGCTCGCGGCCGGAGCCTGGCGGCGGAAGGACAGTCGTCATCGTTCGGATCTGCCAGAGAATATAGTGAACGGTGGGAGGGAAAGGAGATTTGAAAATTGACAGCGGAGGCGGATGCTACTATTATTCCTCAAATTCGAATTGTCAAGAGATATACACATACGCCTGAGCCCATTTGAAGTCCAATAGATGTGTTTATATTGGGCCCTCGGCCCATTTATTCAGTCTAACTTCAGTACGGCTCAATTAAATTAATTTCGCAGAGGAAATCGTACGGGTAAAATTGAAAACCAAAGACAAACGGATCTTCATGAAACTTCTGGTTACGAGCTTGGAGAGGGAGCTCTCTAGTTGAAACTGGAAAGCAAAGGAAAAGAAAGAAGAGAAAGAAACAGAAGAAACGCTTCAATAATACAAAGCTTCGTTAGGGTTCTGATCGTTTAAAACCTTAGAGGAATCCGAGAAATTTGAGCTTTGATTCTAGTGGCAATCTGGCGATCTGTCTGTGAAATGGTGGTTTGTAAATGTCGAAAGGTCGATTAACACACTCTCTCTCTTTCTCTCTCCCTCTTTCTCCCTCTCTCTGTTATTAGTTGACGAGATTGTGGATCTGATTCATTTAGTTCTATCTGTGATTCTGCGTTTGGTTGTTTGAAATTTTTATTTGATTAAATTGGAACTTGGTGGTTTTCCGGTGTTATTTAGCTTGATTATTAATAGGCTTGATTTTGAATTTGAGCTATCGGCAATTTAAGTGCATTGTGCCTACTAGCTAGGGGTTAGCTTTATTTTCTGTTGAATTAATCAAATCTGATTGTCTAGGTTATAGATTTAGTTGTGGCATTTAACTTATGATGGGGATGCTCAATGACGAAACCCCTTGGTTCATGGTCTCGGCTTGCCTGTGACTTGAAATTGGTTTTTGGCAGTTGGTCTGCTGGTTAAGCTCTTTATACTTATGCTTTCTCGTTGATTTGATTGAAGACTGATGTGTGTGTGCTTCTGCTGTTTCAGGCTACTAAATTATATTGTTTCGTACACAAGGTCCCTGTTTGTGGGGAATGCATCTGCTTTCCAGAGCATCAAATATGTGTGGTATGTGTTGAGCTGCTCTAGTTTGTACTGTGTGTGGTGGCTTGGGCATCAGGACATTATCCATTTTCTTTTCCAATAGTATGCTGTCTTCGGCTGTTTGTTGTACTAGTTATGGCTAGTAGCTATGAAAACAGGAAAATGTGAATAGCTAATAGTTGGATTTTGTTAATAGTTGAAAAGGGAGAAAGAAGACACTAAAATGTATGGGTGTTACAGACAAATAGGGTCAGAAAAAGCAATTACACTGCTTTTTTTTGGGGGGGGGGCAGTGCCAAGGAAGAACAGATGAAAATTCACAAGCTGTTGGCTCCCAAGCTGACTGTTTATTCATTATTCAGCCATAACGTTAGCAAAGAAGCTGTTCATTTTCAGATGTTTCTGGAGCCTTCTCAGCAAATTTGATGATTGAAAATTACTTACTTTTCGTTTGTGAAAAGGAACGATGTTTGATTTGCCAAAACTCCATAGAATGAAATTACAGTGCGCTGACCAAATAATTTATACATTTCAGGCTGTGGTCCATAAATATTCAACTTGGAAAAGATCTTACATGAGACATTGGTAGGTAGGGCTTACATTGTATATGTGTTGTCATTGTGTGTAGGTTCGTACTTACTCTGAGTGGGTCATAGATGGAGATTATGATTGGCCCCCAAAATGCTGCTCATGTCAAGCTGCACTTGAAGAAGTGGAGGGCTCTCTAACTACACGATTGGGTTGCCTGCGTATGTGTTCTTGTTGATTAGCTATGTGTTCTCATTTTGTTCTTGCATATTTTCTCTGAAATGCTTGAAGTAATGTGCCTTTCTTTCCGTGGCTTGGTGTAGATGTTATACACACAAACTGCTTGGTCTCACATATCAAAAGTTTTCCTTCACACACTGCACCAGCTGGTTATGTATGTCCATCATGTTCAACATCGGTAAGTATGACTGTGTTAGGCATTGCCTGCATATCATTTTTCTCCATTAGGCCAGATTATAGCATTGCCCCATCTTTAGACTTTTTAACTATCACTATCAATGGTTACATATTTAGAGTGTGGTCAACTAAATTATTTGACAAGAAATTGGGAGCTTTTGAGATGCTTTTTCAGCATATGAAATACAAAAACTTTCCTGTGAGCCCTGTGATTGAGGGGCCATCAATGAAACTTAGAAATTGGAATCTAGAAGACAAATTAATGCAAACAGATTGTCTTGGGGATCCTTTCATGAGGGTTAATATCAATCACAGGGAAAAACTTGACCTTTGTTAATTATGAGATTGATTGCAAGCATGCAAAAATCTTCATGCACTAAAGATTTTTTAATTATGTGATGTCCAAAATAAGTTATTATACAGTTTATCTGTTACCTGTGAGCCCTGTCATGTACTGTGCCCTCTTATTTTGACATTATCTGTTTTGAATTTCATCAAATCTTTGTGTTAATCACCAAAAGATACCAAAAGATGAAAAAGGGGCCAAAGAGAGGAATTTTGTTTTGTGGTATGTTGTGTTGATGTTTGGTTATGATAGTGTTTTCCTATTTGGCTTATCACAGTATGTTTGTCTTGTTGCAGCTATGGCCTCCCAAGAGTGTTAAGGACTCAGGATCTCGTCTTCATTATAAGCTGAAAGAAGTTATCATGCAGGCATATGTCTTGAACTTGTTATCATAAAGTAGTGCTTGCTGTAATTACAATCTCAATTGATCCTTGAAGAATTTCCTTGTTAAATATGATTGCACTACACTTAAAAGTTTTGTGCAGAACAGAGTATATATGTATATCTTGTGTCACTTGTGAAATTTAGAGCTGCTACTTTTCACTAGGAGTGAATTTTCATCAGTTCTTTGTTGTCATTGTAGCTGCATGATTTCAAATGGCTCCCTTCCCACCCCACCTGAAAAAATAAATATCATTTCCTAGTCTCATCTCCTTGCTTACCGTAAAATTCAGTGCCAGAGTAGATAGGCTGGATTTTTTGGAAATATAAATCTGGCTTCAAAGGGAAAGAGCAATCTTGTCCTCCTTTGCCCCCCTGCCCCTCTTCATCTCACTTACTTCCTCGTGCATGCACAGGCACACAGTGTCTCACTGACTCACACTATTCTGCAGTGGTGATATAACAGTTTTAGCCTTACTGGGTATTCCTTGTCACATGACAGCAGTCAATTTTAAGACATTGATTATTGCATGACATTTGCTTTGGTCAAAAAATATTTGTGCACTCTTAATCAAATTTTGTCTGGTGAATTCAAAACAAATTGTTCTATATCTAGTATGAGTTTTTGGAATGATGAATTTGAAATATTGGGTTGTATAACCTTTATGAATTGTCGTTGGAAGCAACTAAACAAAACTCCCCAATAGAAAGATTATATGCACGTCTTTGTAACTATGTATGATTTTACTCATGGCACAAATGAACAGATTAGTTTAGCAAATTTCCTTCACTATAATTAGGAGAATGATGCTTGAAGTAGGAGCCTATAGTATCCATTCCCTTTACTCCTGTTGGGTAAGATTCTCAAGCTTTCCCTTTTCTGTCATGCAGAGTGGTTTGGAAAAGAACTTATTTGGAAATCATCCAGTCTCTTTGCCAGCTGTCCCCCCTGCATTTGCTTCAGATCCACTGGTTGCCATTTCACCGACACTGTTGGCAACAAAAGATGGAACGGAAGCATCTGAAGGATACTTAACTGGAAATGGACCAGGACCTTTAGAAACTTCAGTTTCAGATATTGTGGAGATTGATGGACCCAATTTGGCAGGAAATTATCTGAAAAACTCAAGTCCTCCTGGTGTAAGACTTTCTTCTTTTGCTTTTCGGTTTTGTTTTTGGTTATTGCGGCCAAAATAACTTAATGTTGTCAAAATGCTTTCCTCTCACGTGTGGACATGGATGATTTATCTGTTCAAGACTTCAATGTCTAATACTGTGTTGTTCTTCAATACTGCAATTCAAAACAGCCTGGGGCTACGACACGAAAGGGTGGCTTACATGTTGAGAGGCAAAATTCTGAAGTTTCATACTATGCGGATGATGAAGATGGAAATCTTAAAAAGTACACCCGAAGGGGTGAGTAGAAATTTTTCTTTCCATCTCAGGAAGCAAAAGTTGTTTTCATATAAAGTTCAATGGCATTTTCAATTTTGGAAATTTTTCCGTAAGAATTATTATCGTGTGAATTGGCATTTGCTTTTTCATTTCTCCTTGTCAATCAGATATGAAATTGCCCAAGATGGGTTCATCAAGAAACTGCTGCAAATATAAAGTTTGGCTATAAATTTCTGCTATAAACAAGAGTATGGGAATTGAATGGACAAGCAACAACCACATTTGTTATTTATGATGCATAATAGCCAATGGGAAATGTGCACATTTCATGGTGGACTTTGTTATGTGAATATATGATAGTCTTATTAAGATTGGTAATAGCCTTACAACTGGTACAGTCTGCTTGTGGCTCATATTTGTCACACATCATTGTCCTTGCCAAAAATAGTGATTGTAAAATATTCCATCCACCTCACAATTGGTGTTAAATGGTTTAGAACCCATTTTGATGATTTGCATCTTTTATTGTGACTGTAACGAAAAATGTACTTATACAGTTGCATCGATGTTGTTCAACTGATTTTTGTGTTTGTCTTTAACTCTGGTTTAATATCCTGTCCCAAGTATAAAATTCCCTTCCTTTTTATGTAGGTCCATTCCACCATAAGTTCCTCAGAGCATTGCTTCCTTTCTGGTCAAGTGCATTACCAACTTTACCAGTTACTGCACCTCCCCGTAGAGATTCCTCAAATGCAGATGATGTCTCAGAAGGCCGTACGAGGCATCAAAGACCATCAAGGATGGATCCCAGAAAAATCCTTCTCTTCATTGCAATAATGTAATATTATCAATATCTTTTCCTGACCCACCAACCACAACTTCAATGCACAGGCATGGACTATAGGATTATAAGAGATTTTGATTTTGTTTTGTTGCACGAGTCTAAAAAGCATCCGTATTTTACCCTTCATTGCCAGATTAGTTGCCCAAGATAGCACAATTAACGAAACAAAAGTCTTCTGTAAAAACTGAAACTCTTGTTATTTGTTTGTAGAATAAATAGATAACATCATTGGCTCCCTGATGGATTTTTGTTGGAACCATTTGCAGGGCCTGCATGGCAACTATGGGTATACTTTACTACAGAATTGCACAAGGGGGTTTGGGAGAAGAGGAGCTACCTATTGTTGAGCAGCAGTGAATGCTATGTAAAGCCGTAATGGAATTGGATGGCCATGAGCTGTTACCATTATGTGGATACCTACTGGTTAGTAGTGCCTCTGCGGCTACCCGTTTTGTATGGCTCCTCCCAATGATGTTCACCTTTTGCCCGTCCATGAATCAAATGTACAAATTGGGTGAATGGATATTCGTGGATCTCCAAAGCAACGAAATCATTTCTAGGCCATGTTAGTGTCAGCATTTTTGTTTTGGTCTGTTTGAGAGTTGAATTGGTGAATCGGGTTAAAGGCAAACCGTTTT
Organism: Kandelia obovata; assembly: GCA_021464305.1. Taxonomy (NCBI): domain Eukaryota; kingdom Viridiplantae; phylum Streptophyta; class Magnoliopsida; order Malpighiales; family Rhizophoraceae; genus Kandelia; species Kandelia obovata. The sequence goes on from CM038476.1 coordinate 4,131,628, forward strand.
TGTCTAAATTCGCTTTCTTTGCGATCGATTATTCAATTAATAAAGATTGGCATAAACAAATTTTAGTGGATCGCTTAGAAGAGCAGAACACTTGAACAAGAACCCTAATTTCACTCGAACGGCACTTTGTCTTTGGACTAGTTGTGTCTTATTTCCTTGTCAATGGTTGTTGGTTGGTACTTTTAAATTATTAGCAATGAGATTTATATGCCCAAGTGACCAACTAATTTAGAATCGATGCAACAATAATATTTATCTTGCTATTTTTGTGATATTGCCCAAAATTTGAGATGTACACCGCCCCCCCATCGTATTAAACGACAACGTATTAAAGAGCGTTTCTTCCAAGCAAGGAATCGCTGTCTTTTATTTTGAAATTTAATAATGAAAGTTTCAAATTTCAAAGATAATAGTTTTTTCCTTTTAAAAAGTAAAGATTTCCGACGGCAAAAGGTCCACGCACATTTAATGCCATTATTGAGGATTCGCATTTTTTTAATCACAAGAAGAAGACAAACGACGACAGCTTGTGTATTTCATATTTGTTAAGCAATGTGATGAGACATCACCCAAGAGATGCAAGACAAAATGTACGCTCATGTGAAAGATGGATATGGGTATTCATGGAATTTAAAATTTAAATGAACTCTGGTTTGAAACCATAAGGATAGATGAAGGCACGAACTACAAACAGGTTAATGACCCTAATCAAACCAAATTCTCCATTTGATTGAAAGATGCACCACAAGATTTGTAAAAAGACTGATGTCACTGTTACTAATGATCAAGATTTGGGATTCTTTCAAAAGATGGACTCCGAAGTTTCAGGAGATGCTTATGATTATGAATGAACTTTCGGGGGAAGATCACAAGCAAATGTCAATCTACAAATCTACGAAGTTCTTAATTTTAAACGAAATTCCTGAAACTGTTTCTTCCAATGGCAGGTTGATTTCAGCACAATGCTTTAAGAAGCTGTCCGATATGTAAGTTACTGCATCTCCAGATCAAGGTTGACATATGGAATCTCTTTCTTGCAGAAGTTGGCAGCAATATTTTTAGCTATGTTAATTCTATCTGGAAATTGATTCCTGACAGAACTTCCTTTTTCCTTATTTTAGCTTCTGTAGCTGCTGAGTTCCGATGACCTATGGAAGCATGCTCCCATCGCTTACAATGGAATAATATTGGACTTGATCCCAAGGTCAACCCCAACGCCAAGATGATTGTTAATGATGATTCTGATTTTTGTTAACACTACATTGTCAGAAGAAAGTCATTGACCTTTTTCAATGGTTTATTTTGTAGAATTCCTCGTAAAACTCATGAGGAACAATTACCGTGAAAATTCATCAATTTCATTAGCATGCACACCTTGACACTGATATAAATGTAGAAGTTTATCTGTAAAACATGCGTGAACTCGGTTGGTGATCTTCCTTTAGTCTCCAACGCAAAGAATTAGCTGATCTCCATAAACAAATCAATAGAACCATAAGGTAGCTTAGCAAGGCAAACATGTTGAATGGTTAGGCAAAGACCACATTTTGGAACAACATTTTAGGGACAAGAACGAAAATTACTTGCAGCCAAATCCCTTCCACTCTGTCTCTACTCTAAAACGCCTGTTTCAACTGTTAAAGACTCTTACAATTTCGATAAACAAGAGAATTTTCTCATTGCACCTCATTATTGTCCATGTACATTACCGAAATGAAATCCTTAGCTGGATAAAAGATGAGCAACTTGTATACCCCTGACTCCCACATCACTTGGGATTTGTTAATATATGAATGATCATGGAGGGTCTACTTCTCATGCACGCTCATCACTGATGTGATTTGGAACTTCTGATTGACTTTCTAGAGGCATGTATTGTGCCATAATAGCTCTAATCTCAGAATCCATGTACGACTGCAGAAAAACAAGGCACAAAACACCATAAATACAAATGAAGGATAACAAACACTAGTACAGCCTCAATATATATGCAAAGGAAAATTGTTGCTAAGAACCATTCTACAGATAATCATCCAAAGTAGCCTTTGCATCAGAAATTAAATCTAGGTAGTCCTCATCAGTTTTTGTGCAATATTTTCCCTGGTATTTGTTGCAGAATTTGTGTCAGTAAACCAATCATTTGGAGGTCAATAAAACCCTGCTCTTTTTTGAATTCTGTTTCTAAGCATATTTGGTATGGTGCCAAAGTGTACTCCAGAATGCACATTGATTTCTAGGGCTTCACACAGATACTAGTTGCAATAACTGATAGTGGCTTTTCTTTGACAATGCTACACTTTGTAATAACATGATGTCAGTCATGATGGCTAAAATTGAATGATACTGCCACTAAGGGTTTACACAGAGCAAAAAGGAATATACAAAGCAGATATACAACACAAAATTAACCAATGAAATCTATGTTAAATGAAAAAAAGGCTTGCTCCAAGTTTACCCTCAATCTATATTTGTAGACAAGGTATCCTCCACCGGCAGCCATAGCCAAGCCAATAAAGATAGCCCAAAAAGCAGCCCATGAGGATCTAACTTCAGTAGCTGCCTTGCCTGAATTTTATGTGACAGATTAGTCATCTATATAACACATTTGAATAGAAAAGGTCAATACCGTGGTCTTTGGGCTTACTTATGCAAGTATCATGGTCTCTGATATACAGCAGATCACCACTGCAAGTGCAGTCATAGCTTCCCCATGTATTTTCACAGGTACATTCAGGGCACTGACAAGCTTTCTTCTCTTTGCATTCATCAATATCTGCACCATCAATATTAAGAAGCAACAACATCAAATCAGTATTGCTGACAAACATCTGGTTGACTTTGACACAATGTTGACAGTAATCAAGGCAGAAAAGCAAAACCTAATGACCCAACATAACTCTTTACTATAAGAAAGAATTTTTTATTCATATTGATGCAGTAGGATATGCCAATAGTTCAAGCACAATCAGATTTTTCAAACTGAATGGTTGGCACCCCTTTCCAAAGCTCTGTTTTGCAAGTACAAATCAATTCATGCTTGGAGAAGTAAAAGGCTTGCATGCAAAAGGTCAGATAATTGCCACTTGAACTTGCTGTTTTAAATTAACAGCTGTACCACAAATGTGAACTAAGCACAAGTCAAAGGCGTGACAAGGATCATCTCAAGAGCCTAATTAATGCTGGCTGACTGATTAACTTGTAGGTACATGTGGATAGAGTCAAAAGAATCCCCATTTCAAAATAAAACAGAGCGAAAAAATGTAAGCTCCCAAGCAGTAGGAAGAAACCAAATTCCCTGATCACCTGCCAACTGAAGAAGAGGCAAGGGCTTTTGATACACATTACTGTAGATTCTTGACTAGGGACTTAATATCGGACCCCAAAAAAATGAAAACATGGTACCATCTATCAGTCTGTTTATGCCTCAAGACAGTGTCAATCAATATTCACTACCCTGGCACAAGCCAATAACAAATATGACTGTCTGGATCTCTTACCTTCACAACTTTTCACACCATCACCTTTAAACCCTTGAGGACACTGGCATTTACCACCATCAATATCCTGTTCACAGGGTTTATCTGAGTCTGAACCCAAATAGATATCCAAATGAATGATAAATTTAAATTTAAATATCACTAACCAAACAAGCAGAGAAGCTGTGTCCATCTCGGGACTCATGCCAACAACCTCCGTTATTTATCTTGCACCTCCCAGATCCACTCACTTCAAAGCAATAGATATACAGTTAAATCATAGCACAAAATAATGAAAATAATCTAATATTCCATTAAAATCTTAGCATGCGCAGCTGCCTCTTTCGTAGATTGTTCAAAAATTGTCCTTACTATTATCTAGAAGGCAAACATGAAACAAGCAGGAATCTTCATTAACATTTTCCATGTGTTCAAAAAAGTAGGATCCACCAAACCACAGGAAAGAGTACACCAGGTTAAAAAAAAAAAACACATTTTAAACCATGGAACAGGGTATACCATAAGTAGTGATTTATCTTGTGCTGTGGTGTGTGTGAAATGAATAATTCACTATTATATATTCTGGTGTAATGGTACAAAGATGGTGAAATTAACACTTTCCCTGTTAAAGACATACAGCCACAGTAAACTAGTAGCATTATAACAAAACTGGAACTTTTGTCCTGCATAGCCTAATCATTAAATTGCAATAGAAAATACCAATATGGTCATTTCACTGTGCATATAGGATATGCTCAGTTAATATGTGATTGACCACATATAACCTGAGCGAGAAAAACCAGACGGTAACCAACAATGTCTGGGTTGATTTGGATTTGTACCACACTGCCCCTTCCTGGCTATCCTTATATATGAAACATCATCAAGGGCTCATCATATTTGATTATAAGATGGTCAAGAAATTCCAAAGTTATTTGTCACACAAATATGACATCGGTAGTCCACCAAATTAAATGATCAGACCATTGCTATTTATTCAAATTTCAGGACAAGCATTATGACGCACCTTCACAATGGCTGTAACCGTCCCCTTTAAACTGCACACCATCAACAAGGGGGCATTCACAAACCCTCCCACGGAATGTATCCTGAGAATATAAACACAACCATCCACACATTGAACAAGAAATCTTAGAGCATACACACACGCACACACAAGAAAGCAGAGGGAGTTAAGCTTCTATTTGCACCTTGCAGGCCGAAATGTTGGCTGCAACATCTTGCCAGCAACCCCCGTTGTTGTCTAAGCACTCATTTGTCTCAACATCTGCCACAGATAGATTCTCATTCACAATATGATATTCAGAATGTTAAGTTATCCAGGGTAGGCCATCTGCACACAATCTTAGTCCCAAAAATAAGGTGAAATGGAACAGTAAACAGAGTATGTCCCCAACCAACAATTACAGTGTCCATTCTTAAACTCAAAACCTCTTAAGCTCAGAAGCTAGAGTCCTTTACCACGCATCAGATGATGGACTGAGATTAGCACCTTCACTAGCACCAAAAAAGCAGGATAAGACTTACCACCAGTCAAGCAGACAGCTGGTTCAGTTGTTTCTTCAAAACCAGCACATACAGCCTTCAAGACTGCACCTTTCTCCAGCTTTCCTGGAATCACATGTTTTAGTGGGTAAATTGGATAAAAAAAAAGAAGAAGAAGAAGAAGAAACAAACAGATTGAGAATTCCATGGCCAGACAAAAAGAAAACAACAGGTTGGGATTCATGGGCACATGGTAGCAGACCTCGGTACTGTCGGTTGTTGACAACAATGGTAGGCAATATAGTCACATCACCTCTTGACCCTTTTCCAACCTACATGAGGGTCATCATATATCAAAATTTCCAAGACTATGGGGTGGCAGAAATATTCACAATTACTTTAAAGACATGAAAAGTACTTAAATGTTGTGATGCTATTGTTTAAAGAAAAAAGATAATCACCTGGGCATCTTGTTCCAATTTCAGAACAGGATTATCAGAATCAGCATTCGGGTCTCCCATGCATTTTTCAATCTTTCTACCATCAAGCCCTGAGAAAATGCCACAACAAGAATATGAATTACTCAACAAGACCAGAATAGGTTTATTCGTTTTCCCCATGTTTAAATCCCTATCAATGTAATAACAAATTACTTACCCAAAGATTTGATGACAGCATCGGCACATTCCTTGTTGAACTTGTTCTCCTTCATGGGACATCTGATTTGAAAATCAGTTACATAGTCCCACCACACCCAAGGTTTCTTGCTCTCATTTGCTACTTTAAAAACACATAGTTGCCTTAAATTTTCAATAACAACATCTTTCCCTTCATAACCTGTGCTGAAGTCCTGTTCAGGATCAGGGGCACAATATCTTCCATGATTTATGCACTGTGACTTGCACTGCCGGCTCAAAGTGAATGCCTGAGGACAGTACCAAGTTATGTAGTGGGGTGTGAACTGAGTGTATCCACTTTTCTCAAGTATTTGTGCTGCACCCCGAAAATCTTTCACGAATTCCATCAACATATCACATTTGACACCGCATTCATCATTGCTGCTGGTCCATAATTCATACTCCACACGATCATCGGGATGTGGAACTGCTTCTCTCCAATCAAGATTCACATATACCATCTCCCCACTACTTACAGCTTTCTTTAATGTTTCACCAAAGGTTTTCTCAATAAGGGCTGAGGGTATTGTTATGTTCTCAATGTATTTTGCAGAGGAGCCATCCTCTTCAGGCGAATCCATGGTTATCAATGCTTCATCAATGTCATCTGCAACAAGTACAGCAGAAGCACCAGCCTTCTGGACATTCCAGACCTTCAAAGCAAAAAAGCAATCTAAAAGCAACAAAAAGCATTCACAGTGAGATTAGCATAATGAATATACATATTCTTATCAAGTGAAGTGATCAATTTGCAAACTCAAATTCTTGAACACGAATAACAACAAGACATAGTTTAATCAACTTGTATTTTATATGCCTCAACAGTATCTCCTTTGTTACAAATTTAGATATGTATGCATCACAGCTCCCATAAGAGGAAGATGAAACTCCATTTGAAGCGTCATGGTTCCAAATATTGTTTCATAATCTGTATTATCAGATTCCCTTCATTGCAATTCCATTTTGGCCTGAAGGGTGATTCCCAGTTTCACCGTTTTCAAGCTATTTCCATCAAAGTATAGGTAACATTAAGCTATCGGGTAACGTAATTATTTATATAATAGACCAACAAAACTGGACCCAAACACAAAACAGTTCCAACACCGTTGAACTTAAAGCTAAACTGAACCTGAATTCTTGGAACTAAATCTACATTCTTTGAACTATTCTCCAAAACAAACTAGCAAATAAAAGAGAAGCAGAAGGATGAACGTGCACACATCCACTATAATATAAAAAAATTCCACTCCCGACAACTAGAGCTCTAAAAAATAAAAAGATCACCAGCGAAACCTACCGATATAGAAAAAAACAGAAACCCACATGACTGATACCCACAAAGAGCTTAAAAGAAACAAATTTGATTTAAATTAGTAAAAGGGTTCGTCACCATCGACGCGAAACAAGCAAAAATGCATCATAGATCTCCTGAATCCAATAAAATTGGCACTAGAAAAAATAAAACGGTGCCTTTCCATCCAAGAAATACGAAACCAATTATGCTTCAAATTGCCCAATTGCAAACTAATAAGCCAAAGTACCAAAAAGATACCTCCACGATCAACCAGCAGGAATGTGGGTAAAGCTCCAGGCTTGGCCTTGAAGGAAATCCCAAACTCATCAAACTCCTTACAGCCCTTCTTGTTATCTTTAGGATACACCACAACCCCAGCCATGCTGCCCCCATATTGGGGTATCCCAAAGTTCCCAATTGCACTATCGTAAGTTCCCTTTATTTTATCTGGCGATGTCACCCTCAAGCTATTCTTTTCCACCACAAACTTCCCTAAAGAACATGGTACAATCAATGAAACCAAAAAGAACCCTACCCATATTCTGAAAGATTGTCTCTTTAGCTCCATCTTCTTGAAATGTAGTCAAAAAGTTCAAAACATTTCGTGGGTTTTGCTTCTTTTGATCAATCGATCAAGATAAACGGATAAAGATTCTTTTTTTAAAAAGAAATTTTTTTAGGCAGTAGCTTAATAGAAGGTTAATTTTGGATTTTTGGTAAAAAAAAAAAAAAAAGAAAGAAAGAAGTGGGTTTCCTTTTTAAATGCCCGTGTTCTCTTGCTGTCAAGGGAACAGAACGCTTTTTCTTGTTTTTGTTTCTTTTCCTTTATGTTTTTATCGGTTGCGTGAAGGATGTTTTGGTCCTGTGCTCATAAAGTTCGTGTCTTCTAAGAAAACGGTAATAAACAATCTACATCTCCGAATCCAAGTGATGATCTTAACTGATGCGATGATATCTGTAATCTCTATCATTTTTACCTTTTTTTTTTTTTAATGCAGAGGAATAACTGAATTATTTTTTTTTATCATTTGCTTAAATTAAAAATAATTTGTATCACTATCATTGAACAATATACTTCCAAAATGGGTTTAATTACTCTGTCTATTTGGCATATAATTCTCATGGCATATTGAGCAGGTCAAGATATGATACGTCACCTAGTAAAATTAATAAGGTTTCAAAATATATAGAGACCTAAGCAAACTTGTTGCATCTCTGTATTTTTTTTTTAACATAAATATAAATTAATTAAACATCCTTTATCCTTTGGATTAATTAATAATATTATTAATATAATTAATGCGGTACTTTTTACAAGATATCAGAACCATATTAAACAATTTATTTATTTAATTATTATTTTTTTTGTGTGTAAAGATCAACGGTGGCCATCGGTTTCGACTACCCAAGAGGGGATTGCTAAGTGTTTCCAAATCAGTCAACGGCAGCACCGACAGTTTAGAGACCTAAGAAATATTTTTCTCTCTCTTTTGGGACATGCAAAACACGAGACGATTTTTCTCGAGCTACGTGTGACGTGTCCCTTTTGTTTATCAAAAAATAAAAAATAAAAAAACCAATAAAGTGTTTCTTTATTATGTTATTGGTATTGTGGGATGATCGAGAACAATGATACAAAACAAAAGTTTTAATCTCAAATTTAACAGAGTTTAGTTAAATTTTTTTTATTCCATTTTATTATAAAATGGGTTAAGAATATTTTTTTTTAAAAAAAAAAATTCTATATATTATCGTGCTTTTGCTGCAGTATACTTCAAACCTGTTGAGGAATAATATGCATGGCAAGCAATGCTTTGTGAAACATTGACCTGTGTTTATATACACCAATACTTTTTGTGGGAAACCAGCAGTTGTCAGTATGCTAGCAAACCAAGTCCAAAAGGGACAAAGAATATCAGTTTTCTATCCACAGAAAAAAACCTTTATCAAATCCATGGAGTGAATGGCAGCTTGCATTCAATGCCTTTAGGCGAAAAGTATCCATTCCCTTGTGTGTTTTGAATAACTGACTATTGTCAAGTTTGCCTTCGAGGAAATAAAGGGAATTCTTGATGATGCTGGTTTTCAGAATTCCCCCCTATTGCATTCATGGCAATCCTCTCAGCATGCTTGAGTAGTATCTCATATATTTTGTTCCTCACCTTCCGATAAGCTTGTACTTCAAAATCATTCAAGCTGGAAGTCTCTTTGCATCTCATATCCAACCAGTCACTCACCCTCTTTATCTGGTACATCATTTCAGCTACCTGGGCATCAGATTGTCTGCAAGCCATTTGGCTACCAACCCAATCTAGATAATCCTCAACATGAGTCAAAAACCACACTCTGGAATCATCTTGCAAGGAATTTGCTAGCTCTGTGGATGTAGACAACACACTTCCCTTCACCCAATGTGCCTGGCTGTCCAAATCGGCTGCCAATCCAACATCAGATTCATCATTGCTCATCTGCCTCCGGACCCTGACTGCACCTTTGGGTTTACCACTGTGGCCCTTTTTATTTATTTTTTTGGCTTCGCCTGTTGTTTCAGCAGCTGCAGTTACGGTTTTCATGTTGCCAGAAGCTAGATTGAGATCCAATGCCAAAGCTGTTTTGATCCATAAAGTTGCATTTTGCTTTCTCTCCAATGCAAGTTTTATTGCATCCTTCACAGAACTAGGGGGGTTTGGATCATTATGAGTTGTTCTTAATGGACTTATGCTTGTCAATGACTGAACAACTGATCTGGTCTGAGCCAAGCTGTCTTGAAGGCTGAAAAACTTATCAACTGATAGATGCTGGCCATCTCCCTTGGCTGATTGAAGCTCTGAGAACAAGCTAAAAAAATAAAAATATTCATTTATGGAGCCTTGATGAAACAGAAGTAGAGATGAGACGGATTGACAAATGAAGTCCAGTCATATGTGCCTGCTCAGTTCACACAAATTATCAAAAGACTGAAAGCATAAGAAAGACCAGTGTGATGTTGGGGCAGGGAAACAGCTTATTTCAGTTAAGAAAGAGGAGCATGGCTTATAAATTAGGAGAAAAAGGAGGGGCAGTCGTACAGCTAGGAAATTATCAATATCCACGAGACCTTCTGCAATTTGAAGTTTTGATTTGAGGCGTGAAACCCACATTTACTGATCCAATTCTATTAGGAATATTTTAGTGTTAGGCATAGCAGAGGATTCTCTGATCTAATCTTTCCGGAGGCAATATAATATGGATAAAAAAAACAAAATTGTATTGGAACATTGAATGATTTAGTAGCTATGCCAACAATAAATTTTGATAAACTTCAGTAAGATGGCCCTACCCCAGGCACTTGAGCAGTCTCTCAGCAGCAGAAGCTTCTTGTAAAGTTTCTGCAGCAGCTAGCACAGCGAATTCTCTTTGCTTCAACACTTCCTGTAAAGTATGTTAATCTATTTGGTCATGCAAACACTCAGCAAGGATAACCATTAAAAGTTAAAGCGAATCAAAATACCTGTCCAAGTTTCAGTAAGTTTGAGGGAAGGGACTCCCAGGTTATCTTAGCATCTGTCAAGCTTTTATCACTAGCTGAACTGGAAGTCACTTTTCGATCAACAGAATCTTCACTTTTTTTTCTTGAACCTGAGATACTACTCTTTCTGGAATGTTTGGATGATCTTGTACCAACACAAATGACAGATGATCTACTCATTTTTGTGCTTGAGCTGTCATCAGAGCTATCGTACCTAGATGATCGTAATGGAAATTTCTGTTGACAAACAAAAAGTGAATAGGTATGATAAATCATTATCATTATCCTACGACCAAGATCATATGTTATCAACTTCATTGCATCTGCCAATGTACACAAATTTGTCATATTGCTTATCCGAACTTCACAATTGATGGTACAAATGTTCTCGTTAATATTGCAAGCAAATCAAAGAGGGACTTTAGGCACTCACATGGATACTAGGACTGCTCCAATCAGGTTGCAGCTCGTGCTTTACAACTGAGGTGTCTGATATATCCCCCATTTTTGAAGTTTCGCTTGAACTCCAGCTTCTTCTCTTGTATATAGACGAGGTAGATGTGGTTGAGATTGTGCTTTCCACATCATCATCAACAAGTCTTGTTGAGCTATATTTCCTAAATCCCTTATCATAAATTTCTGCATCACTCCTTTTAGGCATGTAACTCATCGCACTCTCAATGTCACTCTTTCTAGGCCTGTAACTTAAGGCCTTCCTAGCCATCCAATCGTCCAAGCCTACCTTTGGAGCACTCGAAGAACAAGACTTTCTGCTTGGCTTCTTCTTTGCCATATCTTTACTCTCTTCTATTATCCAACTCAGGCCTCCTGCTCTACCCGTCCCCTCATTTAAGCTCAACTTGGAAGCACTTAAAGATCGGGAAATGTCACTCTGCTTCTTCTTAATCACATCTCCATTCTCTTCGATTATGGACTCCAAATAAGACCGACCAAGAGATTTTTCCACATTATTCAAGGGAATAAGATCTTTCGGATTCCCATTACACGGACGCCTACCAGGAAGAGGCCTAATGCCTTTAAGCATTGGAACAGGATATGCAGCCTCCAATTTATCTATATGTATAAATTGCCCCAGGTACAATTTGTTACACAAAACCATATCATCTTGGTCTTGAGGCAAAGAAACATACAATGCATGGGATAAGTCAGAGACCTTTAAGAAAAAACCTTGATTAGGCCAAAGATCACCTTCCCTCAGTAGAGGGATAATGCTTCTAATCTGCAACAACACGGGTTTACTGTCGCGTAAGGTATTTCCATCAAAATCCATTTCTTGAAGAAATTTCACAAGAACCCCAGAACTCAATTCTGCCATTTTCTTCATGGGAAGATCAAGGAAATCAAACCCCAAGATTTCTTCATGCAAAAGTTAGCATCTTTGAATCAATTAAACAGAAAATGGGATTGGTTGGCTATCAAGAAGATTAATTGAAGGTTCTTGTGTTCTGGGTAGGTTGGTTGGGGTTATCAAGGAGATTAATAATATTACATCATGAATCATGTGGGCAAGGCAAGACATATATAGGGTTCCTTAATCTTTCTTCATTTGACAGTTGTGGAATTTTCAAAGGAACAAATGCCAGGAGGCCCTTGACTTCAAACTTTTCTCATCTCCGCATAACCGCCAATATTCTTCTAGAATAGAGACTGCGATGCCTTTTCTTTTCTTTTCTTTTTTATTTTTATTTCTCTTTTAGAGTATCTTTTTCTTCGTATAAATTCATGAAATTTGAAATTTTATTTTTATTATAAAATTTTATGATTTATTTTCCTCTTAATTAAAAAATTACATATTTTCTTTATTAAAAAAAATATTTATTTGTACAATGCTTTACGCATATATAACCAATTGTAAAATATGATGTACAAAAACTATAACCGACATGAAAAAAAAAAATATATATATATATATATTTATTATTATTTATTTTTTTTTTTTTGTTATCTCTCGGCTGAGTCAGTCCCCAGCCTAATCTTGGTAGTCTGAGCCCAACCAGAAAATTTATAGTCCCTAATATATATATATTTAATTATACTTTGGAGCCTGTGGTGGGTCGTCCAAGCTTAGTGTCACGGAGTTAGACTTTGGACGTGCTTTAGACGTGCTAACCCGCGCGACACTTAAATAATCTTGCGAGAGAAGATGCTAAGTAAGCCTTGAAGAGAGTTACAACCAACTCAAGAGAGAGAGAAAGTGAGAGGCTTTGAGATAGAGAGAAGGATAGTAGGCACAAGTATAGCAATGTAGAGAACTTTGCTATTGAGAGGTGTAGAGGTGTTGAGGTGTGTTTACAAATGGGAAGAATGAGGGTATTTATAGTTGCTTCCCCTCCTCAATGTGTGGCTACAATCATTTATTCTAGAGAATTCTAAGGATAATATCTAGATATTTACATTGGAGCATTCTAGAGAGGGACACCTAAGTATTCTTCTAGAATTCTCCTTGACTTGGGTTGGGGCACCAATTGGGCTAGCATTGGGCTACCATGCAAGAAGCGGGCTGGCAGCATACTTGAATCAGCCCGTGACACTCTCCCCCACTTGTTTTCGCGACGTCCTCGTCAATGGTTATGGGGCTACCTCCAAGATCGGCTTCTGCAAGGCCCAGTATCTTTTGCCTTGTTTTCTGCTTCCCTTCTGCCCCAACCCCACGCCTAAAAAACCAGGCCGTATGATATATATTTATTTTGTGCCCATTTCATAAGAATGATAATGTCGATAAGTGATTTATTTTAAATTTATTACTTATTATTTGTATATCACTTTGTTATCATTTATCCACGTTAATAAGCTTTTAAACCAAGTCACAAAAAATAAATAATAAATAATAATAATAATAATAACTTAATGAGTTGACATCGATATTCCAATACCATTCAAAATCCAAAGTTGAAAACCATGTGCAGTCCCCCTTCTTTTTTGGGTCTGCCTTATATTATAATGTACCCATTGTCATGTAAAAGGCCAATTCGACGGTCGATCCAGAATGGGAATGCTGGGTTCAGTTTTCTATTGGCCCCCTTGTTTTTATTTCGTAGACTTTCTCATTTTATAGGACCAAATTGTGATTAGTTAACAAAAATATTATTCCATTTCCATTTATCAATTTCCTCTTCTCCGTGAATATAAAAATATGAATCATTGGACGACCACCCTATAAATAGACGTAAAGATCCAACAAAGGAAGTTCAGAAAATCGCAAGAGGCAGAAGAATTGGTAAGCCATATGGAAGGTTTAATACCGTATCTCATCCGAGCAGCCAACAGGTCAAGCGATCGCTACCACCTGTTAAACGTAGGGGACTCGTTCGATGGCCCATCTCATCTGCAAGCCACGCCGGAATGCCAATTGTCCACCTCGGAGCTTTTGGAGCACCGTTGTGGCGGCTCGAGAAAACGCCCTATGGCCGTGGACTCCCCATTCGTTGCTAATGGCTCCAAGTTTGCTACCCATTCCTGTCACCGGTCCAAGGACGCGAACAACAGAAGCTCAAAATTGGAGACTGCTTAGCTTTATTATTGCTTTTTTAACTGCTTTGTGTTGTATCTCTCTTCCGATGGATCAGTTGTCTGCAATTCTTCTCCCACAAAATTAACGTGTAAATATGTTAAAAAATGAGTGCCATCCATCAAAGCCCATGCCCAGGGAATGGCTAAAAGCTGAAAAGCAAATTATTAATATTAAGCACATCAAGCACTTCAATAAGTTCACCGAACAAGAAAAAAGCATTGTTGACCAAAGGAACAATTTCAACAACCTTACGCACAAAATTACTTTAAACAAAGGGAAAGCAAATAACGCGAAATTCCCGTTTCTGGACAAATGATAGGGTGAACCAAGGCATTGCCTTGCCGGGACCAGAAGCTTGTGCCCGTCAAAATGCTATTCCTATGAAGCCAATAGTGCTTCAACCTTTGCAATTTGATCCTCTTCATTCTTTCTGGTTGGACTCTTATTAGCCTCATCAAACAAATCATGTTTCCATTTCTCTCCTCTACCACCTGGGCGAAAAACTTGCCTTTCACTCATTCTCTCTCTGCCTCTGTAATTGCTGCCGCTAAAAGCCCCTTTGTATCTTTCTCTTGACTGGAGACCATGCATTTGGGCTTCGCCTCTATTTCCAGGAGCTGGCCTCTCAGACCTGTCAGCCCGGCGGGGGCTGTGGTCCCCTTCATCCCTTCTTTCACTCAGAGAAAGAGGGCGATTAGAGTGGACTGGCCTTTCAGGGTCAGTGGCTGCTTTGTTAGCATTCTCGGAGCCAAGTGGAATCTTTTTCTCCCTAAAAGGTGGCCTTTTCCTTGCAGGTGATGTTGGTTCAGCCTCCATTTTGAGGAAAGCATCATGGCGCCAGAGACCATTGCTATCCTCCCTGGCTTCTGGTTTCTCATATCTTCGCTGTGAATCATAAGTTGTTGACTTGGTTGCTGCCCTTCTGTCCTGGTCATCCTTGGAATCCCTTAATCGATGCTCTGCAAATAACACAAGAAGAAGTGACAAATGTGCAAGTATTATACATAAACCTTCAAGAAAAAAAGATACACAAGAATCAAACAGACCAAAAAATGATGTTCAAGTAGCAACAGAGAAGAGAAGTCAGACATGATGTGAAAAAGAAAACTTGCAATTAAACCCAGAAGGCACAGAAATGAGGTATCAAGTGATTCAAAAAAAAAGGCTTCCAAGTAATTCTGTGTCCAAAGTCTCAGCAACCTTCACAGGGGCACACACATGCATTGCCTGTAGGCAAAATTCCTTCCAACAGTTGACATGTGATAAGGTAGCATAACACAGTAGAGCTTATGGTGCACTACTGTCTGTATGTTTGCATCTTGACAAATTCCAAGACAAGACTAAGATGGCCGGTGATCTCACAGTAAATTGACATGCAATAGCATGCTTTTACATTACATATCATTCTGAAATAGTAGCATATCAACAACCAGTCTCAGTAAAGAGAACCGGTAATGGAAATCACAATATTAATGAAACAAAAGCTAAAAGTGCACAGATATTCTGCAACTGAAGCAAAGACTCACCAGTAGCTCTCCGACCAAAGCTTCGACCGACTTGCCCGGCATTACTGCGCTCATCGTGCTGTTAAAAGACATGCACAGGCAAGCTCAAGATTGTTATATACAGGGAGGCTTTCAAGGCATGGGCCAGACAACAATCCTGCTACATCAGCCCAGTAAAAAAGGTTTGCATACACTGAATGAAAACCAACTAATTAAGATCAACAGAAATATGTTCATTGACTGTTCACTAGCGAAAATAACCAACTCAGGGCAAACATCAAAGTTTTGGGCACACATGCATGAAGAGTTATAAACATTGCTGTGGCATCAGGGTTCTACCTTGTCCCAAGGTATGGTAAAAATTACATACCTTAGTTGGGAACTTCCAGTCATTTAGAAGAATTCATCTTGCCTCTAATATCAGAAATTGCCACATTGCGTTTCAGTATTTCAAGAGATAATAGAACTGATTCTGCCTGATAGCTAGCAATTACACAGATAGCCCACACTCAAAACTTTGAGTTAACAAATCTATTCCATTTCTATACATAAAAAATTCAAATTACATTCTATAGTCAACTGATTGGCCAAACGTTTTTTGCACATCATTTCTTCATAGTTGCAAGCTTCTCTTTCAGGTAGACAGAGAATATAATCAGTATGCTGAGCATACTTTTTGGCTCTCTTCCCTCGCATACACAAACAACTTGCTTCTTCCCAGTGTTTTGTACGTTAGTCTTCATTTTGTCTACGAGGCTCAGCTGCACAACTGGTGCATGCCTTTTCCATTTACATCTTTTTGTAGTCCTACAAGGCTATATCAACTCTCCACTCTCTCACAAGCTCTTCTATACATACATGCAAGCAAATTTAGATAGGTTCCTCCCTATACACTAACTTTCTCCTCCCACAGGACAGACCCCAACTCTCATGTCCACAGATGTTTATCCTTACTTGTCCCAAAGAATAGGGGACAGACATCATACTCCACACATAGAATGGATGGACAATGTCAAGGTGTATAAACCATGCCCACTGGACTAGGGATTTGCTCAAATCAGCACCAGAGTGACATTCGGAACTAAAGCCTGCATCCTAAAGCCTGCAGGTAATCAGTTGCTATGCTTAAGGTGTACTTGGCATTCGGAACTTGCAGAAGCCGAAGAATGAGTAGCAATTTTGGAGTATATCTCACTAGTGACAAGTTCAGCTATACAAGGGAGAAAAATCCGAGCACCAATAGATTTCTGAAGGTCCTAAGATGTCATAAAAGCAACACAATAGTCCCTTCCAGAGCAGTAAATGTGAAGCAATCAAATAATAAAAAAAAAAAAAAAAGCAAAGTTATAGGGATGCCCAGTAAGAATTGAGCACCTGATAATAAGATCGAGACCGAGGCACTTCAGTTGGATCAGAAAGGTGGTCTTTCTCTTCATTTTGTCCATTAGGCTTCTTAACAGATTCTTTGCTCACAGCACCGGACTCTACCTTAGAATCAGATTCTGGTCGAGCCTCGAGAAGCAATGCATCTTGCAGCTGCCGTTTGTTCCTTCGATCCCTATCTGCATTCTCTCCAATATCAGAACCGACCTTGCCGAGTACTCTCTCGATCTCTGGCTTCCCATCTCTCCGAGACCTTTTAGGACTAGAACCAAACAAAAAAAATATAAATTACATTATCCCGATTGGAAGCAACCATTCCTGGCCCACCAAACAAGATTCATCACTTTAACATTCACGATACTCCACTCACCACAAACTGAACAAAACTGTTTCTTTCCAATCCCCAAAAACCAATCAATACTGCAATTCGGACTTCACCCATTAATGTGCTAAATTCAATTAATAAAAAAAAAAAAGAAAAAAAGCGCCCAAAAAGAAATTCCCACTTCTCCAAGTCTCTATCCATCTCAAAACCCACGGGATACTTTTACACACGCGCATGCACAAACACGCACAGAGAGATGAGAAGCAAGTGAAGGCACCTCGGTTCCCTGTCGAATCGAGAACGGTGTCGTTTGGGCTCAGCATCGCTGCGCTCCCTTTCTCGTCCTCGTCGAGTCATGGCTTCCGAAAAGAGCAGAATTGGAAATAGGGTTTTTCACTTTTTGTCAAGCATAGCTACCACGGGTACGGGTACGGGTTATAGCTTGAGCTTTGGGCGTAGTGGGGTTTTCTTCTTAGGAACGATCGCGGCCGTAGCTTCTTTGTAAATTATAAATTATAAGAATCCGCGCCGCTTGATTAGATTACTGGAAGTGGTGATTGCTGACACCGAAGTCGTGTCCACGTCTGACTCGTTTCCTTTAATCTTATCCGTTCATTTCTTATGTTAGCAATTCAACGGTTCAGATTCTCGCTTTCTTTCCAATTATAGTTATAAATCCAGACGGATTTTTATTTTTTTTCCTTTTGATGAGAAATATATATATATATATATACACATACATGTTTAGTAACATTTAATCAATTTTTGTTTAGAAAAAAGACTCACTACCCTGCACCATTTACACATCGAAAACTTGAATTGAAGTCAATACAAGAGAAAACAACGATGAATTAAGTTACAATCTCGAGCAGTAAACTCAATGTTTTAAGAGTGATATGTTTTGTGTTTTGTTGAGACTTTATTCGAATGCTGATCGGCTAATTTATAACGCAAAATTAAGTCCATGATCCGACCAAAACGAAGTTCGGTATGAAAGATAATTGTAAGTGCTTTCGATTCACTTGGATGCTAAAGCAAGAGCCCTTAACAAGATTCACAGGATCGCATCAACTCCATCACCGATGCCTCTCAGTTGTGTACCAGCAGCAGCAGCGTTCCTGCTGAGAGGAGTCCAAATTGCAGTAGTTATTGCCATGGATATAACTCCAGGTAGTAAATAAATATTCAGTGCTGCAAGTTCAATTATATGCCCCAAAGTTTTGCATTCCGTTTGTTTAAATCTTAACTACAATTTAGTAGACGATGCTAAAACAACCTTGAAATAGCAATCTTTTCCAAAATAAGATCATCCAAATGGCCGTGACCGTCAAATCCTTTCTAGTTCCAGCAAGGTGCAATCAAAGCCAAACTCATGGAAACAAGTTGTAAGAATGTGGTCACAGATGCTTGCAGAACCAAAATCAATAGAAATTTCTGTGCATGAATATCATGTTGAATGCCACCATTCAAAAGAGCAGTACCTTCTTTTGGCCAAGCTGGGAAATGGGTCTCATTTGGAGAGTTCCAATGCACGCCCATAATACAAAGGATAAACCGCGCTAGCAATGAACAAGAAAACCGATCTCAACATTTGAACCTGGTGCACCATTTTATGAGAAGCTCTTCAACATCAGCATCCATCCGGGTTCCAATTCCTCCCCAAACCAACATGTGGGCAAGGTCTCCTATTGTTGAACCAGTCACCTCATGCACAGCCTTGAACCCAATTCTTCTATAGAACCTAACAAGCTAGCAAATCAACAGACAGTTCTAAAATGTTCAGCCGTATAGGTAAATAAAAGAATTAAATTCTAGCAAATTCCTTTATCGATTGATGGGAAGGGCAAGAACCTTTGAATGGTAAAGATCAGAGTCATTAATGGCGAGCAACTCAGCTGTCTTGCAACCAGAGTTATACCCATGTCGAATGGCAAGAGCTCCAATAAACAAACCAATGCCAAAGATTGATCTTTCCATCTCAAGTGTCTCTCTTTTCAATCGCATTGAATCCAAATGAAGAATCTTGCCTCTTAACCAGACCCTTATCAGCCCCTCAGCTCTCCCAAGCTCGTTCTTGGTTTGAAGACTGCTGGCTGTGATTCGAAAGAAGGGTCCGAGTGTTCGGAGCTGGAGGTCAAGATTCTGGGCCTTGGACGAGGCCAGTATTTCTGTCGTGGTAGGTATATTCATTTCTCGTTCGCCGCTACTGCTACAATTTACAATATTGAAGAACGCTCGTTCGGAGGGATTTCAATTTGGGTCCTCATACCTCTTGCTGTGGGGTTGATAAATGGGCAATTGGAGTGATGTGAACAAGAAAGTTGGGTTCTTGCTGATATTCTCGAGTTTTGTGGATGTAAATGTTCGGCCGAAGAAGAGACGGAACTAGGTGATACGTGGCACCTATACCACCACAGCATTTAATCCGTGTTTTTTTAAGAGATAACAACTAAGGAGTTTTTTTTTTTTTTTTTTGAATTATGTAATAAAAATATTTTTTTATTTATATAAAATTAACATTTTTTAATATTAAAATTCAAATTTCAAAATGAATTTTTAGTCATCAAACGTGGAGCAAAACGCGACGGACAGACTCCATTGGTGCAATCTCCGTTGACAAAGCAAAGACAAGAAGTCAAAAATCCATGTGAATTTGCCAGGCCGCTGCCCCCACACTGTTCCTTCTTCAGGAACCCCAAAAGTCGGATCCTAAAACAGGTCACAAACTTTGGGGGTCCAGAGTGAAAAAAGAGTCAGAGTGGTCACTAAAACCCAGCAATAAAAATAAATAAATAAAATTTATATCTGGCCTATTAAATTCAAACTTAATCGTAAAAAATTATATAATATCATCGAAAATCATAAAAAACATATTACAATTAACAATCATCCGTCAGTCAGGATAGACAAAAATTCATTAAAAAGGCATCATTGCCTTCGTTTATAAAAAAAAAAAAAAAAATACCAACCTATGCATGCAACTCTAACCCAATTCTCTCTTCATTTCATTTTTTATTTTATTTTATTTTAAATCTCATTTCATCTGTCCATGATATGATTGCCGTTGACAAATGTATCTTTCCCATCAATTTGTAGCTTATGATTGTAGGTAAAAATGGTTTTTTTTAGTTGTTTATTGTCAATTCGTGACTTTGGGAGCGGATTCTCCAGTCCATTCAAAAAAATAAAAAAATCAAAGAGGTCAAGCCAGCAACAATTATTGCCATTTGGTTTCGAAATGGCAACATCAAAAGCTAAAGATCATATCCTTCTCTTATCTCCTCCAGGTAGATCTTACCCAAAATGTCTTCGCCTGTGTCCAAGATTTCACCTTTTTATAATTCAAATGACGCAACAAATCTTGTAGGGTAATTATGATTTCAATGTTAATGCTTGGTCCCAAAAAAATAAAAATAATAATAATTGAAAAATGAGACATAGCAACGTTATAAATTTATATAAGAGGGCTTACTTATATGAACTCAAATCTCCTAAATTCAATTTGTAAAGGGAAAAAAAATAAAGAAAAAAAAAAAGGAGAAGAAATTTATACCACTTACCTAATATATTTGTCTCATAAAAGAAGTTTAATCTTATAACTCAAATATATTTATATATTCATAATATTATAATTTTTTTATGGTAATAATATCGTTAATGCATATGTATTTTTGTTTGTCGGTGACCAAATCATCGACGACTCTTTACTCTCTCTCTCTATAAATACGAATGTATTTTTGTTTGTCGGCGACCAAAGTCTGGACACTCTCTGTCTCTTCTTCTTGATGGTAATTTTTCGTTGTTTTAATTAATTAATTGAGCGATGAACGCGATTGGGGCCAAGCTGCTGGCCGGAATTTGGACGGCGAATTTCGGATTGGCGGGCTCAAGTTGCAATGGAGAACCTGTAAATAGCATGAAGCCAAGGCGGGTTTTGGGAATTAAAGCCATGGAAGGGTCGTCGCAGCCGCGGAGAATTGGAGTCAATGTTAATGGACAGGTCGATTCGCGTAATTCAAACGGGTCTTTTTTTGAACCGAAGTTGGCAAACGGCGCTCCAGGTAATCTCTTGTTTAAGAGAGAGAGAGAGAGAGAAATGAAAAAAAGAAAAAACATTGTATAATAGAGCACTTGGGTTCGTGTTATAGCTAGGATTGTAGGATTTCTGAGTCTTTTCATCGCCTGATGTTTCTTCTTGTTATGTGAATAGGGAAACATGAGACTAATGGTCCATTGTCTAAAATTGGGAACTCGTCAAATATAAAGTGGCATGAATCCTCAGTTGAACAATCTGAAAGACGGAAGTTACTTAATCAAAAGGGTTGTGTCATATGGATCACTGGCCTCAGCGGTTCAGGTTTGTTTATTTTCTCTCGACTAGGACGATAATGTTGTGTGCATTTATTAAAATTTTCGGGTACGCATGAACTCTGTCAGGAAAGAAATATCAATGTGTGTTCATTTGGATAGTTTGTCAATAATTCACTTTGGACACGGGTAATTGCCCCATTCTATATGGAACGAGTCTTAACTGGCATCATCTGTCTAACAGCTTTTCTTGTTTTGGACTTCAAAATTATAGGAAAGAGCACCGTGGCATGTGCATTGAATCAAATGTTGTACGAAAGAGGGAAGATATCTTATGTTCTTGATGGGGACAATATCAGACATGGCCTAAATAGTGATCTTAGTTTCAAAGCAGAAGACCGTGCAGAGAATATTCGGAGAGTCGGTAGGTACCTCATTAGCTGCTGCACATCCCGTTCTTTTCTACCATGTGATTGAATTGGATAGTATTAGCTGAACTGCACTTGTGGGTTGAGGCTTTTTGGATGATGGAATGCAATTTCTCACAATTTTCTTGTTGAACTCTGGCCTGTTCAGGTGAGGTAGCAAAGCTCTTTGCAGATGCTGGAGTTATATGCATTGCCTGCCTAATTTCTCCCTACAGAAGGGATCGGGATGCATGCCGCTCAAAATTACCTACGGGAGACTTTATCGAGGTTTGTGCTTCTTACCATATGACTCATCAAGGTTCCAATTGGAAGCATAGCAAGGAATGGATTTTGTGCTAGTCATTTGTTATCTTTATTTTGCTAATTCATTATGGAACCAAATATTTATGACATCATTTTGCCAATTGCTTCTGAATATCTGATACAGTTTACATATAACAGGTGTTCATGGATGTTCCACTCCAAGTTTGTGAGGCCAGAGACCCTAAAGGGCTGTATAAGCTTGCTCGTGCAGGGAAAATCAAAGGTGTTGGGAAAACTATGAACCTCTACTTTGATTATGTCAAACTAATTTCCCGTATATTTCATCATCCTCTGATGTTTTTAGTTGCACTCCGTCTATGGAAGTGACAAATACAAATTTGCTTCATCATCGTTTTTTATAGTTGAAGAAACATTAATCATTATCACTATCAAGGCTATATATGGGTTGAGCAAATCATTACATATCAGACTATTCTCTTTAATGTTGCTCCACTGTTACATCTGCAAGTCTCTTGTGTGCAAATTTGTGTACTACCAGCATTTGCCTTTGCTGATGGACTTTTACAGTTAACACTTACCCCAAATGGTAAAGGGTGGGAGAATGAATTCCAAAACACGGAGAGTGTCAGTGTGGTTTAGCTCACAGTCGTGCTTTTGTGGTTGAATGACCCCTGGAATGGCCATCTTTTATAGAATGGGTGTCATCCTATTGAGTGAATTCTAACATGGACCTTTCATTTGCAGGCTTCACAGGAATTGATGATCCATATGAGCCACCATTAGACAGTGAGGTAAAAGTGCATGATTCAAAGGAAAACAGATCATCTCACTGGCATAAATGTCCACAGATATTATTCAAGCACGATAAAGTGTTTTCTTGGGATTAACATGTGGATTATCTAGCCTTTAATATAATTTCTTTCTTTGAGCACTATTTCCATTGAGCTTTGCACTACTTCACGAAGTCCCTGAGCCTCATTAACTATAGTGTTTTGCTACTTGCTTTCTTGCAGATAGTACTGAAATTTGATATAGGAGACTGTTGTTCCCCTTATGGCATGGCCGAGAAAGTGATATATTACTTGGAGAAGAAGGGTTATCTACGGGCATGAAAATTTTGTGCAGTGGCAATTTGCACTCTGATGTAAACGGGGGAAGCCACTGGCTTCAAAGGCCGATTCCAGCATTTTAATGCTGCATTAGATTAGTCAATCAATTTGCACCCTGTTTGTTAAGAAGAAACAAGAATGAAAAGAAAATGTTCTCATGACATCTATCTCCTCTCTGTAGCTTATTGATTTGAATATTCTATTATATTTCGATTTGTATATATGAAATTGTAACATACGATTTCCCACTTCACAGCTCTTACAACGGGGTATTTCAGAATACCCCAAGAAAGAAAAAGAAAGAAAATTTTTGGTCCATTAAGAAGATTTTGGGTTGCAAAAATCAAAATGCTAAACCCAGTTGGTTATATTTTACCTGAATTTGAAAAATAATTAGATGGAGTTTTTCTAAATTACTAAATACCGAGGTATGTGCATGTGAAGCCCACTTAAGCAAGAGTCCATGGAATTGAGTGGACTAGAAACAGGCTTTCGGCAAATACCTCTTATTGTATAAGCCAAGTTTCTTCTGTAATCCATGACTTCGAACCTTCTACTTGTGGCATTAAGCTCACCCCAAACCAACAAGCTAGAAGGAGCGTCTGGCTATATAATTTGTAATCATATTAATATCAACATATTTAGCTTTCATACTTACATCCACTCCTTGAAGTTCTTGGGTTCATATGCCTCAACGCTAACGTTATTGCTGTTTTATTTGATGCTTTTAGCAAGTAGAGCCACAATGCAAAAAGATGATAAGTAGTTTTATCAAATTATATATATATATATATAAATTAAACGTTAAATTTCAATATTTTAGATACAATAAAGTTTAATTTAATATTTTTTTGTCCTCCTAATTAATAAAAAAAAATACAGAAAAGCCTACTCAAAGTAATTAAAGAGTAACATTAATTCACCTAGTCGCCTTGAAAGTTTCACAATCACATAATATAAAGATTAATTTTACCGGACAGTAAGGGAAATGTCCTATGTGCTTTGTTCTATCTCTAGCATTTTATTAAAGTTTACAGCACTTTAAGGAAATGGGTAAATGTTCTGTGTATTGTCCTCTACAGCAGTGTTATTGGCTGAAGAGATATCAAGTAATAACAATTTAACTTTTACCAAATTGGAAAGAAGTTACGGTGGAAAAGAAATTGTGATGAGGAAAATTTTGTTTTTAACCAATTGATTTCGGCAATATTTTAGAATTTAAATGAACTATTGATTGAAAATTTCCCCCATTTTCCAAAGGGCTTTTGGTCTAGTGGTATGATTCTCGCCTTGGGTGGGAGAGGCCCCGAGTTGGATTCTCCGAATGCTCCAAGAGATATTTTTCTTTGCCCAAAAAATAAATAACTTAATGTATTTTTATGAACTGGTGTAGCACGCGGGCATTTGGTCTAGTGGCATGATTCTCGCTTAGGGTGCGAGAGGTCCCGAGTTCAATTCTCGGAATGCCCCAGGACCCTGTTCAGGGGGGGGAGGCCCTTTTCTTAAACTTGACCTTTTTTTTTTTTTCATAACTTCAATGGGTTTTGGGCAATGTCGGCTCACTTTTCCTCAGTTTTTCTCGGCAACCAAACAGACAGCAACAAAAGAACACTGACTGAGCCCAGACATTATAAGGACGAATGACGACGAACTCTTTGTCCTGTCTTGGGAAGTATCAAAGGCCGTTGTTCTCCCCAACGGGTAAAGTTAGTTAATAGTGTAGAGCTGACAGTGCAGCTTTCCCCTCCAACCATGACAACAGAACTTCATATTGCTTTTTGACTTTTTCTTATATCAACACATCTCATTAAACATCATCAGATGTTTAATTCACACTTCTTACAAATTACAATTCAATTTAACTAGCCTCTCTTGGTTAGATCTTCATCTTGAATTTAATTTGATTAATTTTTCAAGCTTCTTTTTTTTTTTTAAAGTTTATTTTTCAGGGATCTGGCAGCATGTACAAGTTGCCACCGCCACATAACTTAAGCAAGATGGCCAACAAAGGAAGTGGGTCGATTGGTAGCAAGCAAGGGAGTGGCTCAATCAGGTTCAAGCTACTGAATGCAACCAGCTCCAAAGAGAGAAAAAAATTGCACTTTTATTGCAACCAGCCCCCAAAAGCATTTTTCCTATTGAAAACCAAACACGATGAAACACCTGTTAGTACCTGTACACAAGACTCAAAATTAGTTTGCAGATCGGCAACAATACAAGGGTGTCTCCAGCAACCAAAGGTCAGGCCAAAATGAACCCAGTTAGACCCAACAGAAACCCCTACAACCAGACTCAGATCGATCCACTTGCCTATGAGCACCGGAAAAGCACACAATCTGATGCTCAATTCTTTGATTTTGAATGCTTTACAAGCCAATCAATAACGGTGTTAATGTTGGTTGAGTTCTTGCATGAAATCATGAAACAGCAAACTTCTCTATCGGATATGGATTTCAGCCCCCTGCACAGCATAATTAACTCTTAAATAACAACTTAAAAATGACATCACACAAAGAATAGAATTACATATTTTGTTGAATTACATACTTGGCTTCCAGCATTTGCTGACTGATTTTGCAGATAATCCACACCAGAAAGGGTTCTTTTGGTCAAACAAAAGATTGCAAAAGACTAATGCCCCATGACATAATTACCGAGTATCACACAGGATGCAATGTATCTATTTCATGACTGTTCAGCTTGATATGCCTCTAAACAACATTAAAAGGTTTTTAGCTACCACTTACATTTGTTCTGTAAAGTCTTGTTTGGACAGGGCTCCTGGTTTGTCAATCTTGTTCCCTAGCACCAGCAAGGGGATACCATTCAGGAATGGCTTGCTCAAAAGGTCATGCAGTTCGTTTCTTGAGACAGATAAGTTGTCATAATCAGCAGCATCCACAACATATCTGCAATGCAAGAATATTTTAAACAAACTTAGGGGCAAGCTTGAGCAGATAAAATGCAATTTAGCGCTGACTATGTATCATGAATCTAAACTATTGAGACAGCAACGAAACAGTATATCATGACATAAGTTTATGAAGATGTGATCGAATCAAACATCTATATGGGCCATCTATATCAGTTGCCATGCACATATCTTTCAACCGTAACATGATTGACATCATTTATTCAACTCTTAGCTGTGTTTCCGGTTGAATGTAAGACAAGTACCTCATGTCCAAAAGAGACATCATTTATTCAACTACAGTGCATTTTGTTTTAAAACATATATTTCTCCAACAAGCTAAAGAATAGGAACAAAAACAAGAAACAGAAGGAAAGAGAAGACTTGAAGAGTTGAAGAGACTGTGCACAGCACAAGCACTGGACATTACTTAAACAAATATTTGTAAATTCACCTCATGAAGTGGTGAGAAAACAAAGACACACAAAAAAAAAAAGTTCAAGTTTGTTGATAAGGTTATATCTAAAAAGTTGAAGTGTCGCACATACACAATAGCTGAAACTGCACGGCAGTATCTTTCCCACATACTGCGAAACCTTGGCTGACCTCCAAGATCCCACAGCTTTATTGTGACATTCCCTTTTGTTACTTTCCTCATATTAAATCCTACCTGTGGGTGAAAGAGAATTGTTAAGAGATTCTCTGTGCAATTAATCTAATAAAAACAAGAGACTATCTGAAATAGGAATGCCATAATCTAGGAAGAAATAAGGGCAAATTTACTGCCTTTCTACTCCAGATTGTATAATAGATCTATGAGAAGATGACTTACCGTTGGAATCATGTCTTCACTATATCCACCAGTCTATAAACAAGATGATGTTGCAAGAAGAAAGTTAGCTATCAGCAACAGGCCAAAAGAGAAAAGAAAAGCATATAAGAAATCAGTACATCTCATGTGAACTTTTACTTACAGCGATAACATTTACAAGTGATGTTTTTCCAGCATTTTGAAGTCCTATCAGAGATAACTCCATTTCTTGCTTGGAGAAGAGACTACAATAAGATAAAAAAAAAAAAAAGGTAATTCAAGTACATGCAAGCTACAAAGATAAGAGCTTTAAAGTTTACTTGAGCACGGGATATGAGTAGTATTAAAGATCAAGTTTCTATTATCCAGGAAGGCCCATATCTACTTCAGTGTAAATATGCCTGCAAATAAACTGGATTCTATGCAACAGTCTCAAAACCAGGGCTCTGGTCCTATGGAATTCATGCTTCCTTGAAGCCCATGAAAGTGGCCCTAGTCCTCTGCATGGCACCATCAACCTCAAATAGATACCAAAAGGCCACAATAAAGACAGAGAGAGATTAATAACAAACATATTGTTCTCGTGCATTCATCTTAGTATAATTGCCAAGTTATTTAGATCACCCATGATACCCAAAACTGATAATATACAAACTAGATCAACAACACCAACATATTTTACTTATTCCAGTTGCCATAGGCGGCCCATAGAATCCAGACCCACTGTCACCATTGCAGCCAAAACTCCAAAATAACTACCCCGCTCTAAAATCCTCCATTATTCGGTCTTTAACAATCAAAACAAAATGCAATCCACTTATCTCATTCTCGCCAAATTACCAACTCTTGATGCTCGGAATCCATAAAAGCATAAAAAAAAAAAACTTAATTCTAATACAACGTGCATGCATACCAAACAAGTAAACTGAGAGTCTGAGACAATTATCCAAATAATAATAATATCAACTAACTAAAGTAAAACTCTTGTAGTTCATAACCATCGAAGAATTCAGATTAATTTCCTTCTTTTTTTTTGTTTTTTTGTAACATATATTCACATCAACCAAACAGATCCCAAGCAAAATTCTAATATTCTCACCAAAACCCACCCAAACTGTTGACCATCCAACCCTACACAAACGCATATTCGTATAAAAAGAGAATTTGTTTTCTCGGCATCCAAACACACACCCACGCACACAAACACACACAGGGAGCACCTTCGAAGCCAATTGAGAAAAGCTTCCCACAATCCCATCTCCTCTTTCTCTTAATTCTTTCTCGCTGAATCAAAGAAATAACGTAAAATTAGGGCTTTAGATATTGGGAGGGAAAAAGAAAGATCTTTTTTTGTTGTTGTTGTATTTTTTAGCTGTTATTTGGGTTTCAATGATAGCAGATGAACCTCGCAAGAAAAGCAATTCCCTCGCTGTTATTCAAAAATCTAAAACTCAAATAATAAATATATACCCTCATTATTACTAATAACAATAATGTTTTGGCGACAATATAGACCGTTGTGTTTGGTTGCGAACAAGTCGGGAGAATGTTCAGCTCATTTTCCCCACGCGCTCCCCGATGACAAAGACTGCTTGGTGGGGCCGATGCCCACACCGCCGGTTCATAGGTTGGGCAATTGCAATCCCAATGTTGTCGCCTTGTGGGCCCGTCAGTTGCCCTCTACTGTCAATACTTGTCCCCAAGTGATTGGTCGAACTTCGCCGCCTTTTGTCTCCTCGCTGCCGTCTCATGAAATTTTATCACTCATAGGTTTTTTTTTTTTTTTTTAAACAGTGTAGTACTTATAAGATGATACAAAAATATTTTTCCATAAAATTATTAGGTAGAACATGTTAAAAGTAACATAAAACAGGTCACCAGCTTTGCTAGCTAGCCAGTACATATTCATACCCTCTACATGATATCTGTGTGTTAATTTGGACTTGAAATCAAACAGATGGCTATACTCTCAGTGGTCTTAGAAGGGATCGGCGTGCCTGTTTGTTTCAAACCCATCTTGGGATCTCCTAGAAATGCCCTTTGCATCTGTTTTTCAAGACATGAGTTTCATTGCAAAGGGCCATTGTCATGGCTGCTGCATCATGTGTTTATTTGCTGCTAGAAGACAATGGACCTAATAACTCCCCATTCTTCTTGTCCTTCTTTCTCTTTCATTTCTTTAGTGAATATTTGTATCCATGAATTATGTCTCCAATTTGTTGAAAGATTTTGATGTGCTATATGTATATTTATGGCCAGAAGTTGACATTTCACATGCAATAGCTGCTTAATAGATTACAAACAGCAAGTCACACAAGAAATTATTATTATTTTTTTATTTTATTTTTAGACAATGAAAGAATTCCCTTTTTTGATTCAATGACTTTGAAGTGTTTATGCTTGAAGTTGCTATTCTTTATTCTTTTTCTCGACTTTTTAGCTTGCAATTTCTTAACTGCACGACATAAATTGTGCGTAAAAGTATTATAAAAAATTACAAGATATCCTATTAAAAAGAAAAAGAGCGTTTCAAAAGCGTATAATATATTATATACAAAGTTAAAATAATCATGGTGCTTGAAGAAACATCCCAGCATTTAAGAACTTTATTTTTCAAAATAAGGGATTTCAAGAATCAAACTCGAAAATGAAGCATGGGGGGTTTATTTTATGCTATAGAAAACTGCCTTATGATATGTGCAGCCCACACACCAAATTGGACGTCTTGGCCGGCCGAAAACCTTGAACAAACAAAAGCGAAAATGGTATTTCTTAGACCAACTCGAATGAGACGTGGCCTAATGAGCAGTAGGTCCAACCGATGCCAAGAACCCCATTCCCCCTCTTCTTGGGCCTCACCAAAAGGTCGGGCATATTTGAAAAAAAAAAAAAAAAAAAAAAAACACACACACACACACACACACACACAACTCTTCAGGAGATGGTTCTCAAATCTCAATGGAAAAGCTTACATATTTTTGAGTTGGTGCCTTTTATATTGAACCTTCCCCACGAAGGCAAGCAACGATCATTTCCCTGCAAGTCCTCTCGCCATAACAACCATGAATTTCGGGCAAGCCAGTCGTAGGACTATGGACAACAGATACATTCTGCCCTCCACCCCCCTTGTTTTTTTTTTTTCTTGGCAAGTATATTAATTCCAATACTTAATCGGTTAATCCAGCATGGATCCTTTTGTAGCAGAATTTGCAGGAGCTGCACCAAATTAAAGATCCCAAATTGGTAAGACAAACCCATTATTCCCTTGTGCTTTTGTATTACAGATAACAAAGGTAACCAACAAAAGAATTGGGATTTCAAGCCATCGTCTGGTGACTTCTGATACCCAAGTCAAACTATAAGGCATAACCTATATTATTTTTCAGTAGTTGAAACCATAATACCGAGAATCGGACTCCTTTTTTCTTTTTTATCCTGAGACAATATTTTTAAGTAACAAATAAAGCCAACGAAAAGCAGCAATTCAGTAACGTTTCTAGTGAATGGGAATGACTGCACAGATGGGTATATTCCACTTTTACCTTTTGTTTCTTTTTAATAGAGGCAATGCCATGACATTGATAATCATGACATTTTTTGAAAGGTCATTATGCCATGCACAACTGAAATGGGCTTCGATCAATGCTTAAATACCTAACAAAAACGATTTTCGACCTAACTAATCACTTCCCTTCTAATTATGAGCTTGATGCTGTGCTAAACCCCAAGGGACGCGTAAATTTTCAATGACCCTGGAAAAAGATCACCGCATAACCTTTAAAAGTCGACTGAAAAAGATTACCATGTCTAAGGCCTCCAGCTGGGAACTTTCATGATGAAATTCTAAAAGCACTCAAACCACCTTTAGGCCCACCATCTTTGCGAACAGGATCACCCCACCTACTCTGATGATCTCCCTGATAATTAATTAAAGGCAAATTTCTCCTCAATTCTTTGTCTTCTTTCTCTCTCTCTCTTCTTTTTTTTTTTTTTTTTGAAAAAAATATCCACAAATATTTGATAAATGAGATTATATTACTAAGAAACATTAGTATCAAATGAGACCTTAATTCAATAAATAAAATAAAATAAAAATCCAGCATTATTTTCTAATGACAAAGTCCTGCTAATTAAAGACCTGTTGATGTTGGCCTGCCTGTCACAAAATAGCAAACTATCTACCTATTTGGCATATATTAAGTAGTAATACCTTCCATTGGGTGATCTGGTTAAGCCCAAAATGTCTGTTCTTTAATTTTGGATGACACCCATTTTCCTAACTGCACATGGCAGGATAAAGAAACAATCTACTAATCACAACTTAAATTAAAAGAGATAGGTGGCAAGGAATTGCTTTAGAATAGGAGAAAAATGATAGCTAAGCGCGGCCAGATCATTCCTATAAATCATGCATAAATTTGCCTTGCAATTCACTGCAACCCATTTTCTAATATAGTCTCCTCCAAAACTACATAAGAAAGAGACAGGACTTCTGCATTTAATTGATTCTCCACTTACCTTGTTCTTTCTAGCCAAGCTTGGTTGAGTTGCATACATGGCCACCTTTGCAGGGACTCAGCAGAAATGTATGGCATGTGACAAGACTGTGTATCTTGTGGATAAGTTGGCTGCCGACAACCGGATTTATCATAAGGCTTGCTTTAGATGCCACCACTGCAGGAGTACCCTTAAGGTAAGATCTTTGTTAACATGTTTTTATTGGTTGTGCGTGCTTTACATATTGCATTCTCATCGAACCCTTTGCATCTTCCAATCAATATACTTTCACAATTTGGAGGAGTCACAATCAGGAAATTTTGTGCCATCTTCCTAAATGAATCGTATAGTTTTCTGTGTTAATCTTGTTTTATGCATGTGCTTTACAAACGTGGATTCTATCTATAACAATGATTCCTTCTTATATTCCTCAACATTCATATTCTTTGTAGGTGTTGTAGAATTTGAGGCTTTTTAGATCGTAATTACCTTTTTCCTTTCATGCTTGTTTCTGCAGCTAAGCAACTACTGCTCTTTTGAGGGGGTTCTGTATTGCAGACCTCACTATGATCAGCTCTTTAAGAGAACTGGCAGTCTGGACAAGAGTTTTGAAGGTCAAAACACCGATTATTATCAAAATACAATCACTTCTTTATAATCACTATGACATGTTATTCCTTGCTAATTACAAACGCTGAACATTTGGTTCTTCTGTCCACTATAAACTATTTCAGGGACACCAAAAATAACAAAGCCAGAAAAACCTGTGGAAAGTGAGGTAATCATCATACTTGCAACTATTTTTGTGATGAGGATTTATTACTTCAAAGCATCAAATCGCTTGCGCTAACTCCAACCGGACCTTGTTGCACAGAATGCGAGCAAGGTCTCAAATATGTTTGCAGGTACCAGGGAAAAATGTGTAGGGTGCAGTAAGACGGTCTACCCAATTGAAAAGGTAACCTTCCATACATGGCATCTGTAATTCTATATCCAGCCCGCCTAGATGAGGTCTTTAGCATCTGATGGCAGCTAGCCTTCCATGAATGGCATCTATAATTCTATGCCAAAAGTGTTCTTTAAGTTAATGCTTTTCAAGTTTCTTTGAGCATAAGATCTTTGAAGTTAGAGACATAATCTCCACAATTCATTGAAAAAAAAACACACACACACACACACAAAAGAATCTAGCTTCTGAAGAGAGGTACCTCTGTGTTCTCTCAAGGTTTCTGTCAATGGAACTCCCTACCATAGGAGCTGCTTTAAGTGCACCCATGGAGGTTGTACCATCAGCCCATCTAATTACATTGCACATGAGGGAAAACTGTACTGCAAGCACCACCATAGACAACTTTTCAGGGAGAAAGGAAACTACAGCCAGCTGGAGGATGAACATGAGAAAGCCGAAAATAACAATACTGTGCAAATTGCTGCTAAATCATAATGAACCGAAAACAACTGAGATGTAATTTTTCTGTTCACCTTATGTCCTCTCATTATCAACTTATCAATTTCATGTCATTACCAGCGTCTCAATGGATTTTTCTTGTTCAAGGACGGACTTGTAACTTGTGAGATGAGATGTGTCGATTTTTTTTTTTTTCTTTGTGGCTGTAATTTGTGGGAAATAACATTGTCGTGTATCACAGATTTTCTCCTGAGATTTGAGTGCGTGCGTTATGGTACAATTAGTGTGGCAGAATCAGTTGCAGAGTTCCCTTAAAATGCAGTTCTTTGTTCCTCAATCATTATCAAAATTTATTTTGTTGGGGCTTTCCATCTGGTACAGCTACATAAACCAACTGCAGTAGCTGATGCACTGCAGCTAGGAATACAAGAATCAATTCCTAACTGTCTTTTTTCCCTTCTGTTTAAGAGCCGAATCATGATCAAGCCAAGCTTGCGCACTCTGAATTGATTTCTTTACATCCATAGCAAAAATATTAAAGTAGCAGACATTGAAAATATATAAATGAAAAAGTTTTTAAACTCATGCTCAACTGTACTGCCTGCCAGTAGAAAAAGGAACACAGCTTTCACAACATCCTAAAGATGGGCAGCGTAAGAAAAGTGAAAAGTGGGATGGCTTATATGACCTTTTGAATCGAACTCTGTTATTTCTACCATCTCTTTCCTCCCATGTAATCATATAGCCACGAAGGAAAAGCTGCCATTTACCATTTTCCTTCCAAGCTGTTCTCCGGTCAAATATCATTTAAATAAAGGATGGAAAGACAGTGGAAATCTATCATGTTGGAATTTACCCCAGACACAAATTCATTCATAAAAATCCATTCTATTTGTTACTATATCCCTAAAACCAGAATCCATTTTCTATTGCTGTACATCAATTTAGTTGAGAAGATCCAGAGAGCATGAGAGGGTGGCTTGTGGGGGAACTTCAATTCTATATATACATAGATAATGCTCCTTCAGATTTATCTGCCATTGCCACGTAAAAGAGTGCAGTCTTACTCCATGCTTTATAAAATTTCCATTGGTTTCCTCACACAGGAAAGTTGGCTTAACAACCTTTCTCAGTTCCGCATTTTGTGGCTTTGCTCCACAATAAGTGCTTCATGGAAGGCATCAGATACATTGCATGGAAGAACTAACAAGCAGTGCAGCACTTGGTCACCTTCCTCCTTGTGAACTTGATGTGGTTTTATTGTCTTTCAACATCTGGGCAGCAAGTATCAGAAGCTCCACCATCTCAAATCCCGCAGCAGAAACAAAATCTTTCTTATCACTGCTGGGGACCTCAGAAATGTCTCCTGGCTCATTGCATACACTGTCACCAACGGATGTATCATCTGCCTCAGCAGACCAACTAACAGGTAAGGAGCTACCAAGGGCAGTCTTCACCAGTTTAGCCTCAGATATGATAACATCAAGCTCCTCTGACATGCCAATAACATTATCTTCACACAAAACTGAATCTTTAGCCTACAAAAGTAAATAAAAGCAAAATAAGAAAACCTGGTAAGTCCAAACTAAGAAAGAATCTGCGTCTTCTTAATCAGAAGTGCACAAGAACAGCAAACATGACTTTACACAAGCACAAAAATGACAATAAATTATATTGCATCTACCTTGTTATCACACCCTTATGACCACCAAAAACAAATAATCTTGGGGAAAAATCAAAAGCAAACTTTTAATCTTCAGTTTTGATATTCACTTCCTGCTTCCAAGAGGAAAAAATTTCCCTCTGTGCATATAAAGATGTCAAAGTGTTACCTTTAAAAGTGCAAGACGAAGTCTGTGAATTGAAGAAATCAAATGCTCCATGCTTTCTATGCTTTCTTTGAGGGCGGCATTTTCAATCTTCATTCTGGGGCAAACAGAAAACCATTCAGTTTAGTTTTGTTGTTAGCCATTCAGCTTCTGATGTTATGTATCAGAATGCAGTGGGTGGGAAAAAGTACATAAATGGAAATATTTATAGATGGCAATTTCTGGAAACTAACCAAAGCTAGGATTCACCATGCATAATCATCTAGTCTAACATCATTAGGTAAGCAATTCAGCTTGCTTTTACTAACCTAGCAAAATCCAAGCTATTAGACCTTTTGCCAGAGAAATTTCCTTCACCATTCGGATGAGTGCCAGCTTCACTTCCACTAAAATCCATTCCACCAATCCAATGTCTCAGATAAGTCTTCTTCAGCAGATTCCTCAACTTTCCATCAGTTTCATGATTAAAAGGGCTTTTCACCATGATGTTGGCCAATGGACTCCTTTTCTTCATCTCAGGACCTATTCTCCTGCACATTATGTTGCAATTGACTATCAAAAGTTAAAGATGCTCTTGGAAGGGCATAGGAAGCCACATTCATGCGTAATTTTGACACAAATGCATTCACCACAATCATGAAAAAAACTACTCTGACAAAGAACCTTTTTACAGGTTCTTTTTTGCTATAATTCAAATTCAAATTCAATTTATGATTGCAAGGTAGCACCATAAACCAGTAATGTTGATGCTAAGTGCCAGACATCCATTACTTGCCAACGTTTTATGGTCTGCAGCATAAATGTAGGCAGAGAGGCAGGCATCGTAGATGTTATTGAGCAACTCCAATTAGGTAAAGGCATTAAAGGGCTTTTTATTCTTCTCTCCTTTGAGATCCACTAGAAATTAGAGGGCAATGACACACAAAACAAATTGAATCCTATACATATAGATGTGTCAAAGGCCCTCGAAATGCTGTGAGGTGTTCAAGATATGATTCATTTAATTAGTAGGAGGATCAGTGTCCATAGCCCTTGCTATATTTACCACAAAAGGAGCAATTGTGTCATGGATGCTGCAACTTCAGTAATGAGCAGTAGATGAGATTTTTAATCAATAATCATGAAAATAAAACATTACAACTTGTCTTGTCTGTTAATTATATTGGTTTCCACAGAAAAATTATTGCAGTGCTGACCTAAACTGGATGAACCTTAAAATCCAGAAATTTCTAATCCCATTTGAGAATAACTGGATTTTCTTTCATATAGCAGCAAGGGCTGGACAGGTATCATGACAATATTGTCTATGCACAAAAAGTATCACAATGTTACATCGGAAATTGCCACTGGGATTTGCAGAGACAGGAATCATGATGTAATGCATTGCACCATCTTCCAGTGAAGCACAACTATACCACCGGCATTCTAAAAAATGTTAAGGATTTGAATCATAGGAAGCCCCCAAGGAAACTCTTCCAAAAAATCATGAAGAAGGAAATCATCTCCAACCAAAGTAGAACAGAATGAGATTACCATGGTTTATTGCCCCATCAGATATAGTTGAGACAGCTTTGATGAACTTGTACATCAGATACCTTGTGATTTTGTCTCAATCAATGTACTTATAGAACTAGGTGGCTCATAAAGCCCTGAAAACAATTGCATGTGCTTTGCTACAAGTCATTGGGGGCAATAGGTGCATTTGTGACAATCAATTTAAAACAGCATACTTTGATACATTAAGAAACTGCATAGTTGGGTGAAGTGGTGAACCAGTTGAGATACCTTGATGTTTAGAAAAGAAGTAGCCAAAAAACAAAAACAATAGCAGTTCAAGAACATAAAGTGTGCACCAAAATTTTACAATCTAGAAAAAGGAAGCATTACTCTTGCAGTTGCTGATATTCCTGCTTTAGATGGCCCAACTCCATGAGAGCTTTGACCTTCTCATTTGTAACCTAAACCATCAGAAATCAGCCAGTGCATCAATAAATCCAACTGACAAGCTCAACATTCTAGAGAAGAAAAAAGCAATCTGAACTTTAGGAGGATGTGAAAACTTCATTAAAAATAAAACATTGTAAAAGATTTCCAAACTCAAAAGAAGGAGATGCTTAATGGAAAAAGCACAAAAGGTCCAAGAATCCAAAATATTACCTGCAATAAATTTCTCTGCAGCTCCTCTATTTTTTTCTGAAGTGCGCCATTCACATTCTTCTCCAGTAAATGTCTTTCTTCCTGCTGAGATAGTAGAAGCAAAGCGGAAACCTGACAAAAAGACGTTTTGAATAGAATGAACTTATGGATGACAGTTGCAGATTAGTAAACTGAAAAAATGACAGAAACAAGGAATTAAAAAAAAAAAAAAAAAACTGGGAGTAATGGGACAATATAGAGAACCTTCTCCTGTAGCGCCTGTGAAAGGGCTTCAGAGGTCTTTCCTTCCCCATCAACTGCCAATGATGAGGCAACATGGTCATCTCTCTGCAAAGTAAAAACTTTAAGAATACATAATAGAAAATGGATGAAACCTCTAAACATGGGGAGTACAATCATAAAAGGGCAGTTGAATGAAGAACACAATCCATGTTCAGATTACAGTATGTACTTTACCATTTATTGCTTTCCTATTGCATAAAATATACATTAACAATTGATTCCTAGATAACTCATAAAATCTATCAAACATCCAAGTTTAATGACTGCAACTACAGAATGCCTGATGCTTGTTCCCTGCATAGCTTCTCATAATTGTTGCTATCATACTATGAAGGTTGTCAAAATGGGGGAATCTTTTAACAGCAAACACAAATTAGTTTAGCACTGCCTTTTCCAGTTTCTGTTTGCCATATCCTCCACGTGCTAAATCTACATACTTAAGTAGCAGTTTCTGATGATTTAATATCTATTACATAAAAACATGATTTGATCATTGTTTGACAGGATTATATCTGTCAGATGAGTTATAGGTTTGAGAGCAATTATGTCTAAAAAAGAGAAACAGTAGCATGAATAGCTAATATCTTATTGTGGACTACAACTTTGGCAAACTCAAATGAAAATAATGTTTGCACATTGGAGAAGATCTTTGTTATTGTTAACTATTTCCTTAGGCATGTACATTTGAATCATTCAAGCTTCGTTTCATTGCCATGAGCTGCCAAAAGCTTTTGGAAGTCTTAGACCACAGGCCTACACAATAAGGGTACTGTTAACTACTGACTTGCAGTGGCAAGTACACACAAGTCTAATTGTTTCCAATTTAGGAACTGAAGTATCCATTGATGGAAGATTAAAACAACAGACAGTACTGCAAAGGATAAATGCTTATACGTGTGTAACCCCCACCTGGGGGGGGGGGAAGAGAGAGAGAGAGAGAGAGAGAGAGGGGCCTGACACTGGACACTAATTCAGGGACTGCATCAGTGCTTATATGCACATCTCGACACTCATCTTCATCTGAGTTTACAGCTTCATGAAAAGGCTTCAGATTTTGCTCTCTGCTCACATCAATTTGTCTGGCCCTTTCCTCAACCATATTGATAACTAATTTGATATGCGAGTTTTCCTCCCTGAGTAGTTCGATAATGTAATCTCTATATTGAGAATGACAATCTCGTAACCTTTCTATCTCTCTCACAATCATTTTGTCTGATAGAATCTGCATTTAGGTTGGCAACTTCAAAATTTAGCAAGATTTGCGAATCTAACCTAAAATCTCAAATTTAAAAGAAACATCTACACCCACTTGTTTCTTTTCCAGTTCGCAAAGTCTTTTTTTTAAGTGGTTTTCAATTTCCAGGCCCTGTAAGCCACAGTTGCTCCATATTAGAAAAAAACAAAATGGAAAGCTTGATAAAAACAGACCTCAACTAAAAGAATTACATACCATCCGCAATTTGCTTTGAAGATTATCCATAGAATTCTTCACCATCTCCAGCTCTTCTTCCAATCCACTCTGTCTGATGATAAGTTATTCAAGTAGGGTAAAGAGTAGACTACACTAAGATGCAACAATTTTAGAATCCAAATTTGCCATAAATTACTAGATTCATTCAACTAATACTTGAACTAATTTGGAAGATCCACACACAAAGAGAGTTAAGCTTATATGCACTTCCACTCATCCATTACAAAATAGTGCTATGACACAGCAAACAAGAGAGAATAATGCAGCAAAAGTTTAAATGCAGCGTCAATATAAATAGTGGATAGGCAAACAGCAACAGCACTATACTATTACCAATCAATTATTTATCTATACTGTTGTGAACAAAACACAGTGCAATGCATTACTCATGACAATACAAGGCACACAGAAATAACATCCAATATATAAGGCAAAGAAAACTTACAATGTATCCTGATGTAGAAGTATCATTATAGGTCCACAGTTCCGATGAGTCAAGCAGCAGGCATGCACATTTATCATCCCAATTTGTATCCTTAGATGCCTCCAGAGAATGCTGCCTGATATCATAGAATTTGTTGACAACCTAGCATTGAGCAACAAACCATTCAAATATATATATATATATATATATACACACATATATCCATATGAACCGGAAGATGGATAACAATAAGAACTATAAATAAATCTTTTCTTACAATTCAGTTCTATTTTAAACTACGTTTGAGGTGAGATCTAATTGTTCTAAATCCTTCCTATCCAAAGATTCCCAAGTGATAATTGATAATAACTATGTAATCTGGATGCCAGATGGGTACAGATGTCATGTCTAATTAATTAGCAATAAAATATGTTTCATATGGGACAGGTTTGCAAAGGGATAAAAGGCCACTACCTTCTTTAAAGTTTCACTCTGCTCTTCCAGCTTTACCAGATCAACCCTGAGTGCATCATTCAACTTCTTATGTGCAAGACACTCTGAGGTGAGCTCATCTAACCTGTATAACCAATTATCAGATGTTCAATTGCAGATGCTATACAATCTACAGGGTTATGAAGGTACCTCAGAGATGTCTTCTAGTTCTACATAAAATGATGTAAAAAAACTACAAAAATGGCTGATTAGTTCAAAAAAACAAAAAATAACCCTAACAGAGAGGATACCATTAATAATATCCAGTGACAATGATAAATCATGTGATCTTGTCACAACAGTAGACGCTCAATCTAGACTTGCAGCTTTTGCAACAATTGCACACTTTGTGACAAAAACTAACATGTAACTGGCAATCAGTCAGATCAAAAATTTCTGTTTGAAATAAGTGTAGAGCGCAGCCACAATGCAGGATACCTTATCTCTCCAGAGCCCCCAAATGCACACTTCAGAATCACACAGACAAGACATTACTACAGCTTCATCAAACACATCATTTCTCCAAAAGACAGAAGCAGAAACATTCAACAAGTAGTAAACAAAACCAAATTCCTGAAAGCTACATAGAATGGATTAAAAAGGCCAACATATATACTCAACGTGCATAACTATGTATCACTAATTTAAAATAAATAAATAAAGAGAACTTTCAATTTAAGAATCAACTAAGGAATGTTAAAAAAATTTACTATCATCCACTTAAAAGAACTCCTTGTCTATGGGATGTTTGGAAAGAAGGCCTAGTATCAAAGAAAACTATTCACTCCAATTGGGAAAACCTAGTATGGCAGTAAACTGGCCTTTAACTTTTTATGTCATCAATAGTAGATTGACAACAGAAAAAACTAAACATGACAGGTACCTGTTCTCGATCTCACCGAACTTCTGTGACATACGCTCCTCCTTCTCCCTAGCTTTCTCAGCCTATCACCATGTGTTAAAAACCTCAGAGCCTTATAAGTGTTACATAAGAAATCTATTACCACGTAGCGTAAAGCAGAACAAGGCCAAACAACTAGTAAATGAACTCAAGAAGAATTTTGCATGACCTCCATCATTGATTGGTCACGTTCAGCAAAAGCACCTGCTACACAACCTTGAAAAAATTTAACCTGCTTTTCTGCCTCTGTATTCTGACAAAAGTATAAAACAAGTTGGGAACAGCCATGGCAAGAAACTTCAATTCTTTACTAATTTTTTTTTTTTTAAAAAAAAGGATTTTCTTTCTCTAAGCAAAAAGAAAGATTCACAAACATTCTTCATATAGCTTGGCAAAGCAACTAATTCTACCACAACCTTCAATTCATAATGGATGAAACAAAGTTTTAGATTGACAGCAACATGTTAATTTAGCTGGCAGAAAAAATAACATCTTCTCAAAAGGAAAGTATGCTAACATATCAAATAATGTACTAAACGGAGCTATTACAGGAAAAAAAACTGAACAATCTAAGATATAATGCTAAGGAAGCTCAACATTTTCTTGGCCCAGCTTATCAGGTAAGTACTTCTCACCAATTCTAATTTTTGCAATTCTATCCAGTTGGTCCTTTGTTCTTATAGTTATTGATTTACTTTACATGGATCTTTGACTAAACTAAATCATCATAATATCTGTACAAATAGCTAGGGCCATGTAACAATTCTCGCAGACTCTGGAAAAACAGATGCACAAGTTTTCTAGACACACACACAAAAGCATGTACTGAGTGTTCACACAAGCATGGTACAGAGGTGCAGAGAGACATAGATAAAAGAAGAGAGAGAGAGAGAGACCTTTTCAACTTCTGCACGGTGTAGATCTGCCAATTGGCTCTGAACAAATCAAAGCAAAAATATAAGAATGTAATGGGCTAGAAGAAGCAGAAACAATGCAGATTCAGTCCTCACCTTTATTCGGTAAGCCTCTGACAGCTCCTCTTGAAGGTTAATGTTATCTCTTGTGCAAGCAGCTAATTTCTTTTTCAAGTTCTCAATCTCCTGCTCCAAGGCAGCTGTCCTAATAGGGCATTAGTTTTAAAGCAATCAATTTCTTTGTGAGTAGCAACCAATCCACACCGAAAAACAAAAATCAATGGAAAGGAAAAAGAGAGAAGATCTCATGTACTATTGGGAGGGGGAATAAAGAAACTCATACCTCTGAAAATGCATTCGTGTTGCCACAACAAGGTAGCTAGGTCCAGCCTGCTGCATACACAATTGTTCTATATCTTTGCGCAACTCATCACGCTCTAATAAAACACAATAATGTAGTTAAATTACATCCTGTATAGATGTTTGAATTGATACTTAACAATCAATAAATAAAAAACCAACTCAAACTAGAGGTTTGGCCCAGATTTTCAAAATCATATAATTAAATTTTAAGAGAAAGCAATACAATTAAAGTATCTCCAGTACAATCAATAAAAAATTAAAAAAAAAAAAAGAAAAAGAAGCAAAGTAATAGGAATGTCTACATTAGTCAATTTGACTTAAATTGAAAATATTTACTTCTATAAAATCCAACCATATCCCCCTGGAAAAGAAAGAAAAACGTCTATCAAGCAACATCAAACACTTGCTATACTTATGTGACTTAGTGCACAAAAAGTTAGCCGTAATAGACATAACCATAAATTATAGCACAATTGAATAATCAAAGAAGAAAGGTTACCATGCTCTAATTGCTGGATGCGGGCCATAAAGGATTCCTTGTCTCGTAAATCTGTATCCATATCTGTAAAAACACATACAAACAGAGCGAGATGTTGGCTGACAGATGGTAAAACATGGCCTACACAAAACCACTGAAGCAATCTCAAAAGTAATATGCTAAAAACTAAACCGAAAGGTATCATAAAAGAATCTAGTTTGACGCTCTTTCCAAGCAATTTAAGTTTGGGAAAAAGAAAGTTAAAAAAGCAAAAAGAACTTCACAGAAATTTCTTAATTTCTAGCTTGTGTATAGAACATATAACAAAGAAGCGATCTTTACACGAAAACCATGGCCTGAATTTTCCAAGAAGTCATTAAATCCGGATTCGTATTTCACACTTAAATTCAACTATAGAAACAAAACAGACAAACAAGCCTAGAAAGCAACAAAGTGTCAAAGAACCTTAGAGGACACCAACAGACATCATGGCCTAAACAGAAGTAATAAAAAGATGTCAAAAGCAAAAATCTGCAAATTATACCAATAGGGTATCACAAGAAAACACTTGTTTGACGCCACACCAAGCAATTTGAGATGGACAAAAAAGAAGACAAAAATCATAAACTACACTCAAATTTAAGTACAAGGTATCACTCTCGGCCTCAATTTCTTCGCTTTTACACAAAACACATGAAAAAGAACAGTTCT
Organism: Kandelia obovata; assembly: GCA_021464305.1. Taxonomy (NCBI): domain Eukaryota; kingdom Viridiplantae; phylum Streptophyta; class Magnoliopsida; order Malpighiales; family Rhizophoraceae; genus Kandelia; species Kandelia obovata. The sequence continues at coordinate 4,174,592 of CM038476.1, forward strand.
TTTAGGTTTAAAACTCCAAGAATCGAAAATTTTGGAATCTTTCTCCAAACTTAAAAACAATTTTAAAATAAAGAATTAAGGCAATAAGGAAAAAAGATCCCCGAAACGAAATCAAAAGGAAAAATAAAAAATAAAAACTTGCTAGCAGAAAGTCATGTACTTGCTTCTGGGGGACGCAGACAACAGGAATCATCCAAGGAAAAGACTTTGAGCAATACCCGAAAAGGCGGTTGCCAGATAAAGGGAAATAATGAAGTCAAGGAAGGGCAAAACGGGCAATAGAAAATTTGCTCCGGAGAGGCAGAGACTTTTTTATAGAACCATCTCTCTCTCTCTCTCTGTGTCTGGACTCGTCTTTGTGAGTGGGCTGTTCAGCAAGAACCTTAAAGGTATTTTCCTCTTGGATGTTATTTAAAGGCAAAAATAATACAATTTAAATAGTAATAACAGGCTCATCATTTGGTTTAGTTGGTGGATACGGGGCATCTTAAAAGACAAGAAAGTCCTTGCACTAGTAATATACGCCACGCTTCCTTGCTTACTTTTTTCATTTGGAACCAACAGCTACCGGGGGACGTTGAGGAAACCTATTTCTTAATTGAAGACATTATTTTGAAAAAAATTGCGTCTAAATGAAAATTACTCACAAGCAAGAATTTCCAAAAAACCCCTTTTGGATTGGGTCCTGAATTAAGCCCTGCTTAATTTATAGCCTTAGATAGATAGAGATAGACATTAGATGTCTGTAGATTCATAAAAAATGAAACCAAAAAATTGAAAAAACTAAATAATTTCTGTCACCAGCCAGGTATTCACTGGAAAGCACCCCGGAAGCAGCAGTGGGCCCAATCATGGTGTGTAATCATCAATTAATGCATCAGTATACCGCTGATCACATTACCCTTGGAGACAAATTCAAAATTTTACCGTTTCATAAACAATGATACATCATAAATACAATAAATGTTATTATTAAATTGCATGACATATAACAAAACCAGCCTGCTTACCCCAAAAGAAAGTATTTTTATTCATTAGAAATGAAAATTCTGTAAATTTTTTCTATAAATTGAAACCATTACCAACGGTTTGATAGAGATGGAACAGAAGGAAAGAGCTGCTGCTAACAGACAACCCCAGTTTGGATTCCCACCGTTCTGATTTCTCTTGTGTACATTCCTAAGCCAATCCTTCTTGTTGCAGATCGTTGAAGAACCCTACAACTGACAAAACTTTGGACCATTGCCATAACTTGCAACCACAATGTAAATCACCATATCCCACCTGTTTGTTCTGAAACATGAGCCTTTGTGATGTGATACACACCAGGCGACCAGAAGCCACTGGCGAAGGTGAAAAAAACGCGTTCCTCCAAAATGGCCTTTCCATATTTACAAAAGGCAGATGGCATCGGCAGGTCACAAAACAGGTATGCTAATGTAGATCAAACTGTTCCGACACTCTTTAGTTTCCGTTTTTATAAAGATTGATCAAGCACGGATCATCTGCTCAGGGTTGGAAAACATGTTTAGGCAGGAAGTCAAATTAGAAGATCCAAGAAGGGCAGCCTAATTAACATATATCAGATCAAGAACAAACATTCCATTGCAGAAAGAATAGCCTACTAAGACTCGAACTCCCTCCCTGGCCTCTAGTTCTTTAGGAATTCAATTTAGCCAGGTAACCAAGTTCTGGAAGTGTGGGTACGTGTGCATGCAAACATGTGTGCGTCCACCTTTGTGTTGACAAGGATTGGGCAGGAAGTGAGGGAATGATGTATTGCTCACAGTTTCAACAAGATTCCGTAAATAAGCCTTGTTATTTTCCCCACTTTGACTTCAACATCAACTTGGCTAATTTATTCTGTTTCCGATTTATAAATGAGCCATCCAGCCACCAGTAAGCATCTTCCCAAACATCTCAGATAAGGTAAGACAATCATTTAGGGAAAAGTAGTGATACTTACCATCTTGGGGGTAGTCCTTCCCTTTCGTGTCTTTAGAGCTGCTTTGGCAAATGCTTGTGCTGCTTCTGCATCTGCTTCTGCTACCTCTGCCTCCCTTGCTGCCTCTTCAGCTTCGGCTATGGCAGCTTCCGCCTCTGCAACTGCTTGAGCTGCTGCCACAGCAGCTTCTTGTGCTGTCATAGTTCTCATCTTGGCTAGCTCCAAATCAATATGAGACTTCATTGGTGGATTGAAATTATCTCTTTCAACAATTGGAGAAATTCCCTGTCTTCCGTCAAACGATAGCATGGGAGAGTTTCTCCTTTTCCCAAAGAATATAGGACTAGGTGCTATCCTATACCTGCGTTCAACCTGCCCAAGTAACCATTGGAACCAGATTAGAATCCACTTCTATTCAGATTAACTGCAATTAATTAGAAAACAAATTGACATAGAGGTGAGACTTGATTACTGTGAGTGGTGGCCATTACAACTTAAGATCATCAAAATATCCTTGAAAGGAATGCGACCTTTAGACCATATTTTTCATGCTTAATGAGTAACAAGTTGAGATGCATGTCAACAAACAAAGATCACCACTTTCACTTATATAAGAATTTTGCAAAAGCACCATCTAAAATCAGATCCACTATTTGCAAGATGTGAAATACAAAGGCAATAGCAACTATTTTAAGCAGTATTTGAAAGACCAAAACCAGCAAATGAGCTTTAAGCAGGAAATTGGCACAGAACTAAGCGCACTAAAAAAAACAGTCATGAAACATTAAATTTTATGAGCTGGTTGCAAAAATATAGCTAATCTAACTTCAAAAAGTACAACTGAATTCAGGGAATTAGATCAAAACTTTACACTTTGAGTTAAAAGTTGGAAAAAACCTGCTCCAAATATCAACCTCAAGTAGGGAAATTTGCCCACAATCTATAATGCGAGTTAAAATAAAAATCAACATGACGTATGCATTAATATCGACCCAACTTATCGTCAAACTTTGAAAAGCAATAAGAGGGCGTAAAATTGCAGCTTATAACTAATGCAACCAGCAGACCCCTTCAGGATGGAAAATTATCAATCAAATATTTGAGGAACATGGAAAAATAAATACTTATCACTAAATGCATGTTTTGGTCTTTCATTTTCCACCCAATACTTGAATCATCTGGGGGTATAAATGAATGAAGAAAGATTATTGGCCAAGTACCAAGTGAAATTATACTCACAAAATGGGTTAAATGATTAACTATGGGCAATCAAATATTTTAGGAACAAGGAAAAATAAATATGTATCACTAAATGCATATTTTGGTCTTTCATTTCCCACCCAATACTTGAATCATCTAGGAGTATAAATGAATACCAAGTGAAATTATACTCACAAAATGGGTTAAATGATTAACTACGGGCTGGAATTACCTTAATCAGTTTACCATTGGTGGTTAAATACTTCAATTTAGCAGACAATATCCTCCTAAAATCTTGTGGTGGCCAATATTGTTCCTGCATTATTAACAGAGATGATGAGTTTGATTTAGTTTTGGATAAAGGGAAAATTAGAAGGATTTACAGTGCAGAACTGTTATGACTTGGAGAACATCAACCTCTATGTATGTAGCAATTGCTGTCTTGTTAGAACCACCGGGCTCCTTCAATGTGCTTATGGCCTCCATTATAAGATTATCCAGCCTGCAGAAATGAAAATAAGGGGGAAAATGATGTAAAAAAGTGGCAGGAATGTCTAGAATTTCTTTCTTCACTTTAGACTACATTTTTTCCTTCTTTTTTTTTTTGGCAATCTCTAAAGACTCTTCATTTTGTGCCAAACAAAATGTTACTGCAGATGCTTCCAACTAAAAGAAGGTTCTGGCCATTTATACAAAATCATTATATATTCTTTAGAACACCAGTTATCCAAAATCTTCAGCCTGTACACACACCACCAAGAATGTTTTGTGCTTGAATATCACCATTGTAGACCTAATGGCTAAAAGTCAGCCAGATCATACAAATTAGTTACTGCAACTACACCTACAATGTATGAATATGCAAGTCATACTAAAGCTGCAGGAACTGAGGCAGCCATAGGAGGTAGGTAGTAAAACATACTGGGGCTACTGTGGGGCAAAATTTACTAACGTCATGCATGCAATATCAGATCTAAAAGAACCAAAAGAATTCCAACCTTACTGTAGCTTTCTTTGTTCCAGTAATCTGCATTGCATTGGAAACTGCAGGCGGCTTCACATCCATAGCATCTTCATCACTTTGAACAACAGTAGTGATATCAAGAGGGTTCTCATCAGCCCTAGCAGCATGGTGCAACCTATTAACAGCTAACTTAGACTTGTCTCGGGAGGCCCACCCAATTGCCATCACACTCATGTTTCTCCATTTGTCCTGCCACATGAAATAATAAACATAACAAACAAATAAATCTGGATTGCATGTACGGAGATAGAAACTATTCCACATACCTATGACATCTCAAACTTGATGCATACAGCATAGTAAATTTACAGAGCATTAAGAAAAAACTGACCTTGAGGTCCACATTTGAACGCAGATACAAGACGCTGCTAAATTCAGGATCTTTAAGTATCGTGCGCCATTTTCCAGGCCCATGCTTGATAATTCCAGCCTTTAGAGCAGCTTCTTCTTCTGCCGTCCATTTCTGTTTCGGTGCACCCATCAGGAGTATCTCAAAAGGGACCCCTCAAACAAATCCCCGCTACACAGAAAGTGCTCAAAATCACCAAGCAAAACAAATAAATAAAATAAGACTTGAATAAAAGATAACATCAAAATACCTCATGAAATTTAGATTCAATGATTCCATTGTTGACACTCAAATAAAAAATTGGAAAAGGGGCGGGGGGCGGGGAATGATAACCCCATGAAAATTTGGAGCACAAACATTTTTAAGATAACAATTACCCAATAGTCTGCTCTTTCTAAATTGTTTCAATTCTCAATAAAATATTTCCAGGGGATCGAAACTATCAATCAAGCAATTGATTTACATGCTTTAAAAAAAGAAACTAAACTAAAAGCCCATCAAGGGAATCCGATTAAAACAAAGAAAAAAGAATCTAATTTTTTATTTTCACAATGAATCGCAAGAAAATTATGCAACCCTCATTCAGTATTCCCGGAATGCTAAAGAAAAAACCCAAACAAAAAAATTTAAAAAAAAAAAAAGAAAAAAGGGGAAAATTCAAAGAAAAAAGAAAAGGAATCGGAATTACCAGTGAGAAGAAACACTAAAGCGGACAGCTTGAGAGCAATCGATCATTTTTCTATTTATAGTTAGTTTTTAATTTTATTTTCCCAGGTGAGATATTTTCGAAATTCGGGAAAATAAAACTAAGGGCCCGTTTGTTAACTGTAATTCGAAACGGAGAGGATTAAGAAAAGTATGATCAATCGGCCTTCTTCTGTAATAAATCGTGGTCCATTATGTACCCTGTTACTGGACCGGCCCGGCCCGGCCCGCGTTTACTCTCTGGAAAGTATTGACTAATTTTTGCATGCATCACTTAGCTTTTTATCTGACACACTTCTCTACAACCATTGAGTTCTTTCTAGAAGCTGATTTGGTTAATTCTTATTTCACTTTTCAATGAATTTTATTTTTAAAAAATAAAAAATAAAAAACAGAGAGACTTCAAATTTTAGTATTATTACATCTTCCAGGGTGTGCGGCAGTCACTCTTTGGTACTTCAAATTGTCATTAGTAATTACGTGCATAATTAAGCAACCTGGACCCTTTTAAAATCTAAGCTAGGGAATGAAATACAAGCGAGTCTGAAGCACCAATTCTCAACTTGGCCTACTCTTGGCTTTTACTGCTGAACATATTGCGTATTTATTTTATTTTTTTTGTACTTGGAAAAAAAAAAGAGATCAGTGGAATGGAATTGAATTGAAATTTACAGATTTTTGTTATACCAAGCAAGCCCATGAAAAGTGGAAAACAGAGATTTTCATTGATATCCCAGATGAGATCATACCGACCGACTGCCAAAGTATCAAAATACCAATTCTCTAGTCTCATTGCACCTCGAGTGAGACCACCCATTTTTCAAATAACAATGGACGGTCAACTAAATGAAAATTCAAGTAACAACAGACAATTAACGACTGGCACACAATTCAATAGAGGCCAGTAACTAAAGTGGGGCTTCCCTTCAATCGTCTACTCATTTAGGTCTTCTTTTTTCTTTTTCATAGTATCTGAGTATCTTAATAGAACTTGATTCGGGTTTAGTGAGCTGGGGGAATCACTCCCCAGATGGGCAGAATTTTGAATACCAAAGCACGTGTCTCCGCATTAACTCCATAAATCGAAGGTGGGCTCTGTATTATAACAGTAGAATATTTGTATTAATAGACACTTTGGACATCGCATGTAATTTTTTTTTATTATTATTAAATCGATCTAGAAGACAAGCAAGAAATTAACGTAGTTACAAAGAGAGGATTATAAAGAAATTATAACACATTGCAATCCACGAGACAATCCCCTTCTACTAAATATAAGCTTTAAAAGCAAAAAAAAAAAAAAAAAAATACCATCATAAAAGCACTCGGCTTTTCGGCGAGAACAACAAAGAGAACTAGAATGAGCATCAGAATGGCTGTTTTGACGATGGTAGCCCTTGTCATGTCTTCTTAATTTCTAGAGCTTGCCTGAACGGAACTCCCTCTATTTGGTGGGGAACTTGCTTTACACTCCCCCTGACTTATAGCAAAACAATTATGGAAGAGACTAACTCGATGTCTGACTTTGCTCTTTGCAGTCATCAGCCTATGCGTGTCTGCTTCTTTCCGCCTGTGAAACTCATTTTAGCTTTTGACTTATACTTTGTTCACTAGGAATTGTTTTGTGCATGAAAAATGCTACGAGCAAATGGAGTCTTCTCCGTCACCACTATGGCGTTTCTGAAGTCTCCCCCCAAGCCTAACCGCCACAATGCTCTCTAACAATAATTGGAGTCACTGATTACAATCCTACCACTTATGTCGTGAAGTTAAATATCAATAAATGAAACAAAGATGGATGCCATTATTAATCCTTTGACATCGTTTCGGGAATTGGATGTCTATTCAGTGCCACCACGAAAACAAGCAACAATAGTAAAGCCTGAGTGGGTTGCGCCGCTACAAACCCACTAACATCGTAAGTTGGTTAGGTGTTGCTGAGAAGGAATAATTATGCATCATACTGCTTTTTACCAGGTGAAACCTTTCGAAAATGCCTGCAGTAATCTAAATGATTTGGGTGTTTTAAAAGCTTTATTATTCTATTGTTGTGAGTTTTGTAACCAGAATATTTTAATAACTTTGTGTTAATTTAAATGATTAGTTAAGCAATGAAGTAAATTTCTGTTGTTCCAAAAAAAAAAAAAAAGAGAAAAAAAGAAGGAAAAAAGAGAAGGCCAGAGGAAAAAAGCCCCTTCTGCCTCCTTAATCCAATGAATACCATCAAAGAGCTTTCATCCCTGGGTGGCGTCTTTCGTGGACACAAATTCATACAATCAACGGGTGTAATGGGGCACTTCAATTACAGCCGTTGCCCCCACAATTTACGTTGCTTCCACGGCACTGATTGCAAAAGACTTGAACATTACACTACATAAGACCCCATATGGCCCAAAAGCCTAATAATATTCCTCTCCATAATATTTTTTATGCTTTCCAAAGAAGTCCTGTAGGTTGGTCCGTTGATTGACGTTCTAGCTCAACCTCTCCATAAGGCAACCCCACCAGCCGAAAGAAAGGGGAGAGATAAAAACAAAAAACAAAAAAAAACAAAAAAACAGAAGGCCCCAATTCCAATTCCAACCCATTAACAACTTAATACCAGGGAAGTTCAGAAAGAATCAGAACTCGAAGAAGATGGAAACAGAATATCTCACAAGTTTAATCACCTAAAGATTCGATGCCCATGAATCAGAATAGAAAACAACCCAAGAAGCGTCACAGAAACTGCAGCAAAGTGTTTGCAACCACGCGAAAGTTTCAAATTGTTTGTGCAAAGGAAAACCTTGAAAAAGAGAAAAATCGAAACAGAGGTGCGGAATTGCAATATAATAGTTGAAAAGCTCTACTGATGTTTCAATCAGGCCACGCCAATCAATGATACTTCTGTTAAACCATCCATAGATCTCTCGTCAGAAGCAAGCATCCAAGAGGCAGCAACAGCACAGAGCCGCCAAGCTGAAGCATCCAAAAGAAAGAAACCCGCATTAAGAAGCCTACATAAGTAACTCGTGAAAATTGTAGCAAGTAGAACTCAAGCCAAGATGAAAACTGCTTGAAATGCACGATGATATAAACCTTAAAATAAGCGAAAACGACGTAGAACAGTACACCCTAGATTACCACAAAACTTGAATGAACAAAACACCCTTTCACTACTAACGTGGGATCTCTGAGACCTAAACCCTAGCACGTCGGCAGACCAAACATGTGAGTTCCGAACCCAAAATTTGCGGCAACCGCAACTTAGAGATCAACGACAAAACCCAGTTTCCAACGGAATCTCACGTCGACGACTGAGTTCACTAGCCCGTTAAACAAACCCAGATTATCCCAGATCTGATCTTGATTGTCTTGATGGAGTTTAAGAAGTCGTCATGAAATTAAAGTACAAATACAAATACAAACACAAACAGACAGAAAGAGAGAGAGAGAGAGAGAGAGAGAGAGAGGGTGAGGCCTACTAACCATCCTTCCAAGCAACCAGCGCTGCTGCTCTGTTGAGGAGGGGGTGGCTGGGCGTACTGAGGAGCATAGGCAGGAGGAGGAGCATAACCCTGTGGGTAACCTTGTGCGGGATATCCCGGCGGTGGATAAGCGTCCTTCGGATATCCTTCCGGCGGATAGCCTATTTGTCCAATCAAATTAACGCCCGTCTTTAGAAATTTCAAAATCAAACCCAATTTGTTACCCGTTTTATCCACCAAGTCCCCAACCCAAAACTCAAAACCCACATGTCCCCCCAACCAACAAATATATATATATATTTTTAATTAATTAAAACCCCCCCTCCTCTCCTATATCATTATTTTTATTGACATCAAAAAGGAAAAATAAATAAAATCCACGATCAGAATAAAGCAAAAAAAAAAAAAAAAAGGAGTGAAAAAGAACTAAGGGGGTGTGGGATTACCTTGGGGAGGAGGTACACCGACGGGAGGCTGTTGCTGGTTGTAATAACTCATTCTCTATACGTGGTTTCTTTATGTTTCTGCTAAAGATCACAGATCTGAAACTCTCCTCCCGTTTGCACCCTAATTCACTTGCTTTTGCTTTTGCTCTTGCTCTTGCTCTTGAAGAAACAGACCGAGAGACGGAGACGCTGACGGAGGAGGCTGTTTGAGAAGCAGATGCTTTGGTGTGCTTATGTATATATATAATATTAACAATAAAGTCGTTGGTGTTCTGGGCAAATACAAACACGGGGAGTAACAATCCAGGCAGGCTTTGGCTCTGCTTTTATAATAATTTTATTATGCCCCACTTTTTTTACGATACCATTTTGTTTTTTTTTTAAATCTTTCATATGTTTTTTTCTAAAAGATTTTTAATTTAATTAACTTAAAAAAAGAAGTTAATTAAATAAATATTGTATATAAAAAAATAAATATAATTTAACTAAAATAATAAATTTATTATACTTATAAAAAATAAATAAACTTAACAATTGCTTTATTTTCAACAATTCCACAGTCATTACATTGCGTAAACATGAGTGGCAGATACGTTCACACTCCATTCGATTAGGCTGTTAAATAAATATCCAATCAATATATCACTGGAGAAAATATAAATAATATATATATATATATATATATCAAATTAATTATAAAATTATTATTGCAGTATCATTTTAGTATTCTTGTATCACCTTTTATTATATTTCTATCCAACGGTTCTCCTAGCAACCACCATGCGTTGGTTCCGTGTATTCGTTTGCTTTAAAAAGTGCGCATTTTGTTTCCATTTTCTTCGCATGTTTAAGGAATTGGTTGATGCAAGTGATTTTGACGTGTCAACGCTTATTGGGAGGATGTTTGGTGACGTGGCAGCTCTTGATTGGGTCATGCCTTTTCCTTAGATTTCTTCATTTATTTGCAGTCTTGTCTTTGTAAAGGAAAATTCTGAGAATTTTGGCTACCTATTTCACCCCACTTCGTTGCTTTTTTCTTTTTTCTTTTGTTTTTTGGGGGTGGTGGGTACATCGGGATGGTTTTTGTTACCTTTTAATTAATTAAGTTAGTTTTAGCCAAACCGTGTACAGAACGCGTAACATTAAATAGATAGCAATCAATTCAGGGTTTCTTCTCGTGTATTTTCAACTCATGTTTTTTCGCTTTTATATATATATATATATATATATATATCTTTTAGGTAAAACTATTAACGTGGCAAATGGCCTCTTGGCATGCATACAACTCTATAATTAATTAAATATCTTGTGATCAAAATTATGTTATGATTTGTTTGTGATAAATGTGTTGTAAAAAAATATTTTATGAATATATTAATTATAATACTTCTTAGTCGAAATTATGATCACTTCTTCACATTTTCATTTAATTTTTTCTAAAACCAGTTGATAAATATGAAATTTAATACTATGCTTTCAAAAATAAATTTTTTATTTTAAATTAAGAATAAGAACAATAAGAAAATTGAAACTCTAACTAATAATAATAATAATAATAATAATAATAAAACAATTTATTAAATATTATCCCGTTCCAAATATTTTATTGTAACTTTCAATGGAGTCGATGTATTTTGGTGTTTATTAGTCAAATAGCATAGGCGATAAAACAGTCTTTTTGACAATTCGCCGTAAAATAAGCCGCCTTTGCCAAAGACGTGAAGGTTTGCCAGTCTTGCTCTAGAAAGCTGTTCTTTTTTCTTTGTTCTTGTGGGTCACGGGGAATTACAAATATCACAGGAGGAGCATATGGATGGTGGCGTAATCGATTTTTAATAAATAATGACCAATCGATGTTGCCAAATGTTACAGGTCCATCGACTTGACCACTTTTCTTTTCTTCTTCTTCTTCTTTTTTTGTTTTTTTTTGTTCTACAACTTGTACTCGACGATGGCGGCTTCATTGAAAATTTCAAGTCTTTGGTCCTACCGGATTATATTTCTCTGTTTAAGTTGCTGCAATTCCTGTCTGGATCCCATTGGGAACGCACAAAACAAAGCTAATGCCAAAGACATGTACCCGTGTCATTTTATAATCATCAGATTAATAAGAAGACTGCTTCAGATTAGCAGAAGCGTGCACAAAATTTAGTTAATTAGGTTATCTTTTATTATTCTGACATGCCTTAATTGCCGGGGAGGATGCTGATTTTCTTTTTCTCTTTTTTTCCTTTTTTTTTTTTTTTTATTGTTAGTATGCGTGCATGGCAAACCACGATAAAGTTCGTCTTAAAATTTATCGATGAATAATATTAAAATATTATTTAATAATAAATTAATCATAATATAATATAATTTGATTAATAAAAAAATTTATATATTATTATAAATTATAATTTTAAATTTGATTCATATATTAATAAATATATTTAATTTAAAATTTTAAAAAATTATATATATATAACTAATTATTTTTTCTAAATACATAAAATCTCCCTTATTTGAAATTATAATTTCTTAATTAATAACGGTAAAATATTATTAAATGACATTTATATTAACGAACTAATTATGATATAATTTAATTAATAAAAAATTATATATTAGTATTATACTATTAAAAATTATAATTTTGAACTTAAATCAAATATCAATAAATATATTTAATTTTAATTTAAAAATTCTTCAATGGAGCGGAGCTTGTTGCCGCGGCGCCTTTTGCATTCTCACCGAGGCTGTCCACCTAATGCCGAACAACCCCCGCCCCCCCCCCCCCCGGCCACTCCCTAATCCCCTCAACCGACCCAACCCAACCATGTGTGCCTTCGGTCTCGACCTCGTTGGCACCTCGCCCCAACATGTGTCAGTAACCCATAAATTGCCCCTGCATGCCTGTCCACGAAAGTGATCTTTGCTCCGATGTCATGGACTCTCTTCGGGACCCCAACCCCATTTGAAAATAACAGGTCTAATTGAAAATGCAATATCCACATAGCTACAGTAATAATGATGATGGCACTTTCCTTGTTTGGTTCTGGGTTTCCATTCATCAAGAAAGCATGAATCAGTTAATCCCTGTTGGTATGCACGATATATAAATTAGTTGTTCCACGTTGTTATTTTTTTAACAACCCGGTACATTGAGTTTTTATTATTCTTCTTTGTGAATCTTGATGTCGTTGTTATTACGTCAGATCCAGAACTCCACAAAAATGACGGAACTACCCTTGATATGTGGGTGGCCTGGCCCTGGCATATCAGAGATTTTGGCCATTTTTAGTAAGTTGAAAAAATTTCGGTTCTTTTTTTTTTTCTTTCTTTCAAAATGTGTGGGATTTTGGAAACTCTCGTTTAATTTGCTAGCCTAGAAAGCTTTAACGTGTAACAACCTTGTAATTAATGATAATTGTGTTTAACAAATGTCTCGCATCATACTCTTTATAGCATGTTCACGCTCACCAAAGTCGTGGCTACAGCAATTGCAATAAGCCAACAACGTCGGAAAACTGACTCCCTGAATTCGCACGGAGGGATAAGATTTAGAGAAAAATAAGTGAAGCCACCACCACTTGGCACTTGACTCGTTTCTCAGTCACCCTCCATAAATAATCTGGGCCAGCCTGCCTCTATAGTTCCTCTTTTTTCTACTGTTCTATTGCATGTACTTGGGATTATGTACGCAACTGGACTCAACCAACCTTTATTGAGAAAAAAATGAAGGTGACTCCTCCGTTTTGGCAAATCAATGTGCTGATTGTTGATATGTGGTAAGAAAGGAGTTCCATTTAGTTAACTTCGACTCAACTAATGGACTATGTTCTCGTTGAGACAGGAATCCAATTGTGAACTTTTACCATTTGACTGACCAATAACTCCTTCAGATTTATATCATTTAGCCTTCCAACAAAAAATTTGTAAGCTATTGTCTAACTAAAATAAGGACGGCTTTATTAACTGGGATCTTGTCACATTGTTCTCAATCAGAAGAATAAAGCCGTGCGATAATATTTGATGGATTTGAAGAATTATGATTTGTGAGGGTTCAAAACACTTATCCAAGCATTCATCGTTTGAAGAGCATCAGATTGATCTTGGTGACTGGCTTTGCACTCTCAACAAGAGACAACATTCGATGCTAAAGCTACAAAAGAAGATGTTTAGAAAGGCAAAATCCCAAATGCTCTCTCTAAACAAACCCCTCAAGCAAAAAAGAAAAAAGCTAAAAACGTTAAAGACTGCCCGAAAGATTCTCCATCCATTTTGCCAATCGGTCAAACGAAAAGATAAATCACCTACTAATAGTCCCACGTGGGCAACCCAACACCCAAACAGACACCAATCGAACTCACTCTAGTGGAGTCTAGATTGCAGATTGCTATATAAACAAGAACTGAATAATAGAGACGGACAAGGGAAAGGAACCCAGAGGAAACACCCACCAAAAAAAAAAAAGAAAAAAAAGAAAAAACAGTCAGAGAGAGAGAGAGAGAGAGAGAGAGAGAGAGAGGCTAAAGATGTAAAACCCAGAAGACCCATAACCAAGCCATGACCAAAACACACAGACCAGACACCGCCCTCTCTCTCCGTTACCACGCCGTCATCAATGCCGTCACCCTGACGGCAAACAGTCTCTTCTCTTATCCTCTCCACCCGCGCTATGTCTCTCCCTGATCACTCGCCCGACCATTCTGCCTCCACAGTTGGTTCCGGCCTGCACACTGGGGAGGAGGGCGGCCAACTCATCCAGTCTGTGGTCCACACGTGGATCTCCCATCCCCCTCAATACCAATCTCCTTATTCGCCACCATCAGATAAGAATACCATCAACCTGCTGATTGACTCCGAACCCCAGTTCATGCCTTTACCCGATTATATCTCCCGCTGCCTTCACCGCTCTGTCGACGTCATCGCTCGCCAGGACTCCATCAAATGGATCCTCAAGGTATCTATGCACACACACGCACACACACACCTACCAAGTATTAATTGATTGGTGGTGTGCTGTTGGTGAAATGCAGGTGCATGCATACTATAGCTTCAGGCCAGAGACGGCGTTGCTTTCTGTAAACTACTTTGACCGCTTCTTTTCCTACCATTCTCTCCCGGTAAACGAACGCCCGAAAGTTGATTCTTTTTATATATGCTAAGAAAAACAATGGTTATTTTAATCTTTGGAAACTCTATTTTGGCGGCAAGATGCCAAATTGGCTCTGTGAAATTGGACTCTATATAAGCAAGCAATCGGCGTTCTCATTGAAACGTCCTGTTTTTAAAAAGTAATTGTCAGATTTTTTGGGAAAGTGTCGTGCTTTAGCAACATTGTTTATTGGATCCATTCAAATCTGATTCAAAAACGTTTGTGCCGTTGAAACAGGCAAATGGGTGGTCGTTTCAGCTCCTTTCAGTGGCATGCTTGTCTTTAGCGGCCAAAATGGAGGAACCCCACGTGCCGTTATTGCTGGACCTCCAAGTGCTTGAACCCAGTTTCGTGTTTGAACCCAAGACCGTTCAGCGAATGGAGCTCTGGGTCATGGTCAATCTCAATTGGAGGCTTCGATCCGTCACTCCCTTTGATTACCTCGATTATTTCATCTCCAAGCTCCCTTCTTTTTCCTCTTCGAAACCCGTTGACTACGGTCGGATCTTCACCGCTTCCTCCGATCTCATTCTCGACACCACTCGCGGTAATTCAATCGGATTATCATCACCCAACCAAAGACATTGATATCCATATCTGTTTCGAGCCTTTTGGAGTTGATTTTACCTTCTTTAATATGCCTTTTCAGTGATTGATTTCTTGGGTTACACACCGTCGACGATAGCGGCGGCGGCTGTGTTGTCTGCCGCAGGCGAGAGCTTTGATGTTCCCGCGGCGTACGGACACTTCTTTCACGAAAGAGTAAACAAAGTACATTCTTTCTGGACTGGATTTGAAATTCTTTTAATTTCCTGGGGTCGTTTTTGTAAATAGACAATATTTCGAAGATTTGACAAAGTATCGAAATTTGTGTCCTGAAAATGTTTCTTTGTTTTTGGATTCTCGTTCCCCCGCCAAAAAGCAAATGGTGAGAAGCTGTCGCCAACTAATGGAGGAGTATCTGATCGAGACGTGTCCTTCCGCTGGGCCAAAGCTCCCATTGGCCGAACCGCGAGAGGCGTCGCCGAGCCCTGTCGGCGTTCTCGACGCGGCTGCTTGCGGGAGCTGCGACACGAGGTCCGAGAATCCCAGCTCTAGCAGCCAAGCCGAAGCACGTGAGCCGTTGGTCAAGCGGCTCCGATCCTCTACATCAGATGTACAGAAACAGTAGATAATAATACTACCAGAGACACAGAAAAATAAGCACTACCTTTAATTTTATTTTATTTTTCTTGGTTATTTCCTATGCGTTGATTATAAGTTGGAAGTGTCCAGATCGGACGATGGAAAGGAAAAAAGAGGATTTTGGTAGCTATGAATTATTTATAGATTAATGATGAACAAGTCTTTTAGTTATATAATTAGCAAAATATGATTGCTTGCTTGAGTTGTATCCATGTTGTTGGAAATAAAAAAAAAAAAGAGAGGTGTATCCAAAATCAATTTAAAATGGGTATTCCTTTTGCTTTTGCATGGGCTTTTTGGTCAAAGTAGAAGAGGAGGAGTAGCCCTTTCTCGTGGCTTTTTTTTTTTATTATTATTAAAAAAAAAAAATGTTTGGTCGTGGGACAATTCATTGTCCTTTGTTCTTGGTCGGTTTATGTTACGTGTAGTCGCCTTTAGACTAAGGAGGTGGGGCCGGTGACGCTAGGTCACCTGTCCGACTCTGTACTTTCCTACACTCCAGCTTTTAGCCCAAATAAGAAGGGACTCGCTGATCGTTTGTGCACCCTTTAGGCCTAAAGAAGCATTATTTGGGACTCGGCAAAAATTGGTACGACAGAAAAATCTGTGGCTGAGATTTACTTACCAAACATTGGTACTTGGTGGGTCCCATTCCCAGGCTGTAGCACGCAAAAATATTTGATATGGGCCCCACTGGCCCCCTCGACCGAAGTTCCTGCAAGCGCAGACGGCATGCAAAAGCAGGTATGTACGTGTATGGGTAGGAGCAGGGGGGGGCAGGGTTTGCGTACATGTGAAACCCAGATTGGGGCAGAAATGGGCCCCCCCTTTTAAGGCCCACACGAAGGGTACAGTGTGGTTGTAGTAAGAGCCGCTCACAGGATTTTGGTTAGGGAGATGTCTGTGATCTTAAAAGAAAGAAAGAAAGATCCAACGCACGAGACAAATCCGTATTAACAACCCATGTCCAAGAATCCCCCACCCCACATCGCACTCCCATTCTGTCTCACACCCTCATACGCGCATGGTGTCCCTTACTCTCTGTCTACAATGGTCTCATTCATTAATGTGGTTTTTGGTTCTTTTATGTTGGATTGGGGTGGCTTGTGTTATACCACTGCACACTGTTAGATTATAGCCCCATTAAACATGGTCTACCCAACACTCCCCTAATCTTATTTCTTCATGCCCATCAGTATATACCAATCAACTTCTTCCCTGATAAGCAGTTTATAAACTTGCATGTCACTGTATTTTAATATTTCAGTTAATGACTATGGTAGTCCTCAAATAAGAAGATGACATCTGGGTTCCACAAAAAAAAAAAAAAAAAAAAAAAGGAAAATTGCATGTGCTTACCGAAACAAGCATGGATCCCACAGAGATTATATAAACAACAGAAGAAAGTGAGCAGGAGTACTCATAATCATACTCAAAAAGTAAATAATCTAATGGTTTTAATAGTATAAAAATGTTAAGCGCTTAGTTGTGTTTTACAGTTGATATCAGCTCATAACCCACGTTAGCACAATCACCAAAGCTTGGTTGCTTTTGCAATGACCATAAAATGATTGAATGCGCCTAAAAAGAAATGATGAACAAATAAAGCACCGTCAAGGGCCACCAAATCCAATAGCTCAGGTTTCTGTCTAGAGTTAAACATTCCTAAAAACTCACCTGCTATATTAATTGATTAAAATAGTTGTAAAATCAGCATCATATTACTAATTCAAAATGCTTCACACGCATCCAATTTGCAATATGTACCACTAGTCTCCGGACATGAATAGCAAGAAGAAAGAAAGAAAACGAAAAAATTATATTAATAACTAGATGCAATGGACTTTATCTTTCTAAATTTTCCTTCAGAACAATTCCTGATTGACCTTGTCCAAGGCCTGCCTCAAAAGTTTCAAAACATGGTCATGTGCATGTCCGGACACAAATATATGGGCGTTGAATATAAATTGTCTTTGGAGCCTTTTACAAAGCATGTGCACAAAGTGGAGTACAAAACCATCTTGAGAAACGTCAAAGAAAAAGTTCCCACAAAAAGGACACTTTCCACTAAGCCACAATTAGGCAAGAACAAAGTAAGACGTTGTTGAATCTGCAGAGCAAGCATGGCAAGGAGTAGAATTGAACCACCCTTTGGCAAATTTAAGGTTACAGTGCCTTCAATATCTATAGTCGAGGAAATGGTGATTTATATGGCGAGTCCAGGCACAGCCCTGCTAAATTTTGGTTGCCCAGAGCAAAAGAAGCAGTGTCACGTGTTAGGGGGAAAATTGTACAGATTTTCAAACCATTCGACCACTGTCGTGTGTGTATATATCTGCACCAAGACAGCCAGGAAAATAGAATGGAAATTGGACCCATGGAGTGAGTGTTGAATTTTCTGGTTTCAGTTGTAAGGCATGATTTGCTTATGCGTCCTGTCAAAAGACGATCCATTTACCATAATTTCATTTGGGTTATGTCCTTGTATTGGATAGGCCAGTCTTGGCCTACTTTCGTCTCTTTGATATATATGTCACTAGCAAGTTGGTGTATTGAATTGATATATTGGGCTTGGAGATCTGCTGAGACTCAAATGCTTTATTCCCAACGCGTGGGAAATTAAGATTGGCTGACAGCTTGACAACGCCGCAGATGCTCCGCATGGTCGGCGCTGGTGTGGAGCGCCCAAATCCTTTGGGTCCCAGAATTGCGGGGACGACATGACGACTCCTTCAACTGTCACCCCCTGCCAGCTTGGATTGTCTCCCGTACATAAACAAAAATGCATATAAATTCAAGATTCCATTCTACTTCTTCAATTTTTTTTAATTATAAATATAACTAACTCATTATTTTAAATTATACATATTTTTTATTAAATTTTATTTTTTAAAAAATATTTTTCACACATATATAAAATTGAATTTATTCGATTCATTTCTTAAAATAAATTAAATTAAAAATATATATATTTTTATATTTTTTTCCAAGTCTACTTTAAAATAGGAATAAATTAAAAAAAAAATCGAGGAGAGTGATTATATCAAATAATTAGTCTTAAATGACCCTCGTCCGTCGAGTTTGCTATACTTTGAATTTTTATTGATAAATTTCAAAAAAAAAAGAAGAAGAAAATTACTTAACATATTAAACGTTTTAAAAATAATTATTTAATATAATTTTTAATAAAACTCATGCTTTAAAGTTAAATGATATATATTTTCTCAAGAAAAAAAAAAAGGACAAACAAAAAATTGACAGATACAATATATGTTAACTCAATATCATATGTGAGAGAAAATAGAAATTTGAAATATAATTTAATTAAAATAAAAAAATATATAATTTAATATAATAAATTTGTTATATTGAAAAAAAATATTAATAAGTGCAACAACAAAAGGACACGCTACAGGCCCATGAGCCGCATCAACAATTGGGAAATGTGGGCCCGTACGAGCTGTAAGGGGCCCATACCAGTCCCTCAATCAGCGGATGGATATGAGTTTTGTATGGTTAAAGACTGAAGGGAACCTCTTTTTTTTTTTTTTTTAAGTGGGTAAATCTCGATGACATGCAAATTACTCCAATCCCAAATTGTCAATTGCTATACCAATCATGCGGGTTGAATATAAACGAACATTTTCTTCAGCTCAATTTGAAGAACAAAGAATGCCTAGCCCTACTACTGTTGATGCTCAGGCATCCATTGCTGCTGGCAGCCTGCTGTCAATGGTTATCGTTTGAAGGCAAGTTGAAAATATTTGTCCAACCATTTCACTTCTTGTTTTTTTAGTCTTCTTTTTTGAGAACTAGGTATTTTAATGGTGATCGTGTTGTGTGATCGACCACAATCAATATTTTTTATTGCGAGAGTTCATCTACGAAAAAGTCATGATCATCACATGCTTCTTGTTATAAGAAATTGACCCTAGAGAGATTCGCCCACAAACCACCATACATGCAATTTGAGATTATATATGTATATGTTATCTGTCTAGACTGTGACTTTGGAATTAAAAATGTTGTCCAAAGAAAAACTTGTTCAAAAATAGACATTGGAGTTAAAAAAAAAAAAAAGAAAAGAAAAGAAAAGAAAATTCCCATACCCCATTTATAAGAGAAAAATTTTAGATTTTAGTGGTAAGAAAACGAGAAAAATATAAATAGTAATATGTCTTAATTTGATAAAAATATTACATTTATATATATATTAATTATTAAATAAATATTTTTCATTGTATTTTTACGTAATCAAATTCTTAATATAATATGAAGATTAACAAATACAAGAGGAAAAGTTAAAAACGCTGAACAAGCAATTTAAGTAATCACTTTGGAAATTGGAATTTGTACCAAAGACCCAAAAAGTGAAAATTTATATAATAAATATTTTAGCAGAGAATTTCAGGGTTGAGAGTGTTTTGCACGTGCATACATGTGTGCGAATGCTGGGAGCTCCCCATATGCATATAGATTATGCACACGTGTCCACATGCATGTGTGACTGTGATTTGTATCTTGAATCGATAAATGCAGTGAACTACAAAATAAAAATAAAAAATAAAAAATAAAAAAGGGAGAGCTTTTAGTGTGAGTATTTAAATGAAAGAGGCCAAAAATGCGAGAGACTACACGTGGATTCATCAAACCTAGTCAACTGCATTTTGTAGTGGCAACCCCAAGAAATTTCTACTCGTGTCATGGCACTTTTATGCGTGTAATTGTTTGCGTGTGTGTGCGCGCGCGCGCGAGCGAGAGAGAGAGAGAGAGAGAGAGAGTGACAGGGAAATTTTTGTTCCCTCCTAGTATTTGTACAATAAACTATACGCAAATAATGAATTTAGTCTTTTTTTTTTTTTTTTGAAAATATAGTTTATGTCCCAATGCTGTGGAGGGGAAAATGGACGTGTGCCTGGTTTTCTTAAGAGGGTACAAGGTGCCATGCTGTCTAGCATGTGAAAGGGTTGTAGCTTTACCCCTTCTCTCTCTCTCTCTTTCTCTCTCCATACATTTGTGTCTCTATTACCCTACTACATGCATCCACGGCAACAGATCCAACTGGCAATATCGATAGGCTGAACGAGGGGGGAGGAGAGTGAGGACAAAAATAATCTTAGCACTTGAAAGTATGATTCTCTTGGTTTACTCCACGCCTCTCTCCACGCTTCTTTTAAGTTCAGTCCCTTCTCTACTTGGCTCCAGGAAAAAATTT
Organism: Kandelia obovata; assembly: GCA_021464305.1. Lineage (NCBI taxonomy): Eukaryota > Viridiplantae > Streptophyta > Magnoliopsida > Malpighiales > Rhizophoraceae > Kandelia > Kandelia obovata. The sequence continues at coordinate 4,195,265 of CM038476.1, forward strand.
GGAGACGCATAATCCCACTGTGTCTATCAAAAATCCACCCCCACGAATTTTTTTTTTAATTATTTATTTTTATATTAAAAGAAGGAAGAAACCCTTTTGTGGTTAGTTTCTTTGGGAGTTGAGAGAATTAGTAGGAAAAAAATAATAATAATGAATTTCTTGGCCTCAGAATGCAATAGTGATTGTGAGTCTGGTTGGACTCTATACTTGGAGCAATCTTCCAATTCTCCACAAGCTACTAGGTATAAAGATAAAGGCACCAAATATGTTGGTGATGCAAGGAGTGGCTTTTGTGATTACAAAGGGACAGATGCTAATATTGAAGGGGAAGAAGATGAGGAGGACGACTTGTCCATGGTCTCTGACGCATCTTCTGGGCCTCCACAATTCAACGAAAACGGAGGTTACTATAGCAGTGATAATGCCTACTTCTTTCCTGTCGTCAAGGATGCTACGTTGAAGAAAAAGAATGGTGGCAATAGGCCAAAGATGAAGGAACATTGGTGGGGTGAGGATCAAGAGCTGCCCTCTTGCCTTGATGATACTGCCAGCTCTTCTGCATATAACTTCTCCAAGGTTAAGACACTGGCCAGGACAGAAGTTCAAATTTACATATTTTACATTTACATTTTTCTAATGCTTAATTGACTCTGGATTTTATACAATGGCAGAGTCATTGTGTCTCCACCAAGAATAAAGCATCAATGGAAAGCGTGTTGGATTATTCACAAGGATTTTCAGCTACTCATTTTGAGGTACTTGGGTGTAATATAATTTTACAAAGTTTTCGTTTAGTCTTTAATTGGCTTTTCTTCTTCTTTTTTTTTTTGAAGAAAAAAAAAATTCTGATAATGATATATCAAGCATATATATTAACCAATTTTACAGGACCCCTTTGGCTATATGCGGCCTCCTCTCTCTGGAAACCAATTTCAAAATAACCAGTTAAGTATCCTATTAACTGTTTATGAACTTTTAAGAAAATATATCACATTTCAGCAATCAATTCTTTTGATTCCGCTTTTAATTTTCTCCGATCAAAATTTGAACTTTTCAGGCGGTTTGGTGGAAGGGGTATGAGGTAAAGGTCAAAATGCATCGCTTGCTGCCATTGTGGCCAACTAGCCATTGCTGTTGATGTTGCTATAAAAGAGATAGCATAGCGATGGTGAAATGATGCAAAAGTTAAAAAGGAATGGGCTTTCGAAAAGGGTCACCTTCCTTTTATTTATTTTTCTGCTTTTCTATATCAAGTTTTTCCTTTTCCTGTCAATGCAATGGGAAACAACCTGAGAGAAAAAAAAAAAAAAAAAAGGACATAAATTACATGTTACCCAAATTTATTTCTCTTTGTTCGTGAACAGAGACAGTACCGAGTACACATAAGCAGTCTGCTCTGTACAAATGTGCTCAGTCATTGTTCTATTGATGGAACCCCTTGCTCTCTTTTATATCACCACCACCTGTCTCTTTTATATCACCAGTTGTCATCCGGCAAAATATAAGGACAAGAACATTTAAAAGGTAAACATGCGCCGTTCAAAGGATTCCTCCAGAAAAAGTATTGAGCAGCCGGGCTACTATTAACCACTAATAGCTGAACAATTTACCTTTTTTTTTTTTCCTTGCCTGTTGAAAATTTTTAAGTATAGGTGAGAATGCTTAGAAATTTGCTTAAGAATGGATGCCTTTTTACTATTTGGGTAATCCTTCTCCTAATCAATTTCAATTATGATAATTTGTCAACTCCTACCCTATTCCCCATATTATGTCTGCAGCCAGAAATATGTGGAAATCATGTTTTGTGAAGGATATTGCTCCCACTTTCAAAGTCTTAATTTGCTAACCACTCCAAATGAAATTCAAGATTTGAGGCTCTTGCCAATCCCCAAAAGAAGCCAAGAATTAATTCATAAGCAAGAAAATTGGGGAAGGAGGACAATTATTTTAGGTAGGAAAAAGACATTGTTTAGATCAATTGAATTATTTATATATTTTGTCATCCATCTAACATTCACGTTTGAAATACAGGTTATATTAATTTATCTAATTCGAAAATATGAGTATTTTCTTTTTTTTTCTTTTCTTTTTTTTTTTCAAAAAAAAAAGTATTGTACACCTAACTTTGGTCGATCTCCCAACAAAAAATAATCCAAATCAAGGTCAGATAATCAGATTTGTTTAGCTGGGATTTCCTCCAATGAACAATACGGGGAAATAAAATCTTGGAAGAGTCTTTGGCGATATCAAGGACAAGAACTTCATGTCCCAGGTGTCCTGACAAGGCTCCATCATCTTGTAATGGAAGATAGATGGTGCTACTAATTCCCAGCCTTAACACAACATTGGCTCAATGTGGGCATGAAAAAATGAGACAAAGTGTAACGTGGGAGATGGGTAGTCACGTTGGAATATTTCATGTGCGTCTCCATGACCCTTTTTGTAAACCCAGGAGATCTTGCCTGAGATCTTCCTGACCCCATGGAACATGCTATATTTTTGTTTATTATGTGCTGTTTATCTCATTTGGAAGCATCTTACATTTTATTCCCACCACACCACACCACCCTTTTTTTTTTTTTTTTTTTTTTTTTTTTTCCCACCCTCTCTCCTTTTTTTTTTTTTTTTTTTTTTTTTGTTCTTCCCAATCCTGTCTGCTTTTGCAGCTGTCATTGGACTGGATGTCATGCACAATTATGTGTCTTTTTCTATGATTTATTTACTCATCCTACCATACCCACGGTCGCTTCTTAATAACCTAATATAATTGGGTCTATATCTAGAACGTTGAATTTCAATCAGATAAATATGACTTGGGGAATTTAGGATGCAAGTTTTGAGCTTTATCACGTGCTCATTCCTCATCCATGGAATCCTCTTAGGTACACTAATTATAGTCATTCAGGCTGTACCTTCAGGGGTTTAAATTCCAAGAAAATATATGTGACGTAAGATCATATAATTATTGATTTAAGTAACAGTAATTTATTATACTCAAGAATTAATAGATTATCCTTTTAATATTTAAAACCGTAATTATTTAAATAAATGAGGTTTAATTAATAAATTAAAGGTATATATTAATTAAAATATTTCTATAAATATAAAAAATTTGATATTTGTTTAATATATCAAATTTTTTTGGTATATTTATTATTGTGTAAAAAAAATTAATTATAAAAACTTTAAGGAATAATTTTCAGAATATACCAACTTTTTTAAAGTGTGAGTTTAATAATGTTACTTGTATTTAAATATATTTAATTTTATCTTATAAAAAGATTTATGTTGTAAATCAATAAGAACTAATTTTGTTTTTAAAAGAAAAATATTAGATGTGAAGCTTGAAATAATATATTTTTTTTTTCAATTTTTTAAATATAACTCAAAAATTTTCTTCTAACAAATAGTAAACCAAAACTAGGGCAAAGAAGAGCTAAAGACAAATTAAGCAAACGCACCTAATATAGTTGAATATTATATACGCAACATTGTCTTCAACTTGGATAAGGATGTGTACCGTATGGGTAAAAAACATCTGTATGACCTTCCAACCACTAGCAAGACAAAACCTTCAATCACTTGGAAAAAACATACGGCGAGAAAAAGGAGCGGTTGTGTTTTGTTTCGGAGTTTTTTTTTTTAATTTTTGGTGGGGCGGGGAGGTGGGGGGGGTGGGGGAGGGAGATTAATTAATTTCTTCATTTTCATGATTCCTTTACGTCTCTAGGCCGTTTTAACTGTGAGTGTTCCCATTTCTCGCGAGAATGGTCTGAATAATCTTATCATGGGTCTGCCATGCATGCATAGAGCTGCCATGTGGTGTGAATTGGTAGGCAAGAACAATGTTATTGATCCAAGAAAATGAAGAAGGATAAGACAAATGCACAAAAACGCTAAAAGGGTATGGAAATTCTTAGCTGTGTCATAATGGGTGGCCTTTCCCTCATCCCAATTTGGGATATCTCATTTATTCTAAGAAGAGTGAGCAATGTGCCCCTAAAGCCCTAAATTCAAAATTCCAACTTCCCCTCGTTTCATATAACTAAGGGTGAAATTTAAAGTTGCCATTTTGAACGACATCTTAGAACTTACTAAGTTAGTAAGACCTTTGTTGCCAAAAACAAGATGTCCAATTTAATTGGAATCAATCGCTTTGAATGCTTAAGTAAATATGTTCAAATTTTTTAGTTTATTAAAAAATTTATTAAATTGTGAGTTATACAATGAAATTTTATTTTTTTTTAAAAAAAAATTATATTTTCCAACTCCTTTTCTCAAAATTAAAACTCAAAATTAATAAGATAGAACTTTATATTTTTAAATTAAGAAAATATTTCAAAAAAGAAACGGAAAAGCAGAAGGGGAACGAGAACGGCATTTTGCATCTATTCAACATTGTAGTGCGAATCGACAAGTCCAATATGTGAATTAGTGGATCAAACAACAAAAGCCCGAGTTCTTCGTTGTCTTTATGTTTTGGTTGTTTTTCTGTATGGACAGCCGGGCCCATTACCTATGTCAGAAACCCTCATCCATCCCTGAGGTTGGCTTAGCGTTTGGGGGAAGATCAGAACATGGATGTGCACCAATTGCCCTCCTCCTTTTTTTTTTTTTTAAAAATAATTTTGGAACATAATTGGCCTCCTTGTTGGATGCAATTGAAGCTTGCTTGCATAGTTAGTCAGTGAAAAAAAAAGAAAAAAAGAAAAAAAGGAACTTGTTTTCTCTGGCATTTCGATTTTTGATTGATATTTAAAGAAACCCATGGTTGGTTGGTTAGACTTAATGTGTTGTAAAGGTCCACATCTGGACTCCTATTTCCCTCATATCAAAACAGGAAGAAGATGCACAAATTGAGAAAAGAAAATAAAGAAAGAAGATATGCTACATGTAAATAACACACAAGGTGAAGCTTCACCTATTCTTCTTACCTCTTGGTTTGTTGGGATTAGGATTTGAACTCTTAAAAACTTAGAATGAAAGAGCTCTTGACAATGCTACCATACTACCACATGGTTAGTGGCACTTAAGTCCTTTTTTAATATACAAAAGAGGAGGAGACCTAGAAGCTGCTTTGCCCAAACATGAGATGACCTTATTAGTTACTAAATAACACACAAGTCCAAAGCAGTTAGCTCTTTTTTTTTTTATTTCTTTTTTTTTATTATTATTTGAAAAACAGAACAGAGGCAAAAAGAGAGCACAAAATGGAAAGGACTTATGTAGCTATATAAGAGAACTAGCCGGCTATGATATGATCACAAATAAATAGAACCAATTCGTTTTGAAAGTAACCCAAAAAAATAAATAAAAAAAAAAAAAGAGAGAGAGAGAGACAGAGAAGGAGAAGAAGAAGGAGAAGAAGAAGAAGGAGAAGAGTGGTTTGCTTATTTATTGGTCTTGAGCCAATCAAGAATGGCTTTCTCTGATTCAGTCAGGTCCTGCTCTTTCTTCCCTCTTAAGCTTCCCTCCACGTAGTCGAAGTAATCCTTGTAGTTGCGCTTGTAATAGCTATCCATTCTCTTTCCAAATAAAAGAAAAAAAAAAAAAAAAATACAACTTGTTAATGGGGTTATATATAGCATAACATAAACAGCCTATAATTTCATTTCCTCACAGCTGATAATGAACTTAGACATATATATATATATATATATAGATAGATAGATGGGTGGATGTGTGTGTGCTCTAAGATAAGGTAATTTCAATTGAAAAATCACTATAAAGAAAGATTTTTATCACCAATTTATACCGGATATATATACCTCCTTGTCATTTTTGGCCTTCTTGTCCTGTGATTTTTTCAAGTACTCTGTGGAAAAATTTCAACAATGGTTTGTTTGATCAACCAACACTAGCAAGTAATAACAATGAAGAAAAAAAAAAAACAGAGAGAGACAACAACAACAACGCAATCACTAAAAGAGGCACCACATTACTTTGAAGAAGCTCTGTCCTTGAGTCATTGACTGAGTGAGCGCCAACCACAATGGACAACAGAATGCCTCTTCTTCCAAGTTCTGTGGCTTCCGATGTGTTTCTTGTAGGGACCCTGTTAGCTTCTCTTCTGTGAACTGCATGAACATTTGATGAAGTGTACTTGTTGAACGTAACAGTCAGGGCCATCAATAAACTTTGGGATATTGAACTCATCTCCTAACTTCTCTCTCTCTCTAAATGACAGCCACTGGTCTTTGTGCTATGGATAACGAAGCTTTATGGGTTTATCCTCTTTCTACTTCCGTCGAAAATACTCTTTCTGCAACCACAAACTAGAGAGGCTAGAGGCCTTTATTGCTTTTTTTTAATTATAATTTGAGTGTAAAGCCATAAGGTTTTCTCTCATAAAACAGAATCTCAATTATTATTATTATTATTATTATTATTATTATTATTAGTTTTAACTAAATCTCATGTATATATTCTTCTTTATTTTTATACCCTGAGTTGGTATCGAATTAATTTGACTCCTTAGTACAGGGAATCAAATAAAAAAAATATCCCTTCTGATGCTTACACGCAAAGACTTGTTTGCCAATAATATCTCATTAAAATATTCATGCATTCTTGAAATGAGAAGGTTGTGCAACCTGTTTTCGGTTATCTCGTACATGGGTCTTCAAAGGAAAACAAAAGCTGGCACTAGCACGTTACATAGAATCTCGTAGTTGAATATAAACATTTTTGTCTTTGAATCGTAAAACATATATTAATATCACGTATAAGAAGTTATGTATGTTGGTGTCTGTTTCTGAGTTCAACAATGTCTCACGAGATGCAAGACAGAAAAATAAAAAAGGACGTAAGAGAGCTCCCACGGTAGCAACTTCAAATTTATTACCCTCACAGCACTCAGCAGCGCCCCCACAATTCACTCTTACCAGTCAGCTCGTACTTGCACCAAGCCATGGCCGAGACATAGGCAAATAGACATGCATCAGTGCCTCCAAATGTAGTCCATAACCACTTGTGCATCCCCACCGACGACCCTCCTTCATTGAACAACTCAGATATGGACATTCATGCCGAAACTACGAACAAGAACAATGAAGCGGCTCAGAATTAGAGTTCCTGTCGATAAAATGACCCCCATTTCCAGGATCTGATTCTGTTTATCATCCAGCATTATGTCATCCACATACTCTCTCAGCTTCCGAGAGAAACACATCAGAAAACATGAAACTTGAATGATGACCAAGTTATATTGCACCCACAAACAATATTGATTTATAAGTGCAATATATAATTCCCGAACCATGTTAAATATAAATTCCAGTAAAATACTGGTAACAGGAAGTGAACTAGACGACATAACACCCCCTCCTAATCATTTTCATTTGCATCCAGTTGCTGCGTTGGTGCAAAATCAATGGCACAGACAGGCCCATAAATGGAAAATGACATGATAAAATGCTCATGCTTGGAATTTACAACTCAGAATTTGGGCACTAAAGGTAAGGTTTCTGTAAAGTTGAAAAGGATTAAACCAAAAACAGTGGCAAAACAAGGGCATGGACAAAAAGCTTTCAACAGTAAGTGTAGTGCTTAGGGCAGCTTCTGCTGGTCTGCATGGAGCATCCTATTCACTCATACAACCATAAATCTCATAGGGAAAGATATTGACAAGGTCATCAGATATAAGTTGACTGCCGATGCTGGTATAACCATCAGTGCCTTGACTATTAAAGCACAACTGATCAAACTTCACATTTATAAGGACAAATGCTACCTATATTAGAAGAATCATGTAGGTTGCTTACTGTGGATAGTTTGTTCAGTGTGCCATCAATTTGAATGAAGTATGCCTCCAAAAGCATTTCTAGCTCCCCAACATCAAAGTGCTTGTTGATAACACTTTTGGGTGGTACTTGTATGAGCCACAGGGCTGTCCCCGATAAGTGCACTTGGCACATAAAAATGATGATCATGCAGAGTGTCAGCATTGCCGGTATCAATGTCATAGCTATCAGCCCCATGAACTCTGAGTGAGACCTCAGTAGGTATACTGATTCAGTAAAATGAGGATATTAGTTGCAAAGTTGTATGGCAGACAACTTGAAGAGATTGTCTTATCACATGAACATGACCTTGTTAGGTACCTGTCATCCAACTCTGGTTGAAGATCATCATCATTTATGTTATCTCTCTCATTTAAAGGCAAATCAGAAGAATTTTCAAGGTGTCGCTGGACCAACTTTTCAGTTAGATACATCTCAGCCATGTCTTCATTGCCATCCAGTAGGAGCTCCAATTCAACCCTGACATGGAGGTAAACATGCATGTGAGACTAATTTCAATAAAGCTAAAGTCAAACAAAGCTTTTAGTGATATTTGGTGTAAATTCAATAAAAAGAACAAGGTTTCTTATTTTAGTCAGCCTATTGCCCCATATCATCTAAAAAAGAAGTTATAATATCAAACTACTTCAAATTTTCAAAATCACCTCACCAGTTATTGCAACCAAACAACTTTTAATCTGCCAGACACATTCTAAATTGAGAGTCTTGACCTTTGAAGTCAGCTTATCAAATGCCAGGTGAGCCTCTTGCTCCAGCGTTTTGGCCTGATTAGATAATAAAGGAAAGAGAAAATGAATAGTGAAAAAAAAAAAAAAGCTAAACAATTTCCCAGAAGCTATCTACTGAGAAATTAAGTATCTTCACTCCAACTTCTCAGAAGATCTATCAAAATTGACAGTGTGAATACTCACCTCATTTTCTAAGGAACTGCAGGCAGCCTCAAGGCATGCCTCCGGTGCAAAAAACCTCAAATGGAAGAACCTTAAATCCATCTTGATTGTCAAGTCCTGGTTTCCCGGATGATTTACCTCTTTCATCATGATCCCCTGGAGGACTTGCAACTCGTCATTGTGTCTCATCAGGATCAAACAAACATGTTTTGGAACCAGCACTGTTATCCTCCTGTGTTTTACAAGAAAAAAAAAATGAGAAACAAAAAAAAAAAAAAGCACTATAGAAAAAAAGGTATCTCATGGAGCAGATCAGCAAAAGCCTATTTAATTTGCCAACCTCACTATTTTGTGGAAAAATGTTTGCAAATCTTGTCTTTGCTATTGAACATAGATTCATTCCAAATGTTTAAAACATTTTTACAAGTTATAACCAAAATAAGTCCTCTATTAGGTACTCAAATGAGTCTGTCTCATCTTCTCGCACCCCTTGTTTCTCATAAAAAGCAACCTTACAATTTATAACCCCTACCATCTTTTCAACTTCATGGATCTAGCTAATGCTAACATCTCCATGAATAAAGTTTCAATCTCCAGTTTGCCACAAGTAAATAACAAAGCAACCAATGTGACAAAGAACTAAATCTTCTGGTGTTCTTTCAAAGCATACAACAATTTATAATCCACAATGGGCGCCAAGTAACCCAATGAAACCTGGAACCACAACCTAGAAAGGCCACAGAAATCACAGGCAGACCCACACACACCCAATTAGATCATCAATAAATGAAATGAAGTCAAACATCAATGTAGAAAACTCCGCATGAGTGCCGTTGCACTCCAACAAAAGATCCTCAATGACCTTACATGAACAGGATCTTACAGGAGTATGGTGCTCATCTGACCATTCTTAAAAAGGTGTCTCACAGAGGAGACCGGCAAAAGCTGTACGAGTAGCCACACATATTCTACGGAAAAAAATAGTAGTGAAGTTTTTTTTAGTACTACTAGAAGATTAGCAAAATTTTCTCAAGTATCATGAAAAATAAAGTCCGAGTCCATTGTACCTATTGTGTTTCCTGTGGAACCAAAACAACTCCATTATGGAATTCTCTAATTACCTAATCTCATCCTCGCGAAGCCCTTATCATAAAATCCATCTTACCAAATTCAGTTACCTGTCCCTTCGCTCTTTTCAACTTGGTATTGCTGGCTTCCATTTCAATTTGAAGTTTGACTCTTCAATTCGCCACAGAAACAAAATAAATAAAGGGAAGTCAATGCAAACGAATTAATGTCACATAAAAATACCAACACCCATAAAGACCAAAACAACTAAAACTAAAAAGACCCACATCAAAAATCAAACACTGTTGAATAATACACTAAAATTTTTATCAGATATCACCACACAAAAAAATAATCCAAAATTAGAAAATTCTGCAAAAGAAAAAAAGAATAAAAAAGATAGAATCTTTAATGAAGAAAATGCTAAAAGAAAGAGAGACCTAAAGCAAAACTGGGCTTTGGTAGCGTGATAATGACCCGCCAGCCTCCGCTCTAGCTCCTCCACGAACAGTGCAACAAGTGATGATGGTCTTGATGTGCTCCAAGTTAATGACGATGTCTCTTTCTCGGCCCAGCGCCGTGGACGGGTACGATGGTAGCGCGTCCAGGATCCGGAGGTCGCAGGAGGGCGGGCGGGCCTGTTCGGCTCATGATTGCGTGCTTCCCGTCCTCCGCCGCCTGAGACTGGCCAGTGGAGTCCAGCAGAACCCACGCCCAGACCCCGATTGCTTTCTTGCGGGCCGCTGCGGTGGTGGGCAGCCTGGCCACCGTGTCCTGGTCGTCCCAGGGTTTCGAGTTGGTGGGGTCTTGGATAACGGATGCGGCGGTGGGTAAGATGATCTCATTTAGGCGGCGCCGCTAGCTGGAGACGAAGGAGTGTGGATTTGAGGATGGCAGTGTTGTTCGGAAACAGACAAGACTATGAAGCGACTCTGCTATTAGTTAGTTTCACTGGCAGTTTCGAAGTGGTGTTCATGACATTTTATCCACGTATGCTTTTTTTTTTTTTTTTTATGAATCGTAAAATTTAATAATTTTTTAATAAAAAATATATTTTTATAAATTTTATAGGCACTTTTTTAAGAATAAAATCAAAATTTTTGAAAAATAAAAATAAATTTATTTTTAATTATTAGTGTTCCACGAGGAGATGATGTAAAATTTAATATTATACGATTAGACAATGCTATTTTCGCGCGGTAAGAGTGGGTGTATTTCACTTTCGTGTAGGATGCATCCCATGGTGAGAATGAAATCAAGGTGAGGCCCCAGAATGAATTCAAACCACCTTTGTAGTCATGGCTCATGGCTCATGACTCGTGTGGTTCAGTCTTACGCAGCAGGTATGTTAGCCAAAGAATAAATAAATTAGTTGACTTTCTTTTGCTACATGCAATCTGTTGACTTTGCCTCCAACAACTGAAAGTGTGATCACACAGGTTGGTGATTTTATTCTTTGGCTTATACACTTTGTTTCTGGGATAGAAGAAGTGAGTGATGGCAGATGCAATATTGAAGGTATTCTACAGAGGATAACAAGCAGCCTTCAATTGTACCCAACTCTCAATTATCGTGAAGAAAGAAATGAAAGCAAGCAGCATTTTCACAATGCAAAGGTTCAAATTTATGTCAATTCAAATGGATCGATTGATATATTGGTCAGAGGGGATACGAAGCAATCCACCGAGTGATCATAGCCAAACTTTCCTTAGGCTTGTACTCTGGCACCGTGTGACCCCCTCCCTACACAGTGCAGAAAGGCTTTTTAGCCATAATAATATTGTGGAAAGCAAAAGGAATTTGGAATAATAGAAATGTGTTCATACTTGCCTTGACAGTGGCAAATGTCAAGCTAAACAATCTATCAAGATTATTGTATTCCACCGAGTATCTAAAGCAGAACAAAATCCACATTCAAGCGAAATATCATTAGACAAAAAGAGGAGTGCTTGCCTTTGTAATTAAAGGACAAGTCTTGGTATAATCATGAGACTGTGACCTAAGAGTTCACAAATTTAAATGACGGGAACATCCTTTTTGTAAAGACATGAAGTTGAAAATTAAGGATGCTAGTTACCCTGCGACCTGTCCTTCAACAAACCATGGTTGCCAATCCAATGCAATTGTCAAATTGAGAGAATCAATCCATTCCTTGGTGCCAACGTATGGAACAACCAAATCCTGATCGCCACTGTGACATATCGAATGAAAAACAAAGTGTCAAAAACCAAATCAAAGGATAACAAAGTGATTGTATTGCTCTGTGTACACAGCTCCTGGTCTTCATTTGATTCAACAATGTACCTGTAAATCAGAGCTCGATATCCCTTTGTGATAAGGTTCCGATGATAATCGATGGTGCTTTTGACATTCATTGTATAAGGCATGCTCCTATTGCATCTTCTCCAGTCCTTTATGGTACCCTGATCATCAATGCCATAATATTTCTCGGTCCACTACAGTTTGGAAGTCTATATCGAGCAAGTTTACTTAAATATGGACTGACGTACCGGCTGGACATGAAGAGCATCTTGAACAGACTTGTTATTAGCCCAAACGTAGGAGTATATATCCTCATACTCCTACAAATATAGCTTGCTGGGTGATTACAATCTTAGTGAAAAACCAAACTGGTCAATTTAACTACAATCCCAGAACAGTTTCATACCCTACACCATGGTTCAGGAATTTGGGCACGCGATAGCAGGCTATCTGTGAAATCTTCAACAATAATGCTTGGATCCCGATCTATTGTCATTGGTTTTACAGATAAAGCAAGACAGAGAGGTTCCAATATATGTGTAGGATTTAATTTTCCAATGCACTACAAAATTCAACAAAGAAAATAGCTACATCACTCCAACAGTAATGCATTAAAAAAAAAAAGAAAAAGAAAAGGGAAAATCATATTCTGCCCGAATTAAGTTCATGTCGACTCTCGAGAGGCTTTCGAAAATGTTCGAATTCGAGCAGAATAGCAGCATTGCTCAAACAAAGATAAGCCTAATAAAAAGCTGCGAAAAAAAGAATATGGGGCTACAACTCACATTGTTTATGGTCTGGATATCTTGCGAACACAGTGCATTGGTTTGAAATTGAAACACGCCTCTGCAATATTTTTCAAAGGACTACGAAAGAAGTGGCATGTTACAACATTATGGACTACGATAACTTGAGCAGGTAAGCATAAAAAGAATTTGTGCTTATTAGCGTGGAGGAGTGGGGAGAGTCAGAGAGTTCTAGGCAAAATGGTAAGGAGAATTCACCTCGTAAGTTTTATCTGATATAAGTCCTTTCAGGTGAGCAAAGGGAAATCTAGAGGCGGCATCGATTTTAAAATCTGTAATTGGGTTGCCAAGCGCATACCCCTGGATTCAATACGGTGAACAGTCTTTGTCAACTTAATCAGTTTACTCAGAGCAGGCTATGAATTGCAATTAAATTGATTTTTCACGGCTGATCACGTACTTTGAGATTCAGTTGTGGCTGATTCCCCAGTCCATTTCCTGTCAAATAAATCGTCAGGATGAGCCCACAAAGAAAGGATTTCATGAGCAAAACAAGAAGCTAATTCATTGCTTCCTCGTTCTGTTAGCTACCTTTAGCAATCTCCTGAACAATGAGTGGGATAGTTATGCCTGAATAAGAATCTCCAGCAATGTACAGAGAATTTGTGAGAAACTTGCGGTGATCCATCATCCACTGCATTAAAAACTCCGGAAGTAAACCAACTTTGCAACATTGGCTTTTCATTTTCTGAGTAAAGATTAAGATGCTAGTGATTTTTCAGCAGCATTTTTGTCCCTTACTTTCCTTAGAAATTCGTTGGTTTGCTGGGCTAATATCGTGTCACTAACATTGTAAGCTTCCAAAGTTGTTGCATACGAAAATCCGGCGCCAGTGGGTACGTCAAGAAATATGATGTTGGCAACCTGGGAAATATAGAAACGTCATCTTCTGAAATTGCATCACCAAAATACTCAGAAGCTCACCGCCGGATTTTCCAGATGGATTCATATAAATTCCAAGACAGCAACAAGCTACAGAAATCTCTAACCTTTGTCCACGAATATGGGTTCAACTCAAGCACAGGTTTGCTTTCCGTAGATTTTTCATGATCGAAGGACAATGGACCTGCAAGCATGCGCAAACCACGTTGAGTTGAGAATTTTCCCTTCGATTATATGGAATAAGCAATTTCTCTAGCATCATCCGGAGCGTTTTTCTAATAAAGATACACCCATCCACAGTTAAGAAATTTACCAACTTCATAAACAAGGCCAGAAAGCCCAGAGCATCCAGGTCCACCAGTGATCCAAGCCACAACAGGATCATCTTTGGGGCTTCTCTCAGACTCAACGAAGTAATAAAACAACTGCACTTCACTCAAGTTGCCCACACCAATATACCTACAGGCAGACAAACTCTGTAAACTTCAATTCCACATATCATCATCATCACCAAAATCTAACATGGTAAATGGAAAATTCTGATCCCATGCAAGTTATTTATATTGTCATAATGTACATTAGGCTACATTACTCAGTATCCAATTAATACTCCATGGGAGCAGTCTGCGAGAAAAAATAAAATAAAAAAAAATTAGAATGCAAAACACTCACCCCGTTTCCATCACAAAGGGAAGATGGCCAGCAAATCCTGGAAGGGACTTGACTCTTGAATTTGGGGACTTGATTGTTGATTTTGAATAAATAACATTAGAGCAAAGCAGTAGAATAAGTGAGTGCACCAACATTCTATTAAGAAAGCCACCAAAAAGAACTTGGCTTTTCAGAGACTTGTGCATGGATGGTAATGCCATTTTGCCTGCTTAATGTGCTTGCAACTCTCCGAAAGTTGTTCAGCGGCAGGCAAAGAACTATCGTTAACAATAAAGTTGGTGACAAGAGAAGGAGCAGAGGTGGTTATGTAAACTTTACAAAATAAAATAAATAAATAATAATAATAATAATGTATTTTTCAGTTAAAAGAAAGTAACAAAATTTTTTAGACATATTTTTTATTATGTAAAACCCACCCACGTAAGAGCTTATTTTTAGTCTCTTTAATCTGGACTTGAAATCGCTTCCTAAAAAATAAAAAAAAAAAAAGTCAATGTCCCGCTGGCCATTAGGCATGGATACAATTAATGAAAAGTTCGATATTGTTCGGTTTATTGGCAAAATTGATCAAGGGTGGTGGTGGGACTCAATCTAAGGAAAATGGTAGGCGGCTCGCTTCTAGGCGCTTACTTATTTTTATTTAAGGTTTTTTTTTTTTATAAAAAAAAAAATTGTAATAAGAAGAATATATATTTAATTTATTATATAATATGTAAATTATTGTTATGTTATTAAATTTAATAAAAAATACTTAATATAAATAAAATAAGTAGCAAGTGAATTAAAAATAAATAAATGTTGTTACAAAAAAAAAAAAAATCAATATAATGAATATTGAGGTTTCATGTATAGTCTATGCTGGTTAGAAGCGCTTAAACACCTTTTAAGTTCTCCTATTTTGTTTACTTCCATCTGTTTTATCTATTTTTTTTTTTTTTAACCATTTTAAGTTAATCTTTCCTCAACTTGCTAGGACGATCATTTTTTATGATGTTGCACGCTGTCAATATCTAGGAAGACTCTAAAGGTTTGTTGGTCATGTCTTGGTTGGTTGAATTCACTGGTGAGGTTACTTGCTCAAAATTCATTTTGGCATGATCATATATATATATATATATATATATATCCAAAGTCTAATATCTAATTTCTAGATGGTTGCCACCTTGTACCAATTAAATTGAGCTTGAGCTATGAGTTGAAAGCTAGATCATCTGTGGACTACTTTCTATTATCCTTGTAGTAAGGATATTCATATCTGTACTATTGGTCTTGCATCTGGAAGATGTTCTTTTGTGTATCTTTACTCGTGGCTTTCAGAACTGAAAAAAGGGGAAACAGGGAAACTAACCTCTCCTTGCTGTTTTTATTTATTTATTTGTTGCATCTTCATCATTGTAGCTCCATTGTCATATTTTAAAGATGAAATGAATAATCACACCAATGTTTTAGTTTGATATTCATGCTATAAAGGCTGCTGAGGTTTACGGAGCTGATATAATGTTACGCTGGACTCATTATTCAGAAAGGTAACTTCTGGGTTGGTCTGTGTAGATATACCATATATACTAAGATCTGTGTGCAAGTTTTGGTGCTTGTTGTACATAGACTTTTCTCATACTTACAGTGATTACCTAACTTAACTACGTGATGTTGGACCTTTGTGTTTGATTTGACTTGTGAGACCCGCCACGATAGACAATTCTCGCAAAAAAAAAACTTATATATGGGGATTGCCATAAATAATAAAATAAAATAAAATAACCTTATATATATCTGCTACATTTGGTCCTATTCAAATTCACTTTTCCCCCTCCCTTCTGACTATAAGTTTCGTTGAGCCCTTTTTGGAAAACATTCTCAAATCTGGAGGGAAGGAAAGCCGAATTCATGAGAAATTTTCATTTTCAGCCTTGACCATTGAACGTAGTTAAAGCATTTTTGGTTGGTGCGAAAGTTATGAATGCCTCGAAAAGTCTTCCACAATGTTGACATCTTTGAGCAGTTACCCCCTCTATTCTCTTGTCGTACATTTAATCAACCGATGGAAGTTTCAAAGACTAGAGATGGCAAGTCGGTAGTTAAAGTTTTATTATTTTTAATTTCGAGTCATTTGAGCTTTAGTTATTTCCAATAATAGGTTTGTTAAATTTTGCATTTACTAGGTCACGAATCATTTGATTTTTAGTTATTTTAAATTATAAATTTATCAAATCAAGAGTTAAATCGAATTTTAAACATTTTAATTATTAAGTGATTAAATTTTAAATTTACTATTCTTAAATTTATAAGATTTTGAGTTATTTTGAATTAGAATTAATCAAGCTTTCTACTAAACGAATTATTAAGTTTCAAGTGTTTCAAATTATAGATTGTTAATTTTTTGGTTAGCATAAATTGAATTAAATCAAATTGTAGGTAAATTAAATTAAATTATTTGAATATTGGAGAATTAAAATTTTTAAGTCAAAGTATTGGAATGATTCTTTATAGAGAACTCTCAATTTCCAACCATTGCCTGACTTATCCCATTAATTCAACAAGTTATTATCACTAATTAATCTGCCTGCTTAGAAAAAGAAAACTTGTTAAAGTAAAATTACTAGTCCATGCATGATGCGGATAGGGGAGACTTTGGGTGCTCAGATTGGGACTAAGAAATGCAATTTTGGGTTTTTTTGGGCCAAAAAAATAAAAAGATTGTGGGCTGAATATCACACAGGTGTGAATTATACTAATTCCCAAATGTAAATATGCAATAAACAATAATTAAGATCCATCTGATTTGTAGGTTGCGGAAACAGGAAAAAAAAATTATGGAAAATCACAGAAGTTTGAGAAACGAAAATAAAAAAATAAAATAAAATAAAAAAAAGGGGAATCAACAGAGAACAAAAGCTCACACGCTAACAACTGAACAATAAATCATCATGCAGCAACCAAAATTAGGTATCCAAACGATTGTAATCTTGTCAGGAAGGGGATTAGGAAAATGAATGAAAGCTAAAAATTGGTCATAAAAGCTGTTTTCTTGGCACTCCAAAACAAAGCATTCTGCAAAGCCAAACCGAAACGGTTCCAGAACCACCACCCCCCCCCCCCAAAACAAAAAAAAAAAAAGCAGAAAAAAAAGAGAAGGCAGAATCGGCAGACACAGGAACCACCCGATTAATGAAGACTAAGTTAAAATCAAAAGGGGGAGGGTGTAAAATAACAAAGACACTGTATATAGATAGATGGATAGTTACATAGATAGATAGATAGAGATGAGAATCAGAGAGAAATCAAGAAGTGCTACGCTTGCCGAGTTTATCGGCCACCTTGAGGTTCTTGTCGATGAGTTGCCTCGCTTTTCTGCTGCGGATCTCAACCTTAACACTTGCAGTCTTGTCCAATACTACGTATGTCTTCTGGGGCTTCTTCTTCTTCTTCAGCCCCTTAACCTTTGACTTGATCGACTCCACCAGGCTCTCCAACTGGTTCACCATCATCGTCACTCAGAATCTTGATCAATCTCAATCCCCACCCACTTAGGTTTTCCGAATTTCAACTGGATTAACTAACCAAAGGTAGTTTCTTTTGCCCAAATAATATTTTTTTTTTTTTAAAAAAACACTGTTCTGGCCAACAAAACTCGCTGTGGAACTCCAACGTTGTTCGCCGCTGTTCTGTTTTTGTGTCACTCCTGATGGTTTTTATGGGCCAGGTGGTCGAAACGAGGTTCGGCTTTCGAAGATTATTACGGGCTTTACCACCAGCCGTTTTTATTCGACTTTTAGTGTGGACGTTGGGTGAGGTGCCTGTCTTGGGTGCGCACTGCTTTTAAATGTACGAGATAATAGTTTACAATTCAACTTTGACAGCCCCCCGTTTTGAAATGGAACAATTAATGTTTTAATTACCAAATTCATTAATTATTTTGAATCTTTTTGGTTTTGTGGACCTTAATATATATAAAATTTACCATATTTTGTGGGTTAATCAATCTATGGTGGCAATTTTCACTTCTTCTTCTTTTTTTTTTTTTTTTTTTTTTTTTTTTTTTTTTTTTTTTTTTTTTTTTTTTTTTTTTTTTTTTTTTTTTTTTTGTATAAGGTGTAATCAAGGATTTAACAAAACTTTCTTAATTTCATAATTCCTTCGGAAGGTATAATTAAAATTTTTATTTTATTTTTTAAATAAAAAATTTACATTAATCTTGATATAATAGTTAGAGTGTAAATTTTTCCTAAATGAAAAGAAAAATATTATTTCCTGATTTGATTTTTTTTTTTGTTGTATATTTGATATTTACAAATTTGTGTTTTTAAATTACGTGGTAAATAAAATCGAGGGTGTTACAATAAGCTAAACCAAAGGGTGAAGCTATCAATCACACATGCAACTTGATTGACGGAGAGTTTGACGGATGGAAAAAATTGCCAAGACTAAATCCATTAATGCAGTGTCCTACACGAACCGAATTAAGAGTGTTTCAAGAAACCAATCAACTTAAAAGAGTTTTAAGTTGGACGAAACCTAAAATAAAATCCCAACTGAAAAGAAAACAAAACATAATTAGAATACCAACCACGTACATGATATAAGGCCTCGGATAAAAAAATAATATATATATAAAATAATATATATATAAAATCGAAGTGCATAAACGATTGAAATTGGAATTTGCTCAAAAAAAAAAAAAAAAAAAAGAGATTAAATTTGCAACAATCTTTTATTGCACATTGACGATCAAAGTAATCAAACAAAACGAAAACATAAGGAGATACCCTTTGGTCATTTTTGAACAAGAGCATCTTGCTAATAGCAATTTCAGAATTAGAGATGTTAGTTTGAATGGTAAGACTTACAATTTTTACTAAATAGTCGAAATTTGAACATTGGCCCAATTTTCTAGAAAGAACGAGGTGTCAACTAAAATTGGGAAGTTAACCCATAACCGACCACAATAAATACATGTTATTCAAATTTTAAATAATAATAATAATAATAATAATAATTCCCTTTTAAAAATTTTTTAAGGTTCCGTACTTGTTACTAGTACAACCCATTTTGTAATTTTTCCCAACTGTAATGCTAAAGACAAGAAAAGGCATTAAAAACAGTAGAAATCTTATGCTTTCAGGTACTTTTCCTATTCAGTTCCAATAAAAATTTTATGGTTTTTAGTGAACTTCGCAATTAGTTCATTTTCCACAAAGACTGACCGATTACAAAGAAACAAAAAAAAAAAAAAAAAAAAGATTTGGGCATCTACTTTAACACCTCACTTGTACGACTGTCATACATGATGTGCAGTTTTACAGAAGCAATATGTGAAATTTTTAGGTAGAACACATCACCATAGAAGACGACCTTGGAAGCACATAGGAAAAAAAAAAAGGGCAGCGGGCTGCATTGGTCCCACACAGAGAAGAAAGGGGCACCGGAAAACTTGGGGAAACTCAAAGTCAAGGCTGCATTAATTAAATGCAACCTCCCATTAAATGAACAAATACGAGCAGGAAATAACATATAAATATATAAATATATATATATATATATAAAAGAGATTTTTATTTTTTTTTTCACTTCCGTATACAAGATAATTAGAAACAAAAGACTTTGATGGATATGAAATTGCCAGTCAACTCAATATGGCAGTGATTTTCTCATGTATAAATAATACTACATTGTTCAAATGGATGTACCGACAGGATCCAGGGAAAAAGTTCAACATAGCTCATTTTCCTCTTCCACAATTCCAACTCAACTTGTGGCCATTGATGCAGTGACTAAATAACAAAATTCAACAGTCATTGCACTATAGATTGTAATCACTAAAGTCAGCTAGAATAATCAAGTATTCATACAAAACCAGCTTCTTAAACGGGTGACCAACCAGGCAAAGGCACACTGAGTTCACATGGAAGAAAACTGTTATATAGAGGTGGACAAAAAACAGTGGAAGCAGAAAAGTTCACGGCAGGAACTGAGTCAACACGAGAAAAAGAATGACAGAATGGTGTCTGAAGGGAGAAAGAATGGACAGCGACTTTACAGAGCCCCCCACCACTATCAAATGTCAAAGCACATAACAGATCGTAATACTGGACAAGAGAATTATGGGGTCTAACATAAATTAAAATGCTGAGTATAGGAAAATTATAACATAGGACTTCTGCTAACCCCCCCCTCTCTTCTGATCCCACTATTATAAACCCACTTAATTCCCTTTTTTTATGAAGTCAAGTGCATTACAAACAGGAGTTGCTCCCTCTGATGCCGAAAAAGATAGTTGTGAACAGGAAACCTACATAGCACACAAAACGTTAATTATATACGTTCAGGAGATTGTCTACACATGAAGAGAAACACTTTATTATCCTGAACTCTCTCTTTTGTAAAACAATAGAGGGTATATAATCACGAGCTCTTTCATTGGCTTTAATAAAGAAAAACCAATGGTTATTGCAAACCCACTGCTTGGTTAGATAAAAAGATACATAACTGGAGTCTCAGGCTACAATTCACCAAGTGCAAGCCAGCAGAAATGCATTTCAGTAAAAGGGAAAATCTCCTTGGTGATGAGGGTGCAGTCAACGTGCTCCATTTAACTGTCTTATGATGGGTTGTACCGAGTTGTTTGTTCTTTGATGTGGTCTTATTGCCCGATGGAGTTGATTATCAGGATAGTTTCGGTTGAATTCCGCATTCCAGAAATGCATAATGTAAGATATTTATGTCGTTCTGCCTCATCTTTCTCTGAAATTAGTTTAAAAGTACCTTATCAGTGATCATTGAGTAGCTATCGTTCATTCTTGCTCAACCTAAAAACTTCAGTTATATTCCAGAATTCATCATCTTGAACACGAACAACAACACCCTGAAATTGATATCAGGATTCAGCTTAAAGAAATTAAAACCCTTCTGACATATGAACCAAAAACAAAGGGGCCCGTGAGAGGTTGAATAAATACATCTGATTACTCAAAACTTCATTATCGATTAAACATGTACATGTTCAGCTTGGTTGGCCAGCGTCTCAGTGCATGAGTGTGAAGAAATGTCAGATGCATGCGTGCAGTCTAACCCTTTTTTTTTTTTCATAATTCTTTATTAGCACAGAGGCTGCCATTTTGCGGTGGATGAGCACCAAAATATTCCTTTCATATTCACTTACAATGTTGGAAATTAATCAACTATCAGTTGCAACATATATAAGAAAATACATAAAAGTAGTAGCAACCAAAATGCACAGAGCCTTTCAAAAGATACAAATCCCAAACACGCAGAACCAAAATAACCTTCGCAACATCATCATCATCTTGTATCCTAGAAGTCAATTCCTAGTTAGATACTAGTTATCTGGCAAACACCTTCATACAGTAAAGTAGAAGCCAGAAGGATACCGACAAAAACAAGATGCACATTGCCTTTTAGATTAGCAGCTACTGTACTACATGCCTAATTAAAGCAACAGACCCATCATCTAATTCTCCGCATCATCATCACCACCGCCATTATCTTTCCCATCCCCACCAAACCCACCTCCCAATTCGCAAATTCTCCCCCAAAGGTCCTCCGGAACCGGCACCACCGACAACCTCGGCTGCCTCAACAATGCAAAGCCCTTTAGCCTATCATCACCCTTCATTTCCTTCAAGTCGACCGGCCTCCTCATCTCCCCGACCTCCTTGACATCCACAACTCCCTCGCCATCCACCTCGTACCATTCTCTAACAACCTTCACCACGCCAACGATCCGGCGGGCGTGGGCACCGGAGTGGTAGAAGAAGCAGGGGTCATCGAGGGACATGGCTTTGAGGTTGTTTTGGGCTTGCCTGTTTTTGACACCATCCCAATAGGAAATGCCGCCATTGGCGGCTTGGTCGTCCCACGACCACTCTCCGGGCTCTGTTTTCAGCAGCCAGTAGTTCCTCTTGTTGCTCTCGTTCTTGCCCATTTCTTGTTCGGTTTCCTCTCGTGTTCTTGGTTTAGTTTAAGGTTGTCCGATCGGATTCGGTCCAGTTATTTCAAAATCGATTTTATAAAAAATAAAAATAATATATATATATACACAGAAAGTGAACCGTTACCAAGATTATTATGCAATTTTAATTGGGTGACCAAATTATTTATTTATCTATTGAATTTACGTGACTTTATAACGATCTTGTAACGATGTTTTGGTCGTTGAGCGCATGCATTGGGCCAATATTTTGTAAGTAGGCGTGGCCGTAGCAAACTTTGGGCCATTCCTTTAGCCCGTCGGCCTAAGCCTTGTGGGATTCTCCTCTCAAACACTGCATACTCTAAGGCTCGTACTTGCTCGTGAAGGAGTGATGTTTAGAATACAGAAAGTTCGGCAACAATTTTATTTATTTATTCATTTATTAAATGATTTTATATATATTATAAAATTGAATATATGCTATGCAGAATGAGCTCAAGATTATAAAAAACGATCCAAATTAAATTTGAAATAAAAATGTTCTACTTTTTTTTTTTTTTTTTTTTTTATGGTAATTCACCAGGAGGCCCCTTAGGCCCCCCCAAATACACAGGACTATTGATGTCGTAACTCACTACTAGCCCTCACCCTTTCTCCCCAGACTCTGAAAAATAAGTAAAGATCAATGAAGCTGCGATTACACAAAAGCAGAAACAATTTTCTGTAAAACCCAAATCCCAAAAAAAAAAAAAACAAAAAAACTTGCAATTCCCCCACTTTGCCTCTTTACCATTAGATGTGGTGGCTATGCCATTAGAATCAAACGTTATAACTATTTAAAGTAAATAATCTTAACTTAGGATAGATCATATGAAACATGGCAGAAAGAAGTATCTAACAATGCAATAGTCTAAAAAGCTCCGTAACTACATGGATACATATGGCTCATAAAACCAGAATCTAATGAACCATTTCCAGTAAAAAATTTGAGAGATCATTTTCAGGTACGCTATGGAAAAAGAGAGTAACATTTTTCTTACTGCAGATATGGCATTGAACAGAATGGTAAAAGAATGAGCAACTTGTGCGAGACTAGGACTACTAGGCTTCCCCATCCTCACCGAATTCCCCATCTTCGAGCTCTTCATGACCACTACTTCTGCGAGAACCATTACGGTGATCTCTCTTATGCTTTTTATGCCTCATTTCATCATCCGACTCGGGAGAAGATGCATGCTGCACCAATATTTTGGAAAAACAAAGAGTGAAAAGGAGGCCATATCACACAAGGCTTCACACAGAAAAAACATATACCAACAGGCAACAAGTAAACTGTGTCACACGTGGCAAAAGAAAATTCAGCATACTCGTTTCAATCTTTTGTGGTCACTGCTATGCCGGTGGGAACTCTTGGACCGATCTTTCTCAGTTTCATTTTGATCATCTACATTGTTTTGATGTCTCTTCTTTTGTTTTTTGTTACTTTCACCTCCTGATCTTTTGTCAAAAACTTGACTTTCTGTTGTATCATCAGCATCATCCATCTCTGCTTCTTCTTTCTTTATGTGCTCCTTTTCTCTTCCATGTCCTCTGTCTTTTTCCCTCCTATGCTTAGCTTTTCTCCTTTCTTTTTCCTCCCTCTCTTTTTCCTTTTTGGACTGCAGAACAATTTAGAGATTAGAAATTCCCATCAAAGTTAATTATTATACAAATCAATAAGTTTTGAAAAATAAGTTACAACTCAACTAAGTCCTAACTCCAACCGGTTGGGTTCAGATAAATGGATTGTTATTTGTCCTTCATGGAATATCATTGGATGTGACTCATACATCCATTCAACTAATGCCTAAAATAGTAGGTTACAGAAATTCAAGAAATTTTTAGAGGAATTATAGTTCAGCCATTTCTGCAAGATCCCTATTTGCAGAACTGTTCAAGTGCTTGGCATTGTGTTCATAAAATTCCATCTCAGAAATTACATGGGGATTGATTAAAGTCTAGCAAATCCCTCTTTGCATACATCAAAGGCCGCCATATTATGAGCTTATATCTCACTGTATGTGGAACTGAGATCATACCTTTTCCTCCTTCCGCTTTCGTTCTTTCTCCTTTGCCTGTTCTTTCAGTTGAGTTATATAATCCCCAAATACTTCCCTGCACAAGCTCTCTTCACCAATGGAACTGCATGATAGCATCCAAAAAAAAAAATAAGGGTAACGCAAAATAGGCAAACAGGAAAAATAAGTGAATACAGGATGTTTTAAAGTGAAAACAAATGCAAATCATCCAGCATTCTAACAGCATGGAAATTTGAAGAGAACTGTTCATGTTCCCTGTTGAACCAGATCCCTGAGGAAAGTCCAGCCGATCGGAAGGAATTACTCTCTCAAGGATATGCTTTTCAGTGTCCAAGATTAGGTCAAATGCACATGGAAGTGCCTGTCAAAGGTTACTCTTCATACACATGTCTACAGTATTTGAAAATCACAAAATATCTCCAGTCATCAACAGGTTTGTCCCAATCAAGCATAAATTAACACATAATAATAAAACTTCATACCAAATACTAGCAAGCAATACCTGAACTCTCGGCTATCTTCAAAAAGTTCTTTACAATTTTCCCACTCAGAAGATGCAGTTATTTCCTGCAACAATGGCAACATCAGAAGCACGGTTAGAAAAACATATCTTTATGATACTTGTTTATTTTCATTCAAAGCCAAAAGTGTAAAAAAAAACAAATGCACACTTCATTTTTCACAACCAAATAGTTAAAAAGGCAATGATGCACCTTGATGGAGTGCAACAGATTGAGAAAGTCATCTGCAAGACGTTTACGCTTCTTGGCTTCTTTCTCCTCCTTCTCTCTAGTTCTTTCAAGCAATTCATCAAATGCCATCTGTGTACAGATAATGGAACACATTCCCTGATCATGTTAGATTTACTAGAGTAATACATTTTATTAGTCCATGGAAGCTGGAATATGTTCAGAAACATAAACTAACAATAGTAAATGACAAAAAGTTGCTCAACACACTAAGGTCATGATATGCAGCAACCTAGCTGTATCAGGGAAGTCTCTTTCAGAAATTAAATACATCATGGAAATTTTACACAAACATCATCACTAAGAGGCAGAACACCCTGAAAAAGAAAAATGGAGCATTTACGTCGTGGATATTGCAGTATGATACCTTTAGGTTCACATCCAATATGGGTGGAGAGCCAATTTCCTCAGCAATGGCAGCTTTAAATTCTTCAAGTGTCCAGGTTGATGCCAACACAACCTTAAAATTTACCACATATCAGATATCCGAGAGAACAGGGCAAATAAAACATTAAACAACAGTAACAAATTATACCTTTTTCAACTTGACAGCATCCTTTATGCGACCCTTGTCATCATGGTACTGCAAAAGTACATTTGCAAATTTGGACATGACACGTATAAAAAGCAACCCTGAGCCTCAATTCTCAAAACAAGATACTATAAAACTGAACAATGAAAAGAACAAAGAAGCTCAAGCACAAATATATGCACAAAACGACAAGAAGCTTGTTTTCTCACATAAAGTTCTAGTTATAAATTTTGTTTGGCGTGTTCTTCTTATTTAAAAAGATGTTCTAATGCCATTTGTATATATATCCAATTGCACTTACCAGATTTACAAAGACAGTACACTACTACATTTACCTGCTTCTCAAGCTCTTCAGCAACATCTTCAAACAAATCTTTTGGAGTTGAACCTGAGGTGTTTGATGCAATAGCCAGATATGCAGGCATATCTTTGACCTAGACACCAAATTTAAGTGAGATAATAAACATCTAAAAGTTTGTTGAGTATGCAGAAATCAATGCAGTTCTCAGGATATGATTGGGTCAGTTGCTGACCTTCATGTAATAATCACGCCAGTGAGTTTTGGCCGTAAGGGTTCCATCAGCAACATGTTCTTCCATCAGCTTTCGGAAATCATCACGATTTTTACGCTCTGCCTTTCTCAATTCTTCCTATGTTGATTAACAATCCAAATGAGAACATGACACGAAGGAAGTGCAAAAATTAATTAGTATCCAAAGAATGTTGATTGTAGCACCTTTTGTATCTTTCGTTGCTCCTCCTCTTCCTTCTCCAGATCACGTAAATAGTCCTAAGGCATCATCTTGCAATTAGCTTTTAATGACTTAGAAACTTAACCGGCTAAATGCAGATACGTACCTGGAAAATTTCCAAGCGATCTATTTTTTCAAGGCGTGAACAGCTTTCATCAGCCTCTAACCGATCTTGAACTTTTCGCCACTGGGTATTTGCCTGAAGAAGTTATGGATAAGTAAGAGTTAAATCACAAGGAGGAACCTGCAAACATGAATCACAACCTCCTAAGAGAGTACCTTAATAAAGTCACAAGATTCCAAAAACTTTCTGTATTGCATAATGTTCCGCTTTCGCTCCTCTTGAGCCTTGGCTCGCTCCTAAGTGTAAAACCAATTGAAGAACCATTAAGAGATACAAAAGGAAATCCTTGAACTTCAAATGAAAGCTGCATATATTAGACTTGGTTCACCCTGTACAAGCATTGTGTTTATACAATGAAACAAAAAGAAAACTATTTACAAAAGATACTAGTTCTGACCATAGCTCTCCACTTGCTGAATTTAATATGAGCTTATTAAAGGAAGGACTTTCAGGTCTTATCACAAAATTGCAATGGCAGTGAAGCTAAAGTATTAAAAAAGTTTGTTAAGATTAGAACTATAACGCCTCTGAGAAAGAAGATGCTTGAATCTTTCTTTTTCACCCCACAACCTGGGGACCTGAAAAAATACAGGTATTTTGGTGCTTACTAAATACTGTCAAAATTGAATTTTCGAGAGCACTAGAAAGCTACAATGTCACAAACAGTTTCACATTTCAATTTCCTGACAAGCATACGAACTTTAAAAGATCAGAATGCAGTTAATCCAGCATATTCAACCTTTTCTCCAAGTTCCTGTAAATATGCATCAAACAGATCCCTGCGTTCTCTTTCCCGTTCAACAGCTTTAAAACGTTCATCGTTCTCAAACATTGTCATTGCTTTGCTGAACAGTATTCCAGAAACTGAGTTAGAAACATTGACTTACCAAGAAAACAACCATTATAGCCAACCAGCATCTGATTAGTTTTGAAAAGCCCGAAAAAAAAGGGTGATATAAAATACAAACCTCCATCTAGTGGACCATGTCAACTCTGTAGATTCCTGTGGAGAATTTAAGTTGAAGAGAACAAGCAAATAAATAATTCGTGAAAATCATGATAAGCACAATTCCATCTAGAAGAGAAATCCAAAATTACTTACTTCTAGCATATTCTTAAATTCTTCTCTAGCCTTTTTCTGTTTATTCCGCCTTTCCTCAGCTTCTTGTTTCTTCTTTTGGCCCAAGAACTGTAAGATTAAGTTAATCTCAAGGTAAATGAATGTTGAATCCATACAATATGGACAAGAAGGTACCAGTTCCACCAGAAATACCAAACAAAGAACAGTTTTCAAAATTTGAGCCAACAAAACCAACATGTTGATCCAGGCTTCAATTTCAGAATGCTAACATGTTCAACAAGAGTAATGAGGGAGGCAGGAAAACAGGATGAAAAATTTAGAAGGAAATTTTTACTCCCATCTGTGATGAATGGAGACAAAATAAAGGAAGGAAATTAGAAGGACTGCAATGACATTACAAATATCCCCATTGCCCAATTATTTTTTAAAGAAGGACAATCTTTGGTGAGTAAAACTTTAAGAAATGGGTAAAATTTGTCTCCCATTTTTCACTTCCTCTCTAACTGTCGTCCCCAATAAACAATGAAGAGAGTACATCAATCACACTTTCTGGTCTCCCCTCTCATTCCTTCCACTACTTTGTGATTTACCTCGTTAAATACTTGCTTCCGCTCACCAAGTGTTCTCAAAGCACCATATCTTCTATCATTGATTATTACTCTCATTGCCTGACACAGACAGAAGCAGAGTAAGGTAGTTTTATATGTGGTAAACAGAAGAAACTCAACACCATATTTTGAAGTTTGAACTACCTGGTCCCAAGTCCAGTCGGACCCAACATTTGCAGACTCCAAAAGTGACTTAAATGCATTTTTAGCCTCCTAAAAAAAATAGAGAAAAAAAGCAATTGACATGCCAATACCAAGAAAAGCCAGAATTAGAAACTAGTTTATGGTCAGCCCTGTGACTTAACACCTGTTTGTCAGCATAAGTGAAGGGCTCCTGATTAATTGTTCTCTCTTCCGATGAAATACTGTTAACTTTATCACTTTTGACGTCATCTTTTCCAGCTTCCTGTAAGGCATTCACAGCATTATGCTGCTAGCTAAATAAAAGTATCTATTATTACACTGATAGATACGTCTAAATAAATACCTCTTCATCTTGAGCTGGAACTTTATCGGCAGAACTGGGGACATCAGGCACTGGAAGGTTGCTGGAGTCATCCCTAAAGATTTAAGGATTATGAGTGGGAACTCAACTAAGTGCTATTTGACAGGAAAAAATTAGACATAGATTCATAAAAAATTTATGTATGAAAAATATGATACATCGGTTCTTTCTTGGTATTGAACACCATGGCATTGGTTGCCACAGTTGTTGGGATAACAGCATTTGAATTGTCAGCAGTTTTGTCTTCATCTACATTTGTAGCTGCAGAAGAAGCCACAATGGATACAGCCAATGTTTCAGAAGTTGACTGGGATTGCAGATTACCAGCAGCAGCAACAGGCACAACTGGAACTGGGCTTGATGGAGCCTCTTCTGCTGCAGAGGAAGTATCTTCACCAGATGGCATTTTACCCACAAATGTGGGAATAGAAGCTGAGGCCTCAGTTTTCACAACAGTGTCTGACTGCATTTCCATAATAGATGCCTTTCCTAGTTGTTCACGCGCCAACTTGAAGCAAGTATTTTAAAAAGCAATAGCACACAAACAGGTAAGAAAAAAGGACATAATAATGGTAGTATTTACAACACCAACAAAGTCAGTCAAAAAGGTTGGATAGGATGAAACCTTCAATTCTCCAGGAATTTCCCATTTTGACTGCTTCGTAACTCTGTTGTAGTAATACCTTCCAAAGATTCATCAACAGAACATAATCAAAAATCGCAAATTGCCAAAATGATTAAATACCTTTTATCGGGGGGAGATTGGAGGGGGGTTGTTGGTACTTGAGAAGATAAATAAATGAAGTTCTAAAATTACTCACTTTCTTCCATCAGGACTCGTAAATTCCTTCCAGTCAGTTGTTGCATCTGCCCTCTGTAATGGTAAGTACAATTTAACATATGCATAGATGTAAATGTACAAATTCTAGAATATGTAGTAGTTCAAAACAAGGAAGCTTCAAAAAGGAAGAGCTTAACCAAGAACAGCAGGCCAAATTGTTTGTATTTAGGTTGAAAGCATGAATAAAAGAATCAGACCATTCACATGCAGAGCAAAAAAGAAAAATAATATTACAGTATCTCAAATCACAAATTTGCCATCAAAGTTTATGGGAATTCAGGTTAGTCAAGAAATTGGGCCATTTAAAAGGAAAGATACAAAAAAAAAAAAAAAAACCTAGGACATCAATGAACTCCAATTTAAGTAAAGCAACTTATACTCAATCTCAACTCAGACTTCTGGGAAAGTATTAGCAATTGAAGCACTTTCAAGAGAGAGCTATTGGACCTTACAGGCACTTTTTGGCTCATTTTGAACCCATCAACAACAAAGACGAATACGAATGGAAAAGGCACTATGAACTAATGACAAATGTACATTATCAGATCATACTAATTCATTACTTAAAAAAACAACTTAAGCATTAATTCATTACATAAAAACAACTTTGACAGTCCATTAACAGATTGATATATGCAGACAACCTTGCTACAATCCCAACTAAATTAAAGTTCCCTTCATTTCTCAATATTGAAAAATATACAAAGCTAAAAACCTAAAACCAAGCACAAGGAAATGAATACATCAAAGACAAATATACTAAAAATTTTTTGTGTAGAATTTGAGTAAAAGTGCAGCCTAAACGAGCAAAGAAGAACAAACAAGAAAGTATTGAGGGACTCAGCTTGCTATATAAACACAGAATGATGATCTGAATCCTTATGGAATGGAGCATTCTCCAAAACTTGAAACAATATAAACTACTCAGGCAAGCATACGCCGAAGAACAAGGAAATGAGATCACTTATATTTCAACCAGCCATTTTATATACAAACAACACAAAAGGCATCAAAAGTTAAAGTGATGGTTGCCTGCTTGAGAGATAAATCCCGATCTTAACAGCGAGCTAATTTGGCGGTTTCATTCACTAGACCTGGATAAAATCTGCCCATGGATCAACAAGCAAGGAGGAAAAAAATCTTGTCGACAAGAAACTCAAACATATTAAAGCTTAACACTATTTACACAGCAACTTGGAGGGAAACAAACATGACCACAGAATTTTACTAAATCATTAAGCTACTAAACTGTAAATTATGAAGAAGTCAAGAATCTAAACAAAATGGGTTAAACTCACCTCAATTGGTGTCATCAAGTCAAAAGGCTTCTCCCAGGTGGACTGCTTTGTCTTCTTATTGTAATAATATCTGAATATTTGGGGAAAGAAAAAATACACACTTAACAATAAATTTAGAAAATATCAGATATTGAGCATAAGAATTGTAGAGATCAGTGCACTGCCAAGTGCATAGATTCTTATCCAATAGGTGGAAACAGAATTTATAGACTCTTGTAAATGAAATGCAGCTGCCCTCTTGATCATGAATTTAACATAACATTCTGCGTTATCAATCAAGTTTCATTCAAATATCATACCTCCTTCCATTAGCAGATACATGCTCTTTCCAGTCTGTTGCAGCCTCTGCTGTGGGCTTTGGGGGGATACCTATTGCCTGTGTGCATTACCAATTCTTTCAAGAAAGTTCCATGAATGTCACTGTGCCCAATGTGTGGGCAACCACAGTGGGGGTGTTTGCGTGTGTGCATGCTGCAAAGAAACAGAGAGAGAGAGAGAAAGAGAGGTCCAACCTGAACATTTGCACTAGAAATGGACGACTGTTCACCAATGTGCTGTGGAGGGGCAGCAGGAGCAGTACCATGGTTCATTGATGATGGCCTAGGCTGTCCTCCAACAGGAACATTTGGAGCATGCATTTGAGGAACAGGTTGATACTGAGGTATAGGATTAAAATTCATTGGTGGTTGACCATAAGAAGCTGGTGCAAACTGCAAAATGGAAAAGCTATAAATTGACACTCATAAATATGAATAAATCTAAGCAATAAAGTGCATAGCACCCCTTACTGTATACGATGATGAAAGAGGTGCTCCTAAGCCACCAAAACCAGGAGCGTAGTTGCTTGGTGTTTGAACAGTAGGTGGAGGCGGTGCAGCTGGCTGAGTAGTAGGCAATGCAATAGCCTGTGATGATGGTGGGGGAGGAGCTGGTTGGCTGGGTCTTGATGGTAAATGCTGCATTGGTTGAGGGAATTGAAGTTGCTGTGGGTGAGGAGGCAATCCAGGGTTCATTACAGTGACACCTCGGCCAACAGACTGAAAATGTTGCGGAGCCACAGGAATGAAATGTTGTGACTGCTGCGGGGGAACAACTGGCCGGAACTACAGAAGATTTGATTAGACTTGATTCCCCAAATCTTATTTTGGGAATTGTCACATGAAAAGTTTATGGGTAAGAAACCTTACTTGAACAGGCATGGGTGGAGCATAATTTCGAGGCGGATCCACAGAGCCTAAAGGAGGTTGACGAGGCTTTCACATTGCAAGGAGTATACAAAATTAGCAAGAAATACATCCTTTACTGGCATACCAGTTTTGAAAAAAAGGGGCAGAATTGGAGCTTATTATCCTCTAATTAATTTAATGAGCTTATAGGCCAGCGGCACTTAATACAAGATATAGAACCTTGAAAGTGACCAACAAAGTAGTCTAATAAGGAACATAAAATATGCAGTATGGTTAGGCCCTTGCCATTGAAGTTGTCCTGACATATAAAAGGAAGAAAAAAAAAATCATACAAGCACAACTATATGTCTGTAAGGGTGATGAGGACCTTTCAATGCGCCTTTTAGATTCATATGTCTTAACATGTCAATGATCAGTGCTTATGAAACTAGAAGCAGATGTGTCCCTGAGTAAGATTATGACAGCAAGGGACTGTAATATTTTTGCGGCAGCAGAGAGCCCCCGATCCTCCAATTATTTTCCATCAGTGCTCTATAAACCTCCTGCCCAACCCCCCCACCCCCACCAACAAAAAAGAAAAAAGGAAAAACCAACAGAAAAAGGAGAAAGGAATCCCAGTGCCCCAAAACAAAAGCAAGTATGTAGCTCTATCATTGTCCTGGGGTTTCAAAAGTTCCCACACTATAAAAAAAAAAAAGACAGCCATCTGTATAGTTATAAATGTTAAGAACAACAAACTATTTCAGATTTATATTACATCTTGTTCATTTGAGGAGGGTACTTTTTCATCTTGCCAATGGCCATGACTTCAAATCAGCAATTTGTCTAGCTAAGCTTTGAATCAGCAATTTGTCTAACTGCTCTTATATTCAATGGTTTGTGTCATGAAGTCATGATATCACAGCCCAGAGAAAATCTTAGCTCAACATGTCTCCTAAAATTTTCTATTAATTGCCATTTGCCTTACCAAACATATTACCAAACGTGCATCCTCTAGACTTATTGGAATGGATTCAAAAATAGATAAATGAGTAAAGTTGTAAACATAATGCATTATTTTTCTTTAAACTCCAAAGGTTGTTGCGTGCATACACAGTTTAAGAGAACCACTTAACCAATATTTCATGCAAATCTATGCCTTAATTTCAAAAATATCTGGCAAAAAAGGAAAATAGTCCTTAATATTCAAGTTGCAAGAAGATCATATGCATTGTTGGTCTACCATGATAATTAAAATATGAAAAAGCCAATACAGGTTTAAGGCAATATCTTGATGTAATTATACTTGATGATGCAAAACTGTGAATTGAAAAATCATGCCAACTAAAGCCTAATAATTTTCAATTTTATTGTGCCATCAACAACTTGAATATCTCAAAGGCTAGATTTGAGTTTTATGGAAAATGAGAATAGGATAAGAGATGTAAGAGTGTCTCCTGTTACAAGTTACCTGTATACCAGGAAATGGAGGGTTATTGGCCATTCAACAATGTAGAGCCTGCCAGAAAAAATAAAACAGATCAACACGTGTCACCTCAAAATTTATGATTTATATCATAGAAATAGTCATAGATTAGAAATGATTACATCATCAGAATAGACATCTGGAAAACTGAAACAGAACTCACTTGTGCCAATAAGACCCCAAGGAATAATGTCCAAGAGTAAGCAGAGAGAATAATCATTCCAAATAAACCCATAACACAGATGAAATTCATGAAAAATTTCAGAAACTTAAGTTTATGGTTTGACGTCAAAAGGGAAGAAACAGGAATCCACCAATGCACAAACAAACTTACCAAGTAACCTTCCAAAATACAGGACAGTGTCTAATCTGTGTAGTTTTGCACTAACACACTAACTTAATAAAGTAATAAAAATGGATGAGTTATCATTCACCATTCATACCAATCACTAATTGTCCAGCTTATGTTAGAAAGATACACCCAATGCCTTGGCTGAATGTGTGGAAATGAGAAGGAACATGATAAATATCGCGTTTTGAACAGACTGCCAAGCATAGCCACAAAGCCTATTGATAAAATTGTTTGGCACAGTTAGTATGAACAATGTATTTGAAATTAAACCACACACTATGGTCTCCAACTCTCCAGTTTTTGCCCCAAATCTTCATTTTCTTGTTGACACTTGAACCTCAAATGGCCACATGTTAAGCATCCAGTAGAACCAGGTAGGCGCTCACCTAATTTACATTGGGGATGGTCCACCAAAAGTTAAAACTAAGACCAGAGGAGCAACTCTTCCCTAGTAATCATATAATTCTTAAAGAGATACAAGCCTAAAACTTGAAGAGCTCCCAGTCTCTCTCATAGGAAAACAACTAGGATTCCCTTAATACCTATGCACCCTCTAGAAGGTATCATCCTCACTTAGGTTTCTTTTGGAGCATGCAAAACTGAGGGCACCTTACCAATGAATGCATTTCAAATCTATAACTACAACACAACCACATAAATCCAATATGACTATCCCTCAGTGTCCAAACAAATTCTTACGAGCTCCAAATGTCCAAAGCATAGAGTCATCCAGCAACAAGCACAGATGGATAGACACCCAAGGAAGCTTTTAACCCTTCATTAAGTAACTGATTCAATGATAAACAAAACTGAATAAGGCAACACTACCTCTATGAACATGGAAGGCAAAAAGGTGTGAGTTTATCTAAAGACGACCTGTATGTTTGTCAACTTATCCCTCAAAATTTCAAAATGATTTTCACAACTGAAAACCACGCGAAAGCAGAACCTAGGATATTATCCATCAAGTCGTTGAGTTTAACAGACAAAAATACAAGCACAGCCAGATTCTGAAAATTCAAGTTGTCAGCCCTCAGACGTCAACATCACTGACACATTGTTTGAGAAAGGTTACAACGCACAGGCATTACCTTAAACCTTCCCGAAAACCTCATTAGCGAATTCAGTTAGATGGAAACAATTTTATTCTTCAACAAAGTCTCTCCTTTATCAAGCAACCACTTAACTGATTTCTTACAATACTGGGAGTTCCTTTCAACTTAGGTTGTCTTGTTTTGAACCAGCGTCCACATAACAAGAATAATTGCCAGAACACAAGAAACCTATAAATATACAATCCGGGTATTCCATAAATTCTTCAAAAAAGAATTCCTTTAAGCATCGAGATAAAAAAAAAATGCAAGAAATTTAACCCACATGGCTAGATTCACAATAACCCAAACCCCTCCCCCGCTACATT
Organism: Kandelia obovata; assembly: GCA_021464305.1. Taxonomy (NCBI): domain Eukaryota; kingdom Viridiplantae; phylum Streptophyta; class Magnoliopsida; order Malpighiales; family Rhizophoraceae; genus Kandelia; species Kandelia obovata. The sequence continues at coordinate 4,230,569 of CM038476.1, forward strand.
TCAAGATTCTGCCAACCACAACTCCAATTACAACAGGCACACAAGAGCACAAACCCAAAGCAAGAAAACCCAAAAAGAAAAGCAGGAAACCCCCAAAAAGAGAAGGAAAGGCAGATAAATGAACCCCAATTGAATTGTCCATTGCAAGATTTCATAATAATCAAAGAATCAGCTCAAGAAGCAAAGCCATACCACACACTCTATAAGAGTAAATCTGTCGTCTTTAAAAAAAGAAAAAAAAAACAATAAAAGGAAGAGGAAGGTTCTCAGGGGCTTATCGAGTTCGAGAAAAAGAAGAAATTTTGGAGAGTCTCTTTTAAATTGATTCGTGGGATAGAGATGGAGGAGGGTTCACTGTGGTTCTCGGGTTTTTTTTTTTTTTGCTTCTTTTTTTAGTTTGGTGTTTTCCTTTTTCGGGGTTTTGAGAAACGCACGAATATGGACCCTCAGATAAAAACACCAAACCAAAACTGAAACCAGAAGACAAGCAATGGTGTTTTGGGCGTCTTTTATAGATTCGACACAGTAAAAAGGTTTCTTTCCAAATCCTAACAGTGCCCCTCTTCTTGTTACTTTGCACTCTTTTACCAGCCAGTAACCATTGCCATCTTATGCTTTTCTCCATATACATACATGCACATTTTATATCATTCATATAAATTTTTTATTTTTTATTTTTTTGTAATTTGTTACTTCAATTGACATGGGTTTACTTACATATACTTAAATTGAGATTTTCTTATTAAATATCTCTGTGCCTTTACTAATTTATTAATAGTAAATATATTATAATTATGTAATAGATATTAATGTATTATACTATACTAAATTATTGATATTCTCCATTAACCAACCAACCAAAAAAAAAAAAAAAAAAACAAGGGACTATGTTAAATTTGATTCCATCAATAAGTTGATTAACGATGAGCATTGTATATTTGTTGTTACATTGAGGTTCTTGAAATAAATGTAGATTTACAGTTTACCATTCTTCTTGCTTGCTTACAGGCAACATGTTTAAGAGTTGGTCGACTTAACTTGAATAATTATTGTTTTTTAAGGTGGAAAATATGAAAGCTTTGAGAAAGAAGTTAAAAGAGAGAGGGAAAAAAAAACAGACATTTTAGGAAAGAGAGTAGGTACACATTAAAATCAAAGAGAGAGACTATCAAATTAAATACAGTAGACATCTAATTTAAATCATCCAACGAATGCTTCCTAAAAAGAGAAAAATGCATTTACCATAAAGAGACAGATTATATCGTTTGACACTGGAGACAATTAGTTCAGTCTTCTGCTGTTGTTCGTTTGTCTTGGTTTAGGGATTGAATTTAAATGAATATATATATACACAATACGTAAAATTATAGTAGGAGCACTTCATAAGTAAAATCAATATGTAAAATTCTTTTAAGGGTTTAAATCGACTGGAAATTCTTTTGTTGGAAATTCTTGCCAACTCCCAATCCGCCTGTTAACACTTTCTCCAACTTTCTAGATCAGACTGTCCTTACTGTCCTTTTTTCTCTCTATATTCAACGGTGCTTCAGAGTCACCAGACCATGACTTGTTTCTGCCGCTCCACTCTTCCCTTTTTGCAATGGCAGCCACTCTATCCACCGCTTTCCATTCCTCTTTGTCTCCGTGCACTCTCAAGAACAAGAATAAGAACAAAAATAACGAAAGGAACCCTTGTGGGTTCAGGTCCCGTCCTTTATTAACGGGGGACTCTTTTGGCCAAAGGTCTAGTCTTTCTGTTTCTCTTTACTTCAAAAGCAAACCCAGAAAGTCCCTCAAGTTCACTGCCGTCGGAAATGAGAGAAGAAGTTTATGTACAAAGCTTTCATTCGGAGAGAAGGCAGAGCAGTCATTATCTTTTGTGACCAAAGCGAGGTTGTCAATGCCCCTCAAATTCTCTGCTAAAGATGAGCAAGAAAGTGAAACAACTTCTTCAGTGGCTGTGGTAACTAACCAGACCGAAAGGGAAAGGCAAGTGGGTGAGGCATCTGTGCAAGAAGAGGAAATGAGCAGCAAAGAAGACGGTGAGTTGGAGAAGGAGAAAGAGCAACAGCAGGAGATGGATTGGAAGATGGATGAGGAGTTCAAGAAGTTCATGGGCAATCCTTCAATTGAGGCAGCGATCAAGCTGGAGAAGAAAAGGGCCGACAGAAAGCTCAAGGAGCTTGATAGGGAAAGCAGTGACAATCTACTTGTGGGGTTCTTTAACCGATTGGTGCGTGATAGTTTGACTAGAGAGAAAGAGAGGCTGGAGAAGGCCGAGGAAACATTCAAGGCTCTTGATCTTAATAAGGTATTTAGATTTTACAATATTTTTTATTTTTTTATATGTTGTTCGAAACACAATTTTATGCTACTGAATATGAAACATTGTATTCGACCATACTGCCGTATGTCATTTTTATTTCCTGGGTATTTAGACAGATGTGCTGCCATTTCGGACTTTTAAGTTCACAGGCACTGTTCTGAGTTGTTCATCAAATAATTTAGCAGGACAGATATAATAATCTGGACTTGGGCCGGGAAGTGTTGGAATAAACTGTAGTTGTAATATTATGATGTTTAGTTTACAGTAACTGAAGTATCTCTTTGCAACTGGTGACATCACACCTTGATGTTGTTAACTTCTTCTAAATTTTATCTTTGAAGAGGAGGCTTTTTATTGAATATGGTAAGAATTAATTTTTCTGTATTGGTGTTGCATTGCAGTTAAAGAGCTGTTTTGGTTTTGATACATTTTTTGCAACCGATGTTCGAAGATTTGGTGATGGTGGAATATTTATTGGCAATTTGAGGAAACCAATTGAAGAGGTTATTCCTAAACTGGAGAAAAAGTTATCTGAAGCAGCAGGAAGAGAAGTGGTTCTCTGGTTCATGGAGGAAAAGGGTGATGACATTACAAAACAGGTATCATAAATGAGTCAATTTATATATGTCTCATTTTTTGCATTTTGATTTTAGATGTTGACGGTTTAATCTGCACTGTTAAGAGCCAAAAATCGCATATAGTTTAAATGTCAAGCATATATCTGCAATCTAAAAGCCTCCTGTGATTTAGTTGCTTGCATAATTCCCCACTACATAATACTTAAGATTGATACTGCACTCCAGGATGCTCATGAATTTGTTTCCAATATACAATATGCTTTGTTCTTTAAAGTCTATCTAAATTATTGTTTTCTCTAATGAACAATTTTTGTGGCTGTCCCTGGACTCTGTTGCTTACTTTCTATGTTATGCAAGGCTTGTGTAGTGCAACCCAAATCAGAAATGGATCTCCAGTTTGAGTCAAGCAAGTTGAGCACACCTTTGGGCTACTTAAGTGCTGTAGTTTTATGTGTGACCACATTTGGAACCATAGCTTTAATGAGTGGCTTCTTCCTCAAGCCGGATGCTACTTTTGATGATTATGTAGCTGATGTGGTTCCTCTTTTCAGCGGCTTCCTCACCATCTTGGGAGTTTCTGAGGTTTGTCCCTCAAATAATCCTTCAATCACATTACTGTCTAAAGTGGATTTCTTAATAGTTTAATTTGTGATGTCAGTTCTTCATATTAGTCTCTCAGTGAAAACACATCGTTATTTTTAGGGGTCTAATGCTATTGGTGCCTGTGTTCTAGCAGATGCAAATTTTAGGTTTAGGAGCTTCTCATGCCATTGAGAAATTATGAGCAATGCAGTTTTTCTGTTCTCCCTATTCCACCATATCATCATATTGAACATGCTTTTGTATACATAAGTTGGACTCTACTCTAAATGGGATTATCTGTGGGAAAAACTACCTCTGCTCTTTGCAATCCACTAAAGGCTCATATTCCCGGTATTTTGCAGATAGCAACAAGGGTGACGGCAGCTCGTTATGGTGTCAAACTCAGTCCTTTTCTTGTGCCATCCAATTGGACTGGATGCCTAGGAGTGATGAACAATTATGAATCCCTGCTTCCAAATAAGAAGGCACTTTTTGACATTCCAGTGGCACGCACTGCTACTGCATATTTGACATCCCTAGTGTTGGCAATTGCTGCCTTTGTGGCTGATGGTAGTTTCAATGGCGGTGACAATGCATTGTAAGCCTTCCATATTCCCTTTCCTTTTGCCTTGCAAGTTAAAAGTTCAGGCACAAGTTCTTTAGGTTATAGTGATATTATTTAGCTCTGCTTTTTGCTAGGATCATCAATTTCTGACAAATAATTGCTTATGAACAAGTAGGAGCGCTGTCCAAGTTCTCTTAGAAGTACAAAACAAGTAGTACTGCCTTCAAATTTTGTTGTCTTAATGGTTTTATGTGCTCAGAGAAGGAAATGAAAACACAGAAATGCAAGACACTTGAGCTGCACTTAGATTTGATGAGATGACTGTTTAACCTTTTTGGTGCAGGTACATTCGGCCACAATTCTTCTACAACAATCCGTTGGTCTCTTTCATCCAATTTGTTATTGGACCTTATGCAGATGACCTTGGGAATGTATGGCCTTATGCAGTAGAGGGCGTGGGGGTTCCTGTCGATCCCCTTGCTTTTGCTGGACTTCTGGGTGAGTCCTGGTCCTTTTGAATCCATCTCATGCATGTTGTGTGTTATTCCAAAATCTAGTCAGGGAATGGTAAGATACTCAAAAGTGTAACCTAACCAATTAGGCTCATGTAATTGTTTTTGTCTGATTTCAATTTCTACTTAACACCAAGTATGCCTCCTCTGATGGGAGCTCTGTCCATGTACAAATCCTCACATGAGTAAACTGGGGGGGTTGGATGTTCATTTTGTCCCTTCAAACATGTCTTCCTAAGTTTGATTTTGCTCTTGGTTACCGGTGAGAGTAAAGACAAAAATGATTCGCATATACTTGCAACCAAAGCTTATCCCTCATTTCTGTGTATTGTCTTCACATGTGCTGACAGGAATGGTGGTGACTTCTTTGAATTTATTGCCCTGTGGAAGACTTGAAGGAGGCCGGATAGCCCAAGCAATGTTTGGGAGGAGCACAGCCACGTTGCTTTCCTTTGCAACTTCACTTTTGCTAGGTATCGGTGGCCTGAGCGGAAGTGTTCTGTGTTTGGCCTGGGGACTATTTGCAACCTTCTTCCGGGGTGGAGAGGAAGTACCTGCTCAAGATGAGATAACCCCTTTGGGAGATGACAGGTTTGCTTGGGGTATTGTTCTCGGCCTCATCTGTTTCCTCACTCTATTCCCCAATGGAGGAGGAACATTCTCCAGCCCCTTTTTCAGTGCTCCATTTTTCAGGGGTGATTTATAGTTCACTGATATCGATGTAAATGTATTTCCAATGTAACTTTGTATATCATCATTGCATACTTCAAGCCTAAAAGTCCGCATTACTGATATTGCAAGATGCCCCAATATTACTTGATGCTGTAAAATTAACTGAATGTAAAATCCAAATTCTCAGCAATTAGTGAGTTAAAGCAAGAGTGCACTCAGAACAATGGAGGTGCAACTAATTCTCCATGCACTGTACGTTCTTGTAGCATTTTCTGCAAAGCTTTGAGACTGCACACAAGTGCATCGTTGTCACTCTGCATTTTCACCAGATCGACGTTGTCGCCCATGCTCAAGAACCCATTTTTATTCCTTGCGTGGTACACAGTTCATGAGAATGGCTGACGAATCCGACCAGTCGGCCTTCTGACAATGTTCATGTGTCGTAGAGAATAAGAGAAAATTGAAGAAACTTATACATGGACACATGTTTCTAACCTGCTGTTGGAAAATATTTTTTTTGTGTAAATTATTTTATAAGAAAAGAATATTTTTTTAAAAAATAACCTTTTTAGTATTTAGCTGAAATTTGATAGAAAAATAATGTAACTCCTTTTGTTTTCAACAAAATATTACAGTAAATTATTAATTTTAAAAAATATATTTTCAATCCGTTTGATTTTGAAAAATATTTTATAAAAAATTAATTAATTTTTTGTTGACTCAAAAAAATATTTTTTATTGATTCTGCATTTTTGGTGAAATAAATAATAAAAAATAATTTTGAATAAAATATTTTCCTAAAAAGCAAACAGACCCTAATTAACCCTATCTGTTTCCATTTTTCCTTTTTTTAAAAAAATAAAAATAAAAAATAAAATTCTTATGAACATAATTTTATTTTCTTGTGGCTTCAATTAAGGTTAGCCAAAAGGAAGACCATGTTGGAGTCTTTGGCCTGGCCTTGACAGCACATTTTTTCACTCTTTATCGCTTGTAGTTGTAGTTGTAATCATTGCCAATCTAACGTGAAACTGAGATTGAGATGTCTGTACAAGCTGTGGAATTAGGCTCAGGCGCCTCCGTGCAAGAGTTGGTTCGACCTCAACAACGCAGTGTTCCAGAGCCAATGCTCGATCAGTTGGTGAGTTTTCAAAAGTCTGAAACTTTTGATTCGGATACGGTTAGGGAGCGAGAAACTCTTGTCAAAGGCTTTTCTGGGCAAGGGCAGGCTATTTTTCAGGCCGTTGATGCTAATTTTCGTGAACCCAGATCAAAAGAATTGGAAGTTTCGCAAGTATGCGTGGTTCGCTGCTCGAATTTCCTAAATCAAGGAACCCCAGATACGAATTTGGCCCAAATCGGGGAAAGAGAAGAAATTCAACAATTGGATGGCGCGGAAGGTACGGGCATTGAGGAGGGGTCTACAGATGTGACTGGTTTTAGGTTCTCTGAGCCATGTTTCTTAAGGAGGGTTTTGAGAGAAGAATTGGGTAATTATGGCGGTGACCACAAGCTTTTGATCATCGCTATTCATGCTGTGTTTCTAGAATCTGGTTTTGTCGGGTTTGATTCGGCATCTGGAATGCGAGTTGATGGATTTCATCTTCCAGAAGAGTGGCCTTCTAAGGCTTTCAAATTGCCACTCCGGTATACCCTTCCTGAAATTTTGGGTAAAGACAATGTTGCAGAATCAGTTGTTTTGAAGTTTCAGAAATTAGGGCATTTTCTTAACGTTTATGGGTCTTTAACCAAGAATGGGGCGGGGTTGTATCATTTGTGTTTGGATGAGTACAGGTTTGCACCTACTATAGATTTGGAATGGGCAAATTGTGACAAGAATGATACAGTGAATGAGGATGATGGGCTAACCAGGTCTTACCCTGAAAATGAAGTTTTTGAGTTTTGGAAAATTGTTAAAGATGGTCTTGCTTTGCCATTGTTAATAGATCTTTGTGATAGGGCTGGTTTCAATCTTCCAGCATGCTTGATTCGCCTTCCAATGGAGCTGAAGTTCAAGATTTTGGAGTCACTTCCTGGTACTGATATTGCTCGAATTGGGTGTGCTTGTTCGGAGATGCGGTATCTAGCCTCAAACAATGATTTATGGAAGCAGAAATTCTTGGAGGAATTCGGTGGTGGGACAGGAGCGCAAGGAACAAACAATTGGAAAGTAAAGTATGTTTCACATTGGGACAGTAAGAAGAAGCGGAAGAGGGAAATGCAGCAACTGTTGGCCCCAGTTTTTACGCCCTTCTACGCCTTTTGGCAGGACCCTTTTCCATTTGGGCCTCTAGCTCCAATGATAGGCAGGGATTACGATTGCCTGCCTGGACTTGGTGTTCCTTTCACTTTTGCACAGCCTGCTCAAGCATTTCCCTGGTTTCAAACCAGGCAAAACTTTTCACCTAATTGTAATTTAGGAGGCTTCTGTTCCTATTGGCCGCTGCAAGGTTGAACCTTGGTTGAATACTAAAAGATGGACTCTTGGAGGCGTGTTTAAGGGTGGATTATGTGCTTGTTGAATGCTGACAAGGGCACTGTTTGATCTTCTATTAGAGTGAAGGTTTCCCACAATATACGCTTTGTTTGAAATGTTCATGTTGATTCTGAGCATCTATGTATGTATGATACGCTGATACACCTTGTTGACCCCTCTTCCTGTTAATATGTTTCTTGTAGTCGAATTAAGACCCATTCTATAAAATCGAATCTTTATTTTATTTTTTTTTCCTTTTTCAAACTGATGTTTATATTTGGAGTGAGCGATTCTGGAAATTTGAGGCGCTTGCATACCATGGGACTGATGCTTCAACCTTCAATGGAGATGTTTCCAGATTTTGTTCAGCCTAATGTCCTGTGTGCTAAAATTCCTGACGGGTGATGTCTCCATGTTCTGTGTTGGAAGAAAAGAGTGCATGGCAAAGTGAAGGTATGGCCTGTACTCAAAAGAAAAAAGTGAAGGGATGGCAGGTGTTGCTGTGTGCATATATAGAGCCAAATTCTTAAGATATTTCAACAATGCTGCATCGAGCGCAATTATGGTCTGCTGCAATTCTTTGTTTGGCACTATTGTACTCGTGGGAAGATTAGAACATTCACAAAATGGAATTCCCCTTTGTGCGCTTATTTGTGCCTCCTGATGTACTTTGGACTTCTGTTCCGTTAATTGAGCCTCGGCCCTCCATGTAGAGTGGTAACAAAGTAAACTACCTGCTGATAGAGGATAGTATTTCATAATAATAATAATAAAAAGTTGGGAAAATTTTTACGGAGAAAGAGATAAAAGATAAAGTAACCTAGGATCCCTGGTACCTTGTCAACCCCGAAAACCACATTGGGCAATTCGCCGGGACAAAACTTTTGCACTCACTCCAACACCTTCGAGGTCTCTTTCTGGTGAGTTTGTAAACCCCAGAAAATAAACAGCTCACCTGGAAAGCAGAAACTCACTGCCTGAAATCTGTTGTTATAAGTCGGTCTCTGTGTCAGTCACTGACATGTCATTTACCGTCACTCTCTCATCTCCCTCTCCTTCTCCTTGTCACACGCAGCACCGCCGTGACCACCAACGAAAGCTGCAGTCTTTCACTTCAAAACCCGGATTCGGCGTCCATTTTCACTCTCTTAAATCAACCTCACCTCGTTTTCTTCGTCTTCTTCAAGCTTCCAGAAGGACTTCTAGCTTCCCTCCTGAAAGTAACGATCTTGTGGATGATAATCCTCGAAACTGGAGCCGTTCGATGGAGTTCCTCGATGGCGATGATGAAGATGACGACGGCGATGATGATGAAGAAGAAGACAGGAGTTTTGATCTGTTGGTCAGATTCGTCCAAAACGTGTTCAAGAAAATATCTAAACGAGCCAGGAAGGCCGCCCGATCGGTTTTGCCTGCTTCCATATCGACCAAATTGGTAAATTTTATCCCTTTCTTTCGCCCTCGATCTTAAGAAATTGGCAGAGAAAGTTTTCCATTTTTTAGTTCGGTGGTTTATATATTTGAATTGGATTTTTTTGGGTAGGTGGGATTTTCTGTAAATGGGATTCTAGTGCTGACTTTCTTGTGGGTTTTGAAGGCATTTCTTGAGGTAACTACTTGTTTACTAAATTCCCTTCTTTGCATTATTGTCCATGTGAATTGCATTTGCAATTGAATCGCTCATACCAGCAGCTTTCTCAATTATTGGACGGGTAACCAGTAATGCTATTTCCCTTCTGTGCTAAATTTTTTCCATTCAACTGTTGGATAAAGGACGGTCAGCCTTGCTGAGTATTTTGTTGATTTCTCAAATGATGTTTCAATTCGAGTATTCGTTGATTTATGGCATTCAGTGGCACCTATGGCTACATCAATCTGGTATTTGAAGAGTATGACTAGTCTATGGGGCTTCTTTGTGTGTTAGCTTCAGCTTGCTTACAATCTGATGCATTTCTAGTCTATTGATGCGAGAATGCTACGAAGCAGGAAATGCCTCAGAATTGCTGTTAGCTGGACCCTTTTTTTTTTTAGTGGTCAGTGATAGCTGGGATATGTTATCTGAGTTGCAGATAGAAGATAGTTCATTATTGAATTGTACTGCTGGGAACATTCAAGTGCATAACACATACCAGTAGAGCAAGCAAAATTAATAGAAAGCTCTGTTACCAAAATCATCTGGACGATAGCACAATTTGTCTGTCATTTTTGTACTCTGCCCATTATAATTTGACTCTTTCTATGTTACTACAATATTCATCTTGTCTGTGAATTTGTGAACATTTTTTTATTTGTTTACACTGCTTCAGAGAAATCTCTTAAGATTGGACACAGTCGAATGGTAGAATTGTCCCTTCGCATCTCTACCCGAGTTCTAGGTGTATCAGTTATATGTCCTATGCTTGAAGTCGGTACTTTTTCTTATTTGAAGACTGACTTTTTGGAACAATGTTGGGATATTGGGCTTGATATACATTTAAGAGTCAAAATGATGCCTATACAGCTGAAATAAAGAGGGGAATGTTTGTAACCTGATCCAGCTATTTTTATTGCTGAAGTTGCTGACCAGATCCAGCTGAGACACTAAGCTTAATTTGGTGATTTTCATCTAGGCAATCATTGTGAAATTGCTTTTCTGAAAATGGGACAACCAAAAGGGAAATAGAAAGAAAAAAAAAAGGAGAAGAGAAATGCATTACTAACCAACAGTGCAGGCTGCAGGGTGAACCCTCCTGTATGTTCTGCCACATCCATCATTGTTTGAGCTGCGCTCAATCTCATTTATTCCAGATATTGTTGTGAACACTGTTTGGATTTGACAATCTTTATAGAGCATATTATTCATTTTACAGATGCCTGAACAGTTCCTAATATTTAAGATTACCTATTGATTTCCATAGCAACGATATTCACTTGATAGTTCGAGAAAATGTTGCTTTTGGTCTTTTCTGGTATGCTTGGTGAAGGGATGATTCTCACCTTCAAAATGTTGACAAGCATTGTGAATGTTTTTTCCTTTGATGATTAATTTTCCTTGCCCATTATGTTTTTTTTTTCCTCTGATTTTTTTGTCATGTTGTCTTTAGTAGAAATGCCTAAATCTTGTGTAGATTGCAGTGTGAGCTGCTGGGATGCCAGAAACACAGATGTTATGTATGCTTTCAATTCCAAAAAGTTGTGAAAATGGATTGAATAGCTAGGATAAACTGGAATTGCAACACATAGGCTGGTTTGGTTTAATTTATTTGTTAACAGACTGAAGCGGTGCTCAAGTTTTGGGCTATCATCATTTTTGGGCTAATGTTGTGGCAATAGCTTGTACTTGTCCAACTTCTTGAACAAATCTGATACAATCCTCTATAGTGAGAAGGATACCTAACATTTCAGCCACCGCTTTCAAAGCAGTAATTGAACAACGAAACCACATCAATAATGGGCAAAGCATTGTGGTTGATGTCTTAGGCCACGGTAGACCAGGTTTTGAGGTCACACATTTTCAGATATTGTTGTGGTTAAATGTGGCACTGGTTACTGATTTGTTTCCTTGTTCTGTTACTCATTTCTTTTTATGCTGGTGTTCAAATGTAGGTGGTTTGCACCCTTGGGAGTGTAGTGTTTGCAAGCATCTTACTCATACGTGGGGCCTGGGCTGCGATAACATTTTTGCAGGAAAGCCGGAATCTCAGGATGAATGAACTTGATGATGATAACCATGCATGGAGGGGAGTGCAGCCTGCAAGTTGATCTTTCACTTTCAGTGAAGGAAATCTGCAAAGGATTGATATCAATTGAGAATAAAGACATCCTCAATAGAGAATTCCCATGATAAAGGATGATCAAGCAACAACATCATAGGGTACTTAATAACCGTTGTTCTGATTGAAATAATATGTTCATGTGGGGATAACTTGAGATTTGCAGTGGCATATTCTGTAATGAGTAATGACAATGATAGGGTAACACAAATGTGGAACACAGAAAAGCTTAGTCGAAATTGTGAGGCTGAGAGGCTACCCTTTTCTGCCATCACTCATCAGATAGATGAATGTGCTAAATCATGAACTTTACCCCCTTTACACATGGTGTTAAATAGAAATACCTTACACATTACCATGCTAACAAGTGGTCTGGTGGTAGAGTTGTTAGACTCGTGGTCCTAGCAACTAGAGATCAAAATCATGTTAACAGCTGCAGCAAACCCTGTTGTAGAGTGGCTAACCTGTATATTAGCGGAAGTTCAGCTTGGCAGATTGTGCTTGCTTTGTACTGATTTAAATGCCTGCAGGAATTGAATGCCAAAGTGTGCTTCCTTTTTGGCATAGAATTGAATGGTAGAAAATATGCATCATGATTTCTCTATTAGCATTTTTGACATTTAATATGCTTCATATGCCTAGTAATTTGCAATCATTAGAAAAATTTGGTAACTAAATCCTTCATGAAACACTCCAATCAATGATTTAAATCTCTATCTTCAATGTCTCGGATTTTTTGTAAAATGTTTTACAAGATTGCAAAAACATGAATTTTTGTTAATATTTCGGACTGGGCCGGGGACTACAATAATTGATTAGTGCTAAACCGAGCCTAGAAAAAAAAAATAAAAAAAGAAAGCTCGTGGACAGACCGTCCCATTCGGCTTGGGCTCGGCTGGGAGAGCCTGGGGCCCATGGACAGGTCAATCGGCCAGCCAGCGCACTCTTAGCTGGCCCAGGGCGGCAATTTTTTTTTTAAAAAAAAGAAAAGCAAAAAAAGGAACAATTAGAACGAAACACGTGGCGTTGTTCTTGGCACCATCTCCAATTGAAATATCCTACCATCGCTGAGTATAAATAGCACTCCATCGATCCGCGTGTAGTTTTATCTCTCTGGCCGTTGAGAGGGAAAACAGAAGCAAACCAGAAGGCGTCTTCATAAACGCTCTTCAGAGTTTTGAATTTTTCTTTTTCTTTTCTTTTCTTTTCTTTTCTTTTCTTCGTTTACAAAAGGAAGGCTTTTCATCTTTGATCTTGAAATAAAATAATAAAAAATAAAAATGAGAGAGTGCATCTCCGTTCATATTGGTCAAGCTGGTATCCAGGTCGGCAATGCCTGCTGGGAGCTCTATTGCCTCGAGCATGGCATCCAGGTCTCTCTCTCTCTCTCGCCGATCTGTGCTTTTTCTTTTTCTTTTGATTTTTTTAAAATGAACTTTTCAGATCAGATCTGGTATTTAAATTCCTCAAATATTCTCAACCGTAACGTTGATGCGTAGATCTGTAATCTATTTCCTTGGATCTGTGTTCTTTCCGCAACAAGATTCGTAATGCGTATGTTTTTTTTATAAAAAAATTCAGTCTAATATCATTTTATTGAATTTGAACGAGTATTTAAAAAAAGAAAAATTCAATTTAGAAGCGGCTAGATCTGCTGTAAATTATTATTGTTGATTTTCTGTGATTTATTTTTAAATTGGGGGGGTCTTATTTGGTTTCATTAATATTTACATTTTTAATTCAATCGCATTTTATCGTTGGATCTGTGGCTTGACAGGTTGTGCTTGGGAATGTAGACAACCAAATTGAATTAATTTTTCGATTTTCAAGCTATTAGCATTATCTCTTCTTGTGATTGGATTGGACTATGGAGTACTAAATCTTGGCAATTTTTTCCTTTCTTTCTTTCAGCCTGATGGCCAGATGCCAAGTGACAAGACTGCTGGTGGAGGCGATGATGCCTTCAACACATTTTTCAGTGAAACGGGTGCCGGAAAGCACGTCCCTCGATCCATCTTTGTGGATCTCGAGCCCACTGTCATTGATGAAGTGAGGACTGGAACTTACCGTCAGTTGTTCCACCCGGAACAGCTCATCAGTGGCAAGGAAGATGCTGCTAACAACTTTGCCCGTGGCCACTACACCAGTAATTATTTGGTTTAGTTTGGGTTATTTTGATTCAGTCAGTTATAACTATCTACAAAGTCAGCATTCTGACGAGTTTGTTCTTCTGCGTCAGTTGGCAAGGAGATCGTTGATCTGTGCTTGGATCGCATCAGAAAGCTTGCAGACAACTGCACTGGTCTCCAGGGTTTCCTTGTGTTCAATGCTGTTGGCGGAGGCACTGGATCGGGGCTTGGCTCCCTTCTGTTGGAACGTCTATCTGTTGACTATGGAAAGAAATCCAAGTTGGGTTTCACAGTCTATCCTTCTCCTCAGGTCTCCACCTCTGTTGTTGAGCCATACAACAGTGTCCTCTCTACACACTCCCTCCTGGAGCACACTGATGTGGCTGTGCTTCTTGATAATGAGGCCATCTATGATATCTGCAGGCGCTCTCTTGACATTGAGCGACCTACCTACACCAACCTTAACAGGCTTATCTCCCAGGTGAATGCCTGCCCCTGCCAGATCTTGCGGTGGCTGCCTTTTTTAGACTGATTAATGTTAGGAATTTCAGTGAAGTGAGATATCCTTGGAATTCCTCGTGGATCTATTGTTGGAATTCACATTTTACATGGCACAAGAAGGCATTTTAGTGCTTGTCATTCAAGGAATGTTAGTATCGATGTAGCATACTAATCCTATGGTCTGCAATTTTCAGGTTATTTCCTCCTTGACTGCCTCTCTGAGGTTTGATGGTGCCCTGAATGTGGATGTGACTGAATTCCAGACCAACTTGGTCCCCTATCCTAGAATTCACTTCATGCTTTCCTCCTATGCTCCAGTAATCTCTGCTGAGAAAGCCTACCATGAACAACTCTCTGTAGCTGAAATCACCAACAGTGCTTTTGAGTCATCATCCATGATGGCCAAGTGTGATCCTCGGCACGGCAAGTACATGGCCTGCTGCCTAATGTATCGTGGTGATGTTGTGCCCAAGGATGTCAACGCTGCTGTTGCCACCATCAAGACCAAGCGCACTATTCAGTTTGTTGACTGGTGCCCCACTGGATTCAAGTGTGGTATCAACTACCAGCCACCAACTGTTGTTCCTAATGGTGACTTGGCCAAGGTGCAAAGGGCTGTTTCCATGATCTCCAACTCTACCAGTGTTGCGGATGTGTTCTCCCGCATCGACATTAAGTTTGATCTCATGTACTCCAAGCGTGCTTTTGTGCACTGGTATGTGGGTGAGGGTATGGAGGAAGGGGAGTTCTCTGAGGCTCGCGAAGATCTTGCAGCCCTTGAGAAGGATTATGAAGAAGTTGGTGCTGAATCAGGTGAGGGTGAGGAAGAAGACTATGAAGACTAATAGGTCGTATCTCAGGTTCTGTTTGATGACCTGACCTGGGTAACCCAGTTTAACCTACCATGATGTATGTTTGTCATTGAAGTGTTTGTTTTGTGTGATTGTGTAATGATGCTTTGGAGCTTACTTGTTTGAGAGATTTTTTTTTTCTACTTTACTTTTCCGATCGACTCTTGGAGATGTTTTAAAAGACCCTCAGTGTTTGTGTTTGAATGATGCCTTGTTGCTGCGCTTGTTTTCCAACATAGAAGTCCCATATTCTCTAAAGCTCTGCATTCCGCCGCATAACATCATCATCTCAGAATTGACCATTGAACAAGCAAAAGATGCAAGTAGTGAAAGAAGTTCCTGCTAATGCTCGAAATGTGTTAACAGTATTTACATAGAGAATAAATCAACGGAGGCAGAAGAAAATAGTACAAAGATCTATATAATTGGGTTTTAAAACTTGATGATTGTATATAAGTATTTGTGTTCTTCATTTTAGACTAGGAGCCATTTGGGATATCCTTTCGTCTTCCAGAAGCTCATAGGGATCAACATATTGTGGTGCTGAGATGGGCGCTTTGCTTGCGTCGTGGACAAAAGTTGGTCCAAAATACTGTCCAAGAAAATATAAAACACATTAGCAGCCCACTACCATAAAGCACAAGGGAAACATCATATTATATGGAAGCAATATGATCTGACTGCCAATCTTTAAAATTCCTGACTAGCTTATTAACTCTTTCTCCTCAACCTCATCCAGACTCTCAAAGACAAAGGCCTTGCAGAAGTCCTATTGGGCAGGAACAATTCTTAGCTCAATTGCTGTAACGGAATGCAAGTATCCAGAGACATTGCTCATCTGAAATGCAGATTCTGCACTTACAGGAGTGGTACGGGTCTTAATCAATGCCCATCCAGGAAGTAAAAATTCTGCCTTAAAAGTCCATCAATCTCTGAGAAGAGCACATATTATAAACACCCTTTCACCAGAATATGTAATCAACGACAAAATGAGTTCTCAGAAAAGAAAAGGCCTCAATTAAGGATAATCTCGAACATGCCAAGATTGTTAAACATTTGATCTTGTGACAGCAGTCACTTAGTTAGCTAAGATTACTCTCAAATCCTAAAAAGAAGTAGACTTATTTGATTTTCAGGACAGTAATTCTTTATTCTGCACCAAACAGCCCAAGAATAAAGAAGCTGAACCAGCCCCTTGCACCTGTGCGCTAAGCTTTGTGCTTCAGACTATTGATTCTTTGACCTGTACTCTGTTTAACTTAAAATATTCATGAAACGAAATGAGCTGAGCGTGCGTGTCAGCCCATCTATCAAACGAGTTTTGAAAAGAGGCGTGAGTGTGAGTGTCACTCGTAGACGTAGACGAACAAGCTCAAGTGAACACTTGTCAAGCCAAGATACTGAGTTCTTAGCAAATGCATGATCTCATTTGCAATCCTACTTATTGGAGGTCACAAGCGCTCCCCAACATAATTCTGTGCCTCAAGTTACAACAAATGAAATGAAACAAAGAATAATATAATATATTGCCGATTATCAATGGTTGAATTAAGTGGCTGCCCAAAGAACTAAGCCTAGTGCAGCATCAGACTTGAAATTTCTTCAGAGAAATAATGTAACACAAAGATCGGACAGAAATACAACTTACAAAGTAGAGAGCAGAAAAGAATGCTGTGGTTATGAATATCAATGGCCAAAATCCCAGAAAGAATGTTCCTCCAATTGTAAGCAAAAGTTTAGCTCGAGGAACCAACCCCTGAACGAATGGCAATAACTTTAGTCTCTGAGCACATGCCCAAGAGGAAGAATAGTTCCATCCAATCCATACGACATATCAGAAGAAATAAACGTTACAGAGGCTCACAGACAATGGAATAAGGACAGACATGAACTTAGACAAGAGTCATTAAATGATTAAGGAAAAGGTTGTTAACCTCAAGGCCTTCACTGTTCAAGGCCATGGAACGCTCCCTCTGATTAGATAGGCTTTTATCAATTTCCCTTTGGTCAGTTGAGACTGCATTTCTTTTCAATGAGCCCCCATCATCACCTTCATCTCCTAGTTTGATCTCATCTTGTAGTCCATAATTGCTCTTGTTGGTCTCCTCGAGCAGTGAGGTCGGAGTCATACCTCTCCTCTTTAGTTCCTTCATAAATAAAGATTCCGGACGTTCTTCGCCTGTATGCCCCAATTGGGTAAGAAAATTTTACCCAAAATATATGTTTGTTCAACAAGTTTGGAAATTTTTTCAAATTTATGGGCAAAAAGAAGGAAAAGTTGTACACTTGCCATTGCTTTGATCAGCTTCTTCTTGTACGGAACAGAAAAGTTTAAGCTTTTGCCTCTGGAAGCTGTTGCTGTGACTTCTCAACCTGAGATTGGTCCTTTTCCTGGAATCTGAGGATTTTCCGGGAAAGCTAGGCTGTGAGACGGAAAACGGAGAGAGAGTGGACTTTATAAGGTATGAGAAAGCCATTCACTTGGGCCTGTTGGTGACGCTCTTGGTGTTTGGCATCAAGGAAAGTGCGAGAAAATCTCCCAAATCATTTGGGGATCCAAAGGGGCTTTTGAAGAAGTTTCTTTTTGTTGGCTTCTGAAAGCCTCGGGTGGGAAAGAAAGAAGCAGACGGCCGGGCCGACAGGCGTATTTTAGTCACGGTGTATTCTATGGGGGCCAATGTGCGCCAGCGGTGATGCGTCTTCGGTTGGGTTTTTGTGGCTTAGAAGTTGAGTGACGTCACAGAGTTTAGAAGTCGCCACATAAAATTAAAAAAATAATATATTGTAATAAATTTATATATAAAAAAAATTATGAAATTGAATATTATTATTTCACTTAATGGTTATTTTAAATGAAAAATAAAAAAAAATAAAAATTCATATTTTCAATGTGTCGAAATTGGGAGTTACATGGTTAGCGAGGAGTTGCCATCTAATGACACTACGAAAGGTTCAAATGCCCTTTTTGTTCAATGGTTAGAGAAAAATATAATAATAGAACCACACCTAAACTAGCCTATTCGAAGAAATAGTTTCTACTACACTTCGAGTTCTGTTGTCTCAAGCTTGAATATTTCGGACCACATTTTTTAAGAAGTAATAATGATTAATTCAATTTTTGTTGGTTATATTATTAACCCCACACACACACACACACACACACACACAATCATTGCTGTGCACTTTGCCCTTTGCCCTTTTTATGTCAGCCGTGAGTCCTACTCAAAACATTACAAGAATCTAATCCGATTTCTTGATTGAGACACAATTACATTACTCAACAGCTAAGACAATTGTTATTTACGCATCAAAAAACAAAACATTTTATGCACATACCAAAAAAAATAATAATAATAAAAATATATATATATATATATATATATTATAGACCTCAAATTTTTACTTTATTATATACTATGTGTAGGAAGTGTTTTAGTGAGTGTAAATAACAATTGTCGATGACTAATGTGATTTAAAGATTTTTTTTTTTTAAAAAAAGATGGAATAATTAGAGTAAAAGTCCCAACATGAATTCAATTAACAAAAGTCCATTAAAAAAAAAAACAAACATGTAAATATGATATATTGTGATTTGTAGTGGAAGGGCTCACGGATGTGTTAAGCAAAGTGAAGACGAAATCATTTTGCTATCAAGAAAGTTCCAAGCAAAAAATTCCATCTGCGTCAGGCCCAAAATTGTACGAGTCCTCTTGTTTGCAAATGGGGTTGGCTTTAACTTGATGAACAAGAAGTTTGAAGGTTAACACAAAGCTTGCAAGCAAGCCTCAGTTATTTTGTTTCCTTCCATAATATATATATATATATACAATTTCTGTTTGAACTTCCACAAGTGGGTCCAAAAGCTAATGAACAGACATCCAGGTTCCATTGAGACGCCTCAACGATAATGACCGCTAGCTATTACAGGAACCACTCAGAGATTCAACAAATCTCTACCAAGACATCCTCAAGATTCACGTTCTTTCTAAGAAATTGGTCACCAAATTTAAATTTTGAAATGGGACTTTTGAAGTTGGGATCAAGACCTCACCAAACTCTACCAAGACAGGAATTGGATAACGGCTGGGATTGCTGAATGTTGGGTCCTACTGATTTGTAACTCCAAGCCCAGCTCATAACCTTTTGAAGTACCCTTTAGTCTCTTTTTGCTTTTTATATTTTAAGAAATTATTTTATTTAAAAATTTAAATTATTTTATTTAAAAATTTGAATTATTTTATTTAAAAATTTAAAATATGGAACTTAGTCCATGTCTCGGCTTATGGATGGGGCCTATTTGAAGTAGCCCAATGATCCGCAATACTGTGGATCCAGGTCCTCCACCCAATGCAATCTTCAACAAAGGTTAAGGTACTTGGATGTAATTTGTTAAAACTTTTTAAGGTATTCCCGTTAGCCACTCCTAAACACTTGAGTTTGGGTATTTTTTTTATTGTCACTTATTTTCAAATAACAAAAAAATTATACCAAGTACGTGCATTGAATTCTAACCTCATTAAATTATATATAATATGTAGGAGACCTAAATAATGGATACATGCAATTTGTACCTTTTAATTTAGAGAGACTTACAAATATGTTCAATTTTATTAAGTAAAACATTATTAAATTTACTTTTTATTTTACAGAAAGAATAAGTATATCTTTGAGAATTTGTTTCCAATAATGTTTAGATATTCGCTCATTTTAAGAAATGAGGTTGAAAGGTTGAAGTAAAAACATCCGAGGACTTGCTGGTTCCATGAAACCTGCATCGTCTACTGATTGCTATAGGTCTATTTTCATTTTTTCCCCCGCCCCTCCTTTTTACATGGAGAAATGAGTTCGAAGTTTACGATTAGGGGGAACTAAGAATTGGGCAGCAACCTGAGTTATAGAATTTGATTGTGTCGTGCTGTTCTTCCCTTGTAAGCATTGGCCTGAAAATGATTCTAGGCCTCCAAAATCAGTAAGCTATTAAGCTCAAGACGAAGCCGCAGTTAATTTGCCACCAGGATGATAAGGGCAAGTCTGATTTTCCATGTCCAGAACATTGCAAAAAATGCTATAAAAACCAAACCTCATTTCCTCTCTAGACCAACCCCAAGAGAACACCATTTCTTGGTGACCACCTTTTTTTTCTTTTTTTCTTTTTTTTTTTTTTTGGGGACCTTGCAGAAGTAGGCAGCCATGGTGAGAAAGACTAGTGGTCGACAGAAGGTGGAGATGGTGAGAATGAAAAAAGAAAGCAATCTACAAGTAACCTTCTCAAAGCGCAGGTCTGGCCTTTTCAAGAAGGCCTGTGAGCTCTGCACTCTCTGCGGTGCTGAGATTGCCATTATAGTCTTTTCACCAGGCAAGAAGGCCTTCTCCTTTGGCCACCCTTGTGTGGAAACGGTGGTTGATCGCTACCTCGCCCGAGACACTACTCCTCAGCCCTCACCCACCACGCAACTCCTTGAGGCTCACCGCAATGCTAGCGTCCGTGAACTCAATGTGCAGGTCACTCAGGTATGCTAATTGATATAGTGTTAATCAGACTTGCAATATTAATTAGGCTTCTCAAACATTGATTATAACTTAAAATAAATAGGTGGTTGTGAGCTCGTATGCATATGCATGTATAAGATCCTATAATCGTTATTTTATTTAATTAATTTTGGTTGGTTGGTTAGAATTTAATGAAATGGAGCATACAGAATATAGAAAATTGTTGTCTGGTGGACAAGGGGCATTCATCAACGTTTCTCTTGTATATTCTTGATCACCCCCAGAAGCCGTCTCCCTTTGCTTTGGTGTGAGAATACACTGGCAAAACGCAATTAATTAATTAATATCTGTTATGGCCATGTCAAATCCAAAATGAAAATGCAAAAAGAGTGGCATGCAAGATTTGACGTTTTTTTTGCTAAAAGAAAAATGCAAAAAGAAGAAAAGGATATGGACTTTAATTTAAATTAAATGTTCTTTTCGTATATCTTTGGCAAATAAGTATTATGCATGTGTTTAGGGTTTAGGCCAGACCGGCGGTGAAATGACTACGATGCCAATCGCTGCGGTGCCGAGATGACCATCAAATCAACCGCCCGGTGTGCTGTTTTGGATAATTGAAGTTGGAAGAAAAATTAGCTACTTTTTATTATTTTTATTATTTTTATTATTATTATTTTTTAATCGGGAATCCCCATTGAACATGCAACACAATAATAATAAAAATAAATAAATAAATTTTCTCTCTCTGTTTTTTTTTTTTTTCATAAATTCAACTTGTTACGTTAAAAAAAAAAAATTGTTTACTCATAACTCTTACATCCTCCATTTGATCAATAACAAAAGCGTGGGGCCATTTTCTCCCAACATAAGCTGGTTGCATAGAGTCCAATTTAAAAAAAAGAAAAAGGCGTGCATCCAGGCATGCCATCCGTGTAAATAGCCCCCGTAGTTCCATAGGAAAATGGTGATCTTGCAAGAGTCCGTCCAAAGTGCCTTTAGAGGCTACAGAATAAACTGTACTTAAGGAACAATAATCAAATTACAACATGTATCAGGTTCTGCACCAATTGGAGATGGAAAAGAACAAAGGAGAAGAACTTGACCAAATGAGGAAGGCCAGCCAGGCAAGGTGCTGGTGGGAGTCCCCTGTTGAGGATCTTTGCCTGCCTCAGCTTGAGCAGTTAAAGGAGTCCCTGGTGGAGCTGAAGAAGAATGTGGCAAAGCAAGCTGATAAGCTTCTAATCCAACAGTCAAACTCTCGGCAGTATTTTGGTTCGAGTTCTAGTACTGGCGGGGTCCATCATTATGATCAGAAAAACGTTGTGTTCAGTGACTTCAATCCCAATATGAAGCCCCATGGTCCTGGTCCTCATGGATACAATCCTGGCTATGGACATGGGTTTTACTGAAATATAGGTGGCTGCCTGTGGAGAGAAGCTCAAAGTTTTTTTTTTTTGGTTGGCTAAGACAGACAAATATAAATATGCCTGCCCTTTTGTCTGGAGCCTTCAGGTCTTCCATATATGTATTTAGTTTAAAACCTTATAAATCACACATGCATGTGTATTGTATATGCGAATGCTTTATTCAGTTTAATTAGTACGTACGTACACAAGGACATGTGCCTGGTTCCATTTGTTGTATGAAGTAAAGGGTGCTATAAAACACTCTGTTTTCTGCTTTACTTCGGTACTGTGTAAGAGCTACAAACTACCAAAGAGGGAATAGCCTATCAAAAAATAGTTCTTTTTTTTTTTTTGGCTTTTTGTGTGTGTCAGAGTTTACTGTTTTACGCACCAATTAAATCCAAAACGATATTAACAGACTGCGTATATGTACAAAAATCAGGCGAACCAATTAATTATATATGCAATGATTGTGTTTCTGTAGGCATGTGACATGGCGAATTGGCAAAGGTGAATGGTGAATTAGTTAAATGTTGAAACGTTCGACGTGTTTGGCCGGCGGCATAACATTTCATTTATGCATTATTTGTTTTTTGTTTGTTTTCTTTCTCTTCGTTTTTGTCTTAATATCCATTGTTTGGTTACTTGCATGTAGTCCCATGCAAGCTTTCGTTTCAGTTCATTCCGGGTATGGATTGATTCACGTGAATCCATCTCGAATGGTAAGTTAGTAAATATTTTTTGTTAGTTATAAGACAAGAATCTATAGTTGTCAGATTACCCTTTTTTTTTTTTTTTTTTTTTAACAATAAAAGTTGAAGAAGGCAGTCACACCAAAGAGGTAACCGAGTAATTCCATTAAAATGTGGGAAACAAAAGGAAACCGTCCGTGTAAGAAAGTCGGAAAGGAAAATGAAACCTGATCAGTAGTTGCAAAATGCCTGAGAAGGCAATTCATCATTTAATTAGTTTCATAGGCTGTCAAAACGGAAAGAATTGCCAATCTCCATGTTTAGGCCCTTTGTTGTTAATGCTTACAGATAAGTAACCTCTATCCATCCAACCAACGAGTCATTAGTTACAGTTTTTAATGTGGTTCGGCCTTGGTAACTATCCTACATCAAGGAAAGTGCAATGATCAACAAGCCTTATAACCCAAAACGCAAGTGCACCCAACCACTTCATGACTATCAAAAAGATTTAAAGAACACTTAAAAAACGAAGCCTCCTTATATAGGAAATTCGTGGTCAATAAGCTGACTTATTTCTTGATAGGTTAAACTATTTAATAGTATGAAGGGAAATTAAGATTTTTATCCCAATAAGCTGAACTATTGACAGGTACATGCCAACCTTTGCAAGACAATATATAATATTTGAATAACCAGAATAAGCATTTTTTTTTTTTATTCACAACTCAACACACACGATTAACAATTTAGCTTAAAAGCAATGGTGTGTGTGTGTGTGGGGTGGGGGGAGGTAATGTAATTGCACTGTCTTTAATCGTTTGATTAGTAACAAAGACTTTTATATCTCTTATCTTGCTCATGTTCAGTAACCGTGGCACCTGAATGTAATGAAAGATGAGAGGGTGGCGAGAGAGGGAGAGAGAGAGAGAGAGAGAGAGACAAAAATAGCTTTTAGAGGAAAAAAAAAAGATGATGATACATGAAAAGCAAAATTGGAAATACGTTATTCACAATTGGGAAACTGAATTTTTTTTTAAAAAAAAAAAAGAAGAAGAAGAAAAAAAAAATTCGGTGAATTTTAATACATTTTATTTGTAGATGGTTGACAGTTTGGCCCAAAGTCAATAATAGCTCTTGTACACTGCCAACTGGTAATATTTAATCCCAATGGTGGCGCATACTAAAAGCACAAAGATTTCATAACCTCCGAATCTGGGGATGAATCATATGACAAAGTAAAGAAATTTAAGATGAGGATTATGATTTGTTCAAAAAAAAAAAAAAGAAAATTAATTCTGCCATGAAAAGGGGTTTTGAGGGAAACTTATTCCTATAAATACAGCACATATGTTTCCCTCCAAGCTCCAAGCCAAGCCCAAGTCAAGGAAGGAAAAAAAAGAAAACAAAAAAGCAAAGAATTCTTGGTTCTTTGAGGCGATGGCGAATAGAAAGGGTAGTGCAGGTCGCAAAAAGATTGCTATGGAGAAAATTCCCAAGAAGAATCACCTACAGGTCACCTTCTCTAAACGCAGGGCAGGACTTTTCAAGAAGGCTAGTGAGCTATGCACACTCTGTGGGGTTGAGATTGCCATAATCGTTTTCTCCCCAGCAGAGAAGGCATTCTCATTTGGTCACCCCGAGGTTGATTCCATTGTGAATCGCTTTCTTGCCAGGAACCCTCCTCGGAGTTCTGGGGCGAACCAACTCATTGAAGCTCATCGGAATGCCAATGTTCGTGAACTGAACATGCAGTTAACGCATATCGTTAATCAACTAGAGCCTGAGAAAAAGAGAGGAGAAGTGCTTAGCCAAATTATGAAGGCAAGTCAAAGGCAATGCTGGTGGGAATCTCCCATTGAGGAACTTGGATTGGGGGAGCTAGAACAGCTAAGGGATGCAATGAAAGAGCTGAAGAAAAGAGTAGATGAGCAAACCAACCAGATTTTGATGGAATCCTCTAATGCCTTTGCTTTTCCGGGAGTTAACCATGTTGGAACAGTTGGAAATTTTGAGAGCAAACCAAATCAGTCCAGTGCTGCTGCCACCATCCCTTTCGTCAACAATTTTGGTCATGGTCATGGTCAATTTTGAGTCTTCCTATAACCTTCATGGAGGGAGTTTCAGAGTTTAGCTAGTACCTCACTAGTAAATTACGGTCTATAATTCATCTCTTTACCGGCTGTCTGTTACAATCCTTGTTGGTCCATATTAATAAATGGACTTCGTGTTATCAGAATCAATAAATAAATAAATAAATAAATAAAAAAAGAGGTGACTTCTTGTCATATCATCTTTTCTTAAACATGAATTTTTACAAGCTTTTCAATTTTCCTTGCTCCATCTTACATGTCTTGCATTCTCTGGTTTGCAAGTTGTAAATAGTGCCCATATGTACATTGCTTTAAAGTGACAGCCATGTTTGGTTGATAAGAGGCAATGACTAATCAACATCACAAAATTAAAGAGAGCAGTGCAGCGGAGGCTTTGAGATTGGATTTTCAAGTCATAATCCCTTTGATCTGGGTCAGGCCTAGCTCGTAGTAAAGAATTACACATAAACCAGCACAGCAGTTTCTTGATTTTCCTCCATATTTGTCACATAAAACCATCATTAATTCTCTCCTTTCAGGAGAGGAGAGGACCAGCCGGTGCATTCAATAGGCCATTGCTTAAAAACTTTAAGTTATCCTTGTTTCAGTTATGTTCATGAATTAAGAATAATGAATAATAATTTGCATCTTTTTTTTTTTTTTTTGGGTTTCTGGAATAATGGAGTACTTAACAGAGGTAACTACGAATCAAAGTCAAAACGGGAAAAAAACTGCCAATAATAACAAAGGGAGAGAAGGATAAGACTGGTTTGTGATGGGTATTTTTTACATTGTTTTTCTTTTTTTTTTTTTTTTTACAAAAAAAAAATTATTATACCATAAATTATGCTATAAGAGTAATTTTATTTATTTTAAAAATATTAATTAATTAATTAAAATTTCATATTATTATGATATTTGATGAAAGTGATGTTATCCAACTTTTTTTTATTATTTCTTTTTTCTTTTTTGGGTACGTGCCATGTTCTAAAGAATGGGAGTCTACAAATCCAGGTGATCGATTTAGATTGGTAATTTCAATTGCACTCTTTTTTGACACATCTTTCTTGTGGTTTTCATTCATAGAAGGTCGATGCTGTTCAGTCATGTTTTCTGAACCCACAATGGCTTCCCAGATTAGGGTGTTTTATGAAATTAATGTTGACCCAACAATTTTTTTTTTTTTTTATTAGCTTAAAATTGAATGGACGGAGAATAATATCCAGCCACAATTAAGGTTGTTGTTACAATTTTCACAGCTTTTTATGAGCACATCATTGAATTTCTGATAAAAATATGTAGTTTGAATGTCAAATTTCACCATCATTAATTTTACCTACTAATTAAATTAGCTAGCACCCACTGTCTGTATGCCAGGATCATTACACAACAACTAGGGCTAAACCCAAGAAAGCAGAGTTTGTATGGTTGCGTGCTCAAAATGTTAGTCCACAACCATGCCTTTTTTTTTTTTTTTTTTTTTCAATCTTATTCATCTGTTTGCCTAACTACAGCAATGTAATTCATCGACTTTTCTTCTCACAACTAATTAAAAACAATTGTGTTAAGCTCTTGCCGTACTGGGTTTTCTTTTATAAACATCAGCCAAAGGCTTCATTCGGAAATGACTCGCAAATCAGGGCCCTAACAACCTCAAAGTTAACTCTGAAACCTGGGATGGAACCACAAAACAAAACAAGACAGAACAAAGACGAGAGAGTTTCGTCAAATTTCAGTAAAAAGGGTCCAATGAATTGCGAAAATTTTGATTTATCATCACCCCCCAAAAAAGGGCAGCGACCAAATAGAGATCGCTGTTGGTGGGGCCCATAGAGGCATTTACTTTTAGATAAGCTTAGCTGAACGTGTACTTTCTGTCCAGGGTGGATAAAGCATTGAGGAGGGTACAACGCCAGCCTTAGTGGCCCCAGCTGTGCACGCCAGTTAGTTGGAATCCAACATGTTCCTCAAAAATTCGATTGGAAGGCGACACGGAACTGCCGACTGCAAGTTTGCAGGAGCCGACGTCAGCCATATATGTACCGTGCAGAGTCATGAAGAACCCCAGATCATTCCTGTTTAATTAAGAAAAATTATCCGAGGAAGAACGTTGAAAAGTCTGAAGTTGTTGAATTTCTACCATTCAATTACAAAATTCAGATTTGGGTTCAATGCAAGAATCAAGACAACAATTCCCAGGAATTAAAAATTAATGTTTCACAAAGTTTTTAAATCTCTTGTGAAATTAGTCTATTTATATTTATAAAATTTAAATATAAAAATAATATAAAGTTATTTTATTTAAAATTATGATTTATTAAATAAAATTTAAAATATAAATTATTTATTATACATTAACAACCCTGAAACTACAGAGCAAATCCTTGGGATTAAATTCTCTCCAATCCGGTGCTTTTCCAAATCAATGCGACAGAGAGAATGGAGATCTTAATGCCATAATTAGTTGCTAACTGTTAGTAGAGAGAATAATTTTTCCAATAATCTTAATGCCATGACCAATCCCCACCCACGTCCACGCGCCCCACAATTCTGCAACATAGATTTCACCCAATAATAATAACTGAAAATCTAGGTAGCTTTTTCATAAAAAAAAATAAAAAATAAAAGAAGAAGAAGAAGAAGATTGAAACCCCCCCCCCAATATGATTTATGCTATCTGATAAATAATATGTAAATTACTTTAAGGTGGCTTCAAAACTTTAATTGAAATTTTACTGGCGTAAATGATGTTTAATGAAATAATGGTATGGTTTACTTTTAGGCTAGATTTTATAACTCATTGTGATTCCTAATTGTTGTCACATCATTAAAAATTTTAAAAAATTAAATCTCTAAAAACTAAATTACAAGTAATTGAGGTTTGAAATATGATGCATTCATATCTCAAAATTTTCAATCTCTCTCTCTCTCTCTCTCTCTCTCTCTCTCTCTGTGTATTTTTTTTTTTCCTGAAAATTCTTCAAAATCCCAGTTTTGGTATATCGTTCTCATGACTTTCCTTTTCCTCAAGCATGACAATCATAGACTGCGTCGAAATCCCATGTAATAAGAACAAGAAAGCTTTCCTTTTTTTAAAAAAAGAAAGAAAAAAAAAAAGAAAAGAAAAGAAAGGAAAAGAAAAAGCAAGCTCACAGTTGTATCATGAGCAAAGCCTCACGCTACAATCTGCCCCCTCCATCCGTCCTGATATGCAACAGCTAATGCATGTGACAGCCTGTCTCGGTCCCTGTATGCATTAAGATTTCCGATTTGCCGGTCTGCCTGAGGTTGGTAAAGCGAAACGCACTCTATAAATTTCCCTCTGCAGAAGCCTCACATCTTCCTCTACCAAGCAAAACCCCACATCTTCCTCTTGCGCCACCGCCCGCGGAGGAGATGGATCCGTGCCCCTTTGTGCGTGTCCTTGTAGGTAACTTAGCAATCAAGTTTCAATCTTGTTCCAAATCAGAATCTCCTTCTTGCTATTGCAAGATCAAGCTCAAGCACTTCCCTACACAAAAAGCCGCAGTCCCTTTAGTGCAGCAGCAAGAAGAGAACCAAAACCCAGAAAGCAATTCCTCAATCAAATCTTTGGCTGCCTGCTTCACCTTAGACAAGACCCGGTTGGATGAAATCTTGGGTTCCAACAAGAAAGCTCCAAGTTTGATTCTTGAAGTGTACAGAAGCCGGGGCGACCGGCTGCCGATGTGTGGATGGACTGAAGGGAAGCTTTTGGAGAGGGTGACTGTGCCGCTGGATCTGCGGAAGGCAGAATCAAGAGCTTGTTTGATGCATAATGGTTGGGTTGCTATTGGAGGGGCCAGCAGCGAGACGGAGTTTTTTTTGAGTGTTAGGGCAGAGCCTGATCCGAGATATGTGTTTCAGTTTGGTGGGGAGCCGGAGTCTAGTCCACAGGTTTTACAAGTTCAGGGGAGCGTTAAGCAAGCTGTCTTTACTTGCAAGTTCAATTCAAGGAATTCAGGGGATCGAAATTTGTCATCAAGGTTAGATTTTTATTCTTCTTACAGCATTCTTTGTGCACTTTG
This sequence comes from Kandelia obovata, assembly GCA_021464305.1. Taxonomy (NCBI): domain Eukaryota; kingdom Viridiplantae; phylum Streptophyta; class Magnoliopsida; order Malpighiales; family Rhizophoraceae; genus Kandelia; species Kandelia obovata. The sequence continues at coordinate 4,259,240 of CM038476.1, forward strand.
TTTTGATGGGATTTCCTTCTGCGTTTGGTTGATGAGAAAGTGGGAGGGAAAAGGGTGGAAAAATGTCTTGTTTTGATTCCAAAATAATTATGTGGAAAATCTTGATTTTTTGGAATCCCAAGAAACCGTTATAGTTATGTTTCTTGAAAAAAACTTATTTCAGTTTTCTTTGTTTTGATGTAAAAAGTAGAGTCTTAATTGATGCGAAGTAAAGGGGCTGACATTCAAAATCTTGTGCTTTAGAATTCATACTCCAATTAAGTTTTTTTTTTTTTTCTTTTTCTTTTTTCAAGTCGTCGTTGTCTTAATAACTTGGTACTGATCTTTAGTGGCAACGTCTCTGTTTGATTCAGGCGATCAACGTCGGAACCAAGCACGTCAAGAAATTGGCTACATTCCCTTGTAGCCGACAAAGGCAAATCAATCAAAGAACGGAAAGGATGGACAATTACAATTCATGACCTCTCTGGCTCACCGGTAGCAATGGCATCAATGGTGACCCCGTTTGTACCATCTCCGGGTTCTAATCGGGTCAGCCGCTCCAACCCGGGTGCATGGCTAATTCTCCACCCATCACAAGGCACCTGGAGGCCTTGGGGCCGCCTAGAGGCATGGCGCGAGCATGGCGTACTAGGATACCGATTCGAATTACTACATGACACCATTGTCGGCACCCCTGCCACCACCACTCTAGCCAATTCAACTGTTAGTACTAAAACTGGTGGGACGTTCACAATCGACATGACCAGTAGCGTTGCCACCCCAGTAAGTAGCCCACATAGTAGTTGCGACTTTGGATCCGGATCCGTGTCTGGGTCCGTGTCTGGATCGTGGTCGGCGTCCGATTTTGGAGCTGGCTTCTTGTCACAATTTTTGTTCAAAGGCTTTGTGATGTCGTCAACTGTAAAAGCCAACGGCAGACATAGCAGTAAGCCAGAGGTGGAGATTGGGGTGCAGCACGTGAACTGCACGGAGGATGCAGCTGCTTTCGTTGCACTAGCTGCAGCCATGGATCTAAGCGTTGATGCTTGCAGGTTGTTTTCTCGTAAGCTAAGAAAAGGGTTGAGTTAGAAGAGCCACAGTTTTGTAGTTTGATGGTAAGCGTTGAGTTTAGGAGATGTGTTGGTTCGGTTTTGGATTCTTCTTTCTTTCTTTAAAATTTTGGCTGAATAAACAACATGAGTTCTTGCATGTACTATTTCTTTTTATACAGCAATGAATGATAAGGAATTCTTTTATTTCTTGATTTAGTTTTTTCAATTCTTTCAATCTAATTCATACTTGGTTCATCTTTTCAATAATTGTTTAGTTATGGTTCTAAATGTCCTCTTCTATGATTTGGACTTCACTGAGAGAAACTGAGAATCCCATGTTGGTAGAGTTGTTAAAATGTTTGGGCAACGTGGCAAAAAGACTCCAAACTCATTAAATTAGCTTCTTTTTTTTGGGGGGGAATTTGCAAGGTCCACTGGTAGTGGATTATTTAGCCTAATGTATAATGTTGATACCAGCAACAACGTTTAAGATGTACCAGGTTCTTGTAAGTGAGCTCACATCCAAAATTCCACTGCCTTGTAAATATTGTTAATATTTACCTTTGGGCTGAGGAGTTATATGAATAATGCTTTTTTTTTTTTTTTTTATCTCATCTCACAAAAATTTTCAACAATGGCCAGTAATTTGGGCTGACATGCCAGTTACGTTAGAAAGCCAATCCGAGTGGCCGCGTCTTGTTAGAAGAAAATTCTGTTTGAAGTTTCCCAAATTACATAACATCTAAAATCTTATTGTTTTATTGAAATTACTGGGTATAATCTAATGACCAACAAATATAAAACTTAGGGCCTTGAGGGTGAGATTTAATATTCGAGTCCTCGTACCGAGTTAGAATCTCCCTTTGCCAATTCAACCAAAACAAAATGATAATAATAATAATAATAAGCAGAAGAAATAATCAATATTGTTTTATTTTTCCATGAAACCATGGTTGATTAAATTATTGATTAGGTACTTCTGCGATGGCTGGGAGAAGCAAATTCTTTTCTTTTATTATTTTTATTATTATTATTTTATTTTATGAAGTAGAGAGAAAGTCTTAAGTTTTATATTGAGATTGGAAGCTCTTATTGTATTTTGATCACACCTATGAAAGGAAGGAATGCCGGTGCATATGCCTAGGAAATGTCTTTGTCCCATCAGCCGTCCAGGTGTTTTAGGCTTCCTTGGTCGTTTAAACCGTCAACTTATTTAGAAACTCAATCTCGGTGGTAGTATAATGCTACACTTCTTGTAAACCCGCCTAAGAAAACCCACAAGCATCTATCATTTTGGTTTCAAAAAAAAAAAAAAAAAAAAAAAAGAAAAAAAAAAAGGTCATATCCCATCTTTTATCTTCAAACTTCAAAGTTCTCTCTCCCCAACAAGGAGATGATGATTGTTTAGTGGGGCAAATTCTTCTCAGAATGGACGACAAGTAAAATCCATGCCTCTTCTTTTTAAGCAAAATTGCAGAATCACATATCCTACTCTATGGAAAATCAAAAATTAGAAATAATCAGCTTGCTTGATGTCATAAAAGAAACACTTCCATTGGAAAGATTTGGAGCGTCACTAGCAACCTTTCAATTAATAACTTAGATTTCAGTCACAACAAAAAGAAACAAGCTAGTCACATACACTTCAAGAGGAGCTAAATAAAGGAAAAACAGAACAAGGACATCATAACTTCTACTGATTACACTATCATCAACCAGCCTATGTTTTCCCTGCAAAATTATGAAGATTTCATTCACGGCTGGAGGCGCCACAAATCCCGTGTTTGGTGTGTAAAAAGAGAGTGAACAAGGTGATTAATAGGCCACTCACAAAAAGACAGTGAATATTTCACAAGGGCATTCATTCTGCCGCAACATCTCTGCTGTCAAACCCTGCAACAATATCCTTTGGCAGCATATCCAGATCCATGTGAACATCTATATCTTGGCCAATTGAAGTACTGTGGGGATCAAGCTGGTCGTGTGTATCTGCAGCCCCGGTGCCATCAGCAGCAGAAGACTTCAAGTTCTCAACTGTTCCACTTGATTCATTATTGGTGCTTGAGTTCTCATTAAGGGTGTCATCTGTTACCTCCTTTAGGATTGAGGATGATCCAGAATTGATATCAGATTTCGCTTCTCCTTCTGGCTTCTCGGTCTTATCTGATGCATCAGACACCAAACTACTAGAAGAGTTTGTGGACTCCCTGCCAGTTGTGTCTACTTCCTCAGTTTTACCAAACCTTTCTGATTTAGCATCAGATAGACTCTTGTCAGACTGTGTGCTATCAACATGCTCCAATTCAGCAGTTTTCAAGTTAGATGCTTCTCCAATAGTTGCCCCATCAACGGTGGTATTTTGGGCTTGAATTAAACTTGTCATGGTCACTGTTCCATTCTGCTGGGGCAACTCTGAAATATTTGTCATGCCACCTTTGGCATTATTACCAGCTTCTGCACTCACTTCCAAATACTTATTGCCTGATACCTGTAGATCATTCAATAAAGATGTAGTATTTTCAGGTGACTCATCATTAGTGTTGGACAGACTCGCATCAGCATTCTTATTGTTGCCTGGAAGAACATGTTCAGCCATTATACCTTGTTCCAAATGCAAGGTTGAGTTATTGTGATCACCATTAATATTGTAGGCATAATTTTCATTTGATTTGTTCTCCTGCACTAAATCACTAGCCACCAAATTAGAATTGGAGTTCTCTGAATTTACTCTTTCAGATTGAGTGCTTATAACTGGGTTATTGTGGGTCACAGCACCGGAAGCATCATCTGCCTCGTAATGCTCCCCTCGGGCCCCGTGAGCAGCATTTTCACTGGATTGTTTCTCCTGCCCTAAACCATTGCTTTCTGAGTCCTCATTTGACTTCCGCAAACCCACCTTCTCATTTTCAGGGTTTATTGTTGGATTATCATGAGTGACAGCACTGGAAGCATCATCTGCCTTGTAGTGTTCTTCTCGGGCTTCATGAGATTTTCCATTATGATCCTCATCCTCTGTTGATCCTTCATGGCCTACTTGCTCCTTGCCTTCAGCTTCACTTTCCTTTTCCTCATCTATCTCCTCTCTCTCTTTCTCTTCTTCTAAAATATCCTCTTCACGATCATCCTCTCCATCCATTTTCTCTTCATCGTTTTCATCTATGTCATCATCTTCACCTTCTCTGCCCTCATCTTCCATCTCTTCACCCTTAGTTTCTTCTTCTTGCTCTCCTTCTTCATGATTGTTTTCATCTTCCCTGTCTTCCTCTTCAGGCTTATTTTCTCCCTTATGCTCACCTTCATGCTTAGTTTCTTCTTCATCCTCCTCTTGCTCTTGGTCATGCTTATTTTCCTCTTCCCTATTCATTCCTTCCTGTCCCAACTTTTCTTCTTCCTCATCTTCCTCGCGCTTCTCATTCCTTTTTGACTCCTGCACACGAGGATAGAGGCCTTTTCTCACAAATCTCAGAACCTTGTCAGCACTTTGAGCTTTGATAGATGCTCGGGCATCTTTCTCATCAAACTCCTTCTTCTTGTCATGCGAATGCTTGACTTGGTAGATTAGCCAGAAGCAGATACCAAGCAACAGACAAACCTGCAAAACATGTGTTACCTTAATGCCTTTGGATCGAGAATTTCTACTTGGCGTCCGCTTGATCATGGTGGTCCTTTCCAGTTTAGAGCTCTATCTCCTCCCTATGAGCATAGAAAATCAGAAACCAGTCTAAAGGGACAGTAGATTAGATTGTAACTAACAAAAATACCCAACATGAGGGCAAGTTCAAGATAACAGATAGGAGCAAAAACTTTCATTCAGAATCCAACACGAAATACCAGACAAACCTACTATGCTCTGCAAATCTTTTCCAGAATGCTCCATCCACTTGAAGCTAAAATTCATCAAAGCTCAACCAATTTGATTACAAAGGAATACTAATCAAAAAACAGGAAAATTGGTCGATGCAACCCCATCACATTTTCCAACTGGACAAAAAGGAACTCATTGCAGAAATTCAAAAGCAAAGTTCAAAAAGGGGAAAGCCCCACGAAGATTAAGGGAGGATCCCCAGACAGAACCAGAGTCAAAAGAATCAAAGCCACAGTCAAACCAACCCTAGGGCCTAGACACTTCTCAAGCTAAAAACCCACACCGGACCCCATGAATCAAGACCCGAAATCTCACTCATTATGATTGACAATACGACAGAATTCGCCAAAACAGTTGTCTCAGAGTACCAAACCGCTAAAAAACCAGCACAAGTAGAAACAGAAACCCAAATCGCTGACAAACCATCTCCACTTCATAGAAGCCCACGAAAGAAACAAACGCACAAATTTTCTTAAACCCCCCAAAAACAAAAAAAGAAAAAAGAAAAAAGGGCAAGTATAATAAGATAAAAATTTTTAAAAAAATGCAAGTAAAATCAAAGTCAACCAGAGTAAGAAAGTAAGTACCTGGAGATGGAGACAGAGACAAGACTTTATAACAAGTGAGGAGTTGTCTTCTCAAAAGAATGAGTAAAGCTCTGTTTTTTTTTTTTTTAATGTTTATTTTAAGGTTTAAGCCTTTTAACGGGCGTCCAATTCCTCAAATCTCTTCCCGTTTCGCCGATCGAAACATGGGACGTTGATGTTGTTGAGACGCAATGACTCGGTAAGTCTCGGGTAGGATCGTTGTAGACTTCGCACTCACTCTCCCGATTTCTCCGCCATCGTGGGTTTAAACATGCCACGTGGACGGTCATGTCTAGCTTTCTTTCTTTTCATTTCCTTTCCTTTTTTAATTAAAAAAAAAAAAAAGAAGGGAAAGTGTAGCACCCACACCCTCCCGAGAAAGAAAAACAACATAGAAAAATTTTTTTATATAATTATAATAATAATTTTTTTAATTATAAGATCACCATTCATTCACAACTAATTAAGACTTATTTATCTCTATTCATTCACTCTTCTTATTTGTTTCAATTATCTTTTTTTTTTTTTTAAAAAAAAGGCTCTACACTTTAATTTATAGAGTTCTTATTTTTAAAATTATTTTTTAAAACTTAAAATAGTTAAGAAAGAATCAATAAATTGAGCTGTGATAAATAATAATGACCATAAATGGTTGTATTTTTGCAACATTATAACAAATAAAATTTCCTTACTTCTCACTTTTTCTTTTTTTTTTTCTTCTTCTTCTTCTTGGTTTCTTTGTACATATGAAAGGGCCATACGGGAAAGCCCAAATACATATATATAAAGTCTCCCCCTCCATTCAAATTAGGCAATAAAAAAAAAAAAAAAAAAAGGGGGTCTTAACACGACGTCGTCCGCCAACAGTAATTTAGTAATTTCCTTTATAAATGGGCTCATTATATTTGTGGGGTTGATTATTTAATAAGCCCCCCGTTCCCGCCGCTTAATTTCCATTCCATGTCCGATTGGACCGTTGAGCCAATGCGGCCGAAATTGGGAGCCGGAACCCTAACAAAGCGGCGTCGTCCACCCCCTAATGGTCGCCCGTCGATGCCAATAGTTCCGACTCACTCCTAGTGCCTTTCTTTACTTTTGTTTTCTGCTTCTGCCTTCCATTTTCGCTCTCGTTGCGCTCTTCACGTTTAGTGTTGAAGGGATCGAATCCGAGTCTCACTCGGGATTAATTAAAATGAAAAAAAAAAAGGAGTAAAAATTGCAACAATTTGCCTATTTTTACTTTGATCTTTTGGTCTGCTTTGTGTTTTTGGGACTAGTTCACACAGAGAGAGAGAGAGAGAGAGAGAGATGTCTTTTGCAGGAGGAGCACAAGAATTCCACCATGTGCTCCTCTCTTGGTAACGCTATTGCTATCCTTCTTCCTCTCCTTCTCACTATACATAAACAGTCAAGGTAAACCTTTTCAGGGTTCTTTCTTTTCTTTTTTCTCCTGATTTTTTTCAACCTTAGTCTTGAATTCATCATGGAATTTTCCCTTTCTATATTTTTATTATGATTTTGTTCCTGTTACCTCGAGTTTGTTTGTTTGTTTGATAAGAGTTCTGTAGAAGGGAAGTATCCCTTTGTGCAGTGTGTGTGTGTGTGTGTGTGTGTGGAGAATTGGAGTTGTTACTGTAAATTTGCATGAAGAAGTCGTTTCTGTCACCTTTTTCAAGTTGTAATGGAGTGACTTTACCGTTACACTAAGACGCGTTCTTCTAGATTGTGGACTTATTGAAAAAATATTAGAGATATGAGTCAAGGAAAACCAGCATTGCAGATTTGCCTTGTAGGTTTTGACCCAGCTTTTGGGGACATGTACAACTAGCAATAGATATAATTTCAAGGAGAAATTGCAAAATTGATTTTTAGAAAATGATTGATTTGTTTACTCGGAACCTTTTTTTTTTTTTTTTTTTTTTTGTTCACATATTTTGACGTTGCTCTGCAATTGATTCTATTGTTAGTAATATCTATTCCATGGTTATAGTTTTGGGAAGAGTGAAAGACTTTCTTGGAGTCATATCGGAGGCCAGTAGAAGGTTGGAGCTGAAAGCTAAGGTGTGTGTTACTACTGAAATAAAAAGTTCCCCCCCCCCCTCCCCCAAAAAATTTCTAACCATCGTTCTTTCTAATTCCTGTTTAATTTTATGGTTATATTATAGGATAATTCTTACAAATTTGAAATTGGAGCGCTTACTGGAAATGAATCTGAAGTGATTGAAATGGTAAAGGAGTTTCTCTCTTGTTTTCATGTTGTGGAACATATGGCTTTACCAGAATTTTGTATAAATTGGTTTTTTATTTTCCTTAATTACAGGATTTGATGCTTGGTATAGCTGATCTTCATGCCTTTGAAGCTGTTGCTGCTGCTGAAGCAGCAATTACTGGTAGTCAGCCTGCAATTCCTGTGGCTGAAAGCAGCAACCAAACAGAATCCAAAGGCAAGAGCGATGATGATGAAAGTGATAATCAGGCGGATGCTGTTGAGAGTGATGATGGGGCCAGTGGCGATTTTAACAATGGAAATTATGGCGATAACAAACAAGGCTTCCCCTCCAAGGATGAAACGTTGAAGTGTGGCCAAAATGGTTCAGATAAAGCTGTTAGAAACAACAGGCTGAAAAAGTGGTTAAAATTTGTTGAGATGTCCTGAAATCTGTTTTGGTTGGCAAAATTATGATATCAATAGTGAGAATTTGTTGTTTGAATGTTGATCGTGCTCCTTACTGAACTCTGGATTTGTCATTGGCAGCTTTGCCTATTTTCTTCATGTAATTTTATTCTGTGCTGGCGTGAAGGTTACTCTAAACCTGATAGCCCCTATATATATTTAGTTAATTGTTAGGCTAAGGATTGGAATTCATGTTGTTGGTGATGCTCTAGTAATTTAAGAGGCAACCAGTAATTTAGACCATCTTAGCTTGCTTCTGTTCTCTTCTTTTGCAGCCTGGAATGCGTTAGAAACCCATGAAAAAAAAGTCATTTTCTGAACTATTTTGAGGGTTCCTGGGAAACGCAAAGGACCCGAAGCGTAATCTAGCAGACGAGTGCCTATTACCTGACTCCATGGAGACACTCTAGTGATTAAAAGTTTGAAACTCTAACTTGGAGGTATCAGCACCACGAAAAGTGCAGGCAGGAGAAGAGAGGATTACCTCTTGCTTTACAAGCTACAAATGCTATGATCCTTCTACTAATAATAAATAAATAAAAAGATTGCTTGTTATTTCAAGTTTGGAGAAAAGTTCACGGACATGGCTTGAAGGAGAGGGCATTCATGCAGACAATAATATTTGCGAAACCCACGGTCATAGACTTAATAGTTCTTAATTTTCCTTAATTTAAAGGGCAATGCTTTGACTTTGAGCACAGCTGACAAAGGTACGTGCATCCACATACATGGATATGCATTCCAAACTCATCTGCCCTCATCTTGGGCTACATCTAAACTCATAGCGAACAGACTTAGAGAGGTACACCCTCAAAATCAATGAACCCTCAAAGTCAATGAAGAGGGGTGCATGTACATGAAGTCACCCCTTCTAGGCTTCTAACATCCACTTTGATAGGGCTCAAGTTCTTCCCCCCACCCTCTTGTAGTCCTCGTTTCTTAAGTTTCTTTGCCGTGCCACTTTTGGGGTGGAAGGCTAATATTTAATAGGTGACTGTTAATCTTTTGCTTTCATTGAAGGGGAGACTTGGACTTTACCGAAGCTATGCTTCTAACTGTGGTTGAATTCCATTTGCATAGGTACCCATCATACATTATTTTCGTTAAGTGAAGATTGCACTTAAATGAATAGTTATTTCATTATCATAAATCTCACACTTTATTCTCAAAATTAAAATGCTGAACCTCGAAAATAAAAGGTTGAAGCTCTAGGTCAGTGGGGACGTTCTGGTCCTTTTCCTTTTGGTACGTTTTGGTTCCTTTATGAGGCATAAATTGATCATAAAGTCATGCACGTAATCCAAAGATAAAACTAAGCAAATTTAATTGGTCAGTTGCATCAATCTTTAGTTCTCTTCTATAAATATCCACTTGATCACAGTCTTAGCTCTCATCAATCATACACATGCTCACTACATCAAAAACCCATGGCTTCTAAGATTACTTTAGTTCATTTCTGTTCCATTTGCATGGCCTTGGCACTCAGTCACTCGTATGCCCAGAACTCTCCACAAGACTACCTCGACGCCCATAATGTGGCTCGTGCACAAGTGGGGGTGGCAAATATGACATGGAACGTCACCGTGGCAGCCTACGCTCAAAACTATTCCAATTCAAGGATCAGTGATTGCAACCTCGTGCATTCCAACGGGCCTTACGGAGAGAACCTAGCCGAAGGTGGCGGTTCCTTCACCGGCATCGCTGCAGTGAACTTGTGGGTGGCAGAGAAGCCTAACTACGACTACAATTCCAACTCTTGTGTTGGTGGACAGTGCTTGCACTATACTCAAGTTGTCTGGCGCAACTCGGTGCATCTAGGATGCGGCAGGGTCCGGTGCAATAATGGGTGGTGGTTCGTCACTTGCAGCTACGATCCACCAGGCAATTATGCTGGACAGCGTCCTTACTAATTCAAATCTCCACAATTGTCTCTCAACATGCTTAATGCGTTTGGGGGAGATTATATATTTAATTAAACAGCTAAAAAAGCTCTATAAAATACATACATACATACATATATATAAGGGGTTGTAATGTTATCTGCCAATGCATATATGATAATATTTATCGTGAAATACAATCGAAAGCTACTGTTGATTGCCATTCAGTAAGGTAGCTGCTCAATGATGTTGCCAGGAATAATACTTGCATGTGATGTAACAAAAGTTGCTCCCAAGCCACACCACACCTTGGAAAATCCTAGGTGAACCAGGTCCCGCCGGACGATCCGAGTGTAATGCATTCCGGGAACAAAAGCATTCACACCGTAATTATAGTAAGGCTTCTCACTAACCCACAGTGCCACTGCACCTGTGCCTGGCAGGTCGCTGGTGGCCCACGCAATGTTCTCTGCGTAGGGGCCACGGGAATGAATGAGAACACGGTCAGCAGCCCCAGCACCACGAACATGTATTGCCATTTTCATTACTTATTCATGGATACACAACATTCAATATTTGTTTGTAATCATCAAAACAAGTGGTAACTACAATAAACAGCAGCAGTGGACGGGAAGGATGCAATAATCTTACTTAAAGAGGAATGGCAGAAGGCAAATCCCGCATGCTCACTTTCTCAATGAATATTTCATTCCAATCATCTATTCTGTGATAATAGAAAAACAAGGTGACACTAAATTTTTCACAAATAATTTACTCCATGGAAGCTGATTCTGAGATTCCCATTGGCATTGTTTTTCACTAAGAAGCACAAACAGAAAGATGGGGTGTGAACCCAAAAATCTCAATGATATGACTTGAGGTGGAAAACCTGACAGGCTGGTTTATATGACCTTTTCTGTGAAGCCTGCTCAAACTTCTTTGCAGCAGCTTCATTCTCTTCTAAACTAGTCTGAAGAAAGTATCTTATCCACCAAGACGAGCTCCGAAATTTGGCCTTCACAAGAAAAAATTTTTTTGATTAATTCTTGTTGACTATACCCTTTCATTTTGCATCTTTTGTTTTTTTTTAGGTCATTATTTGAGATACAAAACTGCCATGATCACAGAACAACAAATAGCTAGAGTGAAACCTAGGGCATATAAAAACTGGCTCAAGCATCTTTGAGATCACTAAAGAAAACCGAGTTTGCAGATTTACCACTTGTAGATGCATTTGTTATTTCAATTATATCCAGTAAAAGTAAAACTAGCAAAATCAAAGCACGCATTCTCATTGCATTTGTGATTGGTTGGATTGTTTCTGAACTGGAAATTGGCTTACTTCTTTCCTTTTTCTTTGTGTTTTACACTGTCTCAAAAACTCTGACCTAAGACTCTGGGGCAAAAGTGATATATATGGAACAAAGCTACCACTTCCATGACTGGTGGATTCACATCCAAGCCATGTATAGTCAATTAATAAGCAAACAGTGAACCACAAATAAAATTATAAAAGAATTCAAAGAAACACCAAACAATGAATATAAGTCGCATAAAAATATTGTCAACTTACCGGCCGACCAAACCTAGACAACTCTGAAACTTTAGCTCTTCGCTGACCTGGATTTCCTGAGAAAGCAAACCAGAAATCAGCAAGCAAATCGGTAGATAAATCCTTTGCACAGAAAATGCCTACAGCAATTCAAAATGAAAAATTTGCCTGACTTTGGTGTGTCACTGATTATTAATAAAGAGACCAAAAGCAATGTCTTCACAGAAGAATATATTTCGTTAAGTATGGCAGAGCACAGACTTATGGATCAGATTTCTCCCTCTTTAAACAATTTGAAGAAAAAGGATCATATATTTTATTATTACCCACTGAATTTCTGTACCAACTAATATCAGTCTTACTTATTCAATATGGGCACAATCCTCTTATTCAATATGGGCACAATCCTCTACTCAAACTCTCTGTTGACGATGGAGATGACCAGATCAGATTAATTGTCTAAAAGTTTTTTCCTAGCTGTAGTGAAGCAATTTAAGAACAGATGACTAACCAATAAAAATTAACAATAGCACAAACTATTGTCAATTACCAGTAAATATAACAACACCATCAGCAGACACCCTTGCCAACTCTGGAAGTGTTTTGTTGAGATATCTTGGAGATAAATAATCCAATGCATCAGAGACTATAATGAGAGAGAATGATTTTGCGCGGTAAGGCAAAGAAAACTTAATGTCGGCCACACGCACAAAACCTTTGCGCACAAGATTCTTGCAGTTGGCATCAACTTCATCCAAGTCATATGGTTCAACACCCCAGGCCTCAGCATCTTTTTCCTTTAATAACATTGATACTACAGAACAAGTTTCAGGGCCTACGTGCAATACTTTATGCATGTTGTCCCCATAAGCTTTCTTCAGGATAGGTAGTGCTCTGTGGACTTCTAATGTGCATGAAACACCACCTGCATGAACATGCTAGGAGTCTTTAGATTGTCCAATTTCTGAATCCAACTACCGTTACACCAGCCATATTTCTGTAAAATATGGGATTTACATCCTCAAAAGTCTCATTCTTGTTTATTAGTAATTTGTAGAACTATTATCAAGAAAAAAGAAATGTATGCAACTCTGGTGCAGTCTGGCGTACCGTGTACTGACAGTGGGCAAACTCCCAGGCATCATCATCTGATTCAGAGTACTAAGTTTTTACCACATGCAAGAAGAAACAAATTCGCAAACACCTCTTGATGGTGCCAAACGATAAAAAACTATGGGACAGAAATGTTAAAAAGATCTACAGATCATTAAAATGACCGGTGCGAACCCTCAAACACAAATGGCATGACCAATTAGCAACAGACATTAGAATTGGAAGTATTTATTGCTGAAATACAACTCTGACTCTAATGATTAGTTTGTTGGGCATAAAGTAGGGACTATCTCATATTTACCTAGTGCATGGGAATTGGAAAAATGTAAATCAGACCACAGGACTAAGACTAAATCAAACAAGCAGAATAACATCAAGATATAGCAAAAAATTCACCTTCCACTTTGCTTAAAGCTTCTCTGTTGCTAATTCGCCCACCTGTACACAAACCTTAAATATTGACTATTTCTGCAGTGAGTAAAAGTTAAGAACAAAACAGCACAACAGATCCTGTTCTACCAGCATCAAAATGCTTTACCACACAGTTGGTTTACAGGGAAAAGCTGAAGTTTATGAAATAAAATTTCCGGAGAGAAAACAAACCTGACCCACTGTAAGAGTAACCGATTAAGAGAATTGCACCCTGAAATTAACCAAAGCATTTCCATTAAATACTCCTCATACTGGAGCTGAACTGCATTGATAGCAACGTAAAATACTAGCACTAATACTCCTCCATCGAGTAGCAGCTACAAAAGGAAATATCTCTTCAATCTCATTCACATCTCTTATTATTTGCCAAAGGAATTCCAATTCACATGACATAGTAGCAAAGAATGGAAATACGAAAGAAACAGACAGCGAAGAAAACGCACCACGACTAAAAGTCCAATAGACAGTAACGGCGAGGAACGTGATTTGGAATGCATCGAGCTGACAAAAGGGATTCCTCCACCATTGGTTAAACGTCGAGCAGGATTCCCTGGCCTCCTTGACATGGTTATCTACTTACTCCTGGAGCTCCTGCCAAAATCTAGAACCGTTTTAAGAAGAAACAGAAATTCCTTCCATAATTCTCAATATAAATCCATGCACAAAGATGCCATATCACTCTCGCTCTTCATTTTGCATGCATAAAGATAACACACATAAAGCTCGAAGCCATCGATGACCGACCCATGACACCATTTCAAGACACAACCAATTTGCAATCCATTACCCAACATGGTAAACAGATTCGAGCACAACCCAGATGACATTTGTTGCAAATGAATTACAAACAATGAATTGGGTTTCTCACATGACAACCCATTTCTCACACCTCAACGATAATGCGACTCGTAGCCGCAAGATCGAGAACTGGCAGCAGAATTTGGTTTCTTGAGAATTGAGATCTCCAAAGGCGCGATCTGGATCTGTTTCTATGGTTTTATTACGAGTTTTACTGCTCAAAGATGCGATCTTTAGTTGCATTTGTCAAGTGAGACTGTTTTCCATTTCTCTTTTTTTCTTTTTTTTTAGGGGTAATAAATTAAAATCAGATTCAATTAAAAAATAAATAAATATTTTTCCTGAATAAACGCTTCACAATCCAGACCATCCCATTCCGTTTTCCAACGGTCAAGATTTACCCTGATATTTGTTTTTCTTTTTAAAATAATCGGCAATTTCAAAACTGTTAAAGATCTATCTTAATCCTTTTTATTATTTTAAAAATAAAGATTTCCGGCGGTAAAAGGGTTTGCTCAGAAACCTTGTTAAATGAGGATTCGTATTTTATCTTTAATTTTTTAATTTGGAAAAAGATTTATAACGGTTAAAATATATCTTCTTCTTCTTCTTCTTCTTTTTTTTTTTTCTTTTTTTTGTCAAAATCAATATTTTCAAACGGTTAAATCTACCATTGCTCCTACTTGAATTGATACAATCATTTCAATTCTTAAATTTGAGTTTATGATTCAATTTTTATTTTATTATTCTATATATATATATATATATATATATATATATATATATATATATATGCATATGTATTAGACTTGTCAAGAGATTTTATAATATTAATAAAATTTTTAATTTTAAATTTCAATTAAAGTTAAACGAATTTTAAAAAATAATAATAATAATAAAAAGAGTCAGCAAAGAGACTGCTTTTTACCGTTTAAATTGAAAAGAGTAAATTCTAAATTGTGAAGAGGCCAGCCGAGAGTGACACATTATTTACTTTTGGTTGTCTCCTAATTGAACGAGTACATACTACTTTAAAACCACTTAAGAGTTTTAACTAAGCAAACCAGCAAATTCAGACAAACTCCTTTGAGTTCGAGTTATATAAATAAAACAAAAAATCCTTTTTGCAGCTGACTGACATTTCATGAATAATCTGGAGGAATTTCTAAATCTATGGGAACTTTCTTGGGTAAAGGGAGTTTCTTTGCCTGTCTTGGCTGCGTGGCCAACAAAATGCATTCCGTTGGAGTCAAAGCCATTGGCTGGTTTCCTTTTCATTTAGCATCAAATGGCAAGTTCCCAGCTAAAAAGTTTGGCTGTTCTTTTTCTTTACCTTGTATGTCGCGCTATCAAATCATCCAATTCAAAGAAAGATGGATTCGTTTAAATTTTTGAATTCTCTGTTCCCCCCCCCCCACCACACCATTTACTCCCAAACGCTGCTGCCAGGATGGCCTTTGGTCGATGTTGCAGTTGATGAATCCAGCAAGCCATTTCCCATTTGCCTTTTATGACAGAACAACGTAAATGGGAATAACTCCTCCAAGTCATTTGTAGTCAAAGGTGAAAGGTTTGGAACATCATCTTTAAGGACAAAAGCTAGTACCTGCAGAAGACTGTTTTTATCTTAAATTGTTAATGAGAAAAATGCATTCAGCAAGTGTGGTGCATCTCTCCAAGTTCCTTTTGATTAAGTAGTAATCACCTCTGTACAGAAAAGAATTATGGAACAAAATCAAGACACTCAACTTGCGAATTTTCTGCTGATCAGCAAGGAAAAACAGCAGACAACCTGATCGTGCTCGTGTTTCCTTTGTTCAACTGTCCGGTAAGATTCCAAATCCGAAAGCTGCGTACGGACAGACAAGACCGCCGTGGAGACGAGGCTGTAGAAAGAGAATTCTTCTACTTCCTGATCTCTTGGAATTTTAATTTCATCCATCCACTTAAAATATTTTTCATTATATTTATTTTATTTTATTTTATTTTTAAAATTTATTTATTATCACATTATTAAGTTTATTAATATAATTTTATTTTTATTTTTTTTTCTAATACTATTAAAAAATAATTATAATTATATATATATATATATTTTTTATGTGAATAGATAAAATTAATTTTATGTAAAAAAAAGAAATCTTAATGCATTGAGCGTGTTTGCTAAGGTTCAAGAGTTCGAGGGCAAGTAGCAACAACAACCAGAAGAAGATTAGAAGAAAAGAAGAATGTTATAAAAAATGTTGAGAGAAGCCTCAATGGACTTGAGGCTTTAGGGTTTTGCGCACTGGGGAGTCTCCAAAACCTCGAAGCAAAGCAGACAACTTGAGCCACTTTCAGCCCTTGCAGATCTCGTTCAAGTTCCAAAAAATGTCACTAACCCACAATCTTCCCACTTCAGTTTCTTCTTCTTCCTCTGCCTTCTTGTCTCCTTCCAGCTTCAATTTTAGGTAACTCTCCAAGTCTTTTTCAATTTCCGTGTACTTTTCTTGGGAAACCAAATGGGGAGGTCTTGATTCACCCTTTTAATTTTTTTTTTTTATTATTGGGCTATTCATTCTTCATTTCTCTATACAGAAACCAGAATGTTGTGCTCCCATCCAAAAACTTTGGGATGTGTAGGTGTGTTGCCACCCCTCAAGAAGAAAAGACTGGTGCGTTCTTTCATTTTTTGTTTTTTTGGTTGGGGGGGGTTCTATTGGCTCTCTTCTTTACCACTTTATGTATCTGTTGGAAAATGTTAATTTTTGTTTCTTTTTTGTTTTGATCTGGTGAAGCTTACGCGACGAAGGTGTCTCGCAATGGAAACATGGCCAAGCTCCAAGCTGGTTATCTCTTTCCAGAGGTCTGAAATGGGCGCTTACCGAAGGATATGATAATTGCTTTAAAAAAAAAATTGCAACTACCAATGAGCTTTAACTCAATTATTGGAGTCCTCTCAGTTTCGAGTTCAAGTCAAATTAAACCAAAAAAGAATGACCACTTTCTGGCTATTAAAGTTATGAAGGATTGTAATTTATGATTTTGCTTGCTTTGTACGATCTGGGTGTGAAACCTGAAAATGGTTTTTCTACTGTTAGCTACTCTCGAAGCTGCTTTCTGCAACATGTTTAGAATCTGAGTTGTGCCTTTCTGGTACTCACAATTTTCCTTTACTTTTTGCTTTTTCCAACCTCTACTCTCGTCCTTTTCTTTCTTTCTCCAAAAATAGATTGCTCGCAGACGGAATGCCCACTTGCAGAAATATCCTGATGCCAGAGTGATAAGCCTTGGAATTGGTGACACTACCGAGCCCATTCCAGAAGTCATAACTTCTGCAATGGAAAAGGTGCAGCTTCATTCTGCTTGAGACAACTTTTTTTTTTTTTGCAGTACTTTTACAAATCTAATTCCATCTCTTTTAGTAAAATTGTACTATATGTAATTTTGTGGTTAGGAATCTGCCAATAGCAAAATTTCAAGTTGATTGAAATCTTACCAACATGTAATCTTGCTTGTCCTGCTGCACTCAACTACTGTGTTACTGATGCTTAGACCGTGTTGTCTGGTAGCTACTAGCTGTCTGATGAATTTCTGATTTTTCTGTGCTTTTATTTGGCAGAGATCACGAGGATTGTCAACTACTGATGGTTACAGTGGTTATGGAGCTGAACAAGGAGAAAAAGTATGTGACCGTCTTGATAACTAATTTCTTACATAGGTGCTCCACAATTTCAATGCTGTTACTGTGTTCATTTATTTTCTTTCAATGAAGGTTGTAGTCGGTTATTCCTACATGTGTTTCAATTATAAGGGGCAATAATTTTTTCTTTGAATAATATTTTTGTGGGGCCAAATGAATTCTCTTGATTAACATAATTTATATTGAACAGAACCGGCCAGAATATAGATCGTTTATCAAATTTGTCAGCTCCACTTAGTGCAATATTGTCCTTGTGCACATCATTCTCAACTTAATGAGATTGCACCATAACACAAATAGCTAACTTGTGCAGCCATTGAGAGCTGCAATTGCATCAACATTTTATGGAGACCTTGGCATTGATGAAGAAGATATATTTGTCTCTGATGGTGCGAAGAGTGACATATCACGCCTTCAGGTTGGGTTCCTTATTTTATTGTACTTTTTCCCCATCTTTTTGTCTGTATTTTTCAATTTCTCTGATTAGTTTCCCTTTTTTTGACATTGTGACAGGTTCTTTTTGGGTCTAATGTAACTATGGCAGTTCAAGATCCATCATACCCGGTAATTTATTGAAAGTATGGTGTTGAATTCATAGCATATCTTATCACCCACCCCTCAGTGAATTTGGATTTAGTATGTTTGCTTGTCTTATTAAATTTTAAAAATCTTGGATTTGCACAACAGAGGTTGCAGGTTGGCCTTGAAAATGGCCTCTTTATGCAAAATGGTTGGGGATAGAACTGTCCCCACGTTTCCATAGGACCTTGCTTGGAACTTGTTGGCCTATATTCTGCTAGGTATAATTATTAAAAATGAAACTAAATCTGGATTAACTAGTTTTCCACTCTAGCTCATATTTATGGTTCATGTTTGAACCAGGCAGCAAACCTTGGAACTCTTAGCTGTGATTTGTGGGTTAGAGGAAGTCACAGAGTGAACTTCTCTCATCCTGGCTTACTTCCATTGTGTCATTCTTTCTAGCCAGTCTGCTAGTAAGTAAGTAGAAAGTTACATGCAAGTATGAATGTTGCTTTGGTGATTGAGCTAACAAGCAAAATGCACAATATAGTCTTATTATCACGTTTAAATCCAAGTGAGCGACTTTCCAGTTTTCATGATCTATTTGGTTAACTTATTAGTTAGATGGCCCCAAGGCAGAATAATACTACATGCTCCTAAATGGGGCTGCACTTCTGGATGTTTGGGGATGGCATGCTACTTGCATGAGGCTCAACTTCTCTTTCTATGTGATTAATTGCTGACTGATTTATTTGCAGGCTTATGTTGACTCAAGTGTCATTATGGGTCAGACTGGACAGTTCCAGAAGGATTTTCAGAAGTATGCAAAAATCGAATACATGAGGTGTACACCAGACAATGGCTTCTTTCCTGATTTATCTACCATCTCTCGAACAGATATCATATTTTTCTGTTCACCAAACAATCCAACTGGTGCTGCTGCAACCAGGGAGCAATTAACCCAACTAGTGCAGTTTGCCAAGGATAATGGATCAATAATTGTCTATGATTCAGCATATGCGATGTATATTTCAGATGATAAACCTCGGTCAATATTTGAAATTCCTGGAGCCAAAGAGGTAATTTCCAGCTGATGATCGGTTGCACCCCTTTACACAGGTGGCTTCAACCTTGTTGTGTGTTGGTCCTTATTTGCGTGCATAATGATCCCTTGATTATATCTTGAGATGCATAATATCTTGATGGTGGTCAAAGCTCTATTTTGTCACAAGATGCAAATATGACGTTTTGCTGATATGTGATTTGTTAGTTTTTGATTGTGAAATGTATCCATATTCTGGGTTGTTTCAACATGACTCCTAATCTTGTAGGTTGCAATTGAGACAGCTTCATTTAGCAAGTATGCTGGTTTCACCGGAGTTCGTCTAGGTTGGACCGTGGTTCCTAAAGAGCTTCTCTTTTCAGATGGCTTTCCTGTTGCCAGGGACTTCAATCGTATTGTCTGTACTTCCTTTAATGGTGCATCCAACATTTCCCAAGCTGGTGGTTTGGCTTGCCTTTCTCCAGAGGGCCTTGAGGTTGACTCTGTTTTCTAATTTTATGGTTCTCCATCCTTGACAGTGTAGTTTTGCAGATTTGTTATTCAATGAAGCATAAACACGGTCTGGATTTCATGTTCTTGCAGGCAATGCAGGGGGTGATTGGATTTTACAAAGATAATACCAGCATAATTGTGGATACCTTCAATTCCCTTGGTTTTAAAGTGTATGGAGGGAAGAATGCACCATACGTCTGGGTCTATTTCCCTGGTCGGAGCTCATGGGATGTATTCAGTGAGATTCTTGAGAAGACTCATGTTGTAACTACGCCTGGCAGTGGCTTTGGACCCGGTGGTGAAGGTTTTATCAGGGTTAGTGCCTTTGGTCATAGGGACAACATCTTAGAGGCATGTAGAAGGTTTAAGCAACTTTACAAGTGAACAGAGCTCAAGAACGGGCAACTGCTTTCATGATACCATTTGTTTCTCGCGATATAATAAACATTTCTTATTGGACTGTCTTGTTGAAGTGTGGACATGGGGTGGTTGCAACAGATTCATCTTTTCTCATCCCAAACGTAATTATGATGCCAAAATATTCTGAAGAGTGGGACTGTTTCAAAATATATTTCAGAGATTCAAAGTCCACAGAGAGAGAGAGAGAGAGAGAGCATGGCTACCATGTTACGCATGACCATAACGCAAATAGCCGCGTTACATGCACCTAAAACTAAACATTGCAATTAAGCTTACAACAAACATTTCCTACTTTACACGACTTAAGATTTCAGGTATTCACTTGTTCAGGTTTTGAGGCACATAGTTACACACTCAAAACTGTTCTATACCCTTAACTATTTCTGCCTTGCAAGTGGTCTTGTAATGACCAGTTTGGTCGCATCGACTACAATGGACAGTATGCTTTTCACGATTAAGGATCTCCATACATATTCGTTTCTTTTCTGGGCGTCCTGGTGGCCTGCGACACTTGGGTGGCCGCACAATTTGAGCACCATCGTCGTTAAACATGGTATCCTCACTTATATTTCCCCACACAAATTTTTCAGGAATTGGACGTATATCTTCCGCATATGCTTGGCGGTAGGTAGCAACTGTAAAACACTTTTCTGCAAAGGCATATACATCTTTTCCACATGAAATGAGTGCGGCAACTGCATGTGAACATGGTATTCCATGAAGCTGCCAGTTCCAACAGGAACAACAATGGGTTCCAATGTTCACAATGTCCGAGCGCTCTCCTGAGAGAACCTCAAATTCTACTTCATCTGACCGAAGAACCTGATATGTTGATGCTTGGTTGATAGCCTCAGTAATATGTTTCTCTGCAGAGGGAGAAAGTATGGAAAACCAAGAATTACTCTTCATACGCCGGTCCTCAAACTCAACCATTAATCTGCTATGAATTCTATCGATCACTTGGATGATAGGTAACTCCCGAGCTTCCACAATCCACCTATTAAATTCCTCAATGTTTGAAGAAAGGTAACCATACCGTACTCCTTCAAAATACATCAAGGCCCACCGCGATGGAGGAAATTGCTGCAACCACGTTGCAGCAGAAGGGGAAACCTCTGAGATTTCAACCATTTTCTCTTTAAAAGCAACAGTAGTGGTGGCATATGCAGCTTTCCATAAAAGATGGACAAGTCTTGAATTCTTGAATTCTTTGCCAATACTTTCAGTTAAGAACCGAATGCAAATTGCTACAAAAGAACTAGGAAATTTTCTTCTCACTCCATCTATAATGCCATTTTGTCCATTGGATAAAAACGTGAGCTGTGGCATATTTTCCATGTTCATCTCTAAAGCCCTCTGCAACTCTGACATGAACCACATCCAGTTCTCATCATTTTCAACATCAACAACACCAAATGCAAGAGGAAATAATCCACCATCAGCATCAAATGATGTGGCTAAAAGTAATGTTCCAAGGTATTTGCTCTTAAGTTTGATTCCCCCAAGCCCAACAATAGGCAAGCAACCATTAAGGAACCCATAGATGGATGCATAGAAACAAACAAAGAGCCTCTGGAACCGATTATCTGAACCAGCAGTGAAAACCTCAGCAAAACTCCCAGGGTTAGTTCTTTTTATTTGTTTGCAGTAAGATGGAAGCAGGCCATATCCTTCTTCAGAAGATCCATAAATTGCAGAAAGCCCACGTTCCTTGGCACGCCAAGCCTGCTTATATGGGATAGTGATCCCATATTGCTCATGGATGTCATGCAATATGTCCTTTGGTTTGTAGTTGATGTTATTTCGTAGCCGTTCCTCAATGAAGCTCACAATCCAATCTACAGAAGCCTGATGGTGACCATTTTGTGCATTTTTCCCACAAGTATGAGTCCCTTTGAGACTTCTTACGGTGAAGGTTGGGACATTAGGAAGCTTCACTGCACGAATTTGCCATGGACACCCTTCTGAGGCACACTTTGCAAAGTATCGAATCAGGTCACTTTTTATAATACGAAGTTCAAAGTGCTGTGCAATTGCAGCTTCTTTAATTGCACTCCGGAAAGCCTTGACATCAGGGAACTCTTGACCAACAACAAAAGTGTGGTGATCCATGTTTGTACAAAGAAGCTCACCTCTTGAACAAATAGATCAACTGAACCTTTAACCAGACAAGGTTGAAGATACACACAATGATTGTACCACTATGCGGATTTGAAAGAGCATGCTTAAGAACAATCATCTGAAAAAAAAAAAAATGTTATGCTGCCGGAAGGTCATATTTCAAACTTTTCACAGCAAGAACTATTATTCTTGTTCCCCCCCCCCAAAAAAAAAAAAATCTACCACCAAATACTTCATGAATTGCCTACAAACCTATTTCAAGCAGTTGAAATAGAAGGAGAAACCCAAATGGGAACTTATATTTTTCCATTATTTATCGAACAGGAAACTATGGACTGCTTCTTCTTGTTTTTTTTTTTCTTTCTTTCTTCATTCATTGACAAATACAAAAACGCGGACATACAAAATGAACCTGAACGTACGCCAATCTAAACACAATTACAAGGTAAAACCATAAATTACAGCACTGGAACAAAGAAGAACAAAAGGATAATGATATTTGTACCTTGTAAGAACCACCCTCCTTAACGTATCCAAAAAGGTACCACCCCCTGTAATCCGAAATAACAAAGCTAGAGGAATTAGTTGGCTATATATATTTAAAAAAAAAAAAACTGTGAAATTCAGACAGGAATAAATGCAACCCAATTGAGCGAATGTTGGTGTGTGTTTATGCTGACTGAACTCAGGTTGGGAAACAGACATAAGCGCACGATCAGAGGCTTAAAGCCTCTAAGCCTCAGAAACACACACGGAGACAGAGGGACTTTGGGAAAGATTGGGGATGATCATCGCATACTTGGGGCATTATCGTCAATGAATGATTTTTCGCACGTGTCCCACTCATTAAATTTCTCTTCTGCATGTGACGCTGTCTTTATTCCATTTATTTTTATTTTTATTTTTTTTCACACGCACACATATACACAGAAACAGGGTTTATGTAATAAGTTTTTTTAGAACTGATTTTATCAAGATTTTTCCAACATTTATACTATTTTTCAACACTTGTATAAATATACAAATCAAAATCTAATAATTTTTTTTAAAAATAAATCATACAACACGTATTTATATTACCTTATAATTATATAAATAAAAAGTAACATAGAAACAATAAAAAAAATTGTAAAGTAAATTTTTTATATTTAATTTTATTTATTTATAAAATTAAATTAAATTATTTTTAAGTGTTGTTATCTAATTTTTTTTTTTACAATATTGTCACGTTTTGTCAAACCACTTTTATTATATAAAAATAAAAATAATCAATTTAATGTATTTTAAATAAATATATATATATATATATATATATTACATTATTATAATAATTATTGAATATAAATTTATGGGGTTTATTATTAATTGACGATTATACATTAATGGACTCTAATGTGCAATAAACAAGCATTATAACATAAAAGTACAATTTCAAATAAACAATATTTGTAAGCCGTCTACAAAGTCATATCTCGCCTCCCAAAATTCTACCAACTATTCAGCAAATGCTACATAGCTAAACAGGGGCGTTGCCCCTACGTAGTTTCCAGGAGGATCATGGTTGCATGAACCATTTTGGCACTGGGACCTTGCCGCACCCCTTAACGACCGAGTCAGGGCGAGCCACTTGAGTGTAGTGCAGGCAACTCAGCCCCACCAACGCACGAATTGGAATTGGAGTCATGGTCATCATAGTCATGGTGAAGTTTCTCGTCAACCCCAAAAAACTTTTTAACTGACCATTGCTAAAGTCTCCATCCCCTCTTGCAATGTTCTCGCCGAAAGGGGGGCCCTTCAGAGTGTACCAACTCACAATCATATTCTTTGACCCTTTGATTGGCATATTCCTGAGCATAGGCCGCTACGGTGTCGTTTCACTCAATTGGGCCGACATCCACCTCGGCTCGGGCCACGTTGTGTGCGCACAACAAGGATGTCCTTCGGAGTGGGCAAGGATTTTTGGGCTAGGCTGGTGTGAGCCTATGCTAGACCTCCCCCCCTACCCCGCCGAGCACATGGCTAGCAAAAAATAAGTCCATGTTGAACGTCAGTTCTTTTTTTTTTTTAATCGTTCCTTTAGTTATATCTTGCTGGGCTTGAGTTTTAGATGGACTAAGCCGACTCGTAGCGAGCCCAAGATATTGTCGCGTCTTAGAAGGCCCTAAACATTATCCAATCCATTAATATCATTTTACTTTGGGCCTAGAATTTTGATCTTATTCTAATTATGCTCTAATTTTTTTTATTCCAGTCTAAATTTAATTGCCAAGACACTGCAGGAGGCGATAAACGTTGGAGTCTTTGGGTTTGGACTTAGGAGACAACCTAAGAGTGGGCCTAATAATATTAGAGGGAGCCCAACAAGAAAATTGGGCCTGGGCCCTAGTTGGCCTTTTTAAATAATTAATTTTACGAAATTACCACTTAGGAAAGCCGTTGGCACCAGACCATCTTGTCCGAAATGGCTTTTCCCCAACGGCTATTTTTCACAGTTGATACAGTTTTTAAATCTTTTGTCCCTCTCGCCATTAAAGAAAAAAAAATTGTAGTAGAAGAAGAACGCTCTCTCTCTCTCTCTCTCTCTCTCTCTCTATCTGTGTTCGTGTGTGTGTGTGTGTGAATGAATGGAAAGCCCTCAGAGACAATCTTTGAATATCAACGGCGAGGAAGCAAAAGGAGACGAGTTTTACGAGCAGATCGAGGCGCCCAAGTTCGTGGATCTCGCCGCACCGGATCCTTATCATCCCGTTGACGATCGCTACTGGTTCTGTTTACGAGTTGGTGAGTGTTCGATTATCAATCTCTCTCTCTTTTACTTTTCCTTTTTTTTCCCCTCTGCAAAGAAGGAATCTTTCATTGTCTTAACTGAGTTTGACTTTAATTTTTTAGTTCTTCTAACACAATTATACTACGAGCAAGTTTTTTTTTTAGCAACTGGGGTCTTTCTGTTTTAGCTTGGTTGAATCTCGATGATCTCCTCTCGGTTATTATATGTTTTGCTTCTCTTGTTGCTCAAAATTTGAGGGAAAACGGAAGGAAATAAAGGGTTTGAGGATTTTCTTTTTTAAACATTTTGTTGGGTTCCTATCTTGAAAAATTGGTTTAATCTCCTGAATTTAGTGATTTAATCTCATCACTTCCACAGGGAAGCAAAAATGGGTTGGAGGGTTTTTCTTCACGTTTTGATAGATTCCCTTGCTAGGCATTAGTTTGATGGCGGTAAAAGTCAACAAGCCTCCCACACTATGGCTTCTAGGGAAGGGTATTCCAAATTTGTTAGATTAGCAGTTTGATCCCTTACCTGTTGTGCTGCAGGATGTGACCAAAACCATGATGAAGAAATGGACTCGGAAGCAATATACAAGAATTTCGTTCTTCGGGTGGGTTAACATTCTTTCTTTTTTCTCTTTTATATGGTTTCTGCAACACATTAGTTTAGACCTGGGGATTATATTTACTTGTGGCAGGTCATGGCTGCAAGGAGTCCCAATGTACGGCTGCGTAAAGCATTGTACCGAAAGGAATCAAGGTAATCTATAAAGTGCCTTGCCTTGAATTCAACAAGTACATTTAACTATCTCCTCCTTATTGCTATAATTGGCTTGCATTGACGCCGTTTGCCTACTTGTGGACAGTACCAATGTGAAATGTCCACAATCGGTTCCTGCAAAATCATCAAAGTCTAGAGTGGCAAGAGTAGCCCTGATTTCTTCTATATCTAAGAAGATGGTCGATCCCAAAGTGAAAGTCAAACGTCTTTCTAAAACTCCAAATGCAAAGATAAAGCAATGTCCTGTAGCCAACGCTCTGACTACTCCAGGGAACAAGAAGCAGAAGCCAAATCTAGATGCATTTCGAAGTGCTAGGAACCCAAAAGTGACAGCCATTGCAGTCCCAAAGAATAGAATGGTAGCAAAGACATTGGTATTTCATTCACCTAAGAAGGTAGTGAAGGCAAGTGTTGCCCCAGAACTGAATAGACCTGTAAAGACATTATGTGCAGGGATGAAGAAGCTTGAGATCACCAATGGAAAGAAGCCTTTGTTGGGTTATAAAAGACCAGTTCCTACAGACCCTTCAAGAAAGCAGTTAAAAGACCGAGAGGTTAAAAGCAGGGTATACGATGGGCTGCGTTCTCAGAGTCGCAAAGGACAGGAATCCAAGTCTTCAAAATGTTTGAAGACAACTACTGTTGCAAGGAATTTAGATCAACTCCATTTTACTGTGCCTAGTGAAGGGGTTGAAAACGATTTCAGCAATAATGGGATTGAAGAGAACCCAAGAAATGGTTCTTTGGAAGTATGCTGCAGTTCGAGGAGTGATGACAGAAATGTAAATTCAGGGTCTTTGACAACCACTGAAGTTTTGAAACCGCTGGAAGAGAATAAAGTTGAAACCTTTTCAGGCACCAGCAAGAGTGATTTGAACTTGGAGCCAAATGCTGGAGAGAGGATCTCAGGAGATGCTGATGCTCCAAATTTGGAAGGTTCATGTACGACAGGAAAAACTGATGGAAACAAGGGTGAACAGAAATCATCTTTGAAGATGGGCATCGATGATAAGGCTAAAAAACATACAATGAGCTCTTTTAATAATGCTAATCATGGCGAAATGATGGAGAGAGATGACAAGGAAAACACTTTAGCATCTGATGATAATAGGTATTTTTCTTTCTGGTTTTTCCAGGATTTTCTTTGTTACTAATTTTTCCTGCTTTACTGATCAGTTAACTTTTGCATTCTAGACGGTTGGATCTCAGCACTGGCCACACTGAAAAGGAATTTATTGTCAAGAGGACTTCAAAGGCCCCGCAAAAGGTCGCCTAGCGCTTTGAGAAAACTACTTTGTTTTATCTCATCTTTCTTTTATTTTGATTTCTGACCTTTTATGTGCTTTTATGGATTGATGCAGATCATTACAGCGGTGAACAACCTATCTAAAGAGATATCCACCATGGCTGCTACTGGTGCTCGAGAGCGGAAAAATAGAAAACCTAAGGCAACGAATCCCAAGCCTTTTCGACTAAGAACTGATGTATGTAAATTTTCTAAGCTACTAATCCTTTATGTTAGGTAGGTTTTTGGATAGAATCTCAATAATAACCTGAAAAATTTTCCAGGAAAGAATTATTTACAAGGATAAAAACCTGGAGAAGAATCCCCGTCTCATGCCTCTAAAAGAAATCAAGTCATTTTCAACGATCCCACAAAAAAAGCATGAAACTCTGATCCAAGTGAGTTGTTCTTACTAATGAAGCACATTTTAGCTGTTCGCGTGGTTGAAACAAGCTCTGAGCTGAACTTCTGATGTTGATTACAGAGGGACAAGAAGTGCATCAAGCAAAGTCAATATGATAATGATACATCTGATATCAATGGAAAGAAAACAAAAGGCACAAAAGTGGATCATCAAACAGTAAGTCTTTCTTTCTGAAGGGTAGAATGCTCAATATTCAGGCTGACTTTTCAATGAACTAAACCCTAAAGACTCGATCTTTTGTGTAGCGAAATGGGACTTCAAAGTTGAAATTTTCAAAAGAAAGAGCGGGACAAAAATTATCTGAAATTTCACGAAAGCATACAGTTTCTTCACAACAGAAGCTTGTTACACGACGTCCAGAATATAGTCTGGATGAGAGAACTCAAAAGCTTGGAAACAGCTTGAAGAGGACCAAATCACCTTGTGTCAGACTACACACAAGTCTCCAAAAGTGAGTTTCTTCTGTTTAAACTACCTTACTCTTGATTGTGAAGAATTTTTGATTCGTCTACTCATTCTCAATGCCTCATGCTCCTATTGCAGGGCTGCTTCATGAACAAAAGAAATAGATTCTATGACAATCAAGTCGGTGTGATAAAGGAAACTCTGCCGTTGATTTTGAGACCCAATCAAGTGGGTGCCTAGAGTAGTATGTGATGCTTCTTCACTAATAAGCAAAAACTCCCTTCGGTTACTTCCAGGATATCGCTACCGGAAAAAGGCTCATGACCATTTCAAAGGAGCCTAACTTCCACAATGTACATGTTCCAAAGAGCTGCACACGGAAAATAACTTAGATCATTTACAAGAAATTTTACCTTTCTTTTGTGTACCATGCCTTTTTTTGCTTATTCTTCTTCTTCTTGTTGTTCAATAAATTCATTGAATTGTCTCCTTCTGCTTTTATTTTTCCAGCACTTCTTTGTTATTGTCAATAGCTTTGCTTCCACCAGAGGAGATTAGTCTGGGATGATGTTCTTAGGCCAGTTTGTAAACATTCAGGATGATACTCTTGTAACGCTTCCTGCTTTACATATTTATTTTCTGATTCTTGTTTTCCCTAACAATAGCATCTCCTGTGCCTGCTGAATACGTGGACAGTTTCGCTCCCCAGATTACGATGTTTTTGAGATTTTCAAGTAAGAAACACCCCTTTTTCAAGAGCACTTTGTAATAAAAGCAATGTTCTCAATAAAGTTTCACCATTAGAAATAGGCCAGAAAAGTCCTGCAGTTGGTTCCGCTACCCAGTACAGGACATGTCTGTCTACAGGGGGCCGTCCAATATCGTCAACTTCATTCATTATGAACATATGGATAGGAAGATTCGTTTTAGCCACTTGCAGCCACAGATTCTATAGTTTCTGGCTTTTGATACATGTTACAATCACATATTTAATAAGAATAATGCCTTTATCTAAGATCTATTTTCTGGACCCAACTTCAAACTACAGATGCCGCAGCCACTATAAAAATTCAGATCAGCAACTATCTATGCACTCGACAGTTCCAACACATGTATATTATATCGACAAAGTGTGCCAGTCTACACTCATTCATACCTTCATTGAATAAATGAAACTGAGTTCAAATTGTTATCCGTTGGACTTGCTGATTCTTGATGTAATTCCTTCGTTGCTTTTCCTCGCATCTGATTTCTTTTCTTTTTGAAACCTTGTGATTCTTGCTGAAAAGGTTTTTGTTATACGGGGTTCTTCGGTTATTGAAGATAAGTGATAATAGACTACTTTTTAATTATTACTCCATTGCTTATCATTACTCTCGGGGGCATTGGTTTCTATTATTACTTCATGATTTCATGTTTAGGTTAATAGAAAGTTGGGTTTTTGTAGTTGCTGCTTTTTCATTATGCTCTCTTTTATCGCTGTTGCTATTATTACAAGGGGATTTTATGGGGAAGATGGTTCTTTGGATTTACAGGCGATGACAGGTGTCTCTGTTGCCATTGCAGTTGATTTTTTTGGGGGGTTGGGGGACAGCCTGTAGCATGCATTACTTTTATCTCTGTATTTTTTATTTTTTTTGGGTTCTTATCTCTTCATTAGTTAAAAAAGAGAGCATACACTTTCATGCACATTTCTTCTTGCTTGATCACTGCAATCATCTCAGGCCATCAACATGAATGAACAGTGGTCTGATTACTCGCAATTACAACTATACCAATTTAATCTTCAAAAAGCCCATGCCGGCAACACCTCTCTCATGCTCTAGGATACTTAGTTTATTGTATCAAGTGAACTTCCAAGTCTGGAAATTTGTTTTCTACTTTTCCATCTACTCAAGGTTGAACTAGCCGCTCATCTTCAAATTCTCATTTGGACTTCCTCGGCTTTCCTTCTCAACTACCATGACATCGGTAAGTTGACAGGGCTCGGCCTCTTCTAGCATCTGAACTACCATTCTCATTGAGGGTCTCAGTGCTGGGATCTTAGCTGTGCAGTGAATGGCTATTTTCAAGACCTTAAGGGCGTCTTCCTTTAGGTCCTCTGAGATGTTAGAGTCCACTACATCAAGCAAACTGTCTTTACTCTTAATTGTGCTGCGAATCCATTCCACAATGTCCTTAGTCTCTCCAAATTCTGGTTCACTAGGCCTCTTTCCTGTGCCCAATTCCATTAGGACCACACCAAAGCTGTACACGTCGCTCTTCTCGGTTACCTTGTATGTGTATGCATACTCTGCAAATCATTGCACATAAACAGGCACATTAGGCAAGCATAAGTAGAGAAATTGTGTTTGAAGATGCAGAGAACTACAGCACAATTTGATTATGCTAATGTTAGCATAATGTGAACGTCATAATCCATGCCCATTCCAATATCATAACTTAGAAGTAATTGTTAACTTGTGTTTGTAAAACAAATCAAAAAAGCAAAACAAACATGAAATGCAGCATATGGGCTGTTACCAGGAGCAATGTATCCGTAAGTCCCAGCAATCTGACGTGTCCAATCCCCTCCACCACTGGCCTGCAGGACCTTTGCTAGCCCAAAATCAGCGATCCGAGGCTTCCATTCCTCGTCCAACAAAATATTACTTGATTTCACATCACGGTGAATCACCGGTCTTTCAAACCCATGATGCAGGTACTCCAAACCCCTTGCAGCCCCCAGTGCAATTGCATGCCTCAATTCCCATCCCATCTCGACTTTGTGACAAGAGTGTAGCCGATCCCACAAGCTTCCATTGGGTAGATACTCGTAGACAAGAAGGTTGCTGTCCTCACTTGTGATGCTACAATACAGCTTCACCACATTCACATGCCTGACAGCACTTAAGGTGGCCACTTCAGCTTCATATTCTGATGACCGCAAGTCCTTTTTCGTCAGCATGGCTGAGCTGCTTTGCAAACTCTTCTGATCACTGGAGCTGGATGCCCAAATATGTTTCACGGCCAGTTCATCGCCATTCGCAAGCACAACCTTGTACACATTTCCTGATCCCCCTTTGCCAATTAGATTCTCAGATCTGATGGAATCTATGACGTCCCTTTCACTAAAACTTAGTACTCTAAAAGATTTCATATCCCAAGAACCCAGTCTCAATGGATGATCAAGATCGTTCTTTTTTAACTTCATAAACACATAACATCCAGTAAAAAGGACCAAAACTAGCATTCCGACTGCAAGAAAAGCCAAAAAAACCTTATGCCGACTTGATTTTCTAGTATTGGATGAACAGGGCTGGATGTTCCTCATGTTTTGGGCACACAAACCTGGATTTCCCTTGAAGCCTTCACGAAAGGCTTCAAGGGATAAGGATTCAGGTATGGGACCAGTCAACTGGTTATTAGACAGGTCAAGATTGCTTAGTTTCAGAGATGATAATTTAACTGGAATCTCACCAGAAAGTTTGTTGTCGGATAAATTCAAGGAGTTCAAGTTCGGCAAAGAACCGAGACTCTCTGGTATTTCTCCAGAAAATGAATTGCCAGACAGGTTGACGTCGGTAAGAGAGACGCAAGAACCTAATGTGCCTGGTATGGCGCCAGAGAAAAAGTTTCCATTCAAATAAAGACTGCTCAGTTTCTTCATTTCCCCAATTGTTGCTGGGATCTCACCAGAAAATTTATTTGAATTTAGTTGAACTGACACCAACGAAGAAGCCTGTGAGATTGTAGCAGGCAACTCACCAGAAAACTGATTATTAGCTAGAACCAATAACCCGAGAGAATTTGCATGACCAAGATCGGGTGCCACAGGGCCTTCAAATTGATTCGTACTAAGATCAATAACAGAAACTTTTGGCAAGCCCCATATTCCAGCAGGAACAATACCCGAAAGTGAATTATTACTGACACGCAAGCGAATCAGAGACTTACAATTTGCATAGCTATCAGGGATTTGGCCCGTGAACTTGTTCCGAAGGATTAAAAGATCAGTCATTTGGCCATTTTTGCACATGTCCGGGGGGATAGGACCATTCAAGAAATTCTCTGAAACATCAATGTAAAGGAAATCAGCCCACGAGCCTAGCTCTTGAGGAAGGGAACCAGTGAGCTGGTTCCTGTAAAGAGAGAACTCCGAAAGGTTCTTGAATTGGCCAAACTCCTTAGGAACTTCCCCCGAGAAATGGTTCTCAAAGAGTTGCAAAGAAGCAAGTTGTTTCAAGGATCTCAACTCCAATAGCTCGCCTTCCAGCATGTTATCGGAAACATCAAAGTTCACAAGGCTTGTCAGGTTACCAAAGCCCACAGGAAGCTTCCCAGTAAAAGAATTGCTGTAGATCTCAAGTTGCCAAAGCTTGCTGAGCTTTCCAATTCCTGCTGGAATTTCTCCAAACATCAGATTGTCAGATAATTCTAGATTTTCAAGCAAAGTAAGATTTGATATACCCTCCGGAATCTGGCCTCTGATGCTGCAATTTGCGAGATAAAGCCAATACAACTTTTCAAGCCTTAGTACCTCATTAGGAAAAGAACTTGTTGGTTCAAATAGATTGTCACCAAGGCTTAGAAACTCAAGACCGGTAAGATTTTCCAGTGAATGCCATGGGAAAGACCCAGAAAACCCACTATTATTTAAATTCAATACCCTCAATTCGCGGAGAGCCGAAAAGTCGGGAACTTTCCCTGTAAAAGAATTGAAACCCAAATCCAGAACCTGCAAGCTTGTACAATTTCTCAAGTCATCGGCAAGGCCACCATGCAAAAGATTCGACCCCAGAGAAATTTTCTCTAGTGACTGTAACCCGCAGATTGAATCCAGAGGAAGAACACCAACTAATTGCTGATGGGGAAGATTGATTTCAATGACTAGTCCATTCTGGTTGCATGCAACCCCAGTGAAACTGCAAACAGAGTTTTCCTGTGTCCAAGTGTTGAACACATTTGTTTTTGAATTCTGAAGTAGTGCAGACTTGAATTCCATAAGTGACAGGCGTTCATCTGACTTGGAAGGAGAAATAAGTGTAAGGAAAACAATAAGACAAGCCAGCCAACAAGCCCATCGCCGGAAAAGGTTCATCTGGTTCAGCAATGACATGGCTGGCCGGGGAGGAAAGTAGGTGAGAATTATGATGCTGCGGGGGGCTAATTATTTTTGGCTACTATGGAAACGAAGACAATGGTGTGCATAATTTTAGCACGAGGTTGGCTGGCCGGCCGGGCTGGAATTTTGGTGAGAACACGTTGGACGTTCATGTACATGACAATGACTGAATGAAAAAAGGTTTACTACAAGGGAACTTGGTTTCGTAGACGTAGGATTCGTTTATAGACTCTTTAGAAAGTGAGTCTCGTTAAATTAAAAAAAAAAAAAAAAAGAAGGAAATATATATATTAAAAAAATTAAAATTTTAATTTTTAACTTAAAATAAATAGATTTATAACTATAAAATCAAAATTGTATAATAAATAAGGATTTTTTGTTTTGGTGAAGAATTATAAAAATATATATTTTGTATATTTAACTAATTTAATTGTATATTTATTATTTTTTTATTAAAAAATTAAAATTTTAAAATAATATAATATATATGTGCATATATATTATTTATTTTTTTAAAAAAATAAAATTTTATATTTTAAGATAATTTCTAATTAAAACTGTTAGAGGACAAACTTTTTGGGTAAGGCAAGAATGGCATATAATGCTGGAAGTGGAAAATGAGGGTCTTCGGAGACAAACCAATTCCGCTAGGTAAGTGTCAGCCCGTGGAAGAAGCGCAAAGGAAAGCTTGGAAGTTCATGGCCGTCAAGGTTGACTGATGGGGGATGTCCCATCCAATGGCTGCCACTTGGTACAACGATCATTTCTAGAAAGCTTTTACTTTCTTTTTATTCCCCCCCCCAATTAACTCCGGCTTTTGTTTTGTAGAGAGGTCCATCACCGTCTGCCAGGGCCCCATAGCCTTTAATTTTAATTTTTAATAATCTTGGAGCCTTTTTAATTTTACAGGCCAAATTTTTGTTCTCTACTAAATTTCATTGATTATAACTTACTTTTTTTTTCTTTCTCTTTTCTAGAAAAAATGTGTTTACTTAGTACATTCCTTAAATTTATATTTCCAAATTGTTTCTTCATTTTTTTTTTTCTGAATCAACTATAGTAATTTTTTTTCTTTTTTTCTTTTTAAGTGTTTACTTGGGACATTAATTAAATTTCACTTTTCAAATATTTCTTTTTCCGAAAATTTAACTAGAATATATATATATATATATATCTTCAAAAAATGTGCTCTAATTAAATTATATTACATCTGAGATCTATTATTATTATTATTATTATTAAATTTCGGAATGACACTCATAAATTGAATCTCCCGTAATGATAATAGGCTGAATCCAATTAACATTTCGCATCATGTTATCCCAACAAGACGCAGGAAAAAAGGAAGGAAGGTGGGTTTTAAGGAAAGTGTTGGCATGCAGAGTTTCTCTGTGAATGACATTTACCCAACCCCCAGAAAAAAAGGGACCAGCGCAACACCGATCGAATAACAAGTTGGGCATGGGCGGCTTTGTCTGTCGTGTGTGGTGTGGTGTTCCATTAAAATCATATTTGACTATGACTTTTTTTAAGCGTACTAGTCGTAGTATAATAATAATAATAATAATAATACTAATAATAAGTGATGAACAAAGAAGAATTTGAAGAGAAGATGGTGGTGGTGGTGGGGGGGGGCATTGGCCCCTTGACTTCCTTTAATATTTTATATTATATGTATGGTATAATATACATATAAGTTGACCTTTAATTTAGTGAATTAAGGCAGTTTTGTTCCTTTTTTGAGTCTTGAGTCTTAAGATATAGAAATATTATGAATTTTTCTTGTTTCATGAACAATTTTTTACTGATGATAGTCTCTCACCCAATCTATAATATTCTATGTGATCCAATGATCCACAAAAATATTTGATCATTTGTCACTTTGGGCCAATCAAGTTATTATTATGTCTGTCAAGCTAAGGGCTTCGAGACGGGTGTGTTTGTAAACATCCATAGGCCAGTGTTACAATTTCTTCTCGTGATAGTTGTAATGCTCGGCTTCATTGAATGAATCCTTTGTATTTGCATGCATGGTAAAAAGTATAAAATTTTATATCAATTAAATAATAAAGATTTTAAAATATTATTTAACAGAGATTGATTTTACTCATCTTGTCACTGCAACTATTCGTGACGTACACACTAAGAAAAAGGGGACCACCCCATTTGACGTGCGTTTCAAGAGTCGTGTTCTGCGTTTCTTTTCCGAAGATGTACCAAGAGAAAGAAAAGCATATCCACATGTGTCGCGTGGCCATGGCAATACACTTTCGGTCACGTAAAGTAAGTAATACTAAAGTACTCACAATCACTAGCCATAACTAAGTAAATGGTCTTTGAATCAATGTAGCGATTGTTTGACACACATCATTTTTCATTATTTAATTATTGAAGTAACGGCAAAAGAAAAAAGAAAAAAGAAAAAAAAAGAAATGATTTCTCCTT
Source organism: Kandelia obovata (assembly GCA_021464305.1). Taxonomy (NCBI): domain Eukaryota; kingdom Viridiplantae; phylum Streptophyta; class Magnoliopsida; order Malpighiales; family Rhizophoraceae; genus Kandelia; species Kandelia obovata. Next base: position 4,294,688 of record CM038476.1, read on the forward strand.
GTACAACAAATGTTGATGTAGTGTTCCAAGCAACCTCCTTCCGTCTAGGCTTATAACCAAAATTGGAAGATAATGGAAAGGGTTAAAGATTTATACTTAGGCCCACCAAGCAATCAGGAGACCCCAATGCAATTGCGAACCCTCCATGGTGGTTGCAGTGGCGCCGGCAGCAATCAAGAACGGCCTTTTGGCTCATGGGTCTGTCAAGAAAACGGATCAAACGTAAATGTGACAAAGGGAAATATGTGTGAGCAGTGAGCCACAAGCTATTAGGAAACTCAATGGGATAAGGCTCCAGTGAGTTCCAGAGACTCGGTTTCCATACACACACACACACACACTAAAAAGAAACTTTTTTTTTGGGTAGAGACAATAAAGATGGAAACTTCAAAACAGGAAGTCAACTTCTAGCTTCCTACGCCCCATATGTTGCTAGGCACAATTTTCCCCTCATTTTATTTTTGCCTCATCCAGTTTCAAATCCACTCAATTCTTTTTTTGTTCTTTTTTTTTTTTATTATTATTATTTTTGGTTCCTGGGTAAATAAATCCATTCAATTTTTAATTGCGTGAGCTTGCCTTGGGATAACCCTTTCTTCGTAAGTACGTAGCAATGGAGTCAAGTGAAGAGGCTAAAGTCCGGACTGCAAGGATATCAGCTCATCTCAACCCTCGGAATGTCCAGGTTTCTCTTTTTTCTTTTCAATTGTCTCCATGACCGTAAATTTATACAGACCTTTCTATCATCCTGTGTGATTCTCTGCCTTAACTTTCTGAGTATGAACTGTTGCGTGGGTTTGATGTGATGCGGAAAAAATAAAAAAGATGGAGGGCAATTCTGTTTTGAAGAGAGCTGATTGCCGGGCAAAAGGAGGGGCACCTGGATTCAAAGTTGCTATCTTGGGTGCTGCTGGGGGCGTTGGCCAACCTCTTGCAATGTTAATGAAGATGAATCCCTTGGTCTCTGTCCTGCATCTCTAGGATGTTGTTAATACCCCTGGTGTCACAGCCGATATTAGTCACATGGACACCGGTGCTGTGGTAATTTTTTGTTCTCTCTTGAAAGTTTTGTTTAATTTTGTACATGGCATCCTTTTAGCTAAGTAAGGCAATGTTAGTGGTAAAGTCCACAACCTGATTGTTTAGATTATCGAAAATTTGATTGCTGAGTGCTGACTCTCAGTTGGGTTCCTAGGTCCGGGGTTTCCTAGGCCAGCCGCAGCTTGAGAGTGCTCTTACCGGGATGGATCTTGTAATCATACCTGCTAGTGTGCCAAGGAAGCCTGGAATGACGAGAGATGATCTTGTCAACATTAATGCTGGGATTGTTAGAACCCTTTGTGAAGGGATCACAAAGTGTTGTCCCAATGCAATTGTTAATTTGATAATCAATCCAGTTAATTCCACGGTTCCAATTGCAGCTGAGGTTTTCAAAAAAGCTGGGACATATGATCCAAAACGACTTTTGGGAGTGACAATGCTTGATGTTGTGAGAGCAAACACTTTTGTGGTATGTACCAAAAATGGGAGTACTAGTTACATATAATGATTAGTAATGCTTGCTGGTGGAGCAATCATGGAGTTTACCTGCTTTTCTGCTTCTTTGGTTGACCCTAAACTTTCCAAAATTCTATTGGTTTTTTGATAGGCCGAAGTTCTGGGACTTGATCCGAGGGAGGTTGATGTACCAGTTGTTGGAGGTCATGCAGGCGTTACAATTTTGCCACTCTTGTCACAGGTCTTGCCGATTGTTGATGTTAATTTCTTTTCAAACAGTTATTAAGTGTCATCGTTACCGATGTACTTGATGCATTCTTTACAGGTTAGGCCTCCCTGCACTTTCACCCCAGAAGAGACAGAGTACCTGACTAAAAGAATTCAAGACGGTAGAACAGAGGTTGTTCAGGTGATGATAACCTTTTTCTTGACTTCAATTTCCTTGCACAAGGATATAAGTTTGCAGCCGATGCCAATACATACTATAATCATTTTGGTCTTTTCAATTATATGTGGCATTTTATATTCATCTTGGGATCTGAAAAACTTAACATAAAATTCCTCTGCGGACATGTAAGAAATCATTATAATGACAAACATTCATAATTTGCTGGTTGGGCTGCGGATGATTGCATGTCATAATTGCAGCTGTTGTAATCTGCTATAATTTAGGTCTAGAATTTCATTTTCACTTTCTTTTTTAACAATTTCGATTCCTCATGGAAGTCCAGTAGATACTTTTTTCATGATCGCTAAATCATTATCTGATTGCAAGATTGATGAAAAGTGCTCCTATGACAATTGATACTTTTTAGGGCTGACAATGGACTGTGATCTTTTCATTTCTGGGTTTTATCAGTTTTGTTATACTTCATGATTGAGTCCATTTTCTGGCATAGTTGAGTGTTAATGGCAGTAGATTTCATTCATCTCCTTTGCAGGCCAAAGCTGGCACTGGCTCTGCTACGCTGTCAATGGTTAGCTAATTTTGTTTCTTCTTTGTTATGCAACTTCCTTTGTGAAATTGATATTACAAGATTCACTTATTCAACACAATGAATTAAATAAAGAAAAACGTTACAAAATATTTCCAGGCATATGCAGCTGTTAAATTTGCAGATGCATGTCTTCGTGGGTTGAGAGGTGATGCTGGTGTTGTGGAATGTGCATTTGTAGCTTCTCAGGTACTTTATGCAAGTCCTTCTAATGATCTTCATGACCACTATGATGCTTTTTAAATGATCAAGCATATTGCCTTCCACAGGTGACAGAACTCCCTTTCTTTGCATCAAAAGTACGTCTTGGTCACACTGGAGCTGAAGAAGTCTATCAACTTGGTCCCCTAAATGAGTACGAGAGGTTGGCAGTTAAATGTGCAACCATTTGCAATGATTTGTTTGCCGAAAAAAGTATAAATGGTGAATTACTGATATTTGTTTATATTATGTGATTCTTAAACAGGATTGGTTTGGAAAAAGCAAAGAAAGAGTTGGCGGAGAGCATTCAGAAGGGAATTTCCTTTATCAGGAAATAAATAAATGCTAATCAAATGTCTATTGCGTAAATTTCTTGAAATTCCTACACTTTCTTTTTCCTATATTGAATGAAACTCTCTAAAAATATGTAGTTCTCTTGTGTCCAGGCGTATTTGGAGAGATCTTCCGAATACACAACTTATAAGCTGTATCTGAATGTTGGCAGAGCCAAATCTTTTTGAACACATATCACAGCTTGAGCTGAGGTGAATTTGTAGAAGCAAACCACCAACGGAACTAAAGTGATCATAGTTATTTCATTGTACCTCAGGAATACTTTTCAATTAGTTACAAGGCAAAAAAAAAAAAAAAAAAAAAACAGATAATGAAATGTCTTCATAATGAACAGTATGATATGGAGGAGTTTTGGTGTAGGGTAAGGTTGCTTGAAGTCACGTAAGTTTGAATTGCGGAAATGACAGAAACAACTGTATAAAATTTTCTAGGAGCTTCATTGCTCAATCCCTTTACATATACAACTTTTCCAACATATAAATGTGCATTTGGAAAGGGAAAGACCTTTACATTCTCCCCACAAACATCGGCGAAATCAGACATATTCCACCTTAAGGGGTGAAAGGGCTGGAGGGAGGGTGTATAATAGGGATTGTGGACATTGACATGTTCCCTGAAAGCACATGAGGCGCTAAAGCATCCTCCACAACCACTGGGTTGACCTGCAATGCTCTTTCAGGTACAATCTTCTGGTCTTCAACCTTAGCCAGCACCTCAAAATGCATCTTCTTCTCAACCCCGAGGCCTATATCTTCACAAATGTTTGAGCCGACACATCTGCCTTTAACAACTTGGAGGAACCTTTCTTGTTAGCCCTCAGGCCCAGCACAGAGACAAGCAACTTCACGAAACCAACTAAATTTGAGTTTGACCCATTAACAGAAGCAAAAGGCCACATTGTGGTGGAATGTTTGGGCGTCCTCTGCTGAGGATAAAAGACGGCAAAAAATAAGGTCAAGCTTAGCCAAAAAAAATGGCGTCGCCCGGACTTGAACCGGAGACCTTCAGTGTGTTAGACTGACGTGATAACCAACTACACCACGACACCATGTCTTTAAAAAAGTTATGTTTTTACCTTAAACAGACGCAAGAAGTGTACAAATAAAAACTTCCGGCCATGCGCAAAGAACTAGCCGTTGGAGATCGGAGCGTAAAACGGAGCATTCGTATACAGCGACCCCCAAAAAAATATATTAAAAAAAAAATTAAACGACGTCGTTGTTACTAGGCGCGAACTATTATAAAGGCAATCGATCCGCACTACGCCCCAAACAAAAAATACTTCCAGACGCAGCGCGCTCGCGCTCTCTCTCTCTAAGGCACTCTGTTTGAAAGCCACAAACCCCAATCACTTTCCTTCATGATTAGGGTCTTGTTTTTGGGGCAATCGCGCACTCAAAGAAAGGCATAAGAACATGTACTCTTATTCTGTTCTTGGAAGGTAATTTTCTGCTGCTTGATTGCTCTTTCTTGCTTATGTCTTGAATTCTTGGATTGCTCTTATTCTTTCGAATTACCTCTGTATATCCGAAATCTTTTGCATAACAGAAAATTTTCTTTTTTCTTTTTTCTTCTTTCAAGTAGACGTCGGGTTATGTGCTTTGATCTCTGATTTTTAAGGCATTGCAAAGGGAGAGCCATACGTATTCAATTCTTTAATTTCCGCAGGTATCAGACATGCCACAATTAGTTTTTCAACCGAAATTGTTGTTGATGAAGCGTTTCTTGACACAAATTCTTCGTTCTCTTTTGTTTAATATTTAGCTTTTAGATAAGTTGAGAATCAAGGATATTGAACAGGACGATAACCTATTCTGCTGTGAAGGAACAGTTTACGGTCTGTGAAGGTACATAATTCATCTTACTAACTATTTTTTTTCAGACGCAATCTGATAACTAAAGCATGACTTCTTTTATTATTATTTTTGGGTAGGGAAAATTGTCGTATGCTATGATGTGCAGGCGGTATTGTTATCCGTCCAGATTCTGCTTGGGGTAATGACTTCTTTCGTTTCTTCTTTTTCTTTCCTTGTTTCGGATCTTCAAGATAACATAAATTTTGCAATTTTGGTTGTCAATTTTCTTACGCCTATTACGTGAAGTTGAAGGCCAAACATAAGTTCACCTCTAAACGCTCTAGTAGTGCTAACTTTTGGAGTTGTCAAGAAGCTAACAGTTTACTTTTAACAAGGCCTTTGGGGTTAATTTTATGTCAATTCTTTTTTTTTTTTTTTGGGTGTCTTTGTCAAGTTTTAAGCTTATTTCTTTCATGATGTGAATGTCTCTGTGTCTTGCAGAATGCACAATGTGGTAGAGAAGTGGTACAAGCCACCAAGTGAATCGATTTGACAAGGGGATGGTAGTTAAAATTCAGAAAATTTAACCATCTCTCCTGGTCATATTTTTTATTAATGGATCTTGTGAGGTCTCCAGGTAGAAGACGGTTTGCTAAAGGTGTTTGTAGGATTAGAAATACTTGCACGTCCCATTTTCTGATCTTTCTTGAATGTTTAGTTCTCAAAAGTTTTTGTGTCAGTGCTGTAAAGGAAGGTTGAGGGTGGCTGTGGCTGGTGTGCAAAAACTATTGACAATGATCTGTTCTTGATGGACAAAACACTGGGCAATTAATTCAGCATACATTGAGGTGAGAGTTGATCTAGTTTTTTTTTTTTTTTTTTACTAGTGCTACAGCATGAAATCTAATGCATTTATCCTTGTGTCTACAGTTCTCTTCGTATATACACGTTTGACTTGTTTTTCCCCTGTACATTCATAAGCGCGTAGTGCTTATCATGTTACAGCATTGTGGAACTGATGGGTCATAGCAGTGGATTTATAGCCATGCTTGCAACATTGACTAGTGGACAAATTGATATGTGTTTAATACCTGAGGTACCTACACATCCTACCTGAAGGTATCTTTCACGAGACCTGTGATAATGTTAAGTGTTATTTGCAAGTGTAAAGGTACCTTTCCATCTACATGGGCTCATGGTGTTCTCAAGCACCTAAAATACTTGATTGAGACAAAAGGATCTGCTGTGGTATGTGTAGAAGAGGGCACTGGACAGGTGGGTCAGGTCATTAAATTTCTTGATTGTATTCATTTGTCAGACATATGTTCAATCACTGCAGCTTTTGTCTTCTCCAACCATCTTGCTTCGTATTATTTGAAGGGACTCCAGGGTTAATTGGCCCTTATCTGACCAAACCATCGGAGATGTTTGGTAATGGTATTGCCAACAAGATTGCTTGGTGATGATTAGACCTGTGGTCATTTAAGTTTTGGTTAATTCTTAAAAATGGATTTAGCATGTAGGACATAGGTTTCTACTTTTGAGCACTTGAGGCTACGTGAGCCTTTAGGCTATGTTTGTGAGGAAATAAGGGAAGAAACCCATGAAGAAAAAGGGGGGAATTCTTTCCTTTCCCCTTTCCTCCCTGACTTTCTATTATACCTATGTCTCAGCAAACAGTCTCAGGCACTGAGTGGAAATGACAGATGCCCAAATTTGGTTCTGGGATAGCAGGTAGAACTGCATAAGTAGGTTTCTCTCTCTCTCACACACACACACGCACACACACACACAAACACACACAAATGGATTACAGTGTTAACTAGAAAGGATGTTCTACATTTCTCATTATAATTTCTTTGACTGATAACTTTTATTTTAAGTATTCAAAAGCCAATTAAGGTTTTATGTGAAATGAAGATTCAATGTTATTTCACTGAAGGATTATGATGTTTTGTTTTGATGCATAATTTTCCTATAAAAACTGATGCTACTGATGCATCTGGAAATATTATACTTGGGGATATTGTGCATATTTAACAGGAGTTGTTGGATATTCTCCTCTATTCCCCGTGAAAATCACTTGTAATAATTGCTACACATAAATAAGCTGGCTTCAATGCCATTCAATGTATTTTGTGTTTTTCTGTCACTATGATGAGTTTGTTTGGGCCTACAGTTGCATCAGTTTGACCATGAGAATTTGTCAATCTTTCAAGCATCAATGCAGTTGTCCCTATTCATTGATTTTTCTGTCTGTCAGGTACACGGTTTGTTATGTTCTGACCACTGGTGTTTATGTGATACATTCACCTACATTGTTGCTTTGATCTAAAATTTTCTTTTCAAATGTTTTTTTTGTCCCAAAACTTTCCTTCCATTAGAACTATCTCAATGCATTAATTTAAGGGAACCTTGCGCACTACGATGCTCTTTTTTTTATCAATAGTTGCATCTCAAGTTATTGATGAAAAACATTATTTTTTAAGTCTCTGCTTTCTGGATCCTTTTTCACTAACTTAGATCCATGTCTGTCTTGACACTGGGATTACTTTTAACATCTTTTTTTTTTTTCCTGTTCAGATGAAAAATTATTTCAAGGACATTGGCATTCATGCTGATGTGAAACATGCATTGAGCCAACATACATGATCTGTGAATGCCATGCCTATGTATCAGATGGGATTTTATGCACACTGTTCTTGGACAGAATGCTGTAAGCCTCTTCACGAAGCTAGTTTATTTCAGTGAATTGTTAATCAACTGGACTCGGAGAACAATTTATATAGAATAAGAAATGGGTCTCTGTTTTTGTTAACATTTCTGCATGAAGATACAGTTTACATTAGTTGAATCATATTTTATTGTCCAATAACATTTCCTTATATTGGAATCACGGATTTTGGGAGGTCCTTGATGCATTTGCTGGATACATATGCAATACTCACTACGTATATTTTTCCATTCCTGAAGTGATTACATATCCAAGGGCTGTAGACCCAAAAGGCCGGATGTGGCCTCGTTGCTTGACATCTACGAGGCACTATCCAAGTTATTCTGAAGAGCCTAGAAGCCCAGTCTTGGACATGTCTTGAAGAACATTTGCTGTGATATTTGCAATACGGCTTTGCATGCTTGGAGGTAACATTTTTCTTTCTATTTGGGTCTTCATGAGAACATAAACTACTGCAATTTTGATTACTTGTTACACCCTTTGAGTAACGCTCCAGGCCAAGCATAATGTCACGGGCTGTTCAAAGCCTAACTCCGTGACAATAAGCTCTCCTCCAAACACTTCACTGTTGCTAACTTTGGAACAGTTGAGAAGGTACCGTTTACTTTACTACGGTTTTTGGAGTTAACTTTTATTTGTCAAACACTTCTCCTATTGGACCAGCAGGGCCATGATAAAAAGGATATCAAGGGTTTCGCGTGCAACTGTTGTCTTGTTGAGTCAATGTTTCTAGAAAATGGAATGCCACCTACAGCAGTCGGTGCAATATCCCCACCTGCTACTTAATAAAGATTCAACCATATATTTTGTCCATATCTGCTTTTATTGTGAGGATTTCTAGATATTGATCACTGTCTCCAACAAATTATGACCCAGGTCCTTTATTACTATAAATTACAGAATTTTGTCAGTTGACATTGTGGTCTGTGTTCGTACTGAACCCCAGTTTATAGGCTAGTGAGCTCATCCACTTTTATAATACACAAACACACACACACAAAATTGTGTTTAATAATACATAATTAGTCAATTGGATCATCATTTAGAGTCTTGATTGAACTTAAAGGATAACAAAACCAGAAACAATATGTTGTATGCTTCGCTTAGCTTTTCAATTTTGGTACAATTTAGACTAAAGGATTAATTTGTCCTTAATAGTAGTTCCATCATGTTCTATCGCATTAGAGGTTGCAACTTCTTTGTTGCTTAATTAAAAATCTCTAAAGACTTTTAAGTGATGCAAAAGTTACATTGCATTGGCTATTCTCTTGCCGTGATGAAGTGGACTTTTCTTTGTCTCATACAATAGTTATATAAGGTATTAGCCATTGTTTAAAGATTTCGAACTGATATCTTATTACTGGCTTACCACTGATGGAAACTAGTCCGTAGACCAACTAGGCAGCCTTTTTGTTTTTTTTTTTTTTTTTTATATATCATGTAGCAAATAATGCAAGACATTGCATGGGTTGGCCTAATGGCAGAGGTCTTTACAGGACTCAATTGGTGGATGCATGGATCTTGGATTCAAATCTTACCTATTGTTCAGACATGGTGGTGCTGGAACAAAGGTTGCAGTCTTCCATATTTATTCAGGAGTCGCATGTACTCCTCCCAAGGAAAAGGAAAAAAGACAAGAAGAAAATGTATTGGGGTATGTAGTTGGATTTTTTCATCTTCTTTTCGTATTTGACTAGGAATAATCTCTTTAAAATTTAATGCAAGAGTTATAAATGAAAACTGAAAAGTCATGCCAAGAACACAATCTTTTCTGGAGACTAAGAAGTAAGTATCCTCTTAATAATTCAAGCCATCCCAATAGAGAATTATACATAAATGCAATACATGACCTGGAAGACAATTATACCAATTTTAATGCACTAATAATTCAACCCATTCCAACAGAAAATTAGGCATAAATGCAAGATATGACCTGGAAGATAATTATACCAATTTTAACACACTTACCATAATGCAAAGATTCTTTTCTGTACAATCAAATTCCTGAAAGTTATCACCAAGAACCTACTCAGTTCTATTAATTCCTGCTTAATCCATATGACCAGCTGTCTTTTTCTAGTAGGCATCTGCTTGGCAACAGCACTTCTAGTGATCCTATGGCCATAAAATATCATCGACCTGCTATTCTTTATTCAGGTATTTGCACCATAACAGATCTGGGGTGAAGTAATTACCTATTAAAGATATTATTGGATCCTCTTTTCATTATACATCATCTAACTTATATTCAACAAGCCATCTAACAAGTTCTTTGGAACTACTTGAACCAAACGAGGAAATGTAATAGTTTGAGAGAACTTTGGCATTTGTCGGTAGTCAAAAGACTTTTCGGATGAAAAGTATGCTTCATTAAGGCATAATTATTCCATTGATGTCAAACAAGCCGTAACAATCCATTGGCTATTACAAAAGGAGAAAGAAGACTAACATGCCTCTAAAATGTTGATTAGACAAATTACTGCGACAAGGGCCTGCCTGCGTACACACCCAAAAAAACCTCTCTCCCACAATCAACCACTTCTGTGAAGAAAGGGGCATATAACATGTTCAGTTGAGTTATCAACCTCCCATGAAAAAGGCCTAAACGAGCTGTGTGATCACTGTTAAAAGAACAGGTGGGAATTGAACATGTTCAACACGTAAACCATGCGAAAATTGATCAAAAAACCCCCTCCTGCAAAATGATCCTCACAGCAAACAAGCCTAAAGGTGATGGTCTAAAGTGGTGAAGGCCCTTCCTACAGTAGTTTTGCAAAGAGAGTTTTTGAATGATTGTGCATATCTAAAAATTATTTCCCAAACAGCATTATACATCATTAGAAAGAGATGCCTTCACATGAGCGAATTGAATGTTGAACGTAGATTCTTCACAAGATCCTTCACTGACAGGCTGAATTCAGCATCCATCTGCAATGTTATGTACCCGATACCCATTTCAACAATTTAATCATTTAATGAGATTGGCATATAATAATTTCCCCAACTTCCCTAGAAGGTCTAAAATTTTCTAACATTAGCTAGGAGAAAGATGGAATCTTGTGGCTTACCTGAGCTATAACAGAAATATCAAGAGCAGAACTCCCAAATGTGAGAACACTGCTGTTGGTGACTGTTAGGTGGAGTTTCTCGATTTCGGCCACTGTCTTCTCGAAAACTCCTTTCTTTTTCTCACAGTGAATTCTTATGAGGACATGTTTGTCACAGAATCTTGCTTCGATTTCAGGCAGAGGCACATCAAAGTGCTCTTTGGTGGAACTCTCGTCAGAAGAAGAGTTGTCACCCTCTGATGAGAGTTGAGATTTCTTCACAATGACCACTGATTCCATGGTCTTCTTTCTTGTTTGCTCCTCAAGTGTCTTGACTCTTTCCTGCAGTTGTTTCAAGTACTTGATAGCATCTCCAAGAACAGAAACCTTGTCCGTCTAAAGGGAAGATGTTCACTCAGTCAAATGTTCTAAATTCCTTAGCAACTTAATCTAAACAATGAGAATCATGAATAAGTTTATCACCTTTTTCAGGCCAGGAACTATAGCAGATAATGCAATAAATCGCTGACTGAGCTTCTCTCTGCGCTTCCTCTCGGCCATAACGTGTTCTTCACTTTGAGAAAGTTTAGTGCTTGTGCTTATCCTCTTACATCCTTGATAGCCCTTCAAAGTATAATCTTGGTTCCCAAAGGAACATTGAGAAATCCATGAACCAGGAGGGAGGGCGTTGATGCTTTTAGAACTCACTGCTTCCTCTTTAGGTCTCACTAATCTCGTTTGATTTGAGTGGCTTGATTCAGCAAAGGAAATAACAGTAGGAGAAAAAACAGCTTCTGGGTTTGACACAGGATCAGATTTGCATGCATTGAAGCTATTCACTTTCAGTTGCTTGGTGGGCCTTGTATTAGCATTAGAAATATCCATGGAGGTTTTGAGGTTGAAAGTTGGGTGAGAGAAAAATTCCTGCTGCATGTTCTCTCCAAAGGCAGTTGGTAAGCTGAGATCATCAAGGGAGTCCAAGTGCCACTGGTTGATGAAGATGGGATCCTCCATTCCCTGTGATTTAATAGCTACGCTTTTGAGCATGGTCACAGTGAAGCTATAGCATTCTCGTTGTTTTCTTTTACGGTGTGATTAAAATCATTGGTGTATAACATGTGAACAAGTGTTATTGTCTATGTTACTATGCCGACAGCTAACAAGAGATGGTCTTGATTACCAGTTCACCAAGCTCCCTGATGGATGAGATCGCCATGAAAGAAGCTTCTTTTTTTGATTGAGATCCTGTGTTGAAGATTCCTGGGGGAAAGACCGGTCAAACAGGTCAATGAATGGATGAAACCCACGACCAAAGTGATGCAAACCAACTTCAAATAACATGGCAATAATAGCTTTCACAGAGGGAAAAAGAAGTGAAAACAAGCAAGACAAGTAAAAACAGGAGAGAACTAGTTAAGCACATCTCAAAATAGAGCCTCAACTGCAGAATTTGCAACTAAACAGAGAAAAATTGATTTCAAGCTAAATTCAAAAACCCAACGAGCCAACTGAAATTAAGAAAAGAGAGGAAACTCCAAAATGACGCAACAGCATGAACTCTCACCCTTCAATGATAACCAAAAAATATTTTTCTGTCACCTCCACAAAAACAGGAGAGGCTGCTCTGCTTCCTCCACTTTTATAATAACGAAGCTCTTAAGTATTGTCATATAAAAAGATACAGCACAATAGTCTACCTCTCTCTTAAGGGTCACTCATTTGAATAAGCAAATAGAATTCCGATCATCATTATGTGTTGTACAATTAATAATATCCTAGTGGGTCGTTGTTGTTGACAAACAAGTAAAAATAAGAATTCACTTTTTTTTTTTTTTTTATTTTTGCAGACTTACATGACATTGATCACCAACTTGCAGTTGAAATTTCTCTCAAAGTTTGCTCATGAGCAACCGGCGCCACAAGAGTAATTGTGGGCCATAGTATCTCTTAATCAAACGAGCAAACCCCGTAAACCTATAGTTAACTAAAAAAAAAATTGCTACACATCTTTTTGTGGTGCGTATTGTGCCATATTTGCTAAATGGTAAACAAATTTGCAATTAATTTGAAATGATTCTTTGACTTTTCCCATCTTTGAGCCAATCGCCTGAGGCCAGCTTGTTTGGAGACCTAGACTATATTGCATCTCTTTGAAAGTTTGTGTCGTTGGTTCGGTGCGGCCCTATCGAGGCGACCCATGATTGGGTTGGCTCACAGACTGCAATCCCATGGTCCACTGAAAAGCAGTGAAAAGTTTTTGATCAAAAAGAAATCTTTTTAGCAGATTCTTTACGCAAAAAGAATTCAATGCCGTAATCTGCCCTGGTTTCCAAGTCCAAGTAATTAACCTACCTTGTAGTTTTCTGAAACAACCCGGTCCAAACCCCACCCGACTCGATGGACCAAATGGTTGAGTCCAAGTCTTCAAAAACCTTGTAAGCAATAGATGCCACTAGGCGTGGTGGGTCTTTGGTCTTGTCTTCCCAATTTTCACTTGTCGGCCTGTGGGGTAGAATAGGAAAACATCTTACAGGCTCCTATGCCTCGACAAACCAGCGCTTTTTAAGGAAGTTGCCAACGAAGGAAAACACATCACAGAACTTCCCATACGAAAGCATATATTTTGATGTGACATACCCGCATCACGTTCCAAATTTATTAGAGGACAAGTTGAGAGTAATAAAATGGCTTTCTTCTTCTATTTTTAAACCCCCTGAGATCAAAACTCCTCGACCAGCAAAAACTTAATTTGGATTTTGGACCTTTCCTATTTTTATTAAGGCAATTCGCCATCCGGGTAAACGATGATGCTTTGACAGGGAACAATCCAATAGATAAATGACAAGTTGGCCTCTAATTCGAAGATTAATAAGTGATTTTTGATCAATAATAAGTTAATAAAATGATTAGTTAGGCAGTCCATCCAAATGGGAAGGACCAACTCATTTCACAAATTCAAGTTTGAAAATCCAACAGGATCATCCCCAGGATGATCTGGCTCATGTCTACAGTACTCACAAGTAATAGTAGGAGGGGTCAAATGCAAGCAATGGTCAATTCTTTTCTCCAGCCAGGCCAGTCTCCTTTCGAAACTCAGCACCCCAATATGCATAATCCGAATGTCCACCTGAGCAACCCTTGCACATATGCGAAGCAAGATATAATAATCTGCATGGGCGGCATAAGTCAAGGAACCTTCATCCTTCTTCCTCACATAGTGAAGATAATCCAACCTCTTGATCTTCACCCTTGGTGGGATGTAACAGAATCTATTCTCCTCCATGTCTAATTTTAATCGCCTAATGGCCTTTTTTTTCAGAGTCTCAGTCGAAGCTTTGCCAATACATTCTGAATTTTGATCTCCTAGCGAGTCACGAGAAATACAGCCATCTTCTGGACTTTGTTCCTGATTATCGTCTTTATTGTAATTGCCAACATCAACAGATGGACCTTGAGGGAACCCTTCTCTAATTTTCTTCTTTTCCCCCACGTTTTTTATGCATTCATCACCATTCCTTGATCTCTTTTGATTGAATAAAATACCCCTCAATCCATGCTCTTCTGCTGGCTCAGGATCCTACTATCAACAAAATACTTGATAAGCAAAGGTACCAATTTTATTGATTTTAATAAGTGATACAGTGACATAAATCACATATTCACTATCTTTTTCTCCTGATGATAAAACTGTTAGGAAATATTGGTCCTCAAAAGAAAAACTAGAAGCAAATAAAGTGCATATGCAAGCCTCTAGAATGCAGAGACATGATGATGCAAGTCAGGTCCAGTTGGTTCATCACGAGAGACACAACTAATATCATAAGTCCCATACTATCATACTAGCAATTGCAACTAACCAACCAAGTCTTCAGTCACTTTATAGCATACTATATAACATTACCATACATCTGAAAGCATACAATTGGAGCAACATTCAGTATTTAGAACTACCTTTCCATTTTCATACAAATCCCATAACTTTTCTATTAGCACTTCTTCCACTCGATGATCCATGCGTGATGGTCCTGCTCCAGCAAAAACCACATCTTTACAGTACAGGAGATATGATGGCAAGTCCTCTGCAAAATCTGCAAATGCAATGAGAAAAATTCAAGGGCTGAGAGAGACAGTGCCTCTAGAGAATTGGACCTCCCAATGGTATTAAAAACCCATTGAGTAATTTAAAAATAGTAAAGATAGTTACCATAAGTATCAACAATCTCATGATATCTTGCTTCTAACTTGTGCAACAACTCAGCAGTACCAAACTCTGTTTTCTGAACACCTGATGCATTCCTGACAAACTTTCTGTCTGAATCATCCACCTCATGGGGAGGAGGAGGAGGAGAACATTTTTCAGTATCACACATCAGGCCAGAGCTAGACGTGGAGTCTAATCTACTCTTATCATGAGAACTTGATGGAATGCCTATTTTGTCAGACAAACTCCTTTCCCATTCCCCGAAACCATTAATATTATAGAGAATCCGTATAGCTACAATCAATATTGACATCACACCAACACGAGTAGGAAGTCTCAAGTCATTCATCGATAGCCACAATTCAGGGGGCATGGACCATTCATATATGCGGCACGAATGTGGAAGAATCTTTTCCATAGGAAGAGACAACTTCTGGAGATATCGATAAGCTATTTGATAGAAATTCACAGGGGGTAAATGCAGGCCTATGGACTCGGCAATGCTAGCTGCCATTGACTCCAACTTCTGTACAGGAACTGGGTGAGAGGGCCTAAACATTAGACTTGGACTTAAGGGGCAGGCAGGGGAAGGCTGTTCAAACCTTTTTTCAATTTCAACATGGGCAGTAAAATATGGAAGTTTCCCTTCCAGCGACCATCTAACTATGTCAGTTGGCAAGATTGCTTCCCTAACAATGTGGCAGGCCAAAAAGGAGATAGCTAAAGAACAAGTTAATGGAATCATCTTCCTCAATTCCCTGAACCACACCATAACTGCACGCTGACCATGTGCATTGTGGGGTTCATCCTTGTGTCTAGGACGAGCTAATTGCTTGTCAGGTTCTCCTGAATTCAAGGACAGAAACATATATTACCATTCTCTAAAAAATTCACAAGCAACGCATGCAGATATGAGATGAACTTCAAGAACAGACCATATACTAAACATGGCTCTGATCGAAATTGTCAAAAAGTTCAAATCGTTGATTCATGCAGACCACCCCCCAGTTATGCCATTGCCATCACAAAACACAATTCATCATGAAATTCCAAACAGGAGATCAAGTAATCAATACAAAACCCTAAATGGGTGAGTCTACCTGGCTTTTGAGCCTCAGAATCCAGCAAGACATCATCGGCCCAGCTATCCTTGAAAACCCTTGTCCTAGCCAGGAACCTTAACCACACGGTAGCAGCCACCCCACAAATCAAAGGTCTCGCCTTGAACTTCTCCACAAGAGCCTCACACTGCAACTGAATCATCCACTGCATACCCATCACATACCTAATCCTCACCTCGTTATAGTAATCCTCGTAACTCAACTTCTCGGCCCCACCCGACCCGAAATCCTCAGGCTCCGTGGGCCCCACTCCATCCATGTAATCGTAATAATAAGAATCGTGCTCTTCTTTTTTTATGCTTTTGCCGCCGTCGATGTTTTGGTTATCTGCCTCTTCTTGCATTTGGCTGAACAAGGTTTGAGAGGCAAGCCCGGCGGTGGCCCCGGCAGTGGATTGGGAGCGGCGGGTGAATCGGGAGCTGTAGATGGTGCCGCCACCATCGCCGCCTTTATCAACGAAGTCCTCGTCGGCGACGCCAGTCAAGATGATGTCGTCGGCCTGAGCGCCGCACTCCTGGCAATAAAAGAAGCCGTCGGATTCGTCGAGGCCGACGTGGCCACATCTTCTGCAAGCCAATTTCCTCGTCTCGTCTCCTTCATCTTCTAGTTCCATTCTTGGTGGGTCTTTCGTCTGCCGCCACGGTGGGGAGCCTTTCTTCAAGGGCTTTAGCGGCGGAAAGCCTCCAATTTTATTCCCAAGATATTGGATATTTCATATTTGTATCGTCATTTAAAAAAAAGGACTTTTTTTATTATTTTTTGGGTCCGATTTTAATTTATGAAATAAAGATATAAAGTTAAATACTTTGTACATACAGCTACAGAAAAAATAGATCCACACTTTCTGGGGAAAGTGGGATTCTTTTCCAGTCTCTTGGTCCCCAAACAGTTTGTTTACTTTCTCCACCGCAAAAACGAGAGAGCTGGGACGATGGCAGCGACTCCACGACCGAACCTGGAGCTCCGACCACTGGGAAACACGGGGCTGAAGCTGAGCTGCGTGGGTTTTGGGGCTTCTCCTCTCGGTAGCGTCTTCGGCCCCGTCTCCGAACACGACGCCATTGCCTCCGTCCGCGAGGCCTTTCGCCTCGGCATCAATTTCTTCGATACCTCTCCGTAATGTTTTCTTTTCGACACACTCTTTTCCTGTTGGTAAAAGTTAGGATGCTGAAGTAAAGTTTGGATCTTTCTTTGAAATAGTCGTGTTTTAATCCGTCTTGTTTGGTTTTTGGGATGTAAGAAGTGAGTTCAGGTGGTTTAGTGAAGAAAGGTGAAGGTCTGAACTGCAATTGTTGGTTTTCTTTCTTTCCCTCAATTATCGCTTTTGTACCTAATATTTTGTGTTTAATTGGAGTGTTTTTCCCCCGTGTTCATAACCTAGCCTCCGCGGGTTTCAGTGTATGTACTAGATTGACCGTATTGATGGTTTACTGGGGCATGGCGTGTTTAACCATTATCATTTGTATTTTTCAGGTTCTATGGAGGGACATTGTCAGAGAAGATGCTTGGTAAGGCACTTAAAGCTCTAGGAATTCCTAGAAACGAATATATAGTGTCGACAAAGTGTGGACGTTACAAGGAGGGCTTCGATTTTAGTGCTGAGAGAGTGACCAAGAGCATTGATGAGAGCTTGGAAAGGTTGCAGTTGGATTATGTTGATATACTGCTCTGCCATGATATAGAGTTTGGGTCTCTTGATCAGGTCATAAACAACGGTTCCTACTTTGTTTCATGATTACTTTGATCGATCTACTTTATTTAGAGACTATTCTCTCGCAATGCGGCTTTGTTATTCTCTCATAGTCTATCACGACAGCATAATTTGGCTCAATTTGAACCTTGTGACAGATTGTGAACGAGACAATTCCTGCACTACAGAAACTAAAGGAAGCAGGGAAAACCCGTTTTATTGGCATAACTGGCCTTCCATTAGGAATTTTTACATATGTGCTTGATAGAGTGCCACCGGGCACCGTGGATGTAATTCTGTCATATTGCCACTACAGCATTAATGATTCGACTTTGTTGGATTTACTGCCGTACTTGAAGAGTAAAGGAGTTGGGATCATTACTGCTTCTCCACTTGCAATGGGTCTGCTTACTGAAAATGGCCCTCCAGAGTGGCACCCGGCTTCACCTGAGCTGAAGGTGAGCTTTATATATATATAAAAGAAAAAACTAGTCTATGATTCTTGCTTACTATATTTTTTGCTTGTTCTTCTTCTTCTCGTTCCCTTTTTATGGTTGTTATTTAGACAACGTAAGAGAAGAGCTTTTTGCTTTCATCTTGACAAGAGATGCATTACGCATTAGGGATAGATGCATTCTTGCTAGCACACTAGTGTTGCTTATTAAACTGTTGAGGTTTGGATGAATATTCAGCAGGAATATTGTTCCAGTGTATTAGTGGGGCATAATTAAGAGATACAGGTCTAATGAATTGAGCAAGATAATTGGGAGCTATATATACGTTTCACTAGGTCCTATTTCTTATCACATTTCTGTTATGTTTTGGTAACAAAATAAGCAATTTTCTTATAGGAAAAGTAGAGAATGAATAGTAGGAGAAGAAACTACCTTTAATACAGAAACAAGCAATCAAAAGCACCCTTCTTTACAGAGAAGAGTGCTTTCTATCTGGGGATATTAGTCAAATAAACACCTTTTGAAACCAATGTATCTGATGAACAAATAACGGTACTTTCTATCCTAGCAAGCTAAGGGAATTCCTTTGAAACCACTGCATGTGATAAACCTTGAAAGATGCCAGATAAATTTAATGTCCTGAAGCAACTGAGTCAATAGAAGTTGTTCTAAGTTCTAGCATTTTTATCTGTCTGAAAATATTAAATGATTGCAAGAACAGCACGTCCACCTTTTCCTCTTTCTTCCTCCTAAGACAAGGTAGAATATTTATGGAAATTCTTCAAGTTTTGCAGCAAATCCACTATTCACCAAAAATGCTGGTGTCAATTCCATATAGTCCACAAAATCTGGCTTTGTTAGAAATATTGACCCCGAGTCTCTCTATTATGATAACGCAAGATACATACAGCAACAAACCATACATTGCCCACCCTTCTCACTGGAAATAAACACAAGAACATCACCAACTTATCTTGCTGAAAGGGTAAGAAAGGATATGACATGCAATGAACTTCTGAGGACTCTTCTAGGGTGTTGAACCTACCCCTGGCATCCAACTCACTGTGCCGAAGGCCATATGTATTGCTACCTAACATGTGCAATCTCCATATTTGAAAATGGGATTTCATTATTTGCACTTTTGAAGATAAATTTCATGATTTTATGGAATTTCATTGACCATTATCAGATTTTTTGCTCCTCAGTCTGCATGCCAAGCTGTGGCTGAATATTGTAAAGAGAAGGGGAAGAATATCTCAAAGCTAGCAATGCAATACAGTTTGACAAACAAGGATATTTCAACAGTGCTGGTTGGCATGAACTCTGTTGAACAGGTACTAATTTGTAGTGGGCTTTGGTTGTACATTGTCCCTAATAAGGGGCATGCATTTCAATATATATATATATAGACACACATACTTTTATTCCTTTGGTTAGTTTCAATAGACCCAGTCATGTGATGCTGATCAACCCTGAGATTATGGTCACTCAATTTATGAGGTAGTGGCACATATTATCATTGTTATTGAGGTGTGGTAGCATTATTAGTATAAATATATACATGTGGCTGCATCCAAGCAAGAGCATGATCCATTGCTTGCAACATTTCCCTGTAAATCTACATTCGAAGCTGGCTACTGCAAAAGTGGGCAATTTTGTAATGCATACAGGCACGGATCCTGTGTTGGGAACACTTCTTTTAGGCTTAAATTTGGTCCTCTGCTGTATGTGGCTTATACACCTGGATGTGATCTCCTGTATTGTTGTGGATTTGCATTCTATGAAGTTAGCTAATTCAAAAATGGGGACATATTATATTGAATTGTGACTGTCAAGCATGCATTTTAGTAAACATGGCTTTTTGGCTGAACAGGTAGAGAAGAATGTTGCTGCTGCAACAGAGCTCGCAATGTTTGGGCAGGATCGGCAAACCTTAACCAAGGTTGAAGCAATTTTGAGCCCTGTGAAGAATCAGACTTGGCCTAGTGGAATACAGCAGAGTTGACAGTGTTACTGCTGTTTGGAACAAGTTTGAAATGAAGACTATTCTGCAGGATTTAAAATATGTGAGTGGCTCACCCACTTCGTAAAAACAATCTGGGAGCTCAATAAATTGTCAATTTATCCAGGCCTAAAAAATTTTCAAATAATGTTAATACTGATGGATTCATATATTCAATAACTTGTATGATGTGTTTAGTTCTTACCCACACTAAGTGTCTTGTCTACGGCTCTACCTAATTATTAGCTCCCATGGACATGCATGTTCTGGTATGACATCTTCACTTGGGTCAGTATAATGATGTGCAGCTCTAAATGTTTGCTCTCAACATTCGGCTTAATGTGGATGACAGATTCTCTATTGAAATATAAAATTCTACGCAACTGCATATCTTTATGCCGTGTGGCAGCACAAGAAGGATTCTACAGGTATAAATATCTGGAGCATTAATATCTTCTCCAACTAGAGTGTGAACCAAAAGATGTCTCCCCATGTGAGGGGTAATGAGTGTACAGGATGATCTCCATCCCGCATTGTACCCAACCAAGAGAATCATACCCCTGCTCAGTTGTAAAGCAGCACATCCTTACAGTGGCTAACTAGCAATCCGCTGTAATGGAGTCCAAGCAATTTCATCATCATCCGTGTGGCCCCGGATGAGGAAGTCTGCACAATTCTTTCGACAGCCATGGTTGTATGGGTTATGAAACCGTCCATCAGGGCCACGAAGATAGCCATATCGAACATGATTGGCGAGTTCATTAGTTGTGATATTACGAGCTATCTGCAAAAGGTATATGTGTAGCAGAGATTTAGTCCACAACCTTTTGACTAATTACAAATATTGAACCCCAGCAACAATCAGCACACTCCCCCCCTCCTTTCTACAGGCAGAACCACGTTCTCCAATGCATGCACGGTGGGTAGCTTAAATAGTACAGAAAACCAGCAACACACAGCAAAGGTCAATCTCAAGAGACTACTCAAGCTATAGAACCAACACTGTTCAAAGCTAAAGTACATGGAATGAGAAAACAAAGGAACGGAAGCCCTTCTTAGAGCACAAATGGACTTCATCAAATACTGATAGGTCAATGAAACGTGGCACTCGATACCACCTCTAGAAAATCCTCGCACCCCCACAGGCACAGGGGCACCGCCAATGCCACTGCCCCAAACATTCATATCTTTCCTGGTAAAACCAGATGTTCTTGTTGCTCATCGAAATGCAACACCATGCAGGTTGACAAGGAAAAGAGAAATGCAAAAATGTTATTTCATTCTGACAAACAATTTGCATGAATTTTGATTCAAACTAGTAACCTTCCTCTCATCTGGCCAACATCTAAATAAATTAAACACATGATGGCAGGAAATTTAAATGAGATGAATTGGTCCAACATTTCTAGTCAATTACCTGCGATGCCTGTGTCATGGTCAAAACTGTGGCAGCAATCAATACAACAATGTCCAAAGCAAAAAATGTGATAACTCCTGGATGTTGAGTAACCAAAAAATGAATCCATCCTTTTTTCATATGTAATATTCCTACAGCTGCCCATACCCCTGTCATCACCAGAAACAATTGTAACATGCCACAATGAAGAGTACACAACAAAAGTGGGTGAAAACTTGGTAATGTTGTGGACAATGAAGGCAAAACAGGGAAAACAAATGAAGATTTAACCAATCCACGCACTTTGAACTGCAACAGCGGCAGCAACGGAAGAGGTCAAAGTTCCTAAACATACAAAAATGAAGAAGTCCCGTTTGTTCCTCTGTAAGATAAATGATCATGACAATACAAAAACAATGAGAGAACAGGGAAAAGAGCACTAAAATTCAAAGAGAACAAATTCAAGAAGTTCAGTAACAACAGCAACAAGAAAAGCCATTTATTGCACACTAAATATGTAAAATCATTAATTTCACTTTAACAGCAGTAGTTGGATTATGTCGGCAACTGATGTCATCTCTTACAAGATTCAAAGAAATTCAGGCATTAACACCGAAGCAAAAAGATCAAAACAAAAATGTCTCATTTCTTATATGAAGTATTTAGCAAGTCCAATATCTCACCTTCCCAACACAATTAGATATCCAGGGGCAATGATGATCCAATTGCTCAACACAGTGGTTACATGAAGGGCAATGCTTAGAGCGAACAGGTCGAATTATCTGAGCAGAGAATAGTAATAATTCAGAAGATACCACATCAAGACTGATAAATTCTTGCCACTATTTGAGATACCACTTTCATGAAGTAAAAGTTCATTTGGACAGACCTTGCAGGTAGGACACAGTTGTGACCAGTTTCCCATCCATACAGAGGAGTTATTCAAATCACGATTCAATAAGGGATCCTGCAAAGAGTCAAATTGTTAGCGCTAGAAATTTTGTCATCCTAATGCAATAAGGGACACAGTTGAGACCAATTTCCCATCCATACAGGGAGTTATTCAAATCAATATTCAATAAGGGATCCTGCAAAGGGTTGAATTGTTAACAACAGAAATTTTGTCATCCCAATTCAATAAGGGACACAATTGAGACCAATTTCCCATCCATACAGACAGGTTATTCAAATCAATATTCAATAAGGGATCCTGCAAATAGTTGAATTGTTAGTGACAGAAATTTTGTAATCTGGATTCCATCCTCCTTAAACTCACTTCTCCTACTCTTTCCCTCAACAACGTTTACTTTCCTCCTCCCCACTTTCCTTTCTAACAAAACAGCACAGATGCCCTTTCCACATCCCTTAAAGTCAAAAAAGTAAAATTACACAACCAGAATAGGAAAAGGAAAAAGAAAATCTCCAATCTCCACCTAAAATGCATAAAAAGTCACAAATCTCAAAAGAATAGATGTTTTGTCATGAAAAGAGGTCAAAGAAACAACTAAAACCCAAACACACACACCTCTGTATCGTTATCTTTCCCCAAATCTCCAAGCCTTTTGATATAACCAGGGTCTTTGCTGCAAGTGGCCGGGACAACAGAAGAGTAAAGCAACTTTTGAAATGCAGAACAAATCAGAAAGCACATTGGATATGCTCAATTGACATCTCACAACATTACAAAGTACACCATTAAGATGGCCATGCAGGAAGAAGGAGCTGGCATAACTAAATGCATCAAGAACTTCATATTAACACTGACAAGACTCTTGCAAGCTGATATATTTAGCCAAATCTTGCAAATAATATAGTACATAGCAGCCACAGCCCTAAAACAAGACGACATGTGTGATCAATGGCGAACTAATCACATGACTAACAGAAATAAAATTCAGAACAAAGAATTATATAAATGTGCAGATTCAATACCATTTAACAAAAGAGGAGCATAAAAATCAAGCTAAAAAATAAAAAGAAATTAGAAAGGCAACAACAAGAAGTGGAAAACAACCGATGCAGCAATAATTGACAGGTTATACAAGCAATGAGATTTTCTTAACTAAAAGAAATCCTGACACATATCCAAATGAAAATACAAACATCAATCTGAGCAAGAAATTACCTACAACACCTGTAGAACATAATCAATGAAAGGACAGCTAGAGAAAGAGCCGTCCATGCCCAAAGTCCAACAACAGCAGTCACCTTAGGAAAATCAGGAGCTTCCATGAAATTAAGGAAACATTCAAGGTTAACAAGAAAGTATAACCACACTGCCATTAAAAGTAAAATGGAATAGAATCTGCTGCCCACCTGCAATAACAGAGTTGATGAAGAGGAAGATGCAAATGAGTATAACAGTCAACAAAATCGGAGCATAACCAGTATCTCCCATCTTCCCTTGACAAATTTTGTCCCTCCAATTGTTGTTCTGTGCTCGTTGTGCATTAGACTGAGATGAAGGAAACCGAGTTTGTGAATACTGATCAAGCAAATCCTAAAACTTGTATGGAATTTAAAATATGGTATGTCTAACAATTTTTTGTTTTCAAACTAAGGCCAAAGTAGATTGAATTAAACACTGGACCAGTCCACCAGCTGCAGTAAACCAAGAATGGTGCACTAAAAATTAGATATGAAGGACAGCTGAAAAAATGTTTATAACAATACATCACCATTTCTCTAGTATACCCAATCCAATGTATGAACCCAATAAGCAATGCTCATGACTCAGCACATTATTGACTGTTGATCTTCAATTTCTGTCATCTGAAAGTTAACATGGAATCACCCAAACAAGATGGAAAAAGCAAAGATAAGATCCCCTCAATATGTTGATCTGACCAATAATAAAGGAACTTCCAAATTTATTTAGCCTTTCTGACAAAGTAATAAGCAAAATTTGCAGAGAATGCACAGGAAGGAGTGCAAGGATGGGATACCAACTCTATCATGAGCTCCAAGATACAAAAATTAACTCTGTGGGAACATTTACAAAATAACAGCATATATTCCTTGGCAGCAAATGTATTTTGAAAAAAAAGGGGGTAGAGCTAATTACATTCAAGCACATGCCAATAATAAGAAAGTTTTCACCCCAAAAAAAACAAAAATTGTTTTAGATGAACACATGCTGACTCTATAGAGCTTCAATGGGCAGGTCCAAGTAATTTTATCAGCATCAAAACTGTTGAACTAAGATCAAATTAAACATAAAGTTACGTACAAGGATAAGGGCAACATGGCGATGACCTTTATCATAAGCAAGCTGAACAGGAGTAAGTCCTGCTTTATCTTTCACTTCCAGATCCTGCTTTGTGCCAGCCTGTACCAGCACAGTACATACCTCTACATTTCCTCTTAAAGCAGCCCAATGTAGAGGAGTACAACCTGAAAGCACTAAAGATTCAAATCAGCACGTCTCAACAGATGAAATAAACTGTTCACAAGAAATCAATTCAAAAGCTTCAAAGGGTAAAAAGGCACTTCTTAATGGTTTCCAAATATACCTTCTTTATCTTGTCTCCCTTGGCATGCCTCTCGAAAGAGAAGCAATCGAATGGTATCAGCATAACCCTTGTATGCAGCCCTGGTTAATCACTTCGTGAGAATAAGCTTTTCACGAGCATTTAAATATTGACAAAAAAATCTGGCGAATGACAACTTAATTTTCAGAGAAAACTCCCATCAAAATTTGAGCATCTCTTATGTGGTGAAACGTAAAAGGCATCAATTATAGAAATCTTCTGCAAGGAGAACAAGGGAAAAAGCCCAAGCCCAACAAAGGCAATTCCAAATATGTAGAATAAAGATACATACACTGAGAACCGTGGAAAAAAGGGAAGAGTCTTGACATAGATTGAAATAAAATAAGTGCACACCATAGATCAAAGGCTGGCATGACATTCAATTACAAAATAGATAGAGTTTGGAAAACATGGAGAGTTCAACGGTCAACCTACTGCTATTACATCCAGATATGCTTAGCTACCACAATTCAACATACCCACATCCCCATATTCCCTAAATTCTTATCTATGTGGTGCTTTTATCAAGACTAATGTTACCAACCTACTTTGGGCTCATAGATGATATGCTTCAAAAACAGTCATTAATTTCTTATCCAAGGTAAAACTGATAATGCTATAAATAACACATAATTATAATAGAAAACTCATAGATGTTTGCAAATATTCAAGGGCTGTATGGTTTTGTGTGCATGTCTGTGATCACACTCATGCATGTGTTGCCAATAAGAAAACGGGATAATGCATAATGGTAGGCCGGTAGCCAAAAATGGCAGCTTTAACTTTGAAGCATGAAACTTGTTACACAAACAATTGATATCAAATCCAATATGCATCATCAAAAACTCCATAAAATTCAGTCCACTGACATACCAATGAAGAGGGCTTCTCCCATCGTTATCTGGTGCATCAAAATCAGCATGATACTTCACAACAATATGATTTAAGAAAGCTGTTTGTCCATATTGAGCAGCAATGTGAACTGCACGATAATCATTTATATCAGCTTCCTCAACCCGAGCTCCATTCTGCAAGAGAACATCTGCCACAGCGATTGAACCTCTCACTGCTGCCCAATGCAATGCTGTCTGTCTGATATTGTCAGTTGCATTAGCATCACCCCCGTGCTTCACCACCACCACCATCATCCACAACACCAAATTAATTCATGTAAGTCCCAATCAACAACTAAACACACTTCTCTCTCACACACAAGTAAATTTAGGCAAACCGGGTCAACACCATCAATTAAAAAAAAATAGGACAAAAGTACACTTCAAGAAAGATAGAAACCAATATAAAAGTAAACCTGAGCAAACCCATATAGATACCATCAGGAATCAAACATCAAAGAAAGTAAAGAAACGATACCTCTATGATATACTGGGCAATATAGGGGAAGTTGTTGAGAGAGGCCCACTGGAGAGCGTAATAGCCATTGGCATCGGGCTTCGAAAGGGAAGCTCCATCTTCTTCTACAAATTTCCTCAATTTCTCGAAATCTCCGTAAGCAGAAGCCGAGAAAACGTCGACCACGTTCACAACAACGCAGTTTTGGCTCGGCTCCTCCTCCGCCGCCTGCTGCTGGGCCTTGGTCTCTGACGACGAAACCACCTCGATCTCTGAGTGGGCCATCGCGATCGATCAACGGATGCGGTTCGAACGGATTCAAACAAAAACCCGAAGATAAAGAATCGATCTTTGGGGGTTTTCTTTACTTTTCTTGGTGGGGGTTATGGTTTATGTAAGACAGAGGTAACTGTTTCCTAATTTCATTTATTAAACCCCGGATGGGGGTATTTTTGTCATTTTATCACTCCCGTAGCCAAGGCGGCACTAGAATGTCGGTAAATAAATAAATAATTAAAAATAAAAAATAAGAACAGTTATTTTATTTTTTCATTTAATTTCTGAAGTCTTGAACAGTCCCTTTTTACCCCCCTTTTTTTTTTGCTAAAAAAAAAAAAATTCTTGATCCCTTATTTATTTATTTATTATTATTTTTTCCTAGGTGCATTTATCATCTTTTCACAGTTCTGATTTACAAATCTTAACAAAAAGAAAAAAAAGAAATTAATAAGGATAACATTTCATACACATCATTCGTTGTTTCTCAAAGGGGAATTTCATATTCCTATGGATAAATTTTGCACCAAAGCGAAATTGCAGTGCGCCATCAATTTGATATAATATAAAAATATTAATTATTTTTTAAAAAAAAAATTAACTCATTAATTTAATTATCAACTTAATAATCAAATTGATAATCTATTAAATTATACTTTTATTTAATTCACGGTTTGGTTTAGTATAAAAAATTGTGCTATTATTTTAATTAGAGATATTTAATTAGTACGCCAAAATCAACCTCTAAGACCCTTTTTTGATGTGAAAATTAATAATATATATATATATATATATTCTTTTGGTGCCTACAAGCATTGCACATTGCTGGGGATTCGGGTCAGATAGAGACCCATGTAAAAGTAAAGACTGACCCGTCCAAATTCAAGTCCAAGTGGCGGCGCCGCCGTATTAAAAAAAAAAATCCATAAAAAGAAGAAAGGCACGAGACAACTCATCCGGACTGGCCAGTTTCGTTGTGTTTTGCGGTTCAGACCTTTGAAAGTAAAAAGAAAACTCTAATCTATAAAGAGTCACTCAAAAGTCGCAAAAGAACTCCCAACTTCACCGGCTCCGCCACCGCCGTGATGGCCACCGCGAGAGTGATGTCAGCTGCGACCAACGCCACGGCGTCCTGCCTCCTCCTCAAAAGACCAACCACTTTGAGCCAACAGTCTCACTTCAAAAATCTTTGCTTTGGGAAAAACAGCAGCAAAAGACAAGTGCTTTTGAGGTCAAGAAGATTGTTTTCTTGCAATGCTATATATAATCCAGGTGATTTGCAGGTCAAAGAGGAAGGCCAACCCGAGACTTTCGATTACAGGGTCTTCTTTCTCGACAATTCTGGGAAAAGGGTCAGTCTTACTTCTCTGTTTCCATTTCTTTTTTGAGTGCTTTCTTATAAGTGTTTTGACTGTTTGGTTGGCAAAAAAATTTGGGTAAAATGGGGGGGGGGTTTGAATCTTGGATGCTTAGAAAAAAAGCTCTTGATTGCAGCATCCCATTTTCTTTGTAATTGCATTGAATAAAGAAGAAAAAAAGACTTAACATTTACTTTCTTGATTTGAATTAATTCCCACTGGTTGTGTCTGGCTAACCAGAAGTGTGGAGAAAAAATGAGAGTGACTATAGAATTTGTTGGCCTGGTGAGTTGAATCATCAAATCTTTTTTATTCATATTTGGACTTGCTTGAATTTGTGCATCCAACACTAAGAGTTTGCGTTAAGACTAGTTCTAGATGTGGTTATTGGAGGTCCAGTGATGATTTGAGCTCATTTTCACTCTGTTCTTTTTTGTTTAATGAAACTAAAATCTTGTTGGCCATGCAGGTCTCACCTTGGCATGACATACCGTTGCACTTGGGTGATGGAGTATTCAACTTTGTTGTAGAGATACCCAAAGAATCAAGTGCAAAGATGGAGGTTGCTACTGATGAGCAATTCACTCCCATCAAGCAGGATACTAAAAAGGGAAAACTCAGACACTATCCGTAAGATTTGCTACCTTCTTTCTTCATAACTGATTCATCTGCTTTGGAAATTTTCCTTAAATTTGTTTGCAACACCTGCATTCTTGCAGTGAAATCTTGTCTTCAGTTGATTAGAGGGAGAAAATGATCAAATTTATAGTATAATAGACCATCACTGGCACTCTCCATCTTTTGGTCAACGTGGAAAACTTTTAGCTGAATAATATTGACATACATGGGATGCATATTCACATAATCTCTTTATAAAATACAATTGCAAATTTATACACCTTTAGGCATTTTCATGAGTTTGCAAATTTATAAAACGTACACAGGAATTGAAAAGGGCAGGTTCTCTTTGAGAGTTTTCATTTAGGCCTGCTTTGAGTAGCTTTGCCTTCAAACATAATTGTTAATGGTTCCATAATGCGCCTTCTTTGTGGCATCAATGCATGTGTAGTTCAACTTCAATTATCCCTTTATAGCTTTCTTTCCTAGTATAGCCAGATTAGCTTTGCCTTCAAACATAATTGTTAATGGTTCCATAATCCGCCTTCTTTGTGGCATCAATGCATGTGTAGTTCAACTTCAATTATCCCTTTATAGCTTTCTTTCCTAGTATAGCCAGATTAACTTTGCCTTCAAACATAATTGTTAATGGTTCCATAATCCGCCTTCTTTGTGGCATCAATGCATGTGTAGTTCAACTTCAATTATCTCTTTATAGCTTTCTTTCCCAGTGTAGCCAGCTGTATCTTTGTTTTAAGTGTATTAGTGTCAGAATTTCAGTTGCATTATTCTCATGGCATTACCATGTATCCCCTTCCTTATGCAGTGTAGTTTGCTCGTTTTGCCATTTTAAGAACAATTTTGTTGACCCTGTCTTGTTCCACAGCTACAACATAGACTGGAACTATGGATTGCTTCCACAAACATGGGAAGACCCGTCTTCTGCAAACGCTGAAGTTGAAGGAGCATTTGGTGACAATGATCCAGGTACGGCACCTTATTTTGTTTAACAATGGCTGTTTTTCCAATGCAATTCACACTTGTTGCAAACAAGTGCCATTGTCATTTTATTTTTTTTCATACCATTGTTTCGTCAAATTGCAGTCGATGTTGTTGAAATTGGTGAAAAGAGGAGAAATATTGGTGAGATTCTCAAGGTCAAGCCCTTGGCTGCTTTAGCCATGATTGATGAAGGGGAGCTTGACTGGAAAATTGTTGCAATCTCATTGGATGATCCACGAGCTTCTCTTGTAAATGATGTTGATGATGTGGAGAAACATTTCCCTGTAAGTCCAGTATTGCTTTTCATTTAGCTTTTTATTGACTCTCATCCAATCAAAGCATCAAAAGGCTTTCAAGGCCTGAGATTTTAAGCTGGAGTCTTAATATGTTAGTCATTTGTGTAAAAACAACTATCAAGCAATTTAACCAAGCTGTGGCTGCATGCGTGTCTTAATTACAAGCCATGGTTTGGTAAATATTTGACATAGAATGATCAGACCACACTCGTGATGTATCGATCCCTTCTTTCCTTTTCTGTATTAATTTGAATGATGTTAGGTAGCAAGTTATGGCAAGAAATGGACAGGACATAGGCTTGCAGAAAACCAAAGCTAGAGTGTTAAGAATCCTGGTTTGTGTTTTTCATATAAGGTGTAGATTATTAACTAGAGTGTGATTTGTTGACAGTATATTATTGATGGCCACTTACTTGGATTTAGGATGTTGATATGGGGATATCACAAGAAAAAGGAAAAATTCATTCATTGGAAAATTTTGTATCAAATTGACAACCGTACCCAGTAAATCATATTACAAGGAATAATCCCTTTGTTGTATGCAGGGCACGCTCACTGCAATCAGAGACTGGTTCAGGGACTACAAGATCCCTGATGGTAAACCTGCCAACAAGTTTGGACTTGGCAACAAGCCAACAAACAAGGTTATTCTTTGTCCTTATTAATTTGGTGCCTATGATTTGACTTTCATTTTTCTATGTTGTTATTTTCTCTTGAAAATTCTATGGTTGTATTCTGTTGGCACAACCATGATCTGAGTTGCTAGTACATGTAGGACTGACCCTATGGGTAGTAAAAAGATTTTATTTAGACATTGATTGCTTACTCCAATGGTTATAGCCTTGTGTTGTATAGCTATTTGTTTGTGTTGCAAGGTCACTACTCTGGTATTAATGGCAAGTACCAACAGGGTATATGATCGCGCAAGGGGTAATATGGACTTTAGCAGTGTCCCTTCTCCCGTACAGAATCAGTTGTCTACTGCCATGTATTTTATTCTAATTGTAATTATTGTCCTCTGTGTTCAATGTGTTCTGGGTGATGAACAGGATTATGCCCTTAAGATCATCACCGAGACCAACGAATCCTGGGCTAAACTTGTCAAGAGATCCATTCCTGCTGGAGAGCTTTCGCTTGTATAGATGGCACCAGTAGAGTTGGAGCTGGAATTGGCATATGCTTGTGTCCTACAATCTTGCCAGAGTTTTGCCTTCTGGCAAGCAAGGCCCAGCTAACGATACATTGTTGATGTAAAACAATTTTCTGCCCATCATTGAGTTGGAAGAAACTATTTACCCCTTCAAGGTTTATTTGTACTCCATAGCCATTTATTTGACTTTTTAACAGTTTTGTGACCAAACTGTGTCCAGGCAATGCTATGTTTGCTGGTGTCCTACAATCTTGCCCGAGTTTTGCCTTCTGGCAATCAAGCCCCGGTTAACAATACATTGTTGATGTAAAACATTTTTCTCCCCATTGTTGAGTTTGAATAAATCATTTACCCCTACAAGGTTTATTTGTATTCCATAGCCATTTGTTGAACTTTTTAACAGTTTCGCACCAAACAGTGTCCAAGCAATGCTATGTTCGCTTCTTGCATTTTGTCATGATTTCATGTGTGATCAGATGTCCGCTTCAAGTTTGTTATACACGAGTAATTGTAACTACATGATCTTCAACAAGACCTTCACATATTGGGCCATTCCCATCCAAACCACGACTGCAAGTACTTACAAGAGTGGTTTCTCACCTCTCTCCCCCTCCCGGAAGAAAATAGTTACAGGCAAAAGAAAATGAAGAAAACAAATGAAAACCCTGTAGCCATCCTTAGCACGGGCGGCTATATTCAAGGACTCTTGAAACCCACTTCTCCATAACAGAATCATCATCAGCAGCTAGATAAGGATCAGCCATGAATAACCCTTTGCCTAGAGATCTTTCTTTGGAGACGGAATTACCTTCTGAGACCCATTTTGCTGCAGAAGGCTTGTTCCCCAAAAGAGGAAGCTGTAGAGGGTGTTGGAAGAAGGGAAGGTGGATTTCATGTTGCTGGAAAGTAAAAGCATTACGGCTGTTGGAGCCACTTTGGGTTTCCAATTTTGCAGAAGGAACAGGACTCTGACTAAACACTGGTTTGTTTTCTAGTAGGCCAATCCTGACCTTCTCGTCCTTAATTTGGATAAAAGAATCTATGATTTCATTACAACAATGATTGTGCATACTTCAAAGGCTAAAAAAATCTGTGTATGCAAATCCTCTCAAATATGAAACAGGAAGCATGATGAACTAAATGGTTCTTCAATTCTGCTCCAGCTTTTGCTTGTTCGCTTTTCTTCTTAACCTGTCTTCTGTCTCCTCTTTTTGGTTGCTTTTAAGCTCTATTGAATCCTCCTTCCTCCACTGCCAAGAGAAGAAAAAGATTAGATAAAAGACAACGATGCATTATTAATCAGATCCTGCAAGAAACTTGTGCCACGTTTTTCTTACCTTCTCCTCTCTTCTTTTTCTAATTCATCCAAAGTGGCCACCATGCATTCACCATCGGAATAATCACATTGTGTATACTCTTCAGAATTTCTCCTTCTCCTAGAAGACATAGACAATAAAGTCAGAAGATGCCATTAACAGAAGCCAAAATGCGCATAAAAACGAATAAACTTTAGTCTTGAAAGTGCACACCTCTGCGCAATATTTGAATAAAATGCACCCCATCAATTAAACAATTGTCTCATAAAGGGAAAGTACCTCACCTAAATAACCCTTGGATAATTGCAGAAACACGGGCTGTAATCCTTTGGTCGACATCCTCATAATCATTTTCTTCATCTGATGACACTTGCCTTGGGCGATTTAGGTAGCGTTTCATGTAGGATTTTTGTAATATTACTCTTAATGAAATGAAAGAGTGGAATTTGGCAGGCAGGAACTTACCTTTGCCTTGACTGGCTGCTGACCACTTATTTCATGCTCTTTTGGTTGCTTTGTTGCAAGGCGAGACTTGGACAAGGGAGCTCTATGACTGACTGGAGCTTGATTCAGTGAAGAAGACTGGGTTTGGTTTGCTTTCGTTTTCCATGTCTCAGGTCCAGGCAATTTCTTTTCCTGCATCAGTTGTTCCTTTGCTTCAGACTGTGATCTGAGCAGGCTGGTCTTATGTGCTTCAGAAGCCTGATGTTTTGGAACAGGATGCTGCTCTTTTTGAATCAAGGATGCATTATCTATCAGTATCTTTTCCTGTCCGGGGAGCTGTATTGTTACATATGACTTTGAAGAGGAAGCTTTAAGTTTGCTGTGGTATTCCTTTCTCCGCTTCAGAAGCTTTTTCATGGCGTCCAGTGACTTAGACATGGCAACCTTTCTCTTGTCAGGAACATTATGCTTCAGAGAACACACAATTTGGTTCTGCATCAGATTGGCCATTTTTTTCCCAGCTTGTTCATCTTGCTTTTTTCTCTTCCAACTGTTGCGTCATCAAGGTGTTTGCTTTCAGCATAGCAACTCTGTGGTTAGCAGGAGTATAATTCTTTCCACAAGTCTTTTCCACTGTAGGAGTTGGGCTCTTAGCATCAAGGCCTCCTTTTACCACATGCTTCTCGGAAATTCCACTTTTGCTCATTGCCTCTAACTGCTCTCTGGAATTTGTAGAAGCCAGACTGAGCCTTTTTGCGGAGAGAACCTCAAGAAGCTGGGAACCGTGCTGAGATCTGCAAGCAACAGTAACGGAGTTGGTTGATTGTCTGCCGCTCGCAGTTGGTTGATTTGATTGGCCAGCTGAATTATAAACAGAGATCTTTGTAAGTTTCATGTAAAAGAATAAAGGACACAAGGAATTGTGATTTAGACAGAAACTTACCTGTTGATTGCCCCTTTTCAGGAAAAATTGGAACCTCTGCTTCTTCTGCAAATAAAAACGAGTAATCACGGGATTTCCTGATCTTCCAAGCTTTCATATTTGACTCTGTCAAACGAGGCTTGTTTACCTGCGTTGCAATTTAAGATTTCAGTTAGTAGACAGTTGCATCATGAAATGCCACTACTCTAAAATTTCTGCATAACCCTGAAACAATGATTGTAATATGACAATATCATTACTGCTCGAGTCTGAAAAAAACACTCTAACTTAATGCATAAGCTGCTGACATTAGTATAGCGAAAGGCTAAATAATTATGATACATACTCTGTCGTGGGAATTGGAAGCCTTTTTTGTCAAATTCTGAACATTCAGCAACTTCACGCTGTCCTTGCTATCTTGAATCACCCTTTGTGCAATTGCAGGTCTGGAGGGTCCAAAGAATGAACCAAAGCTGCCGAGGCAATAGCACCAGGGGTCGTCAGACATGATGTAGGGGAACAAATATGAAAGCTCATAGTAAACGGAAATTATGTGCACAACTTACCCGTCATCAGGTAATTTTTTCTCTCTCAAGGGACAGCCAGGAAGAGACCCACGTGTCTTCCTCCTGTTTTCAGTTGCTCCCTCAATTTCAGGAACTCTTGTTCCTCCTTTGTACACAGTTTCTCTGGTCCTGTCTTGCCACAATCTGCATCCTTAGTTCTTTGATACAAACCCTAAACCAATACAATACAAAGAGAACAAGTGACAATACATAACGGGTGCAAGTCAAGATAGAAGGATGATCATCACATATAAATTGAACTGCTTACATCTCTAACCAGAACTCCCATTTTGATGTTTATTGAAAGCCAAACTTGTTTAAACTCGCGATTCACGGTAGATTAACCTCTGAGAACGAAAAAAACATATAAGATTCAATCAATAAGAATTTTGTAATCTGATCGTATGGAAGATAAAAGCAATACCATAGAAACTGTAAAGTAAAAACAATCAAATGGAAATAATCTATATTTGATTAGCAAGTACGACAAGTTGGAAAAAGAAATATACACAAAAGCAAAGATATTCCAAGAATCAACAGAAACTCGAATTCCCACGTCAACGAAACAAGTAAATTAACAAGAAAGATTTTTTCTTTACAAAATAAAAAAGAACAGCCCCAAAAAAAAAAAAAACCCAGGTTGAGAAAAGAGACTACTTAGAATCTTCAACTTACCAAAGCCTGGAATTGTGAATAGTAATATGTGCAGGTGTTTTAACAGGTATACATACATACTTAGCTTTCTTGCATTAGAAGTAACCGGATAACAGTTTAGGAAACACAACATGGGAGTGCGGAGGAGTTTGAGATGTATTCCTGTTCTGTTCTGTTATGGTTAACTAATCTATCTCTAATTCGTGTGTATAAACAAGTTATGTGTCGACGGAATTCTACCCAAGGGTGAAATTCTCAAGTTCAGGGGGAGGGGTGGATTCCTAATTGGAGAAGGAAACAAGGGTCATCCTCCAACAACAAGAAAGTACAAAAATTATAACCTGAATTAGCAAGTTTAAAATTCAAATTAGTGGTTCATAATTTGTATATTTTTTTGGAAATTATATCCCCACACATCACTTCAAATTCGAATTAACACCTTTATCATAAAGAAACGAGAAAAAAAAAAAACAAGTAACACTCATGAGAAACGATAATCATTTGTCTAAGTTCCGAAGAACTTGGATCAAATCACAGCACAATCTACTAGATTAGTTCATATTTATTCTAGTATTTGCATAAGTTTTCATTAGGAGAAAAAAAAAATGGTAATGTTGTGAGACTGGGAGGGTAGTCAGGTAAATTCACTTCTCCCTCCACTTAAAATCTTTATATTTCCTTGTCCAAGTCTCGCCTTGCAACAAAGGTGGCAAAGGAGCATGAAATAAGACGTGAGAAGGCAAAGGTAAGGGTTATGTCTGCCAAAGTCCTTTCTTTCATTTTCATTTAGAGAAATATTATGAAAAACCTTCGTAAGACGTTATCTAAATTCCCGTGCGCAAATTAAACACCCTAGGCAAGTGTCATCAGACGAAGAAAATGATTACGAGGATGTTGACCAAAAGATCAGTACCCATTTATCTGCAATTATCAAAGGGTTATTCAGGTGAGGTGCTTTCCCTGTATGAGACAATTGGTCAATTGATGGGGTGCATTTTAATCACATATGGCACAGAGATGTGAACTTTCAAGACTCAAGATTAGCGATCTTTTAAGTAAAGTATGCATTTTTGGCTTTGGTTAATGGCATCGGCTGAATAAAATTGGAGTATATACAGAGTGATTATTCTGATAGTGAATGCGCAGTGGCCACTTTGGATGAATTGGAGAAAGAAGAGAAGAAAAGGTAAGAAAAATATGGCTCAAATTCCTTGCAGGAAATGGTCAATTAAGCAGCATCATGTGGTCTTCTTATCTGATCTCTTTCTTCTCCTGGCGGTGCGAGAATTGGGAGGATGGAGGATGCAATGGAACTTAAACGCGTCCAGAAAGAGGAGACAGCAGACAGACAGGTTAAGAAGAAAAGCAAAGAAGCAGAAGCTGGAGCGGAATTGACGAACCATTTTAGTTCATCATGTATTATGTTTCACATTTGAGAGAATTTGCAGAGGCAGATTCTGCTAGTCTCTGGAGTATATGTACAATCATAGTTGCAATGAAATCAATTTTGTTCCACTCTTCATGAGGGGAAGAGAATAGTAGTGTGGGGATCTTGTGTTTGTGTGTCTGTATGGATCTTTTGTTTGTATCCAACTTATGATGAACTTTGAACCAGCAAATTGGTGATCAGTTCTCCGTCAATCATGTAATATAAATGAAAGATTGCTGCCTCCTGCTGCTAAACCCCAACTACAGAGATATTTTACATTTTATGATGTTTTCACATTTTATGCTTCAAAGTTCTGCAGTGTAACATGAAGGAAAGAAGAAAGGAACACAAGGGAAAACAAAGATTTTAACTAATCTCCCAAATGAGACCACTAAAAGTTCTGATATTTCAATTTGGATATCTCTATCCAGGACAAAACAACAACAAAAACCAGGGAGAGGATATTAAAATTGAAACTTGCCATTCAAAAGTTCAAATAACAACAGATAATTAGCTTAATGTCAACTGGAGCAAAGCACAATTGACAGCCAACAACAAAGGCAAAACCTACTTTGAGATTTCACTTTAGCCATCCCCTTATTCATGTCCTCTCTTCAGCCACATTAATGATTACATTTAAGTAAATACTCCATAGCTTAAGGTGAACCACCAATACAAAGCCACTGTTTAACGAAGAGCTTGTCACAATCCAGATTTGGATTGAGTGAGAGAAAATATTCATCAGTCAAGTTGCTCGCCTTTGCAATGTCAAAGCATGTATCTCCTTCTTGAACTGAATAAATTAGGTCGCAATTGGGGCCATCAGATTCTGTCACGTCAAATATTTTTGTCAACAATAATATGTAAAATTTTCAGTGCACATAAGCAGTGGTAATTAAATAGTTTTTATTTTTC
Organism: Kandelia obovata; assembly: GCA_021464305.1. Lineage (NCBI taxonomy): Eukaryota > Viridiplantae > Streptophyta > Magnoliopsida > Malpighiales > Rhizophoraceae > Kandelia > Kandelia obovata. Next base: position 4,332,003 of record CM038476.1, read on the forward strand.
TTTTTGTCACTCAAGAATACTTGATATTCAATAATTTAGACTTCTATCTCTTAGATTATAATATTGAAAAAGAAACCAAAAATTAAAAAAAATTAAAATAAAACGGTTTTTGGGCACATGGGAAATAATAATCAAACATCAGCTTTAGCACATTCTAAGTTCAAAGGTTGCTACCCATGAATAAGAACTAATTAATAATGACATGTTATGGTATAATGCAGAGTGAAGCGCAACAGTGCGTAACGTAATCGTTCCAATTTCATTGCAAGAATTATAAAGAATTCTATCTCATTTCATTCCAATGGAATTTGACTACGACATTATACTGCCCAAAAGCAACCACAAAAAAGGAAAAAGAAAGTAGACCCGAAACTTACCCTGATGAAGCTGGCGGCTTTAAGCGAGAACAGAGAAAAGGAAGAGCATCCAAATGGCTATTTTAACGATGTTAATCTTTGCCATTAGCTTCTCTCAATAGAGATTGCTTGAGCTTTCACTTCCGGGTGGTGCTAAATTTCCACTAAACCCTTATATTTATAGCAAAAAAAATGTGTGAAATAATCGAAGCAATGGGACTAAAAGCCTCCATAGTGGCTTGCAATGCAGGCATCGGCCGGGCTGCGAATCCACATATACATTTCCGCCTATAGCATTTTCTTCCGCTTTATATATATATTATTTTATTTATTATTTTTGGGCACAAATTAAGATTTTATTTTTTGTTTTTTCTAAGAAAAAAAAATAAGGCCGACTAAATGCTTAAAATTATGACTTTGGCATTTCAGTTGGACTTCCCTTTGGAATTTTCACGGGACCGAGACAATTATATATATATAAAAATTTTATATATTAAAAATTGCACATGTGATAATAACTTCTTTTAATAAACACTTTAAACCATATTTATAACAAAATGAAAGGTACCCAATTATTAAGAAAATTTACATCTATTTATAATCTATATAATTTACGACACATACATATATATTAATGGTTTTAGGGTAAAGATTTTTAAAATTTTAACGTGGTTTTGTGTTATATGCATAACTTTTAAAATCAAATATAGATTAAATTATTAAATTATAAAACAAACGTAATTTAAGTTTATTTTGAATAATAAATTAAATAAAATTATTTAACTCATATTAATTTTAAAAATTCGATTTTATGGTAAGATAGATGAACAAGAAATGTTACAATCTACTTAGATTAGTGAGCATCGGCAAAAGTTTTCGGTGGGAAAAAAAAAAAAAAGAAAAAGAAAAAAGGAGGCCTTTAGGCTTTTGGTGCGATGTAATGCTGTGAGACAAGGAGGGTATTCAGGTAAATTTACTTCTCCTTCTACAACAAGGGCTCGCAGGCGATTAGGGAGGGTATTCGGGTAAATTTATTTCTCCCTTCCAACGGTCATGGCGCCACCGACTTAAAATTCCCGCTTATAAATATGCTGCGTCTTCTTTCTTTTCCTTTTTTCTTTTTAAAGAAACCGTTAATCTTCTCTTATTTTCTCTTATGTGAAAGACAACTTTCATTCCGTCTCCGCAAAACCCTAATCCCAAACCCGCCACGGACCGTCACGCTCCGCTGCGCGCTGGTACCGGGAAATCAGTCTCTCACACTTCTTTCTTCGGCTCTGGCGGTGGACTTGCTCCAGAGAGGGAGTCACTCGGTCATTCCGGTAAAGACCGATGCCGACTTCAACTTTCTTACTCCATTTTCTGTTTTGAACGCAAATTGACTAGAATCTTGTTTTGATTTCTGGTATTGAAAGTAAGTATCCCAGTGGATGTTAAATATTTGCGCTTCGTATTTGCAGAAAATTTCGTGATTCTGGTGATCTTTATTCTCTTGTTTTTTTTTTTTTTGATAAGTCGTATTTATTCAATTTTTTCACTCCTCGAGAATGTTTCTCTGTGGAATCAGTACCATTTGGTGGGCCAAGAACCGGACCTGGACCTCCGACTGGCTTCTGTGAAGAAGCGGCTTTCAAGACTTGTTTGTATGCTTCGGTCTTGCTTTTGCATGGCTGGATCCTCCGTTTTTCCGGTAAATATTAGACATAATATTAATTTTTCCTTTTATATTTTCTTTTCTTTTCTTCCTTTCTTTTTTTTAAAAAAAAAAAAATATTCCAGAGACAGCCGTTCAGGTATAGGTTTCTTTTTCGAACGTAAGGAATTCCAATTCTGTATTGATTTGCAGGTCCATCCATTATAGAGACATGAGGTTGATCTCCTTTTCTGTTTTCTAATCTTTCCTTGTCTTTTTTTTTTTTCCTTGGTCTTGCGCGCTTTTTTTCTTTTTTCATTCTTTCTTTAATATTATAATTTATAATTTCTTTATAGTTGTTATCATTTAACAAAGAATGAAGCTTTTGTACTGAAAATTTGTATAAATTCAGGATTAATTTGAAGTTTTTCCACATTACAAGAACTGAGGGACCAATCTTTTGTTGTAGGTCTGAGCAGCTACAATAAATGCCGGTGCAGTTAATTATGTTCCAATGCAAGTTGGAAAACAGCAGATTGGTATGTGTACTAAGTATATTGTGCATTTTCAAGTCTTTTTGATATATGAAGGGATTTGCTTCCACATGTGGAGAATATATTAAGTGTATTGTGAATGACGCAGTATTAAGAAGGACTTTTCAAGATTGTTCCAGCAGGCTCCTTGTGTTCCTCCCAACTTATAAGCTAATAGAAAATCTGTGCAACCACTGGGCATGGAACGGGTCAATGGTTTCAACAAAATGCAGTGTTGGTAAGATTTACACTAGTTTTTTATCCCATTTGGTTCTTGACTTTTCGATTGGACAAGAAAGATTGGCTGTTAATTTGCAAACGGGAGAATGGACACTGAGTTTCATAGAAGTTGACTCCTGGAAGCCTTTTTGAACTAGGAACTAATGACATTTTTTTTTGGACTTGTGGGGGTAATTTGAGCACATAATTAGAAATCGTTCCTCTGGAAATTATCACTAATTTTGGCTATCTGCAATTTTTGCAGCATTATTGTGTTCTGTTGGGTCAATATGTGCCTTAGGTTTTTTATGCTTGAATGTATCTTTTGATTGTTGTATAAGGAATGGAATAATGTGGTGTTTGTGTCTTCAAGAGAAGTAGGCTCCTGACTCTGGTTTTCTGGATTACGATGATCTATTTTCTTGAAGCAAAACACCTGCAATGGGAAAAGGGTAAAAGTTACAGAAATTGGGTATGTTGAACAAACTTACAGAAAGGGCCACCTCTTTCTTGAGGAAAGTGCTGAACCTTTTAAAACGATTCAATTTCTCAAATGTTAGGACCTTGATTGACTTTGCAGTTTCTTTAGGAGGGATGGAAACTTATGGTATATTTTGTTTTCTTATCGAACAACAGTTGCAAAATATTAATTTTGTAATTAAATATTATACTTCTTTTTTTTCACGAAGTATGTTAAATTGTGGATGCCATCTTTGAAGCTGGAGATTCACGAGGTAGATCTTCTTTGGTTGGGTCTGATTTTATGACAAATGAATGCCCAAAGTTGTCTGCAAGGTCAAGTTCAAATGCTTGACTTTAGGCAAACAAGCTTCGGCTTCAGCAATGATGGGATAATTTAGGGATCATGCTTTCTTATCTAATATTCGGGAAGGATGCCAATAGATGGGGGTGATTGAGGCATGAATTGTGAACCTTGCTTCCAGTTGTACATCGATTCCCAAGGATCTATAAAGGTACGTCCAAATGCTTTTATTGACTATTTGTTGTAATGCCAAATGTTAGGATTTGTTGTTTTGCACACTCTAGCAAACAAATTTTGGATTCAACGACAATATTATAAATGTCAGAATTGGTAGTTTACACTTTCATATAAGATGAGACTATGAATAAGTAAAATACCCATTCTGATATATGATTGTATCTCCAAAATGATCATTATTTCATAGACAATTGACTAAATGAAAATTCGAAAAAAATAACAATTGACAATTAACTACTGGCACACTGTTCAATCTAGCCAATAACTGTAATGGGGCTTCACTTCAGTCATCCTCATATTTCATGTCATGCTTTCAACTATCTGATATAATAGGTCAGTATCTTGGTGGAACTTAATTAGAAGCCCACAGAGCCGTCAAGGCAAAGCCACTGGCCAACAAACAGCTTATCTCAGTCCAGATTCGGATTGAGTAAGCTAAAGAAATTAGCATCCATATTGTTCAACTTTTGAATGTCAGAGCATGTGTCTCCGGCTTTAACGCACTGTGGACTGATCTCTGCAATAAATGATGGAACATGGTCATAAATAAATACTTTCTCCATGACATGTAAATTTTTTCAATCCAGCAGAAAGGAAAGTAAGAAATTAATATTGCTATAAACAAAGGATATTTCACCCATGTTACGTTTGGCACATTGCATTCTATGACACAATCCCATTCTTCTGAATACAAGCTTTAAAAGAGAAACATACCCTCATCAAGCACTCAGCTTTCGGTAAGAACGACAGAGAGATTTAGGATGAGCATCGAAATTTCATGTCTTCTTGAATTCTACAGCTTGCCTGAACTGAACTCCCTCTACTTGGTGGGGAACTTTCTTCACACTCTCTTACTTATAGCTGACCATTTATGAAAGAGACAACCTAGGTGTCTGACTTTGCACTTTGCAGGCATCAACCAGCTACCTAGCCTATATGTGTATATATACAACTATTTCCACTTAAACAAGTACTTATATGATCAAATTATTGAGTGATGGGTATTACCATCTCGTCACACCTGAGTTCAGAAAAGAACCTGCTTGTGCATCCCCACACTACTTCGTACCTCATCATTCACGTTAGGATTTTTACTTCTTTCCCTTTGTTTTGTGTTTTTTTTTTCCTTCCTAATTAAACAATAGGTGGCTTTGCCGTGCTAATGTTTGTAAGTTAGGCTAATATTCTATAGAAGGACCATAAATGGAAAGTTCAAATTTTAACAACAAACAAAGGGCTTCCTCATTACCCTCACTCTGGCCCTCCTCTCCTCTAATCACTCATGTTAGTCTAGCGGCAAGGGTGAACTTGAGACTATGTAAGTTAAATGTACAATCTCAAGTTTGAATCTTTTTAAGTGCATTTAAATGCGAGTGAGGGTTGTGAAAGTGAGAACTGTGTTAATAAAATAAAATTTGTCCACAAAAAGATTCATTATCATCTATAGTTTTGTTCTTTAAATTGTCACTGTCGTTAAAAATGTTTGGTGGGCACATTCACGTGAATCCAAGAAAAAAGATACAATTACAAAGTGATAATTTTGGAGTGAGTCAAGAAAGATGCATCATATTCTTAAAGTCGACCATTCCTGGAAAGATCACGGCATGGCAAGGCAAGCATGCCGCCCATCACCGTCATGATGACAGTTTGTATACGGCCAAAAACATCAGTTGGCTGTTTAATGGTGGAATCGATTGATCTAAAGCCCCACCATTGACGGCTTCAACCTTTTCTTTTTCTATCAGCTTAACTTTTTACTTACAAATTTTGTAAATTAAATATATATATATTGATTGATTGATTACTAGTCATATTAAACCCTTAATTAAAAAGTACAAAATATGAAACTAATTTATTGTATTAACTCAAATTTTTATATATATATATATATATTGTTTTTTTGGGGGGGGAGGGGGGTTATATTATATCAAAGTGATCAAACTGCTGTGAAAAGGCCTATTAAAAACAAACGAGCTCTTGCCCATTATTATACATGAGCTTTCGCTGATAATCCAATATGAATATGTCTAATCCCTTCCCATCTAAAAAATAAAAAATAATAATAAAAAAAGAAGAATATCAATATATTTAATATTAATTAGTTTAACAAATAATTTGTTGCAAGGGAAAAATAATTTACGTTGCTGAAATTGTGAGATCTTGCTGCTACAGAGCAATTAAATGCTTTACATTGTTTGGGAAAATTTGAGATTGTGACAAGCCTTGATTTTTAATTATTTCAATGTATCTTTGAGAGACTGTATAACAAGTATTCTTGTTCCACTAAAACACTGCAACTAGCAAATTTTTATCTGTGGTGTTATAAACTAATTAGGGGAAAGCCTGCAACTGCAACTGTAAACAAATATTCTTGTTTTATTCAAACCATTGAACCGTAAATTACATAAAATATTGCAACTCTTAAATTAGAGTTTGAACTGTGATAGGCTCCTAATAGCAAAAATTTAGATATAGTTAAAACACCAACTTTTTTGTATTCTACTAAAAAGCAAGTTTACAAAACCGCAATATGCGCGCTTAATTGGATACTGGTTATTTTCTTATTCTTCTTCTTCTTCTTCTTCTTCGTAAGGCGAGGCCTCTGAATCTGAAGACGCAGGAAGACCTTCTAGTCAATACAAAGATGTCGAAACAAAGCAATAGTGCAGCCAAACTCCCGCTGGATATCTTGAGGGAAATCCTGTCAAGATGTCCACCCAAGTCGCTGTTGCGATTCATGTGTGTTTGCAAATCATGGTTTTCTTCAATCTCCAGTCCTAGTTTCGTCAATCACACCAATCATGCCATCAATATCAAGCACAAGGAGAAGGAGCAAGACACGAGCGAGACATTGACCCTGGTTTGTTGTCGGACTTCGAATGAAATTGTGAGAAGAAGTACGTACACATTGTACCATAAGAAAAACAGCAGGGTTTTGGTTAAAAGCCAAGAATTTGGTCTCCTGGAAAGAGGAGATAGTCTTGTTGGTGCATCTAGAAGCTTGATATGCTTCCAGGTTTCTTTCCCTGGAAATAGCTCTGTTCAGAATTTTGTTCTATGGAGCCCTTCAATAAGAAAACAAGTTACCCTTCCTGCACCCGGCATTGCTGCCTGCGTAAGAACAGTCAGAGTCGTTTCAGGATTCTGGTTCCATGCAAAAACCAATGATTACAAGCTGATAAGAATTGTGTACCGTATCCACGAACTCCCATACAGGCTTCCGCCCGAGGTAGAGCTTTATGAGCTCAGCAGGAATTCCTGGCGGCCAATTAGCGGGGCTCCTTTTGCTGTGATAGGTCAAGAGCCCCCCATTGTCTTAAATGGGGCTATCCATTTTCCCCAGGTTGGATGGAGATTTCTGGTTGTGTTTGATGCGGGTGATGAGACCTTCAGGTATTTGGACTTGCCAGCTGATCCAATTAATGATAGACAACTGAGATTTTGTTCGCCATCGCTGACTGTAATCGATGGCATGCTTTCTTTACTATGTTGGAATGATTCCAGGTATGGTCACTATGAACTTTGGATGATGAAAGACTATGGTGTGCAGGAATCTCATGGACTAAACAATACAGACTCAATTTAGACCTAAAGGGAAATGCAAGAATATTGGGTTGCAAAAATGACGGCAAAACTCTCCTGTTGCAATATCATTGTCGGTTGGCCTTATACGATCTGGAGACACTAAAACTTTCTCCATTATTATCGTTGTATAGTTCTTCTGAAGTGACCCCCTTTTACATGGCTGACTATATGGAGAGTTTAACTTTGCTGGACAGATTGACTCAGCTGGAGTTGTACGAAAAGTTCATGCAATTCAATATTCACTGAGCTTCTAAGCCGGGAAGAAATTTAGTATCTCCCAAGAAGGGCTTTTAGGGACATGCTAGGGAACACGACGAGCAGGCAGTATCAAGTTTTTCTCTTTTTTTTTTTTGTTGCAAAATATTTAAGTTTTTCTCTTCTTAAATGCCATGTAATATGTCAAACACCACAAATCGTTTTAAAAAGTGAGGTGCTCTTGCTGCTATTTTCTGTCTCTCTTATATCAATCCCAATGCATAAGCTGCAAGTGTACTCTTAAGAGCTAAAATGCTGCATGGAACCTGACTTCTATGGAAGTAACAAATTAAACTACTCCATTACCAGGTTTAGCACATACTTTCTGCAAAGTTTTTGGCTTTGCACAAAATTTCATCACTTATGCTCACACATCGGAAGCAAACGGGCCCAGAACAATATGAGTCCAAGCTAGAACATCTATAAGATTCTTCAGAAATTGTCCTGTAATGAGCTCGAGGGTCCATTTGAATTATTTCCCACCGCAGATCCACCATTGTCAGCTAGAATAATCATTTTTCACAAGGTCAAAAATAGAACAGCCTTGCCATCCATATCCTATGATTGAATCAATTTACAGTCATCTCCTGCATGGCCTGCTTCCACCCTGAAGCCTTAGGACAGGATATCGATGTACCTGGTTTGTTCTGGATAATTTGTCTTCAGGTGATCACTTTGACGGGCTAGATTGCTATACCTCTGGACGCGATCCATTGCCATAAAAATTGGAAACAATGCTAAATTTTAGTTCAAATTTTAATTGCAACTTAGATACTTTGACACATAAATGCGTAGGGGTGTGAAATCAACGGTAAAAACTCTCCTATTGACATGTAATTAAGATTATTTGGCTTCTTGTGATATTGGGACGCTAAGCCTTTCCTCTTTAGCATACTTGGATTTCCCCTTTTATGTGGATGGTTGTATGGAGAGATTAATCTTGCTGGACAGATTAATTGGGGCTCAAATTGAATGAACGGTTCTTCCAATTTTATGAGCGGCAGAGCCAAGTAGGCGGTAATAATGGTCATCTCAAATGTCTACTACTTTTGTGTCTAACATACAAAACAGCAAACATCAGCAACAATTTTACAACGAGTAAGCTGCTATGGCTAGCGACCAATCCTATCGTCACTAGTCAATCAATCAATGCCAATGCTATACATGGTGTGTTTTGAGGTACTGCATAGCACCCGAGTTCAATTGAAGTAACGGATTCAACCATCCTGTAACAAAGTTCAGCTCTCATTCTGTCCCTAAAGTCGAGACCCTGCACAAAATTGATCGGTTCTGCCACAGAAGAAGTTCTTGGAAAATCAATTCAACTCCAAGCTCAAATAATTCTAAGGTTCTTCAGTAATTGTTCTCTAAGGTGCCGAAGGGTCCATTAGATTCTTCCCCAAGCTAGCATCATCATTTTCAGCAAGAGAGCCATTCTCCACAAGGTCACAGTATACAACACCCTTGCCATTGAGATCATCGGATTGATTTTGTTTATTGTCTTCTACTGCATGATCTGCTTCTTTGTAAAACCCTAAGACAGGAGCTACACCTGCCTGGTCTGTTCTTGATGATTTGTTTTCAGGTGATGTTGATGGACTAGATGCTAGGAGGCCAATTGAGTCAGCAACTCTTACCTTATTTTAGAGAATAGCAATCCTTTTCAGTGATTGTGTCCATTATCCTCCAGGAGGGAAAGGCAATGATATGTAAATCCATATTCAAAAAGAGCAGAAAAATCCAATTCAATCATAATCAGCTCTGGGTGAAAGTTGATTTGGCCAGGAAGAGTTTATTATGTTAATCATATAATAACATCTGTGACAAGTTACAGGATAATTTTCATATACCTGCAATGGTTTCATGGTTTCGAGCTCTTGATCATCATTTCTGCTGAGTGCTTCTTGGGCTTGCAGTTCCATGGAGTCTCGAACAAGCTGACTCAAAAAGTCCACATCATCAGACATAACGCCAAGACCCTTCAGAAGCTTAGAGCCAAGCTGTAAACTTGTCTGCAGGAATAGTAGTTTATTTGGGGGTGAGCTAACCAAGTTCTTGGAGCTTTTCCTTGAAAAATATGTGCAACAAAAAAAATAGTATGTTAAAATTTAAATTTTCTTCAACCTCTGCATTTTCCAGAATAGCATCTGTTGCACCTGCTTTCTTCAGATCCAAAAGATGCATAAGATCTTTAGCTCTGGCATAAATTGGGATCTGTTCAAGCAAAAAAAAAAAGTTAATGAATGAAAAATAAATATATAATAATTAAGAAGGGGTTTCTCAGCTTCATTTTGGATAATGGGGTCAAAGTGGCAATTGACAGGGAGAAAAAAGCAAGGCAATTTCACTGGTCCCAGGATCCATAAGTTTCTTCAAATAGAGTTTGCCTGTGTCTTATATTTGAAATTCTGCTGCTCTAGAAGAGGCACAAGGTTCCCATTTTTATTCTTCACACACACACATCCAGCCACACCACACACAGCAAGAGTATTACCGCAGGGAAGGCATGCCTCAGCCTTTGAACTGCCTCAATTGTCTTCTCTGTTCCTGTGTACATTATCAAGACAGCCCTTGGTGAAGAGATGCCAGCAGATTGCAAGACTGCTGGCCGTGATCCATCCCCATAAAAGATTGGAAAACCAAATTTTCTTGATGCCTGTGGAAATCATGGTAAAAGTTCTAATCGTCACACAAGATCTACTCCATGGGGAGTACATTCCAAATGCTACGAATATTTACAATTACAGGAGTACTGAAGATGTTTGGCATGATAGGTACATAGACTAGCGTGTACCTTTTCTGAAGTAGGCAAAGAATGAAAAGCACATACGTGAACGGTTGTATAAATACAAATCAGATATGAAGATAAACCACATTTTAAAAGGATAGGACAGCAGGCAAGCTTCCAGAGGCTGCTAAAAATATTTCTACTCATGTTAAGTATCTTCATTTTTACCAGATACAAAACTCTAATAAATGCTAATGGGTGGTCATGATGTTCTCTTATCATCAGATTTGGGATACAAACTTCAGAATTTTGCAGGAAATTTCATCTTTGGACAATAATGTGGAACAAATTTTCAAACCAACATGGTTTAATAGATGAAGGTTTCCTAATGTTTTATTCAAGAAAAATCCCACTCATCTTTGGATCTTCATTAATACGAAAACAAGCATTTCTCTGGATAGGTTGTGGCAAAATGCAACAAACATGAATTAGGCAACTCGCTTACTAAATAGCTACAATGTCTAAAGTTTGAGTTGTTTTTAAATTTGATCATAACTATACTTGAAATAAGAAATGCTGATTTGGACCATTTTTCTGATGAATACATAAGAAGATTATTCAGATAATATAAGTAAATCCATTAAATCAAAGAAAAATCTTCCAGACCTTCACCACAGAAGGGTTCAAATCAAAAGCTACATAAGGCCATCCTACAACATTGCCATCTGATCCAGAAGCCAATGGGGCAGACAAGAAATTGGCCAAGACCTGCATGTAGGGAGATTAAAGCATTTAGATAATCAAGCTAGAGTACAGTGAAACTGATAGCTCTTTTCAGTGAAGAATGTTGTACCTGACCCATTTGGTCAAATCCAAGGATGACAATAGGATCACTACCATTGAAGTTCACCATCTCGGTAGATTTCTGGAACATTCCAGATAGATATTCATGCATTGAGTATAATGTAGGTCACAGCAAATTCACAGACAATAGAACCAGTATAATTCACAACTTCCAGATAAATGTGGCACATGGTCAAGGAAAAATAAAAAAATAAAAAATCTGCCTGTGTTGGATCCAACTAAATCTTGGGTTTGCTGTTTCCATTACTAACTGGATAAAGCAATAAAAGTTACAGAGCAGGACCAACATTGTGGTTTGTGGCGTTAGAGACAGCTATCACATATTAATGTAATTCAACTACTCTTGCAGGCCAACATACTAAAGACACTTAAGAATTTGGAACGAAACTTACATTCTCTTTGTCAAAATCATCATCAATTAAATTGGCAGTTCGTCTTCCAGCTTCATTGAGCAATGGGGTCAATGCCATTGACAACACAACGACAATTATAAGCAGCTTGTTTAGCTCAAGTGGTAGCACTCCCAGCCTGTTGCCAGTAGCATTAGTCTAGCAGAAATTAACCTATGATGGTAAAATATAAACCCTTGAACATCGACAGAACTTGTGACTGACCTGTTAGCTACAGAAAAAACTACAAATGCAAATTCACCTCCTTGTGATAGTAGGAAGCCTATTCTGACACTTTCTTGAATAGTCAGTCCAACACGGGGACCTATTGCTGTTATAATCAATGTCTTGATGGCTATTAAACCTGCTAAGAGTGAAAGTACATTTGGCCACTCTCGGAAAAGAAGCTGCATAAGAGGGAAAAAGGAATTCAGTAAACAAAATGCAGGCTAGATTTACAGGGAGCTTGCACCCCTCACAAGGTATATTTATATATTAATTCCACAATGAGAGAAAAGGTAAATCTATCTGTTTTCTTGTCATTTCTTATAATGAAACACACATCAACCAAACTATAAAATCTTAAACTTTCTCCAGATAAGAGAACTATGACCATCTAAAAGCCTAAAAAATTACGTGATATACCTGCATGTCAACTGAAGTCCCTGTAGTTACAAAAAATAAGCCAAGAAGTAGGCCTCTAAAGGGCCTTATGTCAGCTTCTATCTGTGTCCGAAAATTTGTCTCTGCCAACAATGCCCCAGCTAAAAATGCTCCAAGCTGCATGATGACACCAAACTGATCAGTTACTTGTACCTGACAGCCATCAATACAAAATATATCCTATCAAGAAGAGGGTTTGAAACCGTGTCACTAAAACCCAACATTTGGGTGAGAAGTGAAGTTCCAGCAACTGTCAGCAGGCACAGGGCAACAAAAGCCTCTGAGCTCCTTGTTTCTGCAACAACCTGAATAACTTTATTAGTCTGTAATAACATTATACATATAAACTTTGTGTCTGGAAATATTCTGAAAAATAAATACATGATTCAGCTGAATAAGATCCACACCTCAAAAACTCGCCTTAGAAGATATTTTCCTCCAAGGGAAAGCAATCCCAGCCCACCTAAAGCCTTCAAACTTTCTTTGACAAGCATTGGCCAAATACTCTCTTCAACAAGGTTCTGAAAGAATTTTTATTTTATTTTATTTTGGCACATGAAAGATTTCATTTTATTGAAATTAAAAACTTTAGTTTACCTACTTTTGGAAAGAATAAGAAGTCATTCTTTGTTTACCTGGCTCTCTAGCACTGGAAGTATAACCAAGAGAGGGACAACTGCTATGTCCTACAAAGATTTCCAGTAATGTGTTTGATAGAAAAACCAGAAATAATAATGCATTTCACTGTGCATTCATGTTAATAATAGAAAATGAGACAACTATGAGAAATTTAAAACCTGCAAGAGAAGTATCCCCAAAGTTGCTGAGCCAAATTTTGTAGGAAGCTCACCCTTCTCTGCAAGAAGCTATGAAAATTATGCATGGTAAGCTCTACAATGCATTACAGTAGATGCAAAGCTACAATAAACAACCATACAGGCATGCATAAATTTAACAGCTACGGAACCTAGAAACAATGCTAAACCTGAAAAGATGGAAAAGTTAATAATTAATGGATATAACATGCCCAAAAGAACGCATCATCTCCTTGGAAATGATTGCCACCAAAGGTTTTTCCCCAGTCAGGTAATATTTTAGAAAGGTGACAAAGGAAAAGTTCAAACACAAGGGATCTACTACATAAAGCTTGTTCTTGCATCTGTGTTTTTCTTCACCACAAATTTAATTTCTTAAATCCCCTGATAGCCACCCAAACTCTCCTTCCCAGCCAGGCATCTCAAAATGCTTCCAATCCAGTATTCCATTTTCCTGCACCAAAGATCAAGCTTTTTACCTTTTTCTCTTGCTCTCCCTTATTAGGTTCCTTATTGATTTGCTCTACACATGTTCCATTTTTCTCCAAAATACTTCCCTACATTCCTAAACTCCACTTCTCTTCAGCCGCAAGCTCACATTTTGTCAATGCTTAATTAACAATGGAAACATAAGTTAGCCATCAGTTTACCTTGGACTTACAAAGTTTCAATTAGTCAAAATGCAATCTAATCCAAGGTGCCCACAAAACAAATAGAGACAGATTTGTGACATGATCAGTGGCACAACTTAGATATCCACAGTCAGAGTACCTGCAGAACAAAAGCTGAAGAAGACAGAGACAGAGCAGCACCAATGACAATTGCCTCATCGACACTTCTGATGTTGACCTGAACTTGTACAGGAGATACACGAGTAATCTTATTAGCAATCCTTAACACTAAGGCAGCAAAATCCAATTGATTCAATGCCAAAAAATTGCTAATTCTTGCTTTAGGCTACTAGCCAGGCCAAATAGTTAACAGTCAAATGAACAGAGTGCTTACCAAATCAGACCTGGAGTGAAAAAGGAATTGCAAAATTTTTGTTCCGATAGCCCCATTGGGTGGAAGTTCAAATGCTGTGAATGCAAGAGTAGATAACACAACCTTCAAAGCACAGGGAAGCAGAGGAAAAGTACAAAGCAATAAATTAGGAGATTCAACCAGCATTTATAAAATAATTATTAGTCTTTTGCCATTGTGAACAGTTATAGAGCAGAATTATCCCACTCCTAGTTTGGCAAGACATGCCCAAGAAAGCAAGAAATCAATATGCTTGTCATTTTCCCAACAGCTGTAGTAACCAAGGAGATATTCCTAAAATAATATTATTTTTCAAAGCTCTGCATATTGATTTCTCTCAGAAAACCTTTTGAAAACCAAATTTCCAACAGTTACATATATCTCCACAACTTAATCAATCCTTATCCAGCTAAATAGGTTAAATCACAATCATGCTCTATTATCTGTAAATGTATCTAAAACATGTGTACCATACCATTTACATGACTTTGAAATCCTAAGTGACAAATTGCATCAGAGTTTGCATTCCTTTTACCTGAATAAGTCCCATACCAAAGGCAAATTTTGCAAGAGCTTTTAAGCGTGCAAGTGAAAGCTCCAAACCCATCTCAAACAGCTGAAAAGGGACATACACCAGTCAAAAATGAATGTGTACATTATTCCGGTGCCATACAATGCCCATGGTTTCCATCAGAAAATTACTCAGATCTAGTGTTTCTTGACCAAATCCTTTGGTTCTCTCCCTCCCTTTTGGTTTCTAGACAAGTGATAACCACATTTATCTTTTACATGGAAAAAAAAAAACATTCAAAGTATTTGCCTAATATCCATCTATTATATTCATCCAAAAGGCTATAATAAACATTTAAGTGAAAGCTTGTTTTCATGTAAGCACCAAGTTAGTCGCCCTCAACTCCTAATAGAAGCAAGGAACAGGCTAAACATGAGTACAAAGTATTAAAAGGGAGAGGTAACAGACTATTAGATTTTAGACTCTGTCAATATGCTCATTCATAACATCAGGAAAAAATAAAATTTGTCTCATGTATCGCTAGTTAAGTTGATGTGTTTCCCTGTAGTATTATTTTGCACTAATTAATATCAACTCTTACGAGAGCAGCAGTAGCAACAGCAATGATGGGGATTATGCAATGTGAAACAGATGGTCACAAAGATTATTCACAAGGCCAACAGAATTACACCCGGAGAAAAAGTTATGCTTTTGTGCTCTAGTTCTTACCAAGAAAAGGACCCCCCACTCAGACAAAATTTTAACATCCGTAAGATTTCTGATGATGCCAAATTGATTGAGCACAATCCCAGCAAAGAAGAAACCAAGTATCTGAAAACAATCAGCATAATTAAACTGTCACTTAAAGGTACAATAAAACAAATGAGTAAGGCCTACAGACATGGAAGCACAACTATTCAATTCAATCAAACTATACAAATAAGAAATTATGTGTACACTACTTGTTAGTTGTGAAGACAAAACAAAGGGGATAGCTAATTTGAGATGGGGCAAACAATCTATGTATTATTATGAAGAACCTAATTGCTAGAGGCATCAATTATAGAGAAGTTATGCATAGTAAAACATAACTTCAAGGATGTTGGAAATGATATGCAAAACCATGTATGGAAAAAGGAGCAACATTCTCGTTACATTGAGCTTTTTTCTTACAGGGCTAGCTCTAATGATCTTGAACACAGGAACAACCACAACAGTAACAACTAAGAACGTCAAAGTATCCATCCCTAGGTCATTGATGACGTCCATTGCACTGGCAACATCAACTGTGGCATGTATCCGAGATCTTTCCTCGTGGCCAAGTCTACGTTTGACTAGATGGAATCCTCTCCAACCAAACGAGTCTTCTGTGGTATTTCCCGAAATAATGCAATGATGAGTTGTCCCGTAAATTAAGGCACATGATGGCATAGGCACGGGCTGCCTTAGGGGAGATGAAGTACGAAACAAATGCCCATAGAGACATGATATAGAATGAGAGCACGCCCTGATTGAGCTTGTTTGTTTGATAATAGCATGTCCCTACAAGGTAGCAAACAAATCAGCAGATAAGAGTTATGTATCAATTAAAGACAATGAAATAGAGAAACCAAGAACAATTATATAAGTCGCCACATAACATCTACTCGATGGCAAAGAGCAAAGAGAACACTTCAATTTTCTGGAAAGGAAGGAGCTTCTCAAATATAAGCACGGTATTAAAACTTGTCATTGCTGCCCAACAGGCAACTTAGGATAGAAACAGAGTTAGGCCCAGACTAGACAGAAACTGGATCCCTAGAACAACGGCTTCTGACTCCATTTCTTTGATTTGGAACTCTGACATATTGAAAGACTGGGATTGAACAGAAGGCTAATAATTAAGAAGGTACCTTGGGACTATGACAACAGGTGATTGCCTCCAACATAGGAATAACCATTTATGGATGAATCAGTAACTGACGAGAAAAGAGTGAGTTGGAGGTGCTCAAATGCATTTGCTTTGGTGTACTGATAAACCCTTTAAAGTAAAAGACCAGACTTTGTATGTTTGTGTGCCCCTCTGAGAGAGTGAGAGATTGTGGATGTGTTGAATGGCAGTGGGGAGGGAGCTTGTTCTGTGGACGTAGAAATGGAAACGTTTTCATTGGATGGACACCAGATGGCCAACTTCAGCTTTCAACACAATTTTGTTCTCTTGGTTGGATTTCTTCGTTTTTCTTTTTTATCTTAAAAAGTGTCCTAAAGACTCTGATGAGGTGGATTATTTTCAAGCACAGAGGATAGATGATGTGATGTCCACGTGGTGGATTAGAGATGCTGACTGTGATTATCTTGAAAAAAAAAAAATGCACTCTTTAAATCAAACCCATTTTATTTTATTTTTTAAAAATGGAAAATTAGAATAACAAAAAAAATTATATAATAATCAATCCAAGTTGCATCTTATTAATTTCATACATGATTTAGATGATTTTCGTGCCTTTCAATAGATTTTTTTTTTTCTTTTTTGGAAAATGATAAGATTTGTTTGGACCCCATAGATTAGGACCAATTCAGATTTGGATTTGGATTCGGAACCACTAGGCCCCCATATGAGACAAATTCTTCGCATAAATTGCATTTAACTCCATCCTGCTACTGGAATGGAATGCCGACCACAGAGTTGCTCCCCAAGCTATGCACGAAACCAACCCGTCTCAAACTAGTTGGGGTCATTTTAAAACCAAACCGTACTGTTTTAGGCCTAGGTTCAAGGGACGATATGAATATCATAAAGTCAGGAATGTGTGTAAACACTATAATATTTTCCCAGTTTTATGATGTCACTGTAGTCTCTTTGAAAAGAAAGAAGGGATATGAAATTTAGAGATATATATATATATACTCTTTTTTTTTTTTCAGACTATAGTATCAAATCAAGATCAACTACTGTTTTCTTATGAGCAACCTGCAGTCATGTCCCTTGGTGGCAATATAGCTACAATGTTCATTTGCACAGATGAAATTGCAAATTTTCCATCTTCTGACACCATGCTGGGGTAACAATTGTTTTACTCCAAAGTACAATGAAGCAGTTAAAACATCTTTTATATGAAGGAAATGGCAACTGGACACCGGAGCAACATCACAGCAACAGATTTTATTTGGGTAGGACACTAATGTTATTAGTTCGCCTGATGCAGAATCCCATGTCCTGAACAAACTTGAACGCTAACTAGAGCAGGGCATTCAGATTGAAGACTTAGAAGGAACGAATTTGAGCGAGATACTGTTCACGCAATGGCGTTCATCGGTGGGTGTCGGAAACCCTTCACCTTTAAATACATGACCCAGATGTCCACCACAAGCTGCACATGTGATTTCGATCCTCCTGCCATCGGGGTCCGGCTGACAAAAAATGTCAATCTTGTTACCAAGCCATTAGAAAGAACTTGCCCCAAGATGTTCTAAAATAAATAGAGGAGAATAACTAAGCATAGAAAAAGAGGACGATGGCTCACACTGCAGTTTATGGCTCCAGGAAGACCTTCGTAGAAAGCTGGCCAACCGCAGCCGGAATTAAATTTGGTTGTGGATCTGTAGAGAGGAGTCCCGCATCCTGCACAGTTGTAGACACCCTCTTTATAGAACTTGTCGTATTCCCCTCTGCCTGGATACCTGCACCAGCACACAAATATTGCAAAATATTATCTATCATTGGGTAGCCGAAAAGCCTCATTTAGGTTTCCTTCAGTAACATCCACAGATTCTATTCATGAAATTTATGCATGTTGCATCAACAAGCAATGGAAATTTCATGCTATATTGGATGGATTTCACATAAAAGTATCACACATATGTCCCCACTTCTCCATCGAATATTTAAGAAATCAAAGGCAGAAGAAATGGAACTCAAAATCTTCTAAAAGCCAAATGAAGAAACTCCGACACAGTTAAAAATCACGAGAATTCCTCAATAAATGTCAAGGCATAATTTTGAGTAAAACTAATGACAAGAATTAATCTGATGAGTGATGAGTCCAGGTTTGTCTATAAGCAAAAGAGGATCACCCTAGGTGGGAAATTAACTTAAAACTACAGACCGTTGCTCACTTGCTTTCAAGTAGATATTCTATCAGCCCATTAATGCCTGCTTTTAGAAACGCAAATTACAAAGATATCAACTCAACATCAAAAACCCACAAGCTATCCATTAGAAAAGGGGCAAAAACACACACACACACACACAAGCCCATGTTTCTCCTTATAATTGGTTGCAATGTTTTCACCACAAACCCATTCCCAGTTTTTGGCTCCCAACGCTTCTTGTCACCGTCCTACACCCCTGACCCTTCCCTCATGTCCCAGCTCATTGCAGACAATAAGGCACTTAGCTAAGTTAGCAACACTCAATTGAATCAATCTCATTCTATCTTTTCTCAAGACAATCAAGAATCAATCGAAGTACAAACCTTTAAAAACAAAAACAAATCAATCCCAGAAAAGAAACCCAGAATTCCCTCAAATTTAATCGAGACTTTAAATTCAAACCCAAGAAAGCAAAAAACAAAGAAAAAGAGAGGGAACTCTGACTCGGTGCCCTTTTGGCGAAGAATCCGGAACTGTTCGGGAGACAAAATGGCACGCCACTCCTCCTCAGACTTCTGGACGGATCCAGGAGCAGCCATGGCTATGACCCCACCACGACGGAAGCTACGCTGACTCTGACGCAGAGACCCACCAAGCCCAGAAGCAGAAATGGAGTGGGAAACAGGCCTTGATGACAGAACTGTGAAGTTGGCTTTGGCTAAACAATTGGGAAAGGAGTTGAGTGAAAAGAGCAGTTTTGAAAAGGTGGGTTTGGTTGTGGTGGAAAAGACAACAGCTTTGGTTGTGCAGATCGAGAAAGGCGAGGCCTTGAGGATATTATATCCCATTTTAGGTGGAGGGACAGAGACGACAATACCGTTACTGTTCGGCTAGAAATATTTGCCTAGTTAATATACTATTATTTATTATTAAAAAAATATTTATTTATTTATAGAACACTAATAAATATATTATTATTTGTTTTTAAGTTATTTTATTTTATTATTCCAAAACTTCAATATTCAAATTTGTCCTGCATCTTGCTTGCTTGGAGGAGGATTTCTAGCAGAACAGTCATATTTATTTTTATTTTCTTTACTATTTAATTAAATTAGAACAACAAGTGAGAGGAAGTTGACGTCATTATTTATCAATTAATAATTCATTCGTTAACATCTATGTAGCTCACTTTTTGGAAAAAAAAAAAGATTAATGAATTATAATTTATTTGTGTTAAAATAAAAATTATGAATTTAAGTTTTAATAAAGGTCCATTAATAAAAAAAATAATATTTTCATTATATACTTAATAAAAAAAATATATGATATACCACTTGTTGCATAGTAATAAAAAAAAGTATTTTTTTGTTATATCAAAAATTATAAATTTTATTTTTTTTTATTGATCCCTTTTAATGCAAATATATTTAATACATTTGTTCCTACTCTTTTTTTTTTAAAAAAAAAAGTGAATTATTATCTACTTTCTTATTTTATGAAAAAAAAATTATATAATTTTATTAAATATAAAAAATTTTCATGAATCAATTGTGAATATATAGATATGTATATATATTTATATGTATATTTATATAAAAATAGTATAATTATTTTATCTTTTCCTAATTAAATGTAAATTATAAAATGATAAAATTATCCTCAAATTAGTAATTTGGTATATAATATTTTAAAAAATTTGACATTGAAGAATTCTTAAATTCTAAACTTTATAATATAAAATTTGGTGCAAAATTTCCACAACCATGGTACCCAAACACCCCTTAGAGGTATCATTTATTAGGTCTGGGATAATTAAAGTAATTTTTAGTTGTTATAAGCTAATTTTATGATTATAAAATTAAAAAAATAAAAAAAATAAAAATTAACAATTAATTTTATACTAATTTAACATATATATTTTTTAATTTAATAATTGTCACCACTAAATATAAGAGATTTATATTTAAAATTATTATTATTATTATTTGTATAATGAGTAATTTTTATAAATAAAATTAAATTGAGATATAATATTTTTTAATATAAAGAAATTAAATTAAAATATAATCTTATAAAGAAAATAATTAATATTTGTAGGATAAGGAAATACCAAGGGAATAATAAAAAATAATAATAGAGAAAAGAAAAGTTAAAACTTGGACACGTGTGCAAGGATTTTTATTTTTTTTCCTATTCCCAATTCCAACGGCACACGCATGTCGGATTCTGATATCCCTCTGTCCTTTCTCTCTCTCTCACCGTCTCGCTTCGGCCACTTAGCACTCTCTGTTTCAGGTAATAACAAGTCTCTCTCTCTCTCTCTCTCTCTATATATATATATATATATATATATATAGTTGCGTTATTTTTCTTCTGTCGAATATCGAAAGGAAGGAACTTGAGCGGTGGATTTTTATTTTTTGTTTTTTTTTTCTTGATTGCTTAATTGGGTTTTGCTGTTATGGCATTTGGTTACTTTCTGGAATCTGGGCTTCAAGTTTTGGGTTTGTTTAGTGTTGTTTTGGTGGAGATTAGGTTTGAAAGCAGCTCAATTAAAAGAGTGGATTCTTTTAATTTAATTGATGAATATTAAGGATGTACGCCTTGTAAAATGCAATTTGCTGTTCTTTTCTATTGTAGGAAGCGGCGGCCTGTTGGCAGCAGCACGCTTAGTATAGAGAGAAGGTGATTTTTGGTCCCTTCGTTTTAATGAATTTTAATTATGGGGACTTTTAGATTTCATGAGTGCTGCTATGGGCTTGAAGTTGTTTTTTTTTTTTAACGAGTACTAGATTACACATGCTTTTATTTTGATGGAAAACTGCATTCTGACGGGAACATTGTAGATCAAGTTTGTGAAAGTTGTAAATGTTATCTTCAACTGTTTGTTGCAATTATGCCATATAACTCATATAACTTGTTGTTTGTTATTTTTTATGATCGGTTATGCTATTGAGAGTTTCTCACAGTAATTGGCTATATTGCATCCGAGTCATTGAAGGAGAATTTTTTCTGGGATTTATCCTCTTCCAACACATCGAGAGTGAAATTCACTCTTATGTATTTGAGTTGCCTTTACTTGATAAGATAGAGACTTATTAGGTCATACTTCTTTGAACTATTCACATGCTGATGCTCTCCCTTTTTAGCTGCCTTTTTCTTTTGTTCATTGCTAATGTCATGGGGCCTGACCATACTTTAATCTGCATTGTTGCCATCCTTGGCTTGGTAAGACACATATCAGTCAACAGATAAATAAAGTGAAAATGAGAAGAAGAATGAAATGATGACTATTTTATAAACCAAAAGAAAGACATTAGTAGCTTACTTCCTTGGGTTAATTCCATATGCCAAGCTGGCATCAATTATTTACAGCTTCACTTATGAGACGAACCTTCAAAATCTTTTCTTTCTGTTGATCTTGATAGTTTTTTTTCCTTTTTTTTAACAAAAAAGAGCTACCTAATTCTAAAGAATTTTGATTTACATTCATCTTGACCATAATTGGAGTTGTAAACTGAAACTGACATAAACTACAAAAAGCTTGAGGTCGGTGAGACTGAGTGGAGCAAATCTCAGCCTAGTTGCCTCTCTTAATTCAGCCTTAAACTTTTTCCCTTTCACTTAGAACGTGAGGTTTCCCCTCAATAAACATAA
The DNA here is from genome assembly GCA_021464305.1 of Kandelia obovata. NCBI lineage: Eukaryota > Viridiplantae > Streptophyta > Magnoliopsida > Malpighiales > Rhizophoraceae > Kandelia > Kandelia obovata. The sequence goes on from CM038476.1 coordinate 4,354,305, forward strand.
ATTTATCATAACTTTGACATTATGTTGGTTTTTCATTTTATTAAATTTTTACCATAGATATAATGGTTTGGTCCATGGCACCTTTTGATTTCAATGATATAATTGATATGTTTATAAATATATATATGTGTGTGTGTGTGGTCTATTAGGAGGCCCATTGAACTGTGAGCTACATGATGGCGTAGCTCTCTCCATTCCAATAAACCTCACACCTCCTTCCCAGAATTAGAACCAGATACTTCAAAGATAGTGGCTATGTTTTTTGATCTCCATTGCCTTGCTGCTTTGAAAAATCAATTCCCATTTTCATTACATGCCATATCTGAGATGGATAAGATATCAGCCTTTCCTTTTTTGCAGGGATGGAGCTGGCTACAGTAAAAGATGCATTTGAACGTGTTTTTAAGAAGCAAAAATTATTGTTGTCCAAATCCCAAGAAGTGATTGACCAAGTTAGCCATGAAATTGAGCAGGCCTTGGCAAAAATTGAGTCAGTTGATGATCCCATCTCCCCAATTGATCAGAAATCCATCCTCACAGAGCTAAGACATAAGCTGAATGTGGTTTGCCCACTAACCCAATTAGAAGTTTCACAGAAGGAGCTAAGCCAAAGTCTAAGCAAGTTTCCAAAGCTCCTTGAAAAATCTTTTAATCCTGACATTTCTAGGGCATACAGAAATGTTGACTTTGACTTCCATATAGTGAACGAGATAATAGCAAGTCATTTCTATCGGCACGGCCTTTTTGATCTTGGAGATTGCCTAATAAATGAGGGTGGAGAATGGGAGGCAGATCCCATGAGGTCTCACTTCTTGGAAATGCATCAAATACTAGAGGCTATGAGGGATAAAAACCTAGTGCCTGCGTTGACTTGGGTCTCTAACAATCGAGAAATGCTCAAGCAGAGTGGTTCAAATCTTGAACAGAAACTTCACAGCCTCCAATTTGCAGAGATTCTTAAGAGAGGAAATAAAGCAGATGCCCTTGACTATGCTAGAACTCACCTAGCTCCTTTTGCTTCACTTAACACAGAAGAGATCCTGAAGGTAATAGTTTGCATTGCGTGGATTGGCAAGCTTGAAAAATGTCCTCACTCTGAGTTATTGGCTCCTGGCAATTGGGAGAAGTTGGCTGAAGAGTTATCACGAGATTTTTCCAATCTCTTGGGCCATCCCTATAGTAGCCCCTTGGCTATGTCAATAGCAGCTGGAATTGAAGGGCTGCCTACTCTTTTAAAGCTGGCTAATGTCATGGCTGCAAAGAAGGAGGAGTGGCAGGCAATGAAACAGTTGCCCGTGCCAGTGGAATTGGGAAATGAATTTCAATTTCATTCCATTTTTGTATGTCCTGTGAGTAGAGATCAAGGCAGTGAAGAAAATCCACCAATGCTGATACCATGTTTCCACGTTCTCTGCAAGCAGTCAATCATGAAGCTGTCTAGGGGTAGCTCACGAACATTCAAGTGCCCTTATTGTCCAGCAGAAGCATCAGTTGCACAGTGCAGGCAGCTATATTTCTGACAAGACTCTTTGCCTCATAATCAAACACTATTACAGCCAAATTGTTCGGTTGACAGTGGTATATAGGTTTTCATGTTTTGGCGGGGAATAGTGTATATATGTACATATATTTATAGGTTCTTTTGAATTAAGGTTCTTTTTTTCATTCCCTGCATATGTGGTATTTATTGGGCATGCCAATACATGATAACTAGGCATTCATCTTGTACCAGTTCCCTCATTGCGTTTTTACTCCAGAGCTCGTGGTCTGCCAATAATGAGGCCCCAAGCCACCCCAGCACACCCCACCACAAAAAGAACATAAATGGCCGCAGGATTAAGTTGAAGCAAGAAAGCTAGTGGCAGGAAACAAATGTCTTCCATTCTGTGATAGGTAAACTTGAAATCCGCCTCCGCCATGTGTTTCGGTTATTGAAATTGGCTGGTCTACGCAAAAATCAAAGCCACGCCACCACGGTAAATAAAATTGTTTGTTTGTTAAAATTGGTTAAAAGAGAACGCATTAGCGAATCCAAGTAATTGACCCATGTGATATGGCATCTTAAACATTATCATTTATCTTGAGAAACCCCGCCATTCTTCTCAATTCAAGAAATAAGTCAGAAGTAGAAGATTTTGGATAAGTACCCTTCAATCATCTCTTGGACAGAACTTGCAGAAAATAGATGGAAATTGACACCCCACTCTTCAACAAACCCTTTAACAGTAACTTGCTTCTCGTCTTGATCCAATTTGCTCCATTTGCCCTTCATTTCGTCTTTCCTCCATGCCAAACAGAGGCACAATTCAGTGAACAGAAGTTCTTTGCTCTTCTTCATAGCCTTGTCCCTCCGAGCCAATCGCCTGTTCACCTTTGCCACTTCTGTTGTCAGATTTGATGCCAGATCAGCATGGCTAAGGCTGTTTGGTTGGTGAGAAAAGTGCAGTTCTTAATACCGAGATAATACGAAAAAATGATCTAAGGAAGAAAAGGATGTTGACAACAGAGTCTTAACACCAAATTCAATTGGGTGAATTATATGAATCTTTTCTCGTCATCCAAGACAAGGACAAAAAATATTAACACTTGGTGAGGGAATCACTCAAAGACTGAAAACTTTGGTGCTGAATACTAAGGCAACCATTCAGGAAACTTGCAGTTATAAGTAGAAGATGAGGTGTTGAAGAGATGAGGAAGCATCGATAAAAATTATTATGTAATGTTGTGAAAAATAATTCAATTAAAGGGAAACGGATGAATTGCATACAAGAGACGCTTCAAAAATTCAAACCCACAGCAGGTGAAGCATAAAACAGCCAATTCAGTTTTCCTTCCAACCACCTTCTCGACTTTGCAAAGGATCCCCTGTTTCACCTTTATCTTGTGTTTTATCTTCTCTCTCCATACATTACAACCTAAACAATAAAACAATGAGCTTCGTCAATCTGATCCTATTGGCTCCCAAAAACTCCAGGACGTGTCTTTGCACTGATTTGTCTTGTGGAAGGCAACCTCTAAAATGGGTTGCTCTGCTCCACGAAAGTGCAGTAGCTAGACAGGCACAGCATTTTGCTGTGTAAGGCACAGGCATCTGCAGAGAGGAATTCAGATGCACCGTTATGCTGTTTTCTTGCATGTTCAGCGTCTTGTCTCCAAGCTATCTGTGATCAACTCTGACAAGATATCAACCCATGTGTCAGGCACACCAGGTAGGCACCAATGCATGCAGTCCTGACCCCAAATTTCCACAGCATCTTTCTTTCCTAACCAAACAGCTGGGTGGGCATCTGCTCTGAATTCACTCAATCTGGTAAGATCCAGCACTCGTATATCTGTACCATGTAATGCCCCTTCAATCACATGGTTAAGCATTCTTGCTTCTTTGTTCACTCCATTGTTGCTGGGATCAAACCACATATCAAGCTATCCAGGTATCAATATCTAGATCTATTAAACAATAAATAGAAAAATACTGCAGAAGGAAAAAATAAGAATATTGCCATGCTAACGGTGGAGATGTCAAAGGTTCATTTTGCTTCAAGATAAAAGGGATAAGAAAAATCAATTACCAATGCAACTTTTCATTTCATGTCAATGAACTTGAAAGAATATTAACAAGTCCAGGGCTTGACTTGTATATCCACTAATAGAGAGAATACCTCATCTTCCTTGAGGGGCTCATTGAATGAGCAACTGCCATTCTGATTCCACTCACCACCATAAAAATGCCGTGGTGACTGCAGCCGCCAAAATTTGAGTGTCTTTCTGGGAACTTCTTTTTCTATGTATGAGACCATGCTTTCAAGAACAACCTTAAGTCCATCGTACAACCCAAGGGGAGGAAGTATTGGTTGTCCATCACGATGAAAAACAAGAGGCGTTTCTTTTGGGAATTTGTCAAAACCCCACCTAACAATGACAAAAGGAATGCAAGATGGTGAATGCATGATGATGAAGAGGCTTTCAATCACTAGATATGTATGAAGCAACTATAAGCTAATTCTGTAATTAGGTGCTACAAAATGAGATGAAACTAATTAAGCTATCCATGCCTTAGTACCAAGAAAGCATTTATGATTTCCTATGATTACAGCAGCAAGAAAAGTAGACCAATTACACTTTCCACCAAATTTTTCTACTCTAAACCAATGTAATTACAATATTATGTGCACTACAGTATGATAGTTATTCAAATACCTCACATATTAGATGTACAATATGGATAATACTTATGTCAATGGCATATGTGAAATGCAATGAATTAAAATTGTACTTTTGATGGACAAAAGTCATAAAAGGTGATAAGAGCACGCTATCTGGACATCAGTTCTTCACCATTGCAGCCACTTACTGCTTGGTTACTCACACAGTAAAAATCTAAAGTTATTAGGTACACCATATAGAACACTGACTCCCTTATCTATTGTCCATATGTTGTTGGAAGAATGTGGAACCACAAAAATTTGTAGCTGCAACAACCCCAACCCCCCTTTCTCTCACAAAAAAGTAAAAGTTAAAAAGTGTTTAGGTGCTTCAGCAAATTGGAACTTTATTTCAAAAGCAAGCTTCTTTAAGTCTCCATTGGTAGAGATGACATGTCAAAGCAGTAAGAGATGAAATATTGTTTCACTGACCAATACATGATTTGACTTGAAAATAGAAAGGGAACTTACCAATGGCCAGTGTTAAAGACAAGCACATCATAGAAGTCAGTGACAGTGGCCCAATCATTTGCAGGTATATCCACATCAACACGATAGATCCCCTTTAGTCCATCATTAGTGACCGCAGACTGTTTTGGCTGCCACCTTCAATTAATCGGTTATGAGTGAGTAGGGTTGTCATCTTCAAAATCCAAAGCCAAAAAATTGTGCAAAAGAGCATTAAGGACCCACATCTAATGTAACGGTGTCATCAAACTGTAGTTACGCTGCATTCAAGATGCAGAGAATTACACTAGGACTGGAAAGTGGAAAAGAAGGGGAAAGAAGGAACATGATGAGCCATACAACAAGAAAACTGCAACAAAGAAAAGGCAGTTAATGGGCTCATTGTAGGTTATGTTAGCAGTGTAGAGCATTTTAGCATATCCCTAACTTCCTTGGTGTCATAATGTATCCTGTAGTGTAAGGATCAAGAACTTAAAGCCAGACCATTTCTACCACAAGGCAACACAATCGCAACATTTCTATGAGCTACATGTTTACAGTGTTTTCTGCAGACTGAACATGAATCACCGTATTTCAAGAATCCATCAAACAAGTTTAAATCAAACCACAGTTCTAAGCCCATGAAGCCAGGATATACATTCATGAAATTTGTGTTAAAAAAAAGAATTGTATCAGCAACTGTGCACGCACACAAAGATTTACATCATACACTAATTATGAATAGAAGCTATATCAGACAGGTCGTCATAGAATATTTGCAGCATATTTTGATATTGGGAAAAATATCTTCAACCAGTAGAAGTGCATAAGCTTCCTTGGGACAAGATAATGAATGCCTCGAGAAGATATTTCCTTTGAATCCACAAGGGCAAGCAGGGTCATTTGTAAGAACCATACTGATTACGGATCTCATTTTATTGTGGCATACATGATCTAAAATCCTCGCCCAAACGTATCTGTTCTTTATGTATCTCTGCATACGAAGCTCTAATTTCTTGTCCAGAGGATCTAAATGGCTGCAAGTCCCTTAATGGCATATTGAATTTGGCTATCAGTAGCCCTGCCTACTTTTGGTTAGAACAACCAATAAGACTCAGTTCCCTAATGGCATATTGAAATAAACCGAAAAGACACTAAATTTAGACGATCAAACCTCTTTTAGGAATCCATTTAATCCAAAAATAAAAAGAAAGGAATGAATAGAACTCACTCATATTTGGCAAGCAAAACGGCACGATGATAGGCCACAGTGACATTGAATTTAGGGAAATAAGCCCCTCTCCAAGCCGCTTTCTTTTTCCACTTCTTGGCGCTAGTATCAGCTACTCTAAGAATACACAAAAACGACACCAAAAAGTTTTCATTCAAAGAGTCCCCAATGAACCCGATATTCCTATTCCTCATCCTCCCCAGAAACCTATCCGGATCAATCCGAGGCAAAAAGCTGCAACCTTTGGGCACCCATCTCCAGGAATTGATGACACCCATGTTGTTTCTCTTGTTCCTGAGGCAGTTCCAGGCGTTTCTGTGGAATGGGCAGGTCTCATCGTAAAGGGCCTTGGGGAGTTGGGGTCTAAGACCCAATGGCCTTCGTAGAGATTGCAAGGTATAGAAGTTGTGGAAGTTGTTGTGGGGGTGCGCATGGAGGATTGAGTGAGGAAACTGGTGGAGTACAGGTATAGGAAGAGGATAGAGACAAGGATCAGGTAAGGCAGTGCTGAAGGAATCTTTGGTGGCATTCTGGATCCACCATCTATACTCAGAGAGAGAGAGAGAGAGAGAGAGAGAGATTCTATTTCAATTGTACGTTCTTCTTTTTCTCCTTCTCTGTCCCTTACCAGTATAATTCTTGTTTTCTATTCTTGATTTGGTTTTTGTGTTACAAAAGAGGTTTTCTTCTCTTTTATCCTATCTCCTCCCCAATGTGCCCCACCCCACCCCCCCTTATTTTTTGTGTTAATGGTTTCCTGTTAAAAAGAAAATGGAATAGAAAAGAGTGAGGTACTCTTTCTTTTCTATTGCAGCTCGTTTATAATTTATTTTTTTGTTTGATTACCTGCACTAGAGTATCCTTCAATCAATGTTTTATAATTCAATTTTGGTACCAAATTACCATTGAACAGTGTCCCTTTACTGCTTCATTCACATCTAACCCATTATTCTTTATTTTTAAAGAAAGTAAAGAAAAACATGCGAAAAGAGGATGACAACAAAACCATGTTGCTAGAACATAGGCAAATTAAAACACCAAGCAATTTTAAGGACAAATAAACAAACAAAATATCAAACACTTCCATTAGGAAACAAGAACACAACTGGGTTCGGATTCTATTGGAAGAAACCAAAACAAATGACCAATAAAATGGTCAAAGATCAAACTTTTTTACTGTTTCCTGGTTTTACAAGCTTTTTTTTTCTTTTTTAATTACTGAAGTCAAAAAGAATGAGAGATTTCACTCACCTGGAGATCCACCAATGTTTCTAAAGTAGAAAGAAATATAGAGAATCAAGAAGATGACCATAAAGATTGAATCTTGTGGACTCCCACTTGTTTTAATCACAATTTCTTTTCGTTCTTAAAGTTAAAAATAACCCATGAATGAAATTATTTCTCTTACCTGACCTCTCAGTCATCACCACACTAGGTTTATTAGATGAACCTGTATCGATTCCTTTCTGAAATGATATATATGGGTCTCATTTTTTCCCCACCTGTATCAATTCCTGAACTTAAAATTTCTCCAAACTTGTCCCAATATATCACAGTATTTAAAAAATGGAAGAAGTGATGTCTACATAGAGAGTATAATGGTTTACATCGCGTAAACTTTTACCTCAAATAATCTAGATGTCGTAACCCCATTATTGATAGATCCTATATCTTTTAAACGAGTTTTCCTGGAAAGTAGATACACACACACACACACACACACACACACACACATATATATATATATTTATTTTTTCTACTAAGTTGAGTTCCCCTCTTTTTTTCCTTTTGCTTTCTCTCTTTGCGAATAACATAGTTTTGTGCTTTGAATCTTATTATGTTGCATTTGAATGTATCCCACGCAGCATCATTTTTCGTTAATAATCTGTACTCAACGAACAAAGATTGAATTATAGTTTGAGTTCAATTAGTGGAACTTGATTATTAACTGCAACCAATAATTCAAACTTGCTTTATTCGTTCATTCCGTCAACCAATCTTTCTTTCCCTGTTATTTTCGTTATAGTTATGCACCACCCCTAGGGCTACCCAAATGGCTATTCAATGTTTTGAGGGGTGGTTGTGTATCCGTTAGCAGCAGGAACTTGTCAGCCAACCAGAGATGGCTTTCTGTTCAAGGCTGCTCTCGTTTACCTTCTTGGCTTTCTTGTGGCAAACAAAGGATTAGAAAAAAACGACGGGTTAATAGTAATGGCAAATGCATGGGAAAGGCAGGAAAAATCATGAGCTTTCTTGTAGCCCAAAATTCCAAAGTCGTTAGGCTTCACAGTCATATGAACCCAATTCAAGTTTTCTAAATTGGGCTTGCAGTTAAAATCCCCTAGAGCCCATTTTCTGAGGACTCTCTCTTTCAAGATATGTAGTTCATAATTTCTTGTAAAAACTATGGATTAAATCTTAAATCTGAAAATAATAAATAATAATAATAATAATAAATAAGAGGGGTGTTGTCAAATGCGCCATGCATAGTCGCACAATAAATGGTTCGTGCATCCTAATAATTGAGAAAATGGGGTACATGTGATATATGCTAACTAACAATCACAATATACACATTGAATCTCAACAAAATTGCATGCAATAATATTTAAAGAAAAAAAATGCATAAATCACGAGATGAGATATGAAGTTTAAAATTTTAAATCTTTTTTATAGTTAACTCAACATTTATCTCTACATTTAAGTAGTTGAGGAATAGTGAGACTAAAATATTGAATTGACTATTTGTCTGTTTTTTGTTCCATTATTTTACACCCGCAATCTGTTGGCCCTTTTAGTGCAGTTCATGATGCGCATCAAATCAAATGAAACATGGTTTATTAATTAACAAGGTGCTTGGCAACAAAACGTTAAAAAGTCAAAAGAAAGAAAAAAAAAACACTTCTTTTTACATTTTTAATTACTCTTTCCTAGACAATCGTGGACAAATGTTTCTTAATGTTTGAGCGATGATGATTGTAAATGGCAGTACCAAAGAATAGGTGCATGTTACAAGAAGCTGAAAATCTAGTTGTCTCCGTGCCAGTTCCAGTTAATAGCACAAGTGTCCTTACTGCTATTCACATTCTTCCATTATTAACCTATACCATCACTTGACAGAGACCCTATTGTAAAACCTCTCCAGAGTGGGAAAATTAATAAACAACGATGGAGACACGTTAGATTTGCAGCTCTTGCTTGTGCTTGGTGATCCTAACTGTTAAAAACAAAGTTCCTCCATCTTTCTTTTTGTCCACCGGATGGATTCCCTTCAGAGGTGGTAGAGTAGTATTGCAAGCTGCGATCACTTTACTGAAGTTAGCAGATGAGCAAATTAATATGACTAAAATCCCTTACAAATGTATTATAAAGTTCAAGCCTTCTCAGAGAACTTGAACTGTGCTACTACACAAGCCATGTTACCATTTGGGGGCCTTATTGCCATTCAATTGATTGAGTATAGAGCACAGCTTCAACGCATAATATATGCACAAAATGGACCCTCATGAACAATAATTGAAGTGGACCAGCCAAGAACCTTGAGTGCTTCCTTCAGAATTGGTATGGGTTCATGGGTTCGAGTCTTCCTAGTATTTACTACTTTATATCCAGTACATGGTGTTAGTAGATGCAATGATCAATACATAAGATGTCTCAATCTCTAATACCAGTTTAGTTCTATCTAAGTTCATGATGGTTTTCCCTTCTGTTTTTGCTTAGCTCGCTGAAAACAACGTTCGAGTTACATGTGTTAAGCATATAGCTAGCGTTCCTTGCCGAGACAGGATGAATTCCTAATCCCTCGTATGAAAGCTAGTCACTCACTCCTGTCTCTAAGTGCCTACAGCTCTGATAGAGTAAGTAAAAGAAGGGTGGAGTGAGGGGGGGATTGATTCAAGAAGTAAAGAAGCTCAGCTGCTCTATTTCTTTTAGTTTCGAATCAAATTGGGAACTTCGACTGCCAACCTCTTGTGTTTTGCCACAGAAGTGCATCAATCTTCCCTTATCCTATTAGTCTTAGGTTCGTATAATGCTTTCAATGAGCCTGACATTTTCAAGCTGTAGAACGACTCACTTCTCAGTCTAGTCTTTTACCATTCGTCTTTCTATCCTAGAATCTAAAGATATAGCCAGCGTCCTTGCTGCTGCCTACTTACACTTCAAAACTAGCTCTAAGACTAAGCAATGGTTAGAAGCATGGTCTTCACTTTACTGAAAGCTGCTTACTAAGAGAGGAATCCCCTACTTGTAATAAAAAAACCGGTCAAACCAGGTTGGACAAGAAAGACGTGAGATAAAGTAAAATAAAATAATTGACTTGATTTGTATTTTGATTGATTTTGAATTTTAAAAAATTATAATTTAACTGTTAAACCTTCTATAATTTATAATAAAGTGGTAGATTTTTTTTTATATATTTAAGATTGAATCGTAAATTTTATTGAAAATTATAATTTAATTATTAAAATTAATTTATTTTGTACAATTATGTGTGTCCATACCTTCTTTTTACCAATAATTTTTAAATTTAATAATTTTTAATTATTAATAAATAAAATAAAAACTATATTTATTATTTTATATATATCATTCAAGAAAATTGGTCAGCATCTTATCTTCCTCGCCCAGTCCCTCTGCTCCTGCTCACATCACTGGACCCACCACCACAGCCTAAAAAACAGTCCCGCTAAACCCCCAAGAACCGGCTATGTGGTCCACCACCCGCATCACCCTTCCCCACACCTCTCCCTTGTCGCATCGCCACGTGTCCTAAAGCCCCAAACTAAACCCTACAAAAACGCAGGTAGCACAAAGCATTCTGTGACCATCAAGCCCAGTCCATTCAACAAAAAATAAATAAATAAATAATAATAATAATAATAATAAAAGATGGTATTTTTCATAATAGTCTGAATTTTCTTCTCTCACGCTCGTAGCTGTCAGACTCCTCGAGCTTGAAAGTCTGAAGCTTTCGATCTCCACCTCTCTCAAGATCCTTCCCTTTTGGCTTTTTATCTCTAAAAACATGGAGAATTACTCTTATGTCTCGTACCCAGATTCAGAAGAGTCCTCTCCGATAGATTTCGAGTGCCCGACGCCATGGGAGGACCAGCAACAGCCCCCCAAGAATAACAACTACAACTACAAGGTTAAGTTTATGTGCAGCTACGGCGGAAAGATCCACCCGAGACCCCACGACAACCATCTCTCTTACATCGGCGGGGAGACCAAGATCCTCTCCATCGACCGCACCGCCAAGTTCTCCTTCATGATTGCCAAGCTTGCTGCCCTGTGCGGCGACTCGGATGTTTCCTTTAAGTACCAGCTACCGGGCGAAGATCTCGATGCTTTGATCTCCGTCGCTAATGATAACGATCTTGAACACATGATGCACGAGTACGACCGGCTCTGTCGGGCCTCCGGTAAGCCCGCCCGCATGCGTCTGTTTTTGTTTCCTGTTAATCCTTTTCCTGCGAGTTTTGGCTGCGATGGCGGGAAGTCCGACCGGGACCGGTTCATTGAGGCGTTGAATTCAGGCCCAGATCAGGTCGGTGAAGGAGCTGACAATCGGTTAACTGGCGATATGCTGGAGAAGGGACCTCCGTCGCGTCATCCGCTGGTCAAGGTGCCTGATTTCCCGGACGTGCCTGCTGGGTCAGCCCGTAATGATCAGGTTATTGGGTCGGGTCAGATTAGAGACCTGGAGCAGCAAGCTATGTACAAGAATAAGAGTGACGAGAATTTGGCCGGACCCTTCGCCGCCGGAGATTACTTCCTTCAGAAGTTGCCAGAAAAAGTTTCTCCGCCAACCATGCCGGTAAGCATGCCGCCTGCTGTCACTGCTCCGGCGAGTTTTTGGCCAGAGAAGCAGATTGAGAAAGGAGGATACGCTGCTACAGTTGCTACAACGGTCACACCGGTTCAACAGGAGCAACAGGTGTACATGATCCCGGCTCCAGCTCCCACCGCTGTTTACCATAACCCGGCAATGCGGCCGGGTACCGGCCATGCCGGTCAAGGGTATTACATGCAGAGGATGGGGGGTCCTGAAGTTTACGGGGAGGCACCAGCGTACAATGTTGTCCCGCCACCAATGGGGATGGTGAGACCCAGTGGACCTGGCGTTGGTATGACAGATGCAGGTTACACGCAGGTTGGTTATGGTAGCGCTGGGTGGCAGGTGCTTTATACTGCGGCGGGAGGTCGTGTAATCCAGCCACCTCCTCCGTACCAAGGGGTTGCCGGTGTGGCAGTTAGCGGCGAAATGAGACCCGTTGCCGGTGGTATTGGCCCTTTGGGACAGGAGGGCAAGACAATCACGAAGGTGTCGCAAGGTCCATTGTGATTGTTATGTCTATGGTAGTAAAATGGAATTCTGAGCATAGGCTATATGTATAAATATGTTTCTAATGGAAGGTTGATGCGTTTTCATGTTTAATTGTGTGATTATTATATCCATTGTAGTAAATGGAATCATGCCTTTTCATTTACCCTAATCCTAATTTCCAATGAACTAAATTTAGTTTCTTGTGTTTGAATTGACTACAAACCAGACCAGACCTTCATATTGTGTTTGTTTTCCATTTCTCTCTTGTAGTTTTAGAATAGGTTTGTTTTCCAACTCTTAAAATTGGACCCAGATTCTATCACAACTTTGCCACCAAAGCAGCACCGAGATTCTATCCGTTGTGCTTTCCTTTAAATGTTTGCAAGCTTTTTGGTGCATAGATCCAAAAGGGAAATTTTGAGCTGTTCTTCTTAAAAATGAGTTCTCTGAAAAAAAACACCCCCCCAAAAAAAAAAAAAAAAAAAAAAAAAGCAGAGAGAGAGAGAGATTATAAGAGGGAGGAACTACCCTAGGGAGCATATATTTGATACAAGTCCAAGCCACAAAAGCAGTTAAAAAAAAAAAAAGAACCAGAAATGATGGTGATTTGACTATCAAAAGAAAGGAATTTCAACGAAACAAGGATAAAAGTGAGGTCGAGTTACTTTCTTGCCTGGTGATGAGCACACGACTAAAAGAATCATTTGGGTTCAAACCACGATACAATTCGAAACACCAGGGAGCTACACATTAATTATTATGAGGCATAATTTTTTCAATCAAAAAGTGTTTTACGGGTAGCCGATGATTATATATTTGTTGATTAAAATTAAGGGATGTTGTTATTGAAATATTATTAAATTTGAATATAAAATTTTAGTATAACGTTCTCTACATAATTTTTTTTATTTTATATTTAAGAATAAATAAATACTGAATTATCGATCCACCAAACTACTCCATCGAGCGAGGACTTTAATTGAATAGAAACAGATTTCAACAAAGAAAATGGCGGAAGGGAAGAAGATGAGGCTTTTAAGCCTGAGGAACTTGTCATCAACTAAACTGCATCCCAGTGATTTCTTTTAGAAACTTTTTTTTTTCTTTCTTTTTTTTCTAGTTTCTCCTCTGCCTATATTCGAGTCGAATTGCATTAAGAAGAATAAAAATGGTTTGACTGAATATGAAACCAAGAAGATCAGAAAGGGAAAAAAAAAAAAAAAAAGCCAAAAGTTGGAAAAGAAATGAAGGAAAATTTGTATAAGATACTCTCTTGGGAATACTTTTTATTGCATGAATATATTCCGTTCACACACATACACATAACATATCCAAAATTATTAGAACCCCATTCATCCAGCACACCGAACACAGACAGGAACAGACCGGATTCAGACGGAGGTTACAATAATAGTCACAGGTTAGCCGACATGGTTAGATGTTTCAAGTCTTTATATAGGGAAACCTCGACTCTGACTCTTGGGCTCAAACAGAGGACAATCGTCTGGACAGGACATCTTCCAACCTCGTCTAAGGAAAAAACTTGTACTTTAGTATTGAAGATATGTCTCTGGACCTTTCTTTTTAACACGCTCTGAATTCTTAGGCCACATATTTACACCCAAGATAAACCCCTATAGTCTATCTTCAACACAGTCCAGTACTCCTTTTTCGGTTATCGTGCAAATTCCCCCGCGAGTTTCGGGATGATTAAGTTGGCGGAAGGCTATACAGCGTTGTGGGGAGCACGGATGTTCAATTTGCAGTCTCCCCAAAAAGAGTGGCACGATGAAGTCCCTACTTTAAAATGTACTTTTTGTGATAAGATGTTTAAGGAAGAAAGAAAGAATCTGGGTGCTGCTATTTTAAGATGTACTTTTTGCAGGTAAGTTCACAGGCTGGCAAAGCAAAGGCGTTTTTGCACATTAAAAGGTCAAAAAAAAAAAAAAAAAAAAAAGCACGGGAAAAGAGTAGAGTGCAATTCAAGCAATATAATATACTCCCACCACCAAAGGTATAAGCCACATGCTGATATCATACATAAACAGAGCCAACGGTATCATGATTGGATGAAGGATAGTCTTTCTTTTCTAAGACCTGTCTTGTTAGACTCATGACATTACCCTGAATGAGCTTTTGCTTAACATCAAGAAAATTTTAAGCCTTGTATCTTCATCAATTACTCTTACCAAAGGAATGTGTTATATGACCATATGCCCATTTGTCAGATTTTAGACAGTGATCTTGCTCATATACAAGATTTCCAATCCAAGAATGGCAACAAAATCTGAAAGGAATCTTGAGACTGCAGATCAACATGAATGTTACAGCTTATTACAGTAGATTTTTCAGGGGGCTCATGGTTTACTGTTTAGTCATATTAACCATTGCTCAAAAATAATCCTAGTCCAAAGTATCCTTCCCTGGGCCGTTCAATAGAAAATTACAAGCAAGATATCTTGCTGAAAACAGGGAGACGATTATTGTTTTCTGTGATACATCATACAGAATTCAACTCATAACTCTCTTATGCTTGCTCGCTTTAATTCACTATCTTTACATTTGGCTTGGTGCAAGCAACGAGCAATAAGATTGCGTCAACAACCCATTTTGAGTTGAAGCTAATATACTTGTATTGTATGTTAGACCTATTTATATGGCACTCCCAAAATTCTAAAAGAGACATCAAACAAGAAATTACTGAGTAATTTTTTAGATGGTCTGTGCGTGCACTGTGCAAAAGAGAGGAGCACAGGGACAAGAAAGAAGGTCACTTTCAGAATCAAACTTCAATTCTGGTATCTGACGCCAGCAGAAGCAAATGATGCCACAAGTCCTACTATCAATGTCAAGAAAATAGAGGCATGAACAAATACAATGGACTCCACTTACGGGATTCCATGTAATGGCATCGCTACCATTAAGCACCCCAACCCCACTTGTAATCTGAACCCAAGTTGGTACCATAAGATAGTGGGTCAAAATAACTCGATCAAAACAACAAAGGGGAGGACCATTTCTGGGAGAAATAGTCTTCTCTTTGTTTTTTGACAGCGGAAGACACAATCTTTTAGGTAACATTTGAAGCAAGTAAAAGGTATTTATAAAAACCCAAATGCATTGGAAAAGGGAGTCCAAGTAGATGTAAGATTGGTTTTGATGGAGACAGCAGAGCATGTACCCAATTAGAAGAACACTGTCTTAAGTAACTTCAGTTTTAGTTAGCGTCTACCCAATGAAATCCATGCCGGATGAAGTCCTCTTGAAAATTATAAAGATAGCCGGCACAACGTGTGGATGGCCACTTCTTGATGTGAAACCAAAGCCAATCACAACCATTACATGAAGCCCCCACAAGATTCATGATCCCCAACCCCCTTGGGAGCAAACCATAGATATATATATATATATGTAGAGAGAGAAAGAGAGAGAGATCAAAGTGGATTATTGTGGTAGCACGGAGAACTCAACAAAGAAGAAGTTATGAGCAAGAAACCCCTGACATGTTCATCTAAGGGCAGAAAGAAACCTTTGACCACAATAATCAAGCAATTTCCTCTTTCGGTCCCAGAAATGGGCCCACTGACAAAACAATAGAATCATCAATTGCATCGCTTCCCAAGCGATTCTTATATTTCAAGAAACAGTACTGAAAAGGGGCCTACACGGGAGTATGTGCCTTTTGTCACACGATTTCAGACAACTTATTCAATCTTGGGCACAATAAGGTTCTAACAACTATACATTAAGCCACATTGAATACCCGTTTTCTCATTACCTTCTAGAAACTTGATATCATTTGACAAAAAAAAAAAAAAAAAAAAAAAAAAAGGAAAAAGTGGAGCTAAACAACATAGGCACGTCATACAGTAGCTGTTCACGTTCTTGAGTAGCACTTTTGAAGTTGAAATACATGAAAGTCGGCTTGTACAAATATTAACCTTATACTTAGACTTCCAAACATGTCATTTAACTAATGGATTGTTCTCAGATTAAATACTCGAAGAGAGAAATCCAAAGTCACGGGACTGGAGCGACTATATGAGGGAGGTGGTTATCGGGCGTTGCATGCTGACAGTGGGTTAGGAATGTTGTGTAAAATAAACTGTGCTATGTTGACGATTAATTATTAATCCTTGAAGGTGATCACTGGCCAGTCAAGTTAGAGGGCAGTATTTACTACGGTTGACGTAGAAAAATCTGCCTAAGGAAGATGACTGGCAAAAAAGGAAAGTAGATGCAGAGACACACATCCTATGATGTCCCATTTGCCCACTTTTATTAAGTTTTTTTTTTTTTGACCCCTTTGTGTTGATTGAACCACTTTGGTTATTCAATTCGACATTGAATCAACGGCAAGCGAGAAAAAAACCAGAGGGGGTGGGTTCATGTTTTCAAAGTTTATTTTTAATGAGGTTTTGACCATGGTTTCATTGATTAAACTATAGGCGCATTCACTCAAAGTACAAAATGATAAATTAGGCTGTGCTTTAATCCATTCTCTTCTAATGATGTCACTGCAATGGAATTTTAGGGTTTGGAGGTTTTAACTTCTTCTTTTCTTTTTCTAGATTTTTGGAGATATTTTGTCAGTTCTCTAAGTTTAGTACAAATTTTCTCAATTAATAATGAAATCAAAAATTATTAAATGGAAAGGGTGATAATGTAATTTAACCTTTTCTGCGATGAATGGCTCCCAATCAATAAAAATCTTCTTTGTATGAATAAAATTACCAAAGACTCCTCTCCTCAATCTCAATTGAGACCGTATATTTTCTCCGAGCGCGCCATTTCGCGATTGCCAGCGCGTAGGCGCGTAGCTTCTTGCTGTCGACTTCGGACCACAATCCAGCTGGCTTTGTCCACGTCATCAGGCTGGCGGGCCCCTCACCACCCTCCACATAAACCCTAAATTCACGACAAATTCACCCCAAATTTCAACTCCAATTGCGGACCCCACGTGGCCACGATCCCGACCTCTCACTCATCGACGTCATAAAATCGCAGCACGTGTTTCCACTCCCACATCCTCACCGTCCATGCCAGGTCACTGGGTCATGCTCCTGGGCAGCGGATCAAGAATTGAATTGAGATCTACGGGCCAGATCCTGCCCGGGGGTTCCACGGGCAGATCTCGCGGCCTTTAAGAGCAGACCCTCACCCTCCCTCTCTTCCTCGCTTTCGATCAGGGTAATTCCCAAGCCCCAAAATCTTCAGTCTCGCCTCTCTTATGATTGTTCTTTTCCGGTGGGTCGATCTCTCGTCGGCGCGTGGATCAATTTGTTCGGCGCGTGGGTTGCACGCTCTATTGGTCGGTTTCATGTTCGATACGTCTCATTGTGGCCGGAAATTGACCGGAGTAGCGCCCGACCAATGGCGTCCGCGGTCTTAGCCAACCGGAACGAGCCGAACTGGACGCAGACACAGGCGAGAGGTGGCGCTAATTTCATGGGCAAGGTCCCTTTCTCTAACCCTAACCCTAAGCTGTCGAAAAAGAGGCAATTGCAAGCGCAGCTACTGCCCGACGTCGACGAGTCTCCGACCATCACGCAATCTGCCGCATCCGACGATGCGTCGTCTATAAACCACCGGAGGGCCTACGAATTCAGCACCGGAGGGTACGTAACTTTTAACATCGCGACCTATTCCAAGAAGGAGCTGTTGGAGCTCAAGAGCCGGTTGGTTGCGGATCTGGAGCAGATCCGGAAATTGAAGAACCGCATTGAATCCTCTTCCGAATTGCAGGCCCGATCCGGTTCCAAGAAGAAACCAATCACGGCAACGGCTAACAACAACAAAGTGCTTGGCAACAAGAGGCCGTTCCAAGCAACAAATCTTGCCGCGGCCGCCAAGGAAAGACGGGATAATCCGGAGAATGAGCAATTACTGAAGAAATGTGGTCTGATATTGACGAAATTGATGAAACAAAAGCACGGCTACATCTTCAATACGCCCGTAGACGTCGTTGGCTTGCAGCTACACGATTATTATGATGTAATCAAGAAGCCGATGGATTTAGGTTCTGTGAAAGCGAAATTGGGGAAACATCTGTACGTTTCTCCAGGTGATTTCGCTGCGGATGTGAGATTGACTTTCAACAATGCCATGAAGTATAATCCGAAGGGCCACGAAGTTTATGTTCTCGCGGAGCTATTACTTTCGAAATTCGAGGAATTGTACAGGCCAATCGAGGAGAAGTTGGGGCTTGACAAGGAGGATGAGATTGAGGATCAATTCCCGGTGCAGGAAGTTCAAGCGAGTTCATGGGATCATCACAATAAGAAGAAAGATCATGAGAATTCTTTGCAAGCTGTAGTGGAAAAATCTGAGCAAGCCCTGCTAAGCGCTGCTGCGTTGAATCAAAACCCTAACCCTCAGTCAACTGCACAGTTGCCCGTCCGGACCCCATCTCCGGCGATCAGAGCCCCACCTGTGAAGCCATTGAAGCAGCCAAAGCCTAAGGCAAAGGATCCGAATAAAAGGGAGATGAGCCTTGAGGAGAAGCATAAATTGGGAGTGGGGTTGCAGAGTTTGCCACCTGAGAAAATGGACCAGGTTGTGCAAATTATTAAGAAGAGGAATAGAGATATCAGGCAGGAGGGGGATGAGATTGAGCTTGACATTGAAGCTCTTGATACAGAGACACTTTGGGAGCTTGATCGATTTGTGACTAATTACAAGAAAATGGTTAGCAAGTTAAAGCGTCAAGCATTAATGGGAACCTACAACATCACGGCTAGTGCTGTAAATGAAGGCAACAAGGTACATGGATATATATGTACTTTTGACTGGCAGTTCTATATTGTTTAACGTGTTGAGTTCTTGTGATGGGCATTTTAGCTAATGGATACTTTGTGCATTATAGGATGTACCTGGGAATGAGAGGACGGATGCTGCGACGGAGGCAAAGAAGCCAAAGAAAGGGGAAATTGGTGATGAGGACGTCGACATTGGTGATGACATGCCTATGAGCAGTTTCCCACCGGTTGAGATTGAGAAGGACATGGGCCATCCCAGTAGCAGTTCTAGCAGCTCTAGTAGTTCAAGCGATGATTCTTCTTCATCTAGTGGTATCAACAGTTTCTATCTTATCTTGACTGCCATCTTGCAACGTAGCAATGTTACTTGCAAAGATTCTAATTACTTCTTGAATTGCCAGATTCTGATTCAGGGAGTTCTTCAGGGAGTGATTCTGAGGATGCACATTCATAGGATTTGGAATTGATGGATCGAGGAACTCCTTTAAGCCAACAGAGTGATGAGGGTCTTCAATTGTATTGTCACGGATCTGGTCTTGTATGAGGTATGATCATAGTCTTCGTGTTGGCTTTGGGATTTAGGACTTGGATTCCAGCAATAGCTTGATCAGAATTATTGTAATTAAACCATTTTCAATCTTTTGTTGTTTTTTTTTTTTTTTTGGTACAGGGAGGTTTCTCAATTGTGTTGATCTGTTGGTTGCTTTAGGAAAAAGGCGATATTGGAGATCCAGAATTGTGGGTGCTGCAGGAAGTGTGTATTTGTGTAAAAATGCCCGAGAGAAGAAAGTAACCTAGTTGAGAGAGTGTAGGAGTGGTAGATGAAATGGTTGATATATGGCTAGTGGTTAGATGATAGAAGTTAGGTGGTTGAATTATTCTGTGCACATTACTACACTTAATACATATTTTTAGCTTCATTGGATTCTGCTCTTACTTGCCTACTCGAGAAATATGATAAAATTAATTTCTTAGGCATATGAGAAGCTGCTCTGGTCCAATATGGATCCCAAGCGGCGAGCAAGCACATCTTCCTTTCCTGGCTGGAAGGACATTTGGGCACGTGTTAACAAGTATTTTATCTTTCTTTGGCCCCAATGAATTGTAGAAGAAGCATGTGAAAATTGGGATCTGCCAGCCTGATCTGGGTAGAGAAGGGAAAGGCGGCTTAGCAAAATACCTTGATCATGCCGCTTAATGGGAAAAGGTTTCGTCGGCTAATATGCTTTGGCTGTGTATATAAAATTTCTAAGCTGGAAATGGAAATGGCTTGATGACGGAATTATTATTTAGGCCACGCCACACTAAGCAGGCGGCGGCCATTTCTCCTTGAAAGATGGAAGTTGCTTGCTTAAATGCCACTTGCTCGCTCGACAAGGACGCAACTATGTGGGTAGGATGGAAAATGTAGTGATAAAAATATACAGAGAAGCTGAAGTTATACATGAGTGCTAAAAAATAATCCGATTCCTAGGTTGTTAGCCAATGACAGGAGTGTCAGGAATTGCTCAAATTGATGGGAACAGAACAGGGACGGTTGGAACACCCTACCAAATAAAAGCCAAATCGGTAAAACCAGGAGTAGAAGACCAACCAGATCTGACCTGATTAATTGATGTTAATAATCCTACGCCGAGTCATGTGGTTAGTTGTGATATTAACAAAGATTATTCCTTGAATATCATGCAAGCGATCGATATCATACTTGTTGAAGAAGTTTCATGCTTGCTATGCTTTGGTAGCTTAGTTTATGTATATATATATATCATCTGCAATTCCATAGGTGACAAAGCCAAAAGCCATAATCAAAATTAAATTACAGTGCAAACCATCCTATGCTCGCGTAGGAAACGAATGAGAGACAGTATTCACAGAATATAAACTACAGCTGCCCCCAACCACTATGATCCTTTTTAAGTCTAAGGCTAACAAGCTACAAGACAAATTGCTCTCAACTCAAAGGTGCCGTCCAAAAATTCTTCTCATTCTCATCCGATTTAATACTTCAGACAGATTGGATAATCATGTTTACAAAACGTCTAGTTAGCTAACTAGAAGGAACACAAAGAAACAGCTAGCCAGCCAGTCTGGGTAAAGATTCTGAGTTCCAAACAACAGAAACAAAAAACTACGTGACAAACTGAATAGAAAAGACCTGAGTTCGACATAAATGGCAAGATCGTTTATCATCCTAAAAAAAACGGCAGCTCAAAATCAAATAACCATTGTTCGACCTCCTTTCAATGATCCAACTGTTCATGTATGATAACATACTGATTTCTTTTTGTATCTCAGAAGCCGATGGCAAAATGGGATTAGACTGACAGCATCCCAAACACATGGACCTGAATCCCAACCAAGCCATTGAATACTTAGCTATCCTTGCAACATAACTTCTTCAAATTGTGTCCAATAGATTGCTCCATAATCCAAAGCATAAACCAGACACCCGATATTCATTTCCCTTGTGTAATTCATCCACAAGGACTTCATTCATCTACGTATAATTAATGTTCAACCTTCTTCAAATTCAGAAATGGTTCACCGAGTTGAGATTCACAGGCAGCTTGGACATCTGGGGCCAATTGTTTAAGAAAAGGCTTGTTTAGATCATGGGTTGATATGATCTGGCAGACTTTGCAACAAAATTTTCGAACTGCAGCTCGCCTTGACTGCTTTTCTGGCATATTTGTCACCAACTCCTTTACTAGATGACCAAGTTTCTGTAGATGGTCTTTCAAGTTTTTCTTGGATGCATTGCTGCTACTAGCACCAGTGGCAGAAGAAACTGCTGACTTCAACATCTCCAACACTACATCAAGTGCTTCGACCCGACGGAACTCTGACTTTGCACCACTGCATTTTTCTAGAAGGAAGTTAAGATGATGGTACCCAATCCATGGTCTTCTTCGAAATATTTCTTTCAAAAATTCAGGTTTTACCTGAGACTTTTTACTGTCAAAATATCCCACCAAGAAAGTTCTGAAAATATTAAAAACTCTTTGCAGCTCAGTCTCTGAAAAGTTTCTGGCATCAATGATTTTCAAAACCCAAAATGCTGAGTTCTGAGCGAAGGAAGTAATCATTTTCTGTCGCTTTGAGGAGGCTGACTGCTTTTTCTTTGATAGGTTATTCACAGATTTCTTTCTTTTGAAAGGTTTTGATGCCAGCTTCAGGCTTCTTTCCAACAAGAATTCAAGAGTAGATAGCTGCGCAGCTTCACCCTTTGGAAAATCTTTTGCCTTGAATATTTTCTTTTGCAGAATTCCCCATATACGCTCTCCAAGCTGTTCACTGACTTCTGTGGTATGCAGATTAACAAATGCCTGAGCCAAATTTGAGTACACCGTCAGAACTTGGGGCTTACCTGTAAAAAATGCAGATGTGAAAAAACAGTTATTACAAAATATCCAGGATGGAAAAGAAATGATCCTTCTAAAAGAAAAAAGAAAGGCTTTCTGAAACACAATGCAATGAATTAACAAACAATTTATGGCAATTTAGAGTGGGACTACATTAACAATGCCAGAAAATATTTTCAAACCCAACTCCTCTCATAATAGATATAAACATTTTATATGCTAAATCATTCCTTATGGTTGTTTCAATTTCAACACCAACATTTTGCAACCAAGGGCATTAGAAAAAATTCATTTTATATTCAGAAACCAAAATGTTGACAAACCCATCTAGCTGATCTTCATATAAACAGCATACTTGCCTGGATTTTCATGCAAGTAAATCTCCAGCAATGAAAGGACACGAAGTTTGAACAGAACAAGCTGGGAATGGGCAGTTTCACTGCCAGTCTGATTCTTCCTCTCTTTGAAAATCTGGGCTAGATAAGTGTCCATCCGGAACATTGCATCATCATCCATTCCTCCATCAGAATCGTCAGAATCTTCTGGCAGTTCCTTTCCAGGTTCCTCAACTTCAACTACTGCCTCAGAATCATCTGTCTCTTCTTCATCATTACCTGTTTCCCCTGATTCAGCTTCATTGATTTCTTCATCTTCTTCGATACCAAGAAAATCATTGTCTTCATCATCATAATCTTCACTGCCGGCATCTCGATGTCTAGCTGGTTTCAAATCTTTCTTGATGACACGTAACATTCGAAGCAGTCCATCATTTGTTACATCACCACAGAAATGCTTGAAAACCTAGTAACATTAACTATGGATGTATTACAATCATATGAAAATTTCAACCACATCCACTTGTTTTTCAAAATAATTAAGAATGAGATATCACAGCCAATCCTACAAACTTAATCAGCAGTTTCTTGGAGTGTCAAAGCTTGTCATAAACCACCCCAATAAGAAATAAAAGCAATAACATGAAGGAACACACACCAAAGAGATCAATGACTCAACCTAGTTAATGCATCATGAGGAACATTTAACTACAGAAGACAGAATGAGTGCATAACTTTGAGTAACCAGAAGGGTAAACCTGCAAGTCAAACATGAATAGGCACAAGATACTTGTAAAACTACAGACTCAGAAATTAAAGTCACAATTAATGCACACACCTGCTCAATAGCAGACCTCAAGGGAGCTGATGACTGTGGCAGCAATGAAAGCAATGTATCCACAAGAACATCCATCAACTCAGTGTCTGCATCACTATCCAACTCTTCTTCTCCTGAGGAGTTAAGAAGATCAGCAGCTGCAAAGGCTTTCTTACAGCATATAATGAGTTCAGACAACGCTTCATAGAGTTCTCCTGGTCGAAGTAGCATTTGGAGCAGCAACTGGATCAGCAAATACCTCATAGAATGTAATTTATTTGCACCAGCACCAATATCACTATTCTTTTCCTGCCATGATAAAAACATGGTAAAGCTTAGCATCATTCCACAAGATCAGATGAAATATAAGCAGCAGATGATCACCACAAATTACATCATGGTGGATCACATCTGGGACTCAGGGCCAGGAAAGTGGTTGTGAAGAGCCCACAATCATAGATTTGAAAAACAAAATGAAAAGGCAGTTCAGCCAGATGAGAAATCAAATATGTTACCTCCCTAGAAAGCCAAGTTTCCGTTTCTTGCAATTTTTTTAATGCCTTTTCATCATCATCGTTCAAAGATTGAAAGAGAGAAACTGAAGGAATGCCACGTAATGTACTGAGGAAATGCATGAAGTAAGACCCAAGATCATTGGCATCAAGGCCATTTGCCAAAAAATGTGATCCCTCTACTTTCTGAGCATTAGCCAGCAATGATTGGATCTGTTCAATGCACATCCTGCATATTGCACTTGAGGCTGGCACCTTTGGCCATCTAAACTTCTCTTGTAATTCAAAAGATGTCACTTCAGAGCCAAGAGAAGCAGAGAAGAGACCTTGAACAGAAAGAAACTTCAAAATTTCCTTTTGCACCCGAAACTTTGCTTCAGTGTCCAGCTTCAAATATTTCAAAATACCTGGGAGGGATTCCACAATCCAAATTTTCAAGAAATCAGAGTTTCCAATTGAACTGACTGAATCCTTATCCTCGACTGATCCTACCTCTGAATTGTCATCAGTTGTCTGACTCTGATCTGAAGGTTCATCTGATGCCTGACCAGCATCCACAAACACGTTCATTAAATTCTGAATGAACAGCATACAACCAGATTCGGTTTTGAACTCAGAAATCAAAGTTTTTACTGCTTTTGTCCTTGTTATCAAATCAAATTTTCCGTTGCTGTGTTTCTGTAATGCTACCACAACAGCAACCCTTCTTACATCATCATTTCCCACCCAAGCAGCCAATTCCCTAAGAAAATGCTGTGCAACCTTATACAGCCAAGAATCCTTTGTGGCAAGAATATCCATTAAGCACTGCACAAGCTTGTAAGATAGAACAGTTGGAACAAGTGATGCAGGCAGCCTTGGAAGGACAAGAAGGAGAATATCAAAGGCCAAGTGTTTGCGATCATGAGAAGATTGAATAAGAGACCCCTCAATGATAACTTCCCAGAAAGACTGAATGCTCTTAGCAATTCCTTCATCAAAATCACTATATTTGCGACCTTTTTTGTATTTCTTTAGAGAATTAGAAGCCAGTGCCACATCTTCAGCTTGCAAAACCATATTATTCACCAGAACTGGCCACAGGCCATGAATTCGAGGCTGACAGAATGTTGATTCCTGCCATATTCAACACGAAAGGAAGCATTTTGATTGTTCTGCCCTTTTCTTCCACATGATATCACTAAAAGCAGATAAGTCAATATAATCTAAAATTACCTTCAAGCAGTTAACGAGGGTGGACAAATGTTCAGGAGCAAAGAGCTTGCTAGGGCTGAATGGGCGTGGCAATATATTTCCAAAAGCAGTGCTATCAACAGAAATTTTCTCTCTGATTTTTAAAGCTAAAAGCAAAGCATCAGGATTTCCAATATCAGTGGCTCCTGCAAACCACTCGCGAACACTTGGAGCTTCAAGCATATGGCTTAGCAATGCTTCGGTTGGCAACTGCACTTGCATGGAATATCAATAAAAGGATTACTGTTTATGAGACTATAAACTCATTTAGGGATTTATTTTGCAAAGAACACCAATTAAGATAACAAGAATAGCTAAACCTTCTTTCACAACACTGACACTGAGACAGACGGGGGAAGAGAGAGAGAGAGAGATTTATGAACTATAATTGCAGACTTGGTGTTCTGTATTATTTTTCTTCCCAAGTTTACACTTACTCACCTTACCATTCTCTCTCAATTCTTCTATTTCTCCTATGCTATTATTTACTCCTATGGTAAACTTTCAACGGAAATGTCTCTTTCATCATTTCTTTTGGACTACCTGTAGATAGCAACTATCATATTGAGTGGAAAATTATGCCATTACCATGTTGCCATAGGGAAAGACAAACAATAGAAAATTCTTACCTTTTACCCCTACAATAAATGAGAGAGATCCTAGAGTCTGTAGTTAACACAAAATTTCCTCAAAATGACAAGGCACTTGAGTAGCTATAATTAAAAGGAGTTTCCAGCCACATTATATAGAGAGATTCAGGCTGTTTATGACTAATTTGAAAACCACATTGAAGACATATAATGGTAAACAATATTCCACCACATGAAAACAACAGGCAGCAGGCCCAACAGGTCCACTACATGAAACTGAAAAAAATATAACACAGATATATAGCTAATTATACTCAGCTTAAATTCAAAGGAAAAGAAATGATGACGGCCAAAAGGAGTAAAAATTAATGAGATTCAATGGAAAATAAATGAAAGAAAAAAGTAACATAACACAAGACAATCTGCACATCAGATGGCATTCAGCTTGTAGATTATCTTGAACAGTGGATGTCTCTCTATGAAAAAGCAGCCATATAGTTCTATGACCCATCATTTTCTTAAAAAAATTTTGTTTCCCATTTATATTCAATGCCATTGAACATAAAATCCCAAAAGAGTTATGGAATCTCTGTCACTTGTGTAGTTCAAACAAAAATAGAAATATCCTCCTAATAGGATTCAGAAGTGACAAAATAATTAAGGATAAACTGCCTGCTGCAACTATCAATTAAATAAAATAACAGACTCAAAAATTACTTCGCTTATTTATTAAGAAAATAAGCTTAAATTCTGAATTGGAGCCCACATTGTAGACATATTAAACTCTCCCAACAATTAAGAGTGATGCATGACAATTGTCCAGAAATGTACAAGAAGACTGATTTGTTTCAATTTGTTAGACTAAAATACCTTTTCAACCAATGTCAAAAGAATTGCCACAGCAGGCTCTTGCAAATATCTCTTCTTTGCTGCAAGGGAGAGCATATTACCAGTGAACTCCTTGATCAATGATGTATTTTTATCAGAAATCCACTCGCTACTGAGTCTTCCCGATTGGGCAATGGCACCATAAGCAAATAAGCGACCTAGAAGGCAATCCCTTATTTCCTGTGATATAAGAAAGCAACTTAAGAATTTCATTTGAAGCAGAGGGCAAGCTACTTCATAAAAGAAATCATTGCCTACCTGCCCCTTCATTGATGAAGAAACTTCCAACAAATCAACTATTAACTTGAGCAAAGAATCCACCTTGATGCCAGTTATCGTACCAACCAACACAGTCAAACCTAATGCAAATCCTTGTCTTGCACACTGGAAAAAACCCAATTCATCACTCAGACTAGCCAACAAGCTTGCATTATGAATAGCCCAGGTAGGTTTACTGCTATGCCAAGAAACATTGAATTAATCCTGAAATTATATAGCAATCAAAAGCTAGCAGGTTGACAATTCTAAACTAACAGTAGATTATATCTGGATATAGATATAAAACCAAGAACCTGTACCTTGTATTCACAATTCAAAATGAAGAGAACACTAATCTCAAGAGGCCAATTCAGAAATGTCAAAGTTATGTAGGGAAAAACACACATAAATTGATATTGAGAAGCATGCGATGCATTAAAAATGTTAAAATAACTAGTGCATATTAGTACTTCTAGAGCGGTCCAATAAGCTCAATTTAAATTCATTGTTGAAGACTTCCACAAGCATACATCAAATTTGATTCCATTTATTATCCCAATCACACAGGATGAGTCTTGGTGTAACATTAAGGTTACATCATCATCACTTGGCGGTTATAGGTTTAAGCCGCAAAAATCGCTTTTTTGTGAAAACAATGATAAGATTGTGTACATTTGAGTATTTGACCCTTCCCCAACCCAAACCATGTAGCATGGAAGCCTTAAAAACTGCAACTCTCTTTTTTACAATCTCAATCACATGATGCATTAGCAATCATGCACACATAGCCTTTTGTGATAAGTAAACCATCAACTAAAGAATCATACCTCTCTTGATGATGAAATGCCACGGATAAGCCTACGAATTGCATATCTCAAAGAGGGTGCACAATCATTCAGCCCATCATCCTTTTCAGCTTCCAATTTTACACCGCTCTCAATCAGCTCCTTATTCTCAACCATTTCATATGCCTTCTGCACCTCCTGCAACTCTATTCCCATTCTTTCCACTGCAGCTTCTCTCACAGAAATGTCAGTTGACGACAACTCCTTGAAAATGCCAATGTGGAACTCTGGCAAACCACCACTTGAGGAAGCCACCATCTGCACCCTACCCTCGCCACTACTTTTGGAATCTATATCCATCTTTTTAGGCTTCAATCCTTCATTGTCCAATGTGGCACGGTGATGGCGATCTTTGTCCAATGCTTTCCTTTTCTTCTTTCTTTCCATGGGTTTGATTGAGCCAGAAACAGATGCAGAAGTTCCTGCCACATTTACATCACTGCCATCATTGTTTAATTCTCCAGGGACAGTTTCAGCCTCCGTTTTCTTGTCCTTTTTCATTTTCTTGCTAATGGGGTTCTTCAAAATCACCTTATCTTCATGGGTTCCTCCCAAATTCTCTACCTCTTCCCCAATGGAATCGAACTTTGTTCTCTTATTTCCCATCAAATCCCAAAATAAAAAACGAATATTTCTTTTTCTTGCTGAAAAATTTTCTGTGCAATGATGACAATTGAAGATGAGTATTGAACTAACATAAAAATAAATTCACCATTGAAACTAAAAACCAAAATCGAAATTTAATTTTACACAATCATAATAAGAAAATTGGAGAAAGAAAAAAAAACAATAATTAATGGGGTCTCAGGGAAAAGTACCTGTGGAGTATGCAAAGTGAATGATTTGATTGCCGTCTTCTTTCTAGTTGGGCAAGGCGGCTTTCTCAGTCTCAAAAAAACCCTAGCCAATTTATTAAGCTTTTTTTTCTAGAACAAGGGATTTTAACTTTGGTAATTAATCAATTCACATTAGGACAAAACCCTTCAGTGGTGGGCCCATTTAAATGGCCCACTCCTATTTAATTTGCCCATTTTGCCCTTTTTCTTTTTAAGTAGTGTTCACGTTTTCTTATATTAAACGACCACTTTTCTAATTTGTCAACACATTACTAATTATACAGGATTTTCTTTCTTTTTGGATTTTCCATTAAAAGCTTCAATGCCACTTTCCCACTCAGTGGACCAGACCAATCCCCCCAAAGAAATACCAAATTTTGTGCGATTTTTTTTTATAATATTATTTATTAAACTAAGAGTTACATAATAATTATAATTATATTTATTCTTATAAATCTGACTTTCTTTTTTCATAAAAATAAAACTCAAGAGGTGAACTTAACCACTTCAATGCCACCTAAAAAGACAATTTTGTGCAATTTTCAAGTACCTAAGTTTTGTGATATTAAGGATGCTAAATTAACCTGTTTGGGTTTAAAAAGCCATAAGATATTATTATTATTATCATTATTTTAATACATACCTCTCAATTTTATAAAATGAGTTTAAAACAATTACGCTCATCACAGACTAGCCTTCCTTCAAAACTTTTCCGTAATATCTATAGGAGAAGCTACGCAGGGCTATCGCAATTCACAAGTCATCTGGACCTACTCCTCAAGCAGAATACATGACTGCGGCAGATACGTCATGGTATCCACCACATAAAATTGCCTACCCGCAAGCACATGATATTATGACAGCATAAACTTCCGAATTTAAGCTACATTTGACATACCACCCTGTCACAAGGATGAGATCATTTCGGAAAATCTTGGTTATTGACTCGTTGTGCTTAAAAAGGGTGTTAACATTTTAAAATGAGTGAAAG
The DNA here is from genome assembly GCA_021464305.1 of Kandelia obovata. Taxonomy (NCBI): domain Eukaryota; kingdom Viridiplantae; phylum Streptophyta; class Magnoliopsida; order Malpighiales; family Rhizophoraceae; genus Kandelia; species Kandelia obovata. The sequence goes on from CM038476.1 coordinate 4,383,938, forward strand.
AAAAAAAGAAGAGGAGGGGGGGGGGAAACTCCTGCGTTTAGTTACAGAATACCGCAAAAGAAAACCTTATATGCTAGGAGAAATATAATCAGAAACATACATTTCTGAAATGTGATCCAATCCCACAATAAATAAACAAAGTCGGATGCGCTCACTTCTTCACCTCCTCATATTCTGCCTCCGGGGCTTGGCCTTGGTCACCACCTGGCGAGCCTCCAGAAGAACCACCACTGCTGCCCTTGGACATGTGCTCTCCAATCTTTGACACCGCTTTGTTTGCTGCATCGAGTTTGGACTTGATCTCTTCAATATTTTCTCCTTCAATGGCCTTCCTCAAATCCGCAACCGCATCCTCGATCTCCTTCGCTGTTTCGGCAGGAATCTTATCCCTGTATTCGCCCAGACTCTTCTCGACGCTGTAGATGGTGGTGTCTGCGCTATTTCTGATGTCAATCAGAGCCTTCCTCTCTTGATCCTTCTGAGAGAACATTTCAGCCTCCTTCACCATCTTCTCAATCTCATCTTCGGAGAGACCACCAGATGAGCGAATAGTGATTTGTTGTTCTTTTGCAGTGGCCTTATCCTTGGCAGAAACAGTCACAATACCATTAGCATCTATGTCAAATGTCACCTCAATCTGTGGCATGCCTCTTGGGGCAGGAGGGATGCCAACAAGCTCAAACTCTCCCAACAGCTTGTTGTCAGATGCCATTTCACGCTCACCTTGCAGCACCTTGATACCAACCTGGGTCTGATTGTCGGCTGCCGTAGAGAAGACCTAAAGTTGAACAAGTACAACTATTTAAATGATAGAAAAGATTTGGTAAATAATCTAAAAATAACTCTCGGCACAAACAAGGCAATAAACCTGCATCAAATTGTGAAGCTACAAACCAAAATCCATTTCATGTACAGCTTTATTTGAAAAAAATGAAAGAATTTTCACCTTTTTTTTATTATTTTTTTTAGGTCAGGGCCACGCAGGAATCAGCAAAAAATTCAAGCAACAACAAACCTAGCTGACAAACCTCACCTGACTCTTCTTCGTAGGAATTGTTGTGTTCCTATTTATCAACCTGGTGAATATTCCACCAAGTGTCTCGATACCAAGTGACAGAGGGGTAATATCAAGGAGAAGCAACTCTTTAACATCTCCTCGGAGGATCCCACCTTGAATTGCAGCTCCCATGGCAACTGCTTCATCAGGGTTTACTCCTTTGCTTGGACTCTTTCCAAAAATTTCAGCTACTACCTCTTGAACTTTAGGAACACGGGTCATTCCTCCAACAAGAAGAACCTCATCAACATCTTTCATGGAAACACTAGCATCCTTCAAGCAGTTTTTGCACGGATTCCTTGTCCTCTCAATCAAGTGATTTACCAGAGACTCAAACTTTGACCTAGTCAGAGTGATTTGCAAATGTTTAGCACCTGATGCATCAGCCGTAATAAAAGGTAAGTTTATTTCAGTCTGGGCTGTTGATGAGAGCTCTATTTTAGCTTTCTCTGCAGCTTCACGAAGCCTTTGCAGAGCCAGCCTGTCCTTTGTAAGGTCGATACTCTCAGTCCTCTTGAATTCATTCACTAAGAACTCCAACAAAGTATTATCAAAATCCTCTCCTCCCAAGAATGTATCACCATTTGTTGCTTTGACCTAAACAGTAAACAGAGAACAGTTACAATTTGATCAGCTAAACAAAATATTATAACCAAACTAAAGAGCATTAAGATGATTACCTCAAAGACACCATTTGAAATTTCCAAAATTGAGATATCAAATGTTCCACCACCAAGGTCAAAAACTGCAATTAGACCCTCCTTGTTGTTCATCCCATAGGAAAGTGCAGCAGCAGTTGGTTCATTAATGATTCTCTGCACATCAAGGCCAGCAATTCTCCCAGCATCCTTTGTTGCTTGTCTTTGAGCATCATTGAAATAAGCTGGTACAGTGATCACAGCTTTTGTAACAGTTTTTCCAAGGTAAGACTCTGCAGTTTCTTTCATCTTTGTCAGAACAAATGCTCCAGTCTGGCTAGGGGAGTACTGCTGTCCATTTGCCTCCACCCATGCATCACCATTTGGTGCCCTGACTATCTTGTATGGAACCATTTTCATTTCTTTCTGAACCTGAGGATCGTCGAACTTCCTACCGATAAGGCGTTTAGTACCAGAGAGGGTATTAGTTGGATTGGTCACAGCTTGACGCTTTGCTGGAGTACCAACAAGCAGCTCCCCCTTCTGGTTGAAGGCAATTACAGATGGGGTTGTCCTAGATCCTTCAGAATTCTCAATAACTTTAGGATTCTGTAATTGAACAAAGAGCCATCAAGATTAATAAATACATGAACAATGAGCCAATCAAGAATATTAAAGATTTTGTGGACAATGAGTAAATTATTGATTTGATTTGATTCTTACCTTGCCTTCCATAACAGCCACGCATGAATTTGTAGTACCCAAGTCAACACCAATAACCTCATTGCCAGCAGGTTTCGAACTGCTTATAAAAGAAAACATCCAAAAATCACTATGCAACAACCAAAAAAAGAAAAAAAAAACACAACCCCCTACGCAAAATACGAATAAAAGCAAAGATAATGATATTACCTGAAGGCTCTGGACCAGCTTGCCCAGTTGTGACTCACACTGGAGGGCGCCCATGAGGGCTTCACATTACCAGACAACTGAAAACAAAAATTACAAAATACAAAATCAAGATACATAGCAAACTTGTTAAATAAATCATTAAATATTTAAGTACGTAAAAAAATATCATTAAACCATTTCTAGACATTCAAGCCCCCTCTCCATAGGAACAAAAAAAGTTGCCAAAACTGCCTACCCAAGGGAAAGTTTGAGAAAATCTTGAATAGTTCTCTACTTAGTGAACCCTTCACAACATGTAATACAACCATTAAGTAGGCCAATCCTATAAAAACTGATGTAGGAAGCCTTCAACTTATAATTTCCTTAGTCGCCACAAAGTAAATAAACCAAAAATAATATCAATAATAATTATAATAAATTTATAACATAAAAAAGAAAACTAAATCAAAAAAGAGAGAGAGTGAGACACAAACATTCATAATTATACTCAGAACCCTAAAAAGTGCACAAAAAAAAGAAAAGAAAAGAAAAAAAAAACAAAAGATAAGTCATGAGAAATTCCAGTAAAAAAGAAAAAAAGATACAATCCTAAGAGAAGTCGATAAAAGAGGAAATCAAACAAGCAGGCCAACAACTACCCTTTGAAGCACAAACAATTAATTCAAATAAAAATTAGTAAAGGGAGGAGCTGTCGGTTAACATACACATCTGAAAGCGGTCACGGGGGTGGCGGCGACGTCACGGCGTCGGAGAGAGCGGAGAAGAGCCGCGGTGGCCATTGATCGCACGGATCTATGTGCTCGAAGCGGCAAAGTAAAAGCTAACAGCAGAAGATAGAGAAAGAGATATACTTAGAGAGAAAGAGAAAATGGAAGGCTATTGGTGTATAAAAGGAGCCTTTTGGTAGGGTTTAGGGGTTTTGTGGAAATGGAGAGGTTTTTGGAGGATTTTTCTAGCCAGACGAAGAAGGTTCCAGAATACGTGGATGCTTTAGTAACCAATTGGTACATAGTCTGCACGGATACGACGTCGTTGATCTTCCGTTTGCTGCTGGACATGTGTAAACGTGGCCGTTTTAACCCAGATTAGCCGAAGTCCCACGTCTCATGTTTTTGGCTTATTATAATAATAATTATTATTATTTATTTTTTCAAAATTCCTTTCTTGGGTAAGAAGTCAACCCCTCAAATTTCTTTGTTTGGGTAATACACATCCAATTTCAATTTGTCATCATCTTCACCTAAGACTTTCTGTCAATTCAATTCCCAATTTATTTATTTATTTTTTTGATTTGGGTCTGAATTTTATTAATCATCTAAAGCCTGAATTATACCATGACAATTGTGCTTAAAGTTAAAAAAAAAAAAGTACCTAATTTTTTTCTGCCCATTGCACAAAATAAAAAAGAGAAGCATGAGCCTTTTCTTTTCTTAATCAATTGAAATTATAATGAAACAATGGTCCAATAAAATACGCTTGCCAATAATCCATGCAATGTAATACAAAGGTTTCCAAAAATAGAATCAATTATCATCACAGCAGACATAAGAATGGAACAAGCTATAACCTGACAACTCCAGCTGTTGCCTAAACTGGAACAAGTATATGATCCAAGAAAAAAAATCAGAATTGGGATAAAAAATATTGTACACAATTTTTCTGTATGTAAAGAATGCATCTGCAAGAACAAGCTAAACTCATTACAGGGGGAGGGAGGGGGGGTGCAAGATCAGAAGTTTTCAGCAAAATTCATGCATTGGTTAGAACATTGTTTATTCCTTCAAATGCGAAGGTAGCCATCTCTTTCCTGAATTCCAAAGGTTCTTCTGAGAAATGAAGATCTCCTGTTGAAAGACCAGCTTTTTCTCATAACCTTCCTCCTCCGCCAAGCGTCCAAATGGGTAAAAAGAAATGGGAAGAGGAAGCATAGAAGCAGAGCAACTAGCATCACTATACACAGAAACATTACATTGCGAAAACCGTCTTTCAGCTTTGGGTCACTTTGATTTGTCCATGGAACCCCTCCAACGTTCATGCCAAACACTGATAAAGAGTGTACAAAGATAAAGATTTTCAAAATGCAATGCTTCATAGAATCAGGCTTCAAAGATTTGAACTTACAAAACCAAAGATTACGCCAAAGGGAAGCACTTACCTCCTGTAATAACAGACAACGGGAGAAAGATGATCGACAGGAATGAGAGATAGTAGAGTTTCCTGTTTATTTGCTCGGCCTGCCAGCTATCCAGACCAGCCTGAATTGCAGTGACACGATTTGCTATGAAACCTACATTATCTTTTAACCTCCTTAGCCTTCCAATTAACTCTTCCATGGAGTTAATGTCTTCACTGGCAAACCATCTTTTCAAAGAGCATTTTTCTTTTACCCGTGGAAATACTTGCTCCCCATGTGCAATGACCTAAGTTTAACAAAGGTTTAATGCAACCATTTTATTGGTTAGAATTGAGCGTTGATGCAAATGAAAACCCAAATGGCAAATGGATAAACTATTAAGTGCTTGAAAAATCCATGATAAAGAGCTGAAGACCTCCAATAATTGAATTCCATGGATTTCTATGCTACAAGTTTTGTACTTTCTGTTCCTTCATTTATTTATTTATTTGCAGGGTGTACCAGGCTTGCATTTGCAAATGTGTTACTTTTTCTCTCATGTCTAATTTAAGGTCCAGCACCAGGTAATATATTTTATTATGATTCTCAAAGGGAAAAAATAGGCAGAGAAACTACCTGTAGCAGTCTTTGCAAATTAAGATGCATTTTGGGGAATCTTCTATCATCTAACATTTGTTTCTTTAAAGCAAAACTACCTGCCAAATCCATATAACAGCCATTAATGTCATCTCAGGAGGTGAAAAAGGATGTTAAATCATATAGTAAAATGAAACAAGTGGGAAACCAACAACCGATGCTCTAAGTTGAAAGTTATACATGAATCAGAGGAATGGAAAATAATGTAGTAAGGATCCTCTCCACTGACAATGAGGCATGAAACTAGCCTCGATGAAGCTTTCCATGACCTCACCACAACAGACATACATTGATTTGTCATAACAATATATGCAATGATCACTGATGTTTATACTAACAATGGCAACAAACCAAAACTTTTGATGCTAAAACTCTATCGCTAGAAGTAATGAAAGTCAGTTGATTTTGATTCCAGCATTTCCTTGCATGAAATGACCAGAAAAGATGCTCGGCATGTTAAATCTATGTAAGGATTCATCAATCAGAATGCATTTGCTATTCCAATAATTAAATTTTTTGCACCATAACCTAAAAAATCAACTTCACAAAATGAAGGTATAAGCAAACTTCAACAAGTAATGGTTGAATCTGGCAAGAATTTGCTTGTCATCATGCCTTTGTTAGAGGTTTAATACCAATTATGCCTATGCTGGCATAATCTATGACGATTTATAATGATGTGGACCAAATACAATCTGGGCATAAAGAAGCATGAACCTGACATTTAACCATTTTCATGATCAGAAAAGGGATATCAATATGAAAAGTTGATTCATCCAAATGTAAATAAGTGATAAACATTAATTGTAAAGGAAAAAGAAGCAGCCAGACATCTAAGAAAAACTTTAATTTGTGTGTAAGAAGCATAAATTGTCATTAGATGGAATCCAACCTTTGTCCAATTCAATCTCAACAGAGTCTAGCTCTATCTCAAGTTCAGTCACCACGTCTTGGAGGTGATCAACATGTGTGTCAATGATGTGAACAACAAGATTTGAGATGGATCTTGGAACAGGATTATCAGCCTCCTCCGAGTGGTTCATTCTCAATAAGAAATCCAGTACATGTTCCTTAATGACAATCACACTTCCTTCCTTTTGCCCCCTGTTCTGAGAATTAGAAGTCTCCACTCTAGGAATCTCTGAGAGAAGGGATTGACCCACAGGTGAGAAACCCAGTCTTGGAACACGGCCCAGCGATATGGTAATCACTGAATTCTCTGTAACTCTAGCAGCTAACCTAAATGTAAAATTACTAGAAGGAGGACCAGGAGAATTAACTCTAAACACAAGTGCCCCATCTACATGACCACAAAAGGGTCCATTACTAACCAGCGATAGAATGTCTTGGAGTTTCAAAGGAGGGCAAAGAACATCAATGAGGCACTGTGCCGATAATGAAAGCTTATGATTGCTTTTTGGAATTTCCACATGGTACCAACAGAACTCATTGTCTATGCCTTCTGCAAGATCCCATTCTTTGTTGTAATAATTGCCATGACCATCGAATATGTAGGCTTTTTGTCTCACCATACCTGGAATTCGGGACCGGGTTACAGAGGTATCGCGGAAAGGTCTGTTCCCATAGGGCTCTATCAACATCTCCTCTACCTCTCCATTGCCGACAGGCACTTCCCCATCTAGCTCCATGGTTCTTGCAGCCATGTTCTTGTATCCGATCCAAAATGTAATTCAAGACAATCCGATCCTTATAAGCTTTTTCCAAAGTTTGCCAAGAAATCAACTTTTTGATCGACCAAAGCGTCCCTCATACAGTGAAATTGCGAGACATCCAATGAAAACCCTCCTTTATTTGATCAAAACATGTATGAATCACGAAATATTGAATCAAATCAATTTAAGCCTGCCACACAACAATCCAGAATAAGCACCGCAAAGCCCAGAAAAGACGCAAATCACAGTCTTCCACAAAATTGGCAACAGCCCCAATTTCAACAAGGATTCAAATTCACAGCTTTTACAATGTTCAACCTTTTGGCCACTACTCAACACTTAATCCCAAAGTAAACGGGTTGCCAAAGCTAAAAACATAAACGCAATGAGACGCAGAGACAGGTAAAATGTTTTATCTCGTCGAAAGCCAAGGCCTGAAAAAAGAAAACCCGGTTCAAGAATGGACCAAACCACGTAAAGATCAAATCTTGAGACAAGATAAAGAAACCCAGCAAGTGCTTCAGACTTTAAAAGGCAGTTAACAACCGGGCAGGCAGTTCTTGAGTTGTTCAGAGATATGAAACAATACATGGGGCCGACAAGAAAATCGGAAAAAGAAAACATGGGGTCAGACAAATCTTGCAGATGCAGGTTCCTTGAAATTTCCAATTCCATTATAGGAAACAGAAAAACTAAGTAGTTGTACCTTGACATTGGATTATAAGAACCTCCGAAAGTCAAATCTTTTTCTGAGTTTTTTTACCAGTATTTCCATGGAAAATTCTGCTTGTCACTTTGTTGCTTGACATTTGGTTTTCCGTTGCAGATGAAAAGCGGTAGGAAAAGGAAACTCAGGATTTACTCAAGAATTTTAGGACCATTACCCATCCGAAAAGTTCATCTTGCTAAGGATTCTACGCATGAAACGGGAAAGGTATTTAACAAATAAAAATGTGCCAGATTCATAGAATAACATTTTTATTTGTACAAACCATCTTCTAAGATTAATTTTGGGGGAAAGAGGGGTGGGAAAGTACTGTGTCTTTTTTAATATTCAACAAGTTTAATTATTAATTATTTTTTTATCTTAAATAATTATTTTAATAAATAACATTTTTCCATTATTTATGAAAACCATTAAAACTTAACGATTAAAATAATTTTTTTATTTATAAAAAAAAAAAAGTTCTGAGGATTAATGTTTAGTAACTACCGTCATTAGAAAATTTTATTTGGTTCACTGCAAATAATGGCGAGCCGATGATTAGAGCAGCACCAGCAATAGAAAATTTAAAAGTACCGTATAATAGTCCAACAGCTTGTACGTAATCTAAGTTGCAAGTTTTGAAAGAGACTTGCTTGGCAACAGATAGACCTTACCTTAAATAGCTGCGGTGTTTACTTTATTTTAAATATTAATTATTAATTATTATGGTCTGGCTACTAGCAAAATAAACCAGCAATTGATTTGGGCCCACATCTCGTGGACCCCTTGAACTGTAATAGCAAGACAGCAGCTTGGACCTTGAGATCCCGGGGGGGGGGAGACAAACAGAGATATGTTAAAATAATTAATTTTTAATTTTCATAATTAAGATTTTTTATTACTTTTATTTTTAATAAAAAAAAACAATCAATCTGGTAATAATTTCTTTTCTAACAATTTTGATTACTATTCATCAGAAAAATAATAAATTTTAAAAATATAAATTTTTAATAAAAACATAAAAAAAATTTAAATTTTAATTATAAAAATTTGGAACTAATTTTTCATATACCTCCAAAAACATAAGGTGTTTTTTAAGCATCTTTCCACTATTTGCTCAAATATTGTTTTCAATGGCTTACCATCCTTTGCGTAATATTGATTTCTCAGTCCCTAGGTCAGCTTCACATGATTTAAAAACATTAATTAAGATTGAAATAGCCTGTGAAGATTGCTTGGTCAGAACTGCCTCTATCTGTTGGAGGAGTTTTTGTTGGCATCAATCTTGTTAGTGGCACTGCCATCTTTAGAGTTTGTGCAAAACATTGTTCAGCATGGGCATGGAACCAATCAGATTAAACTTAATTTGGCTACGAACAACATTTCAAAACCAACCAGATCAACAAAAATGTGAGGCATCATAATTATATTACCATGATCATTGCAACACTCTTGTGTTTATTATAAATAGGCAAAGCATGGATGAGCTTAAGGCCCCCAGTTAGCTAATCACTGGCGTTTAGGGTTAAAGGTGCGGTTATGAAGCTGGAACTTACAAAACAAGTGTGCTTGCATGTCAAAGCTACTTGCAGTATTCTTTTTGCTCAACCTTTATTTTTACTATCTCAACCCTCACATAAACTCCCTCAGTCTCATGACCTACGCTTACAAACCCTTGACCTCTGAATTTTGATCAGAAACTACATCAACTATGTTCTTGACAACATGTATTGTCCATATAAACTGTCTGGTATTGATTTGCCAGGCCCTGCACCATTTTGACAAATGAAGAGCATAGTTCTTCCTAAATGCACTAGTTTGCAGTTTGCCTGCTATGTGGTGCCGGGCGACCTGTTTACCACACTAAATGTAGCGGGTCTGCAGGGCATTCTGAAGCCAGTAACCACAAAACAAGATCGCTTGAGCATGAGAGGCCTGGGACTTGGAGCTGTGAGACTCAGACTGGTCTGCAGTTGCTTCCTTGTTATTCAGCCCGCTCATTAGCCCTTTCTTTGCCAATGTGAATGTTTTTGTGGGATCATTCATAAGGCCTAGACGTTGAACCACAGGGGCATTAGATTGTTTTTCTATATTGTAAGACAAATTAGAAATTGCATAGAGATCTCAAGCCTATGCAGAAATGTCTAAAGCACAAATTCTCCAACATAATTAACTTGTAATAGTGCATCAAGGATCATGAGTCATGACTGATACCTTTATCTCATCATGATGCAAAAGATGAAAGCCACTGATTATATTCATCCATCCTCATAACAAATGAGCTGGAACTTGGTGAGCCACCTCCACCATAAGCCTTCATAATTTAAAAGCCAAACCAGGAGTTGAAAATTCTCTCCCAATATATTGATTAGAAGACTGAACTTTTATCATGATGCACACCTTTGCAACTTCAGAGGTATCAGTAGCATTATCAGTACTCCTCAAGCACATCTTAAGATTACCACGTTGGTAATATACGACAGCTCCTATAGGCCTGAAATTATAAGTCAAAAAACACAGACAACATGAACTTCTACTACATCACACAATGTACGGACAATTTGATTTAGTTAAAAAAGTAGCAACATGGAAGAAATAAGGTACAAAAAAAAAAAGAATCTTTTATACAGCAGCTCAGCCAAGCTCAAGTGAACTTTATAGCATTGAACTAATACCAGGATGATGTGTTGCCAAATCACTGTTTGGAAGACAATGCAATATTGGCATACTGTTATGTCTACTTTTATGAACAACATGCTGGCTGGACTCATATTTCAATCTCTGCATCAAGTCCATGATCAAGCTGGCCCAACATTCTAACAGTCATGATCAATGCTAATCTATACCCAATGTCAAATACAATAGCATAACAAAAAGCCAAAAACACCGGGAGAAAATACTCACCTAGATGTGTAATCCAGAAAATTACCTTAGACCAGCTGCAGCACTTTTTAAACTAAGTTGCTTGCCAATTTCATCACTTAAGTTGGAATGACCATCTGCTCTAACTCCCTACAGTTGCCGAAATGAGCAAAAAATGTTACACGAGATGGACAATTTTCCTTTTCCTTTTAGATTGGAGAGGTGGAGGGTTCATAAATTACAGTGTGAAACATGCAACACAATAAAATGTTAAAAAGATCTACAGGAGAGCTTCATGCCATAAAGAAGGAAATTATATTAAAAATACCACTTGAAAAATAGAGATTTCTTATTACCAGGCACTCGCCATAAAATCCTCTGCCCAAGCGAACTTTGAAAACTTTATCCAGCAACTTACTTGCAGCAATCTCGCGAACAGAAATGGATGACTTTCCCTTGGCAATTATATCGAAGGTACTTATCTCCAGTAACTTACAAGAGAAATTAAAAGACAATTCATCACTGAAAATATTTTGGAAAATTGTGAACAAATTTCAAAATACAGATAGTTAACAAGGTCAATTTACTAATTAAGAACCGTCCAGCCAGATCTCTTCAAGCTATTCACAGCAACAAATAACTCTACCAATAGTGATCCGGATTTTTCAACAAAAGAGAATTTCACTTTATATACCTAAATAATTCTAAATCTACAAAGAAAGAGCAATGCACAAAAGAAGATGTAATGAAGGAACCAAAAACTCATTCGACCTCTTCATACATATGTGGGTTAGTGATGCAATTTATCTTGGATCGCCATTCACTGAGTCCAATATGGAACGCTTTAATGTCAGGTAAGCTCCACCGTCGAAGGTCTACATCTTCTATGTACTTAAGAACCATCTCAACACGATCCTTCTCTTCTGGTTCTAATAATCCAACAACTTCTCCCTTAATACAATCAAAAGAAACATATTACATTTCCATATATTATTCATACCATCTCCACTCAAATACAGGTAGTGCAAAAGAAAAAAGAAAAAGAAAAACAAAAACAACGCAACTTACATCAGGAGATTTAACATCAGCAAGCTTGCCAGAAAAAAAGTCATAAACAGCGCTAGAGCTACTCTTCTCAAAATCAACACAAAAACTGACTTTATCCGCACAATCTTGAATAGAATGAATCCTTGAGAGCACTGATTTCCGATGATCAAAGCCGATTACTCTAAAAGCACAAAATAAATAAGCAGCACAGTATACTCAATGGTTGTTGGCTCATTATAGGCCAAAAAAGGGGGGAGGGTGGAAAGCTAGCTTACTTGCAGGCAGATTGCCGCGAAAGAGCCAATGCAAACCCTGGCGGCCCAAGAAAATCAAGAAGATAACAATTCTCCAGCCCTTCGATTCGGAAATCTTCAATCCTACGGCCAGCAAAAACAGGTGAAGTTAGTCATTCACAAGAAGAAGAAGAAGAAGAAGAAGAAAAAGACGAGAGTTGTTGATTTGTGGAACCTGAAGGGCTCGACGGAAGAGAAAGGCAAGAGGAGGCAAGGGAGACGGAGGCGGGAGTGGAAGATGTGAGCGAAGAGAGCAGAGAATGTGCCTGAGAAGGAAGGATAGTTGTAAAGCACCAGATTTGGTGTTTTGGCTTCCCTGGCTTCGGCGATAGCCGCCAGTGCAGCATCTGATCGGAAGCCTCTGGCTAGCCGGATTCGACTCGGCAGTGATGACGTGAGATTGAAAGCCAGCCGTCTTCGGTGGAGCCAGAGTGCCATTTTTTTGGAATGAAAGCTACAAAGGAAAGTTTAGTTTCCGATGTGAGCCGGGTACACTCACTCTTGATTGTCGTTCGACCAGGAGGAAAGCCGAGGACTTTTGTGGGCCTTAATTTGAAGGTCAGGACCATTTCGTTACAACTGACCCACTTATCATTGCTGCAGCCCACAATTGCTGTTCCAGCCCAACACAGGACCAAGCAGCTTTTAAAATATGCAATATGCGTGTAGGCAGGCGCTAACTATTTTGACTCTTTTTTTTTTTTTTTTTCTTCTTTGAATTGAATAAATTAAAATAATTTAATTATAAAAAAATATCTATTTTTAGTTGTTTATTTTAAAATTTTATTTATTTATTTTTCTCTATTGAGTTAATTTAATTCATTTAAGAGTTACTCTATCAATGGACTTCAAAATTGAAATAATATAACTCTTAAAAGATTTCATCAATGTTTGATAATAGTGTTTAATAACAATAACAATAACAATAAATATAAATTTTTTTGTTTTGTGTTGTCAGGCTTCAAGGGTTGAAGTCTTTTGCGGTCAAGAAACCTTCAAGGCCCTGACCTTGCTTTGATTAAATAGTAACCGGTACTCTTGTTCTTGTTGGTGATCACATTTTTTGTGAAATGAATATTTGGGCCAATGATCTTTGCTTACATCTACGTATGTATGGTAAATCTGAGCTGAGTTATACGTGGGGTTAAAGTCGGTGTCTTTGTAATGGTATTTGGTTCCAGGTATACCAATCAGTCTGCCATGTGCTTTGTTGAGAGACCGAAATGATCTGCAGGAACTAAATCAGATTATTGTATTTCGTGTAGAGGTAGATGCCGGGTATGCATTTGTTCGCTTGTGCAGTGCTTTGACATCAATTGCAGACAGCGTTTAAAGTAATTTGTTCCATTAGCTTCAGGGGGGGAAAAAAAGATCGAACTGAGACTTATTTAAAAAGCCAACGAACTTTCAAACACAAATTGACACTACAGTTGCCACAAGCGGTTCAGTTTTCCAAATTAACACACAGGTGGTGTAAAACATGGCTTTTTTTTTTTTTTATCTCTACTTTTCCTTCTTTTGTCACAGAACAAGAAAATATCTAGCTGATGTTGAGCAACCCCCCATTATTGCATAATTGACAGAAATAACGATTTGGCAATTTTTGTGCTGGAATTCCAAGGTCTGTTTCTAGCACATGATGTGCCAATTACAATTGCCTGTTGTTGAACTTACTTGTAGTAGCTGCAATCAGATCCCATTTATAGAATCTTGGCCTTTTCACCTATAAATCAAGTTACTGGTCTTATAACTGATATCCATCCACGGCCGTTATTTGCTCTATTGCAGTTGCAGGCTGTAAAGAATGTTGGAAAAACTTCTAATTTTAATTTGAAAATTTCTATGATAATCACACGTTCTCGACAGTGTGAAAGGAACTTACCCAATTTGATTGCTTTTTCTTGTTGCTCAACGTCACGAAGTAGTGGCTGGCTTAATTCAAGGCGAATTGGGAAATGCAAGTCACATTTGCCACTCAAAAGGTAGGGTGGGTAGGAACTAGCAGCTCCTTCAGTCAAACCCTTTTCTCCATAGACCTGAGTTCAAAAAACTTCAAGTTAGGCTCCTAGTTGCAGAACAATTGTTGTCCTTTTCAAATCTAGAGGCTGATTTCAATGTCCTTTTGCCCTATGGGTCCGCGACATGGATTCTCTGAAGTTTATACTTCTACAATAGATTTTTAATCCTAGAATTTGGCATGTATAAAAATTAATTCAAAGTTGCATAGGGGATGAATGGGATATTCTTATCGATGTGTGTTCTGTGTAGATCAATACCTTCTTACACAGTTCTGCATTTTCTTGATGGATGAGGTCGACCTTCTTGTGCAGTTCCAGGTTTTCTTGGTAAATCATATTCTTCTGCAATAGAGTCCATGAGAGTCAGTCATGGTGACTATTTCTCTATGAAACCTTTGGAAGTATTAAGGTTAGTATTTCAGTAAAACCTTTCGGTTTAGTTCTTTAATTTCATCGGTCAAAATTTGTTCCTGCAAAAACGGAAAATTGCAATCAATAAATAATGCAAATACTAATGATATAGGATAAAGTCGGCATTGCAGTGCCAGTATGGCTTTCATACCCTTTTTGTTCGGACACCTTTCAAACTCTTCACCAGTTGGCTTTCCAAATTTTGCAGATCTTTGATGCTCAAACCAGAAAGTTCTTCTCCCATCAATATCCTGGAGGTATTGCAGTAGAATTTAGTTGTGCACTTGACAGCCTTATGAGTTGGAGAAGATAAAACTAATTTTCATCCATTTTGTTTATTCTTTTAAAGGTTGTGTTGATATATTCGCGAGTGCTTTGTAGTCACAGGGGTCATATAAGAGAAAACATGCCAGCAGCACATATGTTCTTAGCTGTCATGGGTGGCAATATTTGAAGAAGGGAAGAACATAGAAGGCACTTTTGAAATAGTGATATAATGGGTCCTTGTGATTGTCTTGTCAGAAATAGCAACACCTAAATAGATATCGGGGGTAGTACTTGTATCAGAAATAGCACTGCCTACGCTGAAGTGGAGATGCATATGTTTGGAATTAGCTTAAGTGGATATACTAACTTACCTGTGCCTTTTGAGCTGTGGGAAGTGCCTTTCATGCACTGTCTATTTGCGTTAGGCTAATCAGTAGATGGCTTGGCCTAAACAATGTTTTTGCTGCTGTCAGGGACATCTGAGTAATGTGTCTTCTCAGTGCCAGAATCTAATCAAAGCAGATCCTACATTAGTGTGACTATATCTCAGTGCATAGTCGATGCATGCTATTGCCATTGAGCGTTACCTCCTCATATTATGGATCTCCACGACCACGTTCCTCATTTCTGACTTCACCAATCTATGGTGATCTCTTCTAGGGTGATGCTATACAGGTACGTTTCCATTCATATCCCAGTTTTCAGTTAGATCTCTTTGTACTCAAATGAATTTATAGAGTCCTGTTCCTCGAAGCTATTAGAAGAAAAACATGTATTTCATCTGAGTTCTTCATCCATCTTTCTGTGCAATTTCTTACGACACCATATTTGCATTACCAACCTTGAAATCTCACTTTTAACAGAAGCTAATTCCTGGGTATGAGCCATCAAATGTTGTGGCCTGCAGCTCTGTTTCATTCCATACATGTGCTATTTATTTTCCTTTTTGTTCTCCTTAAACGACCTTGTACATAATGCTATTGAAATATGCTATGATCAAGATTCACTCTACTTGTAAATCTTAATCCAATCAAACCTCCTCCAGAGTCCCGTAATTTCAGATTCCTAAGAGAAGATGTATCAAAAAATGTGCCATCCATTATGCATAATCAATCCCAGCCACGTAGCTGTATTTTGACGTTATGCATTTTATCTCTGTTTATAGCCCTATTTAGTTCTTCTACTGGTATATCTTAGCTAACAAAATGATGCAAACATAAAAATCTAGGATTTCATATTAATCGTGTCATGGTAGTTTCCAGTGATCAAAGAAAAAGATTTAGATTTTGATATTATAAAAAAAAATAGATGTTGGTGTGGACTAAGTTAGGTCACAGTGTTAATGTGTAGAATGGTTAGAGCTTTGTATTGCTTTGGTTTAGCAAACAATATGGTCAACGTCACTGTTGAGGAAGATGTAAGTCATTAATTTAATTCATGTCTGTGCTTTTGATTTGGGAATTTTGTGCTGCCTTTAATGAAAGCTTCATTTTTAGTGAAATTCGACAATACCTGTGGCATTCTTGCAAGTATTGCAGTTCCTTCCTCAGGTTTGCTGCCTCCTTTTGCCAAAACTAATGTGAACAAAACAAAATTAGCAATAAGAAAGCAATAGCTTTTCATAGAATAGAATGCAAGAGGATGGTAATACATAACGATGGCATATAAAAGTGCTATTGAGTAGACAATGCAAAAACAGGACATAATTGCTTTGAGCTTAGCAGTACGAAAATTAGAGCTCTGGTTTGCATTTGATTCCGAAAGAAAATGACACTGTGTGATCAGTGGTGAGTTGAAATTGAGTCATTTTCTGGAATGCTTATTCTTGTATTGATAGCTATATTATGCATGGCTCATCAACAATCAATCCTTCCTGCATGACGAAGTCTTTGTTTGTTTACACTTGAAAAGATACACTCATGTCCAGGAGTTGGTTGATAAAATGGAAAATTTAATTCTTTTCCAATTGTGACAGGACAACCGAATCTCTTACTTTCTTCCATAAGTGAGCAATTGATTACCACTCTGATGTTGTTATATCCTCCACCTAGATGAAAACCTTTATCTGAAACTGAAGTAAAATCTAAAACTTTATGAGTTGCTGCTAATACCATGCTCACTCAAAATTGCAAGCATCTTCCTTTGCATTCCTGCTTGTTCTCGAAGCTGCATCATTCGATTCCTCAACCCAATTTCACTGCTTTTCTTACACGAGTCATCACAAACCAAAAAGAAACCACTACTAACATCTTGGTCTACCGACCAGATATTATCACTGTGCTGACTATGTGCTTATTGTTAGTTTTTGCCCCCAACTTCCTGTGTAACTATTTGCTTGGGCAGTTGTGCGGTTCTCCCTTTGGCTTATGTTGTCGTGTGAAGGGTTACTGGAGAGAAATGAAATTCTTGTAAGCTTTATACTTCTGAAGCTTCTTTACTGTGGTGTGTTGATTGCAGGGTAAAATAGTTTGCAGCATTGACCAAAGTCCGTTGAATTTATGCCACTGTGGCCTCCTCAGTGGTTTTGGAACTTCTATTATCAGAAAAAGCCCCTCCACTACAGTGATGTGCGCAGTCATTGAATATTCTTATAGCAGCAACCGATTGTGTCTGTTAATTAGCCCAGTTATGATATTTCCAATGTTCTTCACCTTTTTTTGAAATGGCTGTTGGTCAGTGCAATTTGTAGCGGCCGGAGTGTGACTTGTTTGTACATCATGTGGCCCGACCCTGCTTTGTAAGATTATATCCACGCTGTGTTGCCATGCGCATTAAGACCCTTGCCTCAGGTTATTCTGCCATCGGAATCATGGGGAGGTACGTTATCCACATCACAAAACGACCTGAAGGGACTTGTGCCACTTTCATGCTGTACCAAGAAAAAAGTCCTCACAGAATGAACGTCTACAATCAACATAATTTGTGGCACATCCTTTAAGCCCTGTTTCTTTTCTTTTTTTTTTCTATATTCATCTCCATATATCGCTTGAGATCTTTGTTTGAGAAAGTGCGACACTTTGTTATAGAAAAAAGGAACATGCCAGGTTTGAACAGATCAAACAACCCTCTGCTAAGCCTAGTTATGTTTGATTCTCAATAGATTTGACTATATATACTATGTCCCAATTCTTTCCCCTCTGCTAAATTCTCCGCATTTATTTACATCGTAAAATGAACTTGGATGACATAGTCCACGTTCTTCCCAGTACGAATGTATATTTGCACTTGACCTAATAGGGGACAATACAAGCTAAGCATTAAGAAAAGGAGAACACACCCAGGGTCCAGGGAGTATGGTATAATCTGGGACTGCTTAGTTACAGGCAAGCTAAGAAACTATCAGACTAGACATGTGATTATGGCTGCGGCTTTAGGCCTTTCATTTGAGCAGGTCTCTTCTATTCGCATGGCAGAAATATGCAAACCATGCGCTCGGTACACGTTAGGGTGAGTTAGGGCCTAAGACGATGCTCGTCAATGTACAAAAGACAAGAATTCTTGCACTCTCTCTCATTACGGAGGAATTTAGATTAGCTAAAAGAGCTTCAACGTTAATCATGACTGCCTTGGCTCAAAAAAATTCGTATAATGAGCAGATAACCCCGCTGTTTCTGTGGTCTTCTTGGGAAGATGGACTTCCCGTCTGTTGGCACACCCTAGCCTTGAGTTACGTTTTTAAGGCCCCTAGTGCTTCTTTCAAAGGAGGAGTGGTGTCTTGTTTGGAGTTAACTCAATTTATTTTCTTATGTACTCCCCAAAAAAGCAATTATTCCATGTATTCTGTGAATATGATGTGATGGGTGAGTTTTAGTATAATACAAAAAGCTATTTCCTGCGTATATCTCACCGTTCCTCAAATTTCACAAATGTGGGAACTTCCCTTGTGCACTGGGACACTTTTGTTATGTGAACATGATGGTTGTTAACGATAAATCCGAATGGCTAACACTTGGAATTCTAAAACTGACAGTTCCATGTTGCAGTACACCATAAAATCTAAGCGAGAACAAATGACCAGGCGTCCATGCATGCTAGATATCAAAACCAGCAAAGTACAGTTGGTGGAGAGATTCAGAAGAATTAAGTACCTTGACTTCTGAAGCAGGATATTGCAGTTGGTGATTCTCCTCCTTCAGCTTGTTGTAGCCGTCGATGACAGATTTCATACTGAAAAATTTACACAAAAGACAACCATGAATTGCAAATCATAGACAGGCGACTAAAGCCAATGTAATGTCTCAATCTGTCTCAATGAAGGCACGATTATTGCAACATTGCCAACTTTATTTTGACAAGATTAAGAAAGAGCATCAATTCAAGCATCCCCAAATTATACAAGCATTTTTGTTTTCTTCCAACGTGGGCAAACTGCAAGTTCAGCAATCAACAAATGAAAACATGTTCGTGTTTTCTCTCTCTCTCTCTCTCTCACCCTGAGCTTGTAGTAATTGTTTCTGTGTTTGAAAACCTGCAGTAATTGTTGCGATAAGGGTAGCATTTTAAACTACTTAAGCAAGGATCATGCAATTTATCAAATTTAAGGGCGGTTTGTTGGGTTCTAATGGTTCTAATGATTCTTGTTCTAGTTTTCCTACGGGGGTACTATGATAGGTGTTGCATTAAACATTGTGTTGCATTCTAAATGCGAGATCACAAAATATGCACCACTAAAGAAATTAAGAAATTGGAAGTACAGGTTTTTTCACATCATTTTTTAGCTCCTACTTGTTTAAGAAGTCCCTTGGGGAGTAAGCAAAACAAACAATCTTTTCTTATCTTATACCCTCCCATGTATAATGGATTTAAACTTGCGTTTAAGTTTTAACCATAAAAAAAATGTATGTGTATATGTGTATTTCTTACAAATATGCATTCTGTCGAAGATCTATGAGCTGCATGGACTTTAGTTTTACTTCTGGAGAGCATACAAGGTTTAGGATAACACAACCCTTACTTCTACGGACAACAACGTTTTTCATGCGAAATACAAACCTTTTAACCATTATTATACATGGGATACAGTTGATTTTATAATGCTGATATTAAAGAGCCTCAATTTCGGTATTCAAAAGAGAAAACATCAAATTTCATCGTCCAAAAAAATAGAAGAAAAGAACAAATTAAGTTAAATTAAGAAGAAATAAAGATGAATGTTGATCGTAACTTGTAAAAAAGAATGGTGCAATTTAAACCAAAAAAAAAAAAAATTAATATCATGTTAAGAAATTATTCTATTAAAAATTTAAATTATTAGATAAATCTAAGAAATAAAAAACGTATATTAAAACTCCATCAGTAACGAATCCTTCTCTATGTGCAAACTGAAACCTTGATTTGAAAGCAAATTAACAGATGATGACAAAGAAATGCATTATATGTATGTGGGGGTGTGGTGCTAACTGGACTATGGCTTCTGGCTTGGCACTCTATATATGGGTTTTGGGTGTGCGGGGACAGTGCTGACCTTGTGCTTGCATAGTCATACAGCCTGCCGGTGCTGGAGAAGATGATTACCCCAACTTCTGCATCACAAAGGATTGAAAGCTCCCTGGCCTTCTTGAGCAACCCATTTCTTCTTTTCGAGAAAGTCACCTGCCTGCTTGTCGAATTATCGATCCTACGAATCGCAATCTTTCCTCTCCCCATCTTTTCAACCTTCTTGGCAATCCTGATCAATCCTTTTTCTCCCTTCTACTGCCAGATCCAAAAGATTTCAACTCACAAATTAAAAGGGTCATCAATAACCTCAAGGGACTAAGACAATCTTCATTAATCTTATCCAATAAAGTATGGTCAAATATATAACAATAATATATATATAGAATGAACCAGGACTCGATGCAACAATTAGAAGAGAAAGCAAACTTACAAAGTAGGAAAGAAAATGAAAGGATTTGAAAGACCAAATAATCATAAAAGTCAACTCACAGTTAGCTCAAATAGTAAAAAAAAAAAGATAAAAAGAAATTAGAGGAAACTAGCTTACTTGGCTTGAGCGATGGAATTTGATGTAGTGAAGAGGGAAGACAAATGGTTAGAATCCAAAACCCCCTCAGATTAGTTGTGAGTGCTTCTCCTTTGAGCTAACTTAAAAACCTCGTCATTATTCTAGGAAACCCTCCAAAAGAAATTAAGTCCTACTTGCTGGGTCTACATTATGTGTTGACACTCGCTTCCTGAGATAGACAAGTGTGATATTGAAAGCAATCTACGGCGCATTCACCCAGGCTCGGGATTAGCCAAACATCAAAAGTTGGCCCGGAATAGACAAATGTCACCCAGTCTCAGCGAGTATAACTAATTTATACGCAAGCGAGTATAATAAAGCTATCCTCGTACCTAGAGACCCCCCCGGATTCATGGGTGTAGTGGTAATAGCATCCACTGGCGTTGTCTGTCTTATGTATCATTGACACGTACTGTAAGGATGTCCTTATATATATATATATATATATATATATATATATATATATATTTTTCCTCAAAAATTTGTGTGGAAAATTAATGGGGTCATGCTAACGTATAGCATTTTCCAATTAATGTCAAAATTCATAGAAATATACTAAAAATTCAGGAGTGTAGTAAAATAAACTTTATTAACTGTCATGCAATCTTGATAATGCGTCTTAAGCTGGCAGAATATTGAATCTGTTATAAACATTTTTCTATGTAAAGTGAAGATGAACCAACAACCACAGATGTATGAAATGGGCGTCTTGATTGATTGATCGATCTGCCAATAGTTGACTAAATGAAGCGGTGAAAGCTGTGGTAGAATGGCCCAAATTGTGAAGGTGGCTGACTAAGTATCCAAGGATCAAAGGTGTGTCGTTGACTTGTTGTTTATGAGATCTAACTAATTACAAGGTTACCAAAATAGGCAAACGATGCCACGTGTAAGACAGACAGAAAGGCCATCTCCATGCTCTTTCTAGCTTCTTGCATTGTTGGCTGCAAGTTGCAAGTGTTAGGAAGCAGCAGCCAATTCTACAGCAGTTCCCGTGCCAAAAAGGGGAAAAAGAAACCAAAAAATGAACAAACACAAGCATACCCACAACCACACGCAACGCAGACACACTCGCATGGCGTAATAAAATACTGGGAAGTTGGCTTGCATATTAGTGCAGGTGACTACTATAGTGTCTCAATACTTTGGAAAAAGAAAAAAATAAAAAGAAAATTATGTCCCAATACTCGAACAGACTTTTAATTTGCATACCAAAATTGAAAATTTCTGTCAATTTTTGGGTCAGTTGATTTGCTAGAAAAAAAAAAAAAAAAAACTATTTAAAGATTGGAACAGATTGTTAGGTAATTTTCAATTTTTGATTGATTTATTTATTTTTTTGGACAATGATAAAAAAAAAAAGAGGTAAAAACAATTGCCAGTACACTAACATGTCGAACTTGAATATAAAAATTGTCTTCTCAGAATTTGTCACATACCCTGGGTGCCTCCTTTAAAATATAGTGTTTACGTATTTGTCTAACAAGTCGAATAGGAAATGTTAATCCTAATAAAATCAATACACAGAAAAGAAATCAACTGGGGGTGTCATGAACGTGAAATATAATAGTAGTTTGATTGTAAAAGGACTCCGTTTTCTTTTATTTATTTTTTTTTTTCTAATGCCAACGTTGTTGCTGGGAAGCCGGTACATGGGTAGAGAGCAAAAGAGCCATAAGCGAGTGATAAACTGACGTGCAAGTACAACACATTAAAAAATATTTTAATTTTGAAATTTAAAATTTTCTTGCACGTTATTTTATACATCTTACGCATTCTAGTTGCATATTATATGTTTTTTCAGCAAAAAAAAAAAAAAATTATGGTCAACTAATCTGTGTAGCTTTCCTCCGACGACCAACTCTTTTTTCCAGTATCCTTGCAGGTGCTCACAAAGCAGATAAAGCAACGCCAACTCAGTAATTATGGTCAATTACCTAAACATTCTCTGAGTACACACTATCTACTTGCAGGCTGAAGCCATATGCGTCGGAGTCGTATATGACTGATCATATCCAGATGAAGAAAAAAAAGGGTTCAGACTCAATAATTGTTAAAAATTCAGGAGGGTGTTTATACGTTGCTTGTGTGCATAGCTGCAACCTTATTAATAGGTACCGTCATAATTAAGTTTTACAACTAATATATCGATCTGTGGAAGAAAGTCCTTACCTACTGATGCAATCTGCAAGCTGTAAAGGCTCGTGGTTGCCCACTTACTCATTTGAACAGTGTTTATGCTATCGAGAACGGGTCAGTATACAATAATCAAGCTAATTAATTGTGCTTTTTTCGATTCCCAGCTGCATGGTTGATCAGTTAACATTATCTTTAGGATTCCCTCTTTTTTTATTCTCTCTCTCTCTCTCTCTCTCTCTTTAAATGGGGTTGGATTGGGTTATGTCAACTGTACTGCTTTAGGCTCCCACATGTGAGTTTTACTGTTTTTCGCTTGAATAATGTACTGTTGCTTTTCTTTTCTTTTTTTTGGGAACAATAATAATGTATGTGTGGATGGTTGAGTCCGATAGTGTTTGTGTTATTTATCAGTCATTCTCAAAAAGCATGAAGCGAAGCAAAAAGCGATGATGACAAAAGTGTTGCTTTAATTGTGAAAAGAAACAGAGCAGGATAATGTATTTTAAATTTTTAATTGGAGCCCTACTCACTCTGAATCTGATTGGCAACTCAGAGTTGACGTTAGTCTGTGCATTAAAACACATCTTGTTCACACTAATTAGGAAAGCAAAAAACAATTTGAAAGGGATTAATATTAGGATTTAAATTAATATACAAGAGGTGGACGGTTGGCTAAGTACCTGTGTGTGCCCTTTTTTTTTGTCGGTTTGGTGAAATATTGAACTAAAACTTAATTTTTTAAAATAATAAAAAAAAAATAAAGCCAAATACCCAGTTCAATTTAGTAAATCAGAATTTAATCAGATATTTTTTTTTAACTTCTTGTAACAATGGGGTTTTTTTTTTTTTTTTCAAATGCTAATCGGAAATCCTGGCCCAATAAAGAAATCCCAGTTTATTGGAGCTTTCGCATGTGGGTTGGTGAACTCAAGTGGACAGAAACCAATAATCCACCTCTTTATTGGGGTATACTTTGGATCAAATAACTGTCCAATTTACTTCATCAATCAAAGCCCAATTAATGTTTTATTTATTTGTTTGTTTATTTTGTTTATCTTATTTTATTTAGCCAATAAGATCCACTGCATATATATATATACTGTCTCTTATACACATCTAGATGTGTATAAGAGACAGATACAAGAGGTGGACGGTTGGCTAAGTACCTGTGTGTGCCCTTTTTTTTTGTCGGTTTGGTGAAATATTGAACTCAAACTTAATTTTTTAAAATAATAATAAAAAAATAAAGCCAAATACTCAGTTCAATTTAGTAAATCAGAATTTAATCAGATATTTTTTTTTAACTTCTTGTAACAATGGGGTTTTTTTTTTTTTTTTCAAATTCTAATCGGAAATCCTGGCCCCATAAAGAAATCCCAGTTTATTGGAGCTTTCGCATGGGGGATGGGGAAATCAAGTGGACAGAAACCAATAGTCCACCTCTTTATTGGGGTATACTTTGGATCAAATAACTGTCCAATTAACTTCATCAATCAAAGCCCAATTAATGTTTTATTTATTTGTTTGTTTATTTTGTTTATCTTATTTTATTTAGCCAAAAAGATCCACTGCATATATATATATATATATAAAAGCAGAAATATCTTTGGACTTGGTTTCTAAATTTATTAATAAATATAAGTCATATCATTTCTACAATAAAAAATAACTTCTAAAATATCCTTGAATTTAATAAAAAAGACATAAATTATTTTTTTTCATAATAATATCACAACCAACATCAATTTATTAAAAAAAACACTGTCTTAGTTGCATTCACTCATTAATTAATTACTGTAGTTCTTTTATTTTTTTTATTTTACAGAAAAAACAAAGAAGGCAGCACTTGAATTGCGGGCCCATAGTTTTAACTGATATTTAACTGTATGTGGTTTCAGGCAGTGGTCATAGGAGATGGGGACTTAAAGCATCGTCCTTCTTATCCCGTCAAGACCAGTTCTTTTCTCTTATTCCAATCTAATTGTTTAAACAGCCGATCAAAAACAAAAACTATCAGTTTCGTTATGCAGTTTCGTGATCCGGGTGCATTGCCAGCGGCAGAAAACCTGTGCAAAACATAGATAGTTTGCCTGGAAAAAGAAAAGACCAGAAACATACTAACAGGAAATCCTGTTATGGCTGCGGTGCAATCCTGGAATCTATGTCTATTCATGATTATTTTCTTATCTCCTGTGATTGTCAAGGCCTGTGCTACCTCACTAAGCTTCAACTTTACCATGTTTGATCCGAAGGATCCTGAATCTTCCTGGAGAAGGATGCAAGTGTCTCGAATGGACAGATTCAGCTGACATTAAACCGGCGGGACAAGGATCAAAGAACTAAGTTTGGTCTAGCTACATACATAAAACCATTGCATCTTTGGGACATAGCGTCCGGAAATCTTACTAACTTCACTACCCATTTCTCCTTTGTCATTAGTTCCCTGGGAAGAGAAGCCTACGGTGATGGAATAGCATTTTTCTTGGCTCCAAATGGTTCAGCTATTTATCCTGATGTGAGAGATGCTGGGGGTCTTGGTCTTGCCAGAAGCTTCTGGGTAGCATCGAACACGACCGAGAATCATTTTGTTGCCGTGGAGTTTGACACATATCAGAATGCGTGGGATCCACTGCGCAATCACGTAGGGATCGATGTCAATTCTATGCAATCTGTTGTAAATGTGACTTGGCGTGGTGGCGTAACGGAAGGGAACAAGACGGGTGTTTGGATTACTTAAGATTCAAGCGTGAAAGTTCACAGTGTTGAGTTCACTTACATTGGTGATAATAATGCAAGCATGCTTGGCAACCTTTCCACTGAAATTGATTTGGCTGCGTATTTGCCTGAATGGGTTACTTTTGGCTTCTCTGGTAGTACAGGATATTCATATGAGATAAATACCATTTCCTCATGGGAGTTTAATTCAACTTCAGACATTGCCGAAGTAGAATCTGGTGTTCATACATCCCCGGGTACTAAAGCCGCAAAAGGAAGCAAAAAGGAGTGCTGGTAGCAGGATTGATTGTTGTAGTGTGCGCTTTAATTGTTGGTCTATCCTTCGTTTGTTACAGATTATGGAGAAAAAGGAGGAAAGGCAGGAAAGCAGATCTTCCTCTACTTGATGTGTCTTTCGGTGATGATTTTAAGAATGGGACAGGACCAAAGAATTTTTCTTACAATGATTTGGTTCATGCCACCAATAACTTCTCGGAGGAAGAGAAGCTTGGCGAAGGAGGATCCGGTGCAGTCTACAAAGGTTTCTCGAAGGACTTAAAAAGGCCTATGTAGCTCTTACGTTTGTTAAAAAAAAAAAAAAAAAAAAAGTTCGACTTCTCACGTATTCAAATAACCAAAACGGATCTATGTAGCTCTTGAAAAGGCCTATGTAGCTCTTACGTGTAACACCTCCCTCAAAGCCATCCTCATTCTACCACTTGTCATCCAGTGATTCCAGAACAACCAAATTTACCTGTGGCATTTCACGTAACTGTTTGTAAGCAATACCATCAACTGCACATAGTTTCCCTAACTCCATCTGCAACTCTTTGAAAGCGAATGAAAATATAAGCAACATAATGAGATACAAAGTAACATCATGTTCTATTAACTTCAATGAAAACTATCCTCTTCAACATCCACACTACCAACATCACAAGAAAAAAAAAAAAGAACAAGTTGGGAATTATGAGCACAGTAGCAGACCTTGGTATTGTTGGTTGACAAAAAATGGTAAGCAATACAGTCACATCACCTCTCTCGATCCCTTTCCAACCTGAACGAAGGTCATCATAATATATCAAAATTTACAACACTACGAGGTGGCAGAAATATTCAAAATTACTTTAAAGACATGAAAAGTAATTAGATGTCACAGTACTATTGTATAAAGAAATATTATTTTTTTATTATTAATAAAATAATAATTTTAAAAAAATTACATTTGACGTATATTTCACATTAATAAAAATCTGGTTTGAGTAGGCCTTCTTTCTCTGGATTTTTTGAAAATTTCTTTCCTTCAGATTCCATCCAATGCCCAACCCAAACGAAAGCTGCATCTCAAGCGCAGCCATATTCACATTCCTTGCATTGTAGGACCAGAGTTTGAGATTAACTATTAGGTATAGTTTAATTCATTCCGACTTATATTAGAAATGTTATTTACTTTTGTCTAGTCCAAGCTGATAAAAACAAGACCTTCATTAAGCAAAAAATTAAACTACGGGGTAAAAATTAAAAGAAAGTTCTTTTTTAAGTTATATAACAAATATTAATCATTTTAAGATAAAATTCATCCTCATAATAGTATAACTCAATTATAATAAATCTTTTTCTAAGATAAAATACAATTTGTTTGATTTTAGTATACATTATTAAAATTAAAATTTTAATAATTTATCTAAAATTATTTCATTTAGAAACAATTTATTTCTATGTATTTTTTTTAATTAATTAAACAAGAGCTACAATATATACAATAATTAAAGGATTATTTAACTAAAAAATATATTTATTTTTATTAATAGATAAGATTTTTTTTTTTAATAAAAAAGATATATTTTTATAATTACTAGATAAAATAAAAATTATTTATAATTTTTAATTTAAAAATATTTCAATAATCTCCACTATTTTCAATATATTGAAAATATAATTAATCTTTTACAATTTTAAAACTTAAACAATGCTATTAACTTGGAATTTTCAATTTCTATTGCCTTTAAGGCTACGGTGTGAATTTTCTTGACGCTCTCTGTCTGGCTTCTTTTTTCTGCAATTTTTAATTGCTCGTACTTGGAATACAAGCAACGACAAAAATTACAGAAGAAGTAATATGTGTGCGTTCCAACCTAACTTTTTTGGGTCATTGACTTGGCAAATTGTTTTGCCTTTTTTGTCTTTTATTTATTTATTTTATTTTTTAAATGCATTTATGACAAAGATGTATTTTATTTTTGACTAGGGAGTGACCACTCATAGATAATTAATTTTTTTTTAACTTTTATTTAATAGACAAAAAAAAAATTGTTAGTCATGATTTTTAATAGTTCAAACATGCAATCCTTTTGTTTTTTTTTTTTTTTACGTCTTTTACTAATAATAATATAAAAAAAAGGAGATCTTTATGAGTTAATTAAATTAATTATTAATTAATAATAACAACTACCCAACAAACGCGAGTTTTAGTGTCTTAATTATTGTTTTTTTTGTCCTTTGTGTCCAGCGCTTCCCTTGACTCGGAATTCTCCATTAAGAAGGATACGGCATGGACTATTGACTTTAGGTTCTCCATCCGGCATCCGACTTCTTTTTCCACGCTCTTACGTAGAAAACAAGCAACAAGGAAAAACTCTCTAGGCTTGACTTATTCATGGAATGCTAGGCACCCATTATTTATTTATTTTTATTTTTATTTTTTTTATTTTCAATCAAATTCTTCGATAACTTGTCAAGCGGTGCATTGCCACCAAAAGTCAATTGCAACGTTACTCCTACGGGTCCCCAACTGCTAAACTTGACCAACGACAAATTGTTTTAACCTTTTTTATTATTATTACTTTTTTTACAATGCATTAATGTCCTTTGAGAGTTTAAGTTACTCATTTGAGATTTTTTTTATTTTATTTTTTTTTTAAAAAGTAAAGTAAAGTTAGTATCAACAATTTCATTAAAGAAAATTGGGCCCTACAAAAACAATAACCTTTGATATATATATATATATATATATATATAGATTGAATTCTTACAAACTAGACTCATTCCAAAATATTACTAGCAAAAAATTGCTAGGCCACCAGAGCAATGAAATTTTGCTCAGTGAAGATTAACTCAATTGTCAGTAAACAAATTGAAATCCCTTGCACCATATCCAATTATTCATATGGTCCGGAGGAATCTAATCAGGATACTACCTAGAGTAAAATGTCAGTAAACAAAGACCGTTGACCTGGGGTCAATTGGTGGGGTCAAGGGAAAGGTGACAGAAATTGAGCTGGATTGATAGATCGTGGAATTAGTGTGAACGTGTTCACATTTTTATAACTATTCCAGCGCACTCAAACGGAATTTCAAGTGAAAATTCTTGGTATCTGCAGTGCAGACAAGCAAATAAGCCGAGTTTGGGTTCTCAAAAAGCTCTTTGAAATTTGTGAGACACCAGTATATATCTCTCTCAGCCATGGAAATCCACTTTGAGTGTCTGTACCTTCTTCTACACACCAAACATCGACCATTTATCTCACTTCTATGCTTTCTGATCTTTTTCGCCAGGGTCCCTTACACGGACCAAACATCAATGCACAGCACCAGCTTCACTTTCAGCGAGTTCAGAGAAGGAATGGCAAACATAAGCTTTGAAGGAGACGCCTATGTGCTGGACACCATAATTGTACTCACTTCAAATTTGAAACAGATGAGTTCCAATGGAAGCGTTGGCCGAGCCACGTACAGTAAAGCAGTCCATCTTTGGGACAAGGCCTCAGGGAATCTTGCAGATTTCCACACTCATTTTTCCTTTGTCATCAACTCCATGGGCAATGACACCAAAGGCAGTGGAATGACATTTTTCCTGGCCCCCAATGGCTCCCAAATCCCCCCTTCTTCCGGTGGTGCAAATCTTGCTCTGTATTCACCTCTTGTGAATTCTAAATTTGTTGCTGTCGAATTTGACACGCACCAGAGTAATTGGGACCCGGAAGATGGCATCAACCACATTGGTATTGATCTCAGCAGTTTGTCTTCTGCTGCTATCTGCAATTGGACATTCAATGATATTCTTAATGGTGGAAGAATTGAAACTTCGATTGCTTATAATTCAACTACAAAGAACTTAACTGTTAACGTGACCAATGGTGATAAGTCTAGTTACACCGCAATGCATGATTTTTACCTCTGGCAATTAGTGGATTTCAAGGAGTATTTGCCAGAATGGGTTACAGTGGGATTTACAGCAGCCACCGGTCAAACCTTTTTTGAATTCCATGAGGTTTACTCTTGGGATTTTACTTCAAGCTTACAGCTCCCCGAAATTTTGGCCAATGATCACAACCAGACAGATTTACAGCCAACCTTGACCCCGCAGTCGGCCCCAATTTTCTCTAGGAGCAGAAAGAGCAGGTATTTGATATGGTTGATCCCGACGGTTTGTGGGATATCGGTTTTACTATTGGGTCTTGCTTGGTTTTTCTGTTGGACTAATGGAAGACAGAGCAGAGGCAGTCCTGCAAGCATGGATGTTGAATTGGAGAACGAGACTGGACCAAGAAGTTTTTCGTACCGGGAATTGGCTGCTGCAACCAATAACTTTGATGACGCCAGGATGCTTGGAGGGGGCGGGTCCGGCAAGGTGTATCAGGGCTTATTGAGCGACAGGAATTGCGATGTTGCTGTAAAAAGGATCACTTCAGATTCTCAGCAGGGGTTCAAAGAATATGCAGCAGAAGTGAAAACTATTAGCCGATTAAGGCACCGTAACCTGGTCAAACTCATTGGCTGGTGCCGGGAAAACCTAGAATTCCTCATTGTCTATGAGTTCATCCCAAATAAGAGCCTGGATTTCCACCTATTCAACAACTCTCGCTTGTTGACATGGGAAACAAGATATCGCACAGCCTTGGGCTTGGCCTCGGCATTGTCTTACCTTCAGGGAGAATGTGATCAGTGCGTGCTGCATCGCGATATCAAATCAAGCAATGTGCTATTGGATTCGAGCTTTAATGCCAAGCTTGGTGATTTCGGGCTGGCAAGGCTTGTGGAACACGGCCACCACTTAGCTGCCACAGAATTGTTGTTTGGCTCAGATGGCTATATAGCTCCAGAATATGTTGAAAACCGCCTGGCTAGTAAGGAAACAG
This sequence comes from Kandelia obovata, assembly GCA_021464305.1. Lineage (NCBI taxonomy): Eukaryota > Viridiplantae > Streptophyta > Magnoliopsida > Malpighiales > Rhizophoraceae > Kandelia > Kandelia obovata. The sequence continues at coordinate 4,414,591 of CM038476.1, forward strand.
ATGTCTACAGCTTTGGCATAGTTGTTTTAGAAATAGCTTGTGGGAGGCCTGCCATTTTCGAGTATGAAGATAATGGGATGAAACGTAGAAAGGGATTGGCGGCATGGGTTTGGGAGCAATATGGAAGCGGAAACATTCTTGCCATTGCAGATCCGCGATTAGCCACGAATTACGTTGAGGAAGAAGTAACGCTTTTAATCGTTGTTGGGCTTTTCTGTGCTCATCCAAATCCTCTCCGACGTCCTTCAATTGGGGAAGCCATTGATATACTCAGAGGTAAAGCTCAATTGCCCGTCTTGCCATCGCAGATGTCGATGCCACCAAATACTGCCACTCACCAAGCTAACGCTTTTGCCTTTTCTGGATCTTCATCCCACATTGCTAGTGGCTTTGAGACAGGCCGAAGTGAGCTTTCAGGTTATAACTCCTGCGCCCAACGTTCAACCTCTACCCCTACAACTACCAGTACTGCAACTATTGTAGATAATTAGCGTTTTTTTTTTTTTTTTTTGTCTTTTTAAACCCAACTTCTTCAAAATTTCCATAAAGTGAGGGTTGGTTTTAATTTTGATGCATTCGAATGAGAGTTTGTATTTTTCATTGCAAAAAAAAAAAAAGAAGTAAAAGTGATTGTTTGTGTTTTTTTTTTTATTGCGTATAATTCAGAATGTTTTAGTTTAATAACTATGTTTATTTTTATTTTGTTATATATTTGTGTATTAAAAAATAAGATTAATTATTTTTTTTAGAGAAATTATTTGATTGGGTTACAAGATGTGTATTCGAGTTATGCTTATAACGGTAATCGAAAATAGAAAAACAATAAAAGTGTTTTATTACAAATAGAACTTAATAAAAAGAAAATTAAAAAAAAAAAAGATTTTACGAGTCTTAAGGAACGCGGATCCATATGTCTTCAATGGGGCTGCCTCGTTATGGGCCAAACGAAGCCTCTTCTAAAAGGCTCTAATTTCTAAAACACTGGGCCCCTTCCTGGTCCTGGGCCGTTCTTTTTGTTTTCATTTTCCCTACACTCTTCTTATGATTGATTCTAGGTGATATGCATCTTTAGGCACTTCTGAAGATGCCCTTTCCTTTAACTTGAAAGCTTTGAGTGCAGATTAATTCATGGCAGCATCCAATAAATAGTAATTAAAAAAAAAAGCTGAAAAAAGCAAAAACCAACCATTCGTACTCGAGACCAGGTGAATAGTAGAACCTTATTTCAAACAAAGAAGGAAAGGAAAAACCAGTTTGTAAAATTGTATTCTTAGTTCACATCCTAAAGGAGACGAAGGTATTTATTAAAAGAATTGATCTGTTATGAATATAGATCACATGGAAATGTTAATCTTACTGCTATTTGTAATGTTCTAATAATTAAAACATTTTATTTATATTATTTAACTATAAATTTAAATTTTTATTAAAATATTCGATAAAAATAAATAAATATATATATATATATATATATATATTTGACTCTATTTAATTTTATAACTAAATATTAATTCTTATTAAATAATATAAAATTTATTATGCAGTATAAAATATTGATGTGTATATCTGTTATTTTATAATATGTACGATAAATTTTGAAAAAAAGATCATGTTTTGATAAAAAGAATGATATTTAAAAAGTAAAAAAAAAACAAAAAAGGATAAAGAAAGAAGTCAAAGACACACAAACTAATAAACACTTTTTTTTTTTTTCAAACTCTCACAATTCTACATTTTCCATATGATAACATAAACAGAGTAATTTACATTAGACTATTGGTAACATTAATTGTGCATATTTATTATATTAATTGTGATCATTAATCAAAAATTAAATATGCCTAATCAATAATAATAATTAGAATAATATCCGGTTTCTACATAAACACAAATCAATTAATAAATAAATAATACTGTTTCTAATGTCCAATCTCTCTCTCGTCCGGTTTGGATAACCGACCGACGCCAACCTCGTTTTAACAGCCTGATTAATCGCTTCCCACCCCACCCTGACTCTGCGAATGCCACGGAACCCCTCTCTCACTCTCTCTCTCTCTCTCACACACACACACACGCACGCACACACGCGCGCACACGCACACTCACACATGTTGCGCAAAATCAAACCTGCAGTCACCGGTCCTTCTGCTTGTGGATCCAACTCTATTTCTTGAGACTCCTCAACCCAAAAAGAAAAAAAGCCCTTTAATTTCATGTTGCGTACTTTAACAGGCAACCGTTGCTTTCATAGTTTCATTGATTGCAGTGTAAAATTTGAGAGATTCATGTCTCAGTCCACGGGTTTCTATCGAAAACATAAGCATTTTACCCACATGCGGATTCCGGGTCGTTTATGTTCGCTGGTTGTTGTTGTCTTTGTTCTACAGTTGTGCAAGAGGGTTTTGAGAGTTCTTTTGGGGTTGTTTCTGATGGACTGTTCCTTATGCTCGAAGTATTTTACTCAAGGCACTGAATTCAGAGGTGGGCTTTTGGTATTGGGGTTTTTCTCGCCGGCTCTCGGTATGTTAGGTCTGTTTTTGCTGTTCGTCTTGGGGTTGAGGTTGTCGCAATTTACTTGGCATGGCAAGGGTCTGCTTCAGTTTTTATGTGATGTTAGAGCAAAATCAAGCGATTCCAGACATGGATGTTGTCGAAAATGTGGATTAGGTGAGGCCTTCGATTCAAAGGCTATGCCTTGCAAGCATGGTACATTGAAATTGTTGGAGAATTCAAAACTAAGCCACAAGGACAATTTGTCGTTAAACAAAGAGGATGTCAATCCAAATAGTGATGCCCCTACCGACGAATACGAAAGGGAATTATGCGTTGAAGATGAGGAACTCGATGTAATGGCATTGAGGAGACTTGTGAAGGTTGAGAGGCTGAGAGCAAGAATGGCCTTGGCAGAGCTCGAGACGGAGAGAGCGGCTGCTGCTTCAGCAGCCGATGAGGCAATGGGAATGATTTTACGCCTTCAGTGTGAAAAGAGTTCAATGGAGATTGAAGCCAATCAATATCGTAGATTCACAGAACAAAAGCAAGAGTACGACGAGGAGGTGATCCAATCATTGAAATGGATTGCAATGAAGCACGAATGTGAAATGAGTATATTGGAGGAGAAGTTAAGAATGTGCAGGCAGAAGCTGAAACAGTATATGACGAGCAATGAAATAGATCAATTTGAAGGGTTTGATGGAAGTGTATTCTTGGAAGTTTCTACCATGGAAGATGGTGTTGAACATGTACTAAATAACCGGGTTAATGCCAACTCCTCGACCTCGTAAGCTCTGTAAATGCACCTAGAACAGTTTTTTGATGTATCATTTCTCACTTACTCTGTAAATGCACGTTGATTATCTTAGAAGCAATAATAAAAAAATGACCTTGGAGATCTACTCTTTTTTCTTCTGTCTCCATAATATTAACATTTGTGTCAATGTAGATTTCCTACGGACGGTTATGAATGAATTTTTCTGTTTTGATTGTTCTCCAACTTACTTGCCTGAAATTTGAACTTGTAATGTTGAAGCCGTTACAATTGCAATTGGGCGGCCACATTGCAGCAATGATTTGCAGTAATGAAGATTACTGCCACTGGTGTTATTTTTCTGGGTATGTCATAGTTGGCCGCAATTGCAGCCACATTGACCCCAACCGCCCGTGTGGCTACAATCATTTGTTCTAGAGAATTCTAGGGATAATATTTAGATATTTACAATTGAGCATTCTAGAGAGGGACACGTAAGTATTCTTCTAGAATTCTCCTTGCCTTGTTTTGGGGCACCAATTGGGCTAGCATGCAACAAGCGGACTGACAGCATATTTAAATCAGCCCGTGACAAGTCTCAAATACATTGAATTCTTTGGTAATGTCTTGTGTAGAAAGGGCAATGCAGGTCGATCTTATCTGCAGCCAACTTGACTTTGACAACTTGATTTATCTGTATTATTAACGTTATGAACTACTAATTATCTCATGAATTCTTGAATTTCTCTGTTTGTAGTGAACTTATGATCTATTTTATTTTAGCACTTGAAGTGGAAATAACTCTGGGGCGATGGAATATGTTCTTCATGTGAAGGGAAAATTGAGATGGCAGTTATAGCTGTGGGCTTTAGTTAAGACGTAAACTCAGTTAAATTTATGCTACAGTCAATGGAACTTTATATGCGTGGAATTCTAATAATCATAGAACTGATGTAAGATGAACTTGATGCCAGATGAACTTAAAGATCCGTAGCTAAAAATGTTTCAACACAAGGGATTAGATACACAAGTGGTACAAGTAGCCTTTACTGATCAATATATTAGCTTCAACGGCCTCAAGGCTGACAGTAAGATTTTGTTTGTCTTCCTCCAACTATCTGCACCTATCTTTAAGTTCGGAAAGCTTTTCATAAAGAAGTGTGTTCTGGGCTTCCTTTAACTCAGCCACAAGTCTCATGAAAATCATAGAAGTAAGCTTGATTGTATTCAGCTGATGAGATTGCATGATCCAGCTGAGCAGCAAGTTTTCTTTTCTCTTCTACCGACCGCCCATTAAGCGGCCTAAAGTTTCGATGACCCCAAGTGGCATCCATGAGCTTTATAGAGGGCTCTTACCTTTCCTTGTCACGCAGAAGAACTTCTTGTATGTGGCTGCTTTCTTTATCATGGTAGAGTTCTATTATTTTTTTCAAGCATTGCTGGGAGACCCTCCCCCTTCTCCTCATCCCACTTATTCCTGCGTTCTTCAATCATATACTTTTGGCAGTCTCGCATATTTTTCTGTCAGGACGTTGGCTAATTCAACAAGGTCCCCAGCAAGACATTGTTTCTCTTTCTCGAGTAAAACCCTCAGCATCTCCACATCATCATTCTGATCATCACATTTTTCCGTGGATTCTTGCAGCTGATCCACATCATCTTTACTGGTTCGGCTAGCTTTCTCGTGATGTTTATCTTCTGCTTCTTCATCACCTTCTTGTCCTGCCATCGCCTCGTCCAGATTGTGATGGTGATTGGTTCCAGCTGTCCTCATCTCCAAGCCATCACCATTACTTTCACTGTTGAGTTTCCCATCCTCGTTACTTTCCTTCTGCACAAATAATACACATAGACGGTGTTAAAACGTTAAGCAATTTGATATGCCATAATGTGGATCACGAAACTATGACATGAAATCGTCAAAAGAGGATTCATCCACGTTAGGTTCACCCGTGTGATTCTGAAATTAAAACAATAAATCTTTGGAGCCAAAAGTAACACATTCAGCTACGTTGTGATATTCCCTCCTGCATGTCAGAATTAATATGTTACGTTATGTTTGTGTGCTAACATATGACTTCAAATTTTATTTGTAAGTTTCTTTCTTTCTTGCTTGTTTTTCTTATCAGTTTCTGAGCCCCCAACCAGTGTAATTCATTCCATCTAAAGTACAAGTTATGGAAGGAACTTGCCAATCAAAGCCAATAACCATTGAACAAATTGCACCTCAGAAGACAATCCCACGTTATTAGAAAAAGCGGACTACACTTCCAAACCAAACGTGCGTGACATATGGCATATGCGCAGCTAAATTTGCTTATTAGAAACATGGCATATGTGCATGCTAACATAACAATAAACAAAAAGCAAGGATGGACGGCTGCTAGTGGCATATTTTACATGCATGACTTTCTCTTTTAGGACTCAGACTCAGCCCCATGATAGAATTTATTCTTCGTGGCAGTGTGGAAAGTTTTTGACTGATGTACTTAAGGAGGAGGGGGCTATAACTGTTGACTTTGTGGTGGTGGTGGGGGGGGGGGAAGTGAGATGGCAATTGTGGCTGTGGGTCTTAATTTAATTAGGACGTAAAACACATTTGAAATAATGCTATGTATCAATTGAATTTTAATAATCATAGAACTGAATTCAGATAAAGTCTAACTTGTCGGTAGCTAAGAGTGTTTCAACGCAAGGCAGCCTAATTTAGAAGTTCCGAAATGAGCCTATAACGCCCCAAGGGCTTAGATACAAAAGTTGTGCCGTATAGGCTCTATAGATCTCAGTATTAGCTTCTGCGGCCTCAAGGCTGATGGCTAGATTTTGTTTGTCCTCCTCCAACCTGCAGCGCATATATTCTAGTTCGGAAAGCTTATCAGAAAGAAGCGTGTTCGCTTCCTTTAACTTGTGGCAAGTATCGTAAACATCATAGAAGTAGGCTCGATAGTATTCAGATGACGAGATTGCATCATCAAGCTGAGCAGCAAGTTCACTGTTCTCTTCTATCGACCGCTTATAAAGCAGCCTAAATTTCTCAGTGGCATTCATGAGCTTGCCGGAGAGCTCAATCCTTTCATGTTTAAGCTGCTGAACTTCTTGTCTGTGGCTTCTTTCCTTGTCACGGTAGAGTTCTTGTAGCCTTTCAATCTTTGCTACGAGACCCTCCATCTCCTCATCCCACTTGCTGCTGCGTTCTTCAATAGTAACTCTTTGGCAGTCTCGCATCTTTCGTTGCAGGACATTAGCCAATTCAGCAGGGTCCCCAGCAAGACATTGTTTCTCTTTCTCGAATAAAGACCTTGGCATCTCCACATCATTGTCCTGATCATCACGTTCAGATGTCAATTCTTGCGGCTGATCCTCGTCTTCCTTACTGGTTAGGCTAGCATTCTGATCTTTATCCCCTGCTTTTTCGCCTCCACGTCCTGCAATTACCATGTCGTCGTGGACTCTTATTTCCGGATTGCAATGGCCATTGATTTCAGCTCTCCCCATCTCCAAGCCATCAACGTTGCTGTCACTCTTGAGTTTTCCAGCCTCGTTAATTTCCTTCTGCACAAATCATATTAGATTTGTCTTACAACAGTAAGCAACTAGATATGCCCATTAACAATCGAAATTATTTAAAATAAGAGTTATCACAAATCACAGCTTTAATCTTTTTCCCCTCTTTAAGGAACAGTTTTAATGTTCGTTGGTTTATTTCCAAACGGAGTTTCTGTAAACTTGAAACGATTTCATATAATTACAGCTAACCTTAATCATCGACAAGATTCTTGAGATAGAACTTAGAGACTCACCATTGATTCCCAAACTGAATCTGCCTTCAAGTAGCAGCTGATACAACAGAGGAGAATGCCCGGCATCAGCCAGTTACCCGCACAGCGCAAATACACGAACAAAATAATAATTTGCTCAGTCCAACACAAAAGCCTGCGGAAACTTTCCATTCTCATGGTTTCCTCTCTCTCCAATGCCAATGCCCAAATCGCTAGCTTAGAATTGGAATACAAAAGTTGCACATACAGGAGGCCTTTTATAGAGTTTTTAGCACTTTTAAATCCTAATCTAAATTGGATATCAAATTCGACTATTTTTCTGATTAATTATTAATTATTAACCACGTAATATCTTGTTAATTCCAAACAAGACTCTTTGTTTTTGTTTTTGTGTTAGGCCTCTCTTCCTCTTGATCGCACGCTCAGTATGATGATGCCAATTCTATGTTTTGAAATCATTATTTGTTGCCCGCGAAGGCATAAACTCCTCATTCACATAGGTCTGATATTATCTCGTTGACTAGTTCGCCCATAGACATATGGCTCATCCATGCATGAACCTTTAAATATCTCTTTGTGGAATATATCCTTCATGTCCTGGCCAATGAAGAAAGTTCGCGTTGGAGGTCAGATTCCAACGAGCAACTTGCCTTGAATTAGTGAAGGGAAATGTAACTATAAAATGGGCAACTTGGAACAATCTCGCAGAAGGGCCTGAATTGTTAAAAAAAAAAAAAAAAACAAAAAAGAAAAAGAAAAAAAGAAATTAGTCCCAAATTTTTATAGTTAAATTTTAAATATTTTTACATTTTTATATATTTTAAATTTGTTCTAAATTAAAATTTTATAATAAAAAAAGTAGTCAAAATAATTAAAAATAATACATTGATCAAACTAAAATTATAAACCGTTTGACTACTTTTATCCCAAAAAAATAAAATAAATTTAAAAAACATAAAAATTAAAAACTCGTTTATAAAAATTTAGACCAAGCATAAGCATATCTCCTTTACATTCCGTGCGAATTGGATAAGGCCTTTATCTCAGCTTTTTGGACAGTTCAGTTAATGGGCTCTTTATTCCCAGAATAAAATCAACCCATTTGACATTACCACCTTGAAATGTTAAGTCAATTCATGGAAGCCATCTGGAATTTATAATTCTACAAAATCTTTAAGATGAAAAGCCAAAAAAAAAAAAAAAAATCCTTAGGTTCAGTATTATCGGACTTCTAAGAATTCTTTTGTACGTATTTCTCAAATCTTTTTTTTTGTTGTCTGATTCCCAAACTTGGACTGGTAATTCTTGCTGAGAGTTCGGAGAATTACAAAAATTTTGCGCTATTCTCAGTACTAAACTGGTTTTGCCCATCTGAGATATCTCGACCAACCGATCCGTCGGCAACTGACACGTGGCTCAAAAACGAGATATCTCGGCCGCCGAGCGAATCGGTTCAACCATATATCGGGCCCTTCAAAAGCCAGCCGCATGTCTCGCTCGTCTCCTTCCTCAAATCCCAACCCCAAGCAGTTTGAGCCTACGATGCCTACAATTGGGGTCGGCCGAAATATTCAAATATGCAATTCTTTTGCTTCGCTTGTGCTTTTGAGGTCTTTTTTGGCAATTCGCATGTTCTCTGCTCATGTGATGTGATTTATGCAGCACACAAAAATACTATAGTTTGGAACCTGCAATGCTTTGAAGCTTAAAATATTTAATCAAACAATAACGTGAAAATCCTTGATTTGTTTATTATACTACTTAGTCTAAATTACCATATTTCATTGCGTGAATTCAAACACTTTAAGTAACAAATTAAAAAAAAAAAAACAAATTATTCTTGGAATTCTTGCATTATAAAAGACTATGATTCAAAAACAGAAAGCCAATGTAGTTTACTCAAGGCATTGTCCTAATGGAACAGTGAGAAAGACTGGTTCTTTCCTTCAGTGACTGCTTGAAACACAACAACCTCCGGGGAATTAACTAGAAACTTTCAAAGCAATTGATGGGGAAGAAGAGGACTAGCATGAAAGAGAAGAGCCTGCCGTGTAAGCCAAGGACGAGTTGCCTGATTTCTTTGAGGAGGGGCCTCTCATACCCCAAACCCAAATAGCAGGGGTCAGGCAAGTCATCCTTGGCTACAAAATAAGACCCTTCATCTTCATATTAGACCTCTCTTCCTCTTGCTTAGCCGTGCTGTCAAATGCCATGCTGGTAATGCATTCTGCAATCTCAATTTATAGCTGAGAAAAAGAAAGAATAAAGAATGAGTTTCAGATTGCTTTGACCTTTCCCATAACGGATCCAATCCCTCATCCACTCGACATGTCGTCGGAATAAATTCTCTATAGATTGTCAAACCAGAAATGCAGATAAGAACCTTGAAGATTACAGTTATCACCTAGCATTTTCTAAAAGGCATTTGCAAATGCATCGACAGATGGTTGACCTCCTTTAATCGCTATCTTTTTTGTATTACATTTTGCCCGTAAATTCCAAATGCCACTGAATCAAATCAAATAGTTGCTAGTTTCGACCACTTAGGAAAGGAAATGGCAGGTTACGATCATGGGTTTATGATTCCAATGGGAACATTAATCCTAGGAGATGTTCCCACCCAAGCAAATAATTAAAAGCCAAATCTTTGTGAATATGAGAAAGCATTTCGCCTGATTGGTTCCCTTTTTAAAAGAATTTTGTTTTGCACTTTTCTTTTGCGATTTTCAGTAATTAGGCTGATCAGAAAGTTGCACCCAACTGCAAACTTAGCACAAAGACTGGTATCTAAGTAAGGTGTACATGTCACAAAAATGAGATTTTTTCCACCAAAGTTTGGAAATCCTTTGAGGCAAGTCCATTTGGCCCAGCAGCCTCCAGAACAAGCTCTTTGAGTTCTTGGACCCTGCTTCTAATAATTCCCCCTCGCTCATTTTGCAAAATGAGCTCCAAGCACTTGACAACGCCCTTTTTTGTGAAGACACCACCATGAACCCTCACACCAGCCCCCCAGATATCCTCTATTATTCTTGCATTTATCCTATTATCCCCAAAGAATGGCCTACAGATCATTGGAACCCCATTCACAATACTTTCATTCACAGAATTAAACCCACAATGTGTGACAAAGACGCCTATTGAGGCATGTGCCAACACATGAGCCTGTGGAGCCCAAGAAACCACCTTTCCATGTGTGCTAGTCCTCTCAAGAAACCCGTTTGGCAGACTATCCTTTAGCTCATTCCTGAGGGACCAAAGAAATGGCATTCTGCATTCTTCAAGTGCCCCTGCAATTTCTTCAATCTCATTACAAGGTATATTGACCACAGTTCCAAAGCCAATATATGCAACAGATTTAGCTTTTTGGCTATCCAACCATGACAGACAACCACTAACATCTGTATCCGATGAGGGAAGGGGTGGTGGAGGAATTGAAATGGTCAAGAAACCCACATTAAGCAAGTAAGGAAACCTGAATTTGAGATCTTTTAAAAGGGGTAAGGGGTAAAGCTCATGATAAAAATTCATAACAAGAGCATTCGCTTGTGGTAGCATGTCTCGAACCTGGCTTAGCATGTAAGAAAAGAGGTTTTGTTGCTTATCGCTATATAACACTTCATCAGGCAAATCTGCAATGCGCATTTTAGACAAACCTGGAATGATTTCCAGGGTCTTATCTCCAATGTCACTGCCACTCCTGACACTGCCATCATTTCCCGATCTAGCATCGGCACAGTGTGGATGAATCAGGTCGGCATAAATGTGTGCAGATAAGGAATGGGGTGCAGGAATCCACACTGGAATCCAGGGAACCCCCAAATTCTTGGCTATTTCTCCAGAAAAGGAGATGAACGCATCTGTTATCAAGCAACTGATTTCCAAACCTGTCTCTTCCACTGTCAAGTCCAAGGCTTTGTTAAAGTTCCCTGGTGCTGCCTTCAGGAATAGCTCCACCAATTCTATTGGGTTTCCCGAGAAGGCATGATTCATTGGCACGCCATCCGCCACCTTGCACGCCTTTAAGTTCTCCACCAGTTTGTCTTCCAAGGTCAAGGACAGGGACTTATTGGATCTTTCAGTGCTTAGGAAAGAAAACTGTGTGCCTGGGCAAGCGGTTGCTAGCTTCTGAACTAATTTGAGGAGAGATGAAGCATGGCAGCCAAATGGGAATGCTAAAACGGCAACATGTTTCTTGATGGGGTTTTGGGTTTGTTCCATTCTCCTCGGCATTTGATCAAGAAACTTGAGAGGGACAAACAGAAGAATTGCGCAATAAAACAAGTACAAAGCTACTGGATAAAAGCCAAAAAAAAATTTTTTTTAGGTCCAATGGTTTTGTGTATATGGTGAATGATATGCACTTCAATTACCACAAATTTTCAATGATACGAACAAGGAAAATCATATTACTCCATATTTTGTCACAAACTTGAATGTTTTTCCAATCCAATCGGAAGGGCAAAAAGGAATAGTCGGTGGCAGCAGAGAGGAATAGGAAGTTAATTGATAGCTCAACATCGCCAACAAACCTAGTTATAGGCATTTGGTTTTTCAACATTGCCTATGTCTTAAACAAAATAACGGTGGTCTAAAAGTCAATTGATACAAGTAACGTATGGAGCAATGGAGTCGTTACATCAATGAAGACAATGAACGCGGTGGTGGTTCCAGGTGGGCTTTTTACGATCAATTGTTTTTACTAATTTATTTGAACGAAAGTTAAACTCCATACTTAGTATTAAATCCGGCTCCAATTGGTATGGCAAATAACTCATTCATACGGAATTAGGAAAATAACGCATTAAAACAAGTTGGGCCTTGGGGCCCATCTTTAATTTAGATGTATTCGTGATCCAATAATAATAATTAAAAAAAAAAAAAAAAAAAAAACCAAAAAGCTTCGCTTGTTGTGCACAATAATAAGTTGGGACAGGCAATTTACTTGTCTGGAAATTAGCCTACGACTAAGTTTCGAAGGTGCATGGTCTAAATTGCAGCATCCGTGCACGAATTACCCTGGCGGCAATAGACAACCCACAAACGCATAATTCATTAGATTTTATCATGTCCCGGTGTGTGCCTACACTCCAAAAAAAAAAAAAAAAAAAGAAAGATTCCATGCAATTATTCAACGCAATAAAAGGAACGTCGACATAATGTCTTAGTACATAAGTCATCGACCAAGGTTAGATGATTTTTAGTGCCCTTATCACCTTTAACCCTAGCTTTTCAGACATCATTTCATTTCCCATTGGGCAGAAAAATCGCATGATATTGCACATTGTCGAATAGGGTTTTGTCCGGTCGGCCGGGAAGCGTGAATTGGTGATTATCAAGGCAAAACATCAGCACCACTTTGCAATGTCCATCACGAAAAAGGTCTTGGCTATTTGAATATAATTTGAACAAAGCATCTCGCAGTTTCGCAAACCCAAAAGTGACTCAATTGCATTTTTATGTCAATCCTATATAATTAATTTAAAGGAGGATATATGAATTTAAAATTATATGATATAACCATATTTTAGTATTTACACGTTTTATAAATAATTAAATTACTTTCAAAACTACTAAAAGTATTTTTTTAAAATTTATTCTAAAATTATTATTTTTAATTAGGTCACATGATTCCCTTTAAATTTTTTCACATTAATTTTTTTTTTTTAAAAAAAATTCTATAATTATAGAATTTATAAATTAAATTTAAAGTTATTTATTATTATTTTTATTCACATTTTTTTATAAAAAAATTATTATTTAAATATTTGTTCGAAATTCTAACGAGCATAGAATCTTGTTACCGTACATATAAATATTTAAATTTTTAGACTTATTTTTTATTAAAATAAACTATAATGTGGACCAGATTAAAATAATAGACACCAAATCACCGTCAGAGTATCACGTTGGTGGTCTCCGCCGGACTTTAATTTAGTAGAAAAAATTTTACCAAATGACTATCTTGTCCCTAAAACATTAATGATCCGAAATGTATCGGTTTACCGACTTTCCCATAATTACACGTGTGCAGTGCCCATTCGGTGTGCACGTGGCTGCAACAGTAATGTATCAATAATTTTTGGGCACCTTTGTCAAAATGGGCAGCCCCAAATACCTAAACTTTTCTAAATTGACACCCAAAGTATTGGATGTTTAAGTTCGATGGTAGATTACATGATTAGTATTTTATGATAATTGACAGTTTAAAGTTAATTGATTTTATAATTAGTAAAACTAATAATGTTTAACAAACAAAGGAAAAAAAAAAAACACACAGAAAGTAACTGATGAATAACAATCAACCAACTAATTACTTTCTGGAAACTATATAAACTGTAAAGTAGGTTGTACACATAGATACAACCATTTATCAATAATATGTATCATATACATAGATATATGTGTGGAGTGCATTAAATAAATAAATAAATTAAGAATTTCATTCAAATCTAGAAGATGGAAAAGTTAAAATCCCTAACAGAAAAAAAGAAAAGAAAAAAAGGGATTAAAGACTTTGTAGTTATATGTTTCAAGAAAACGATCTATTCCCATAAATTAAAATTTCTAATTTTTTTTTTCCCAATGAGTTATTTGCCTAACTGAATATTATTGCAGCATGGGCTTTCTCAAGAACAAAACTAAAATCCGTGTCTGTATTTATATTTGGGATTTTTTTTCTTACGATTGATGCGGTTTGATGACCATTGACTTCCGTGTCATTAAGCAAATCAATCAATAAAATATATTGGAAATTTTCATGAACAATGGAGATTTGAGAGCATGCATATGTACGGCAAGATTCACGTCTGTGGATGCCCTTGGAAGGAATCGAATCTATTTGGTCATGGTCAAAAAGGAAACCGTACCCACGCTTTCCTTCAAATAAAACCGTTTAAAGATATGTTATAAAAAGAAAGAAAAGAAAAAAAAAAAAACGGTTCAACGATATTAAATCCATCACTTCGATGCATAAATATACTTTGCTAATATCAATAAAGAATACTTTTACTACGTTTTGATTTGCTTTCTCATGGAGACATTGATCTATGTCTTTATGCACCGTTTCTTCGTTGGTTATGATTCTCGGATTTGTTTTATTTTATTCACAAGAAGGTTGACTTTGAAAACGTCATAATAGTGCTGAGAATCTCAAGAAATACCAAAATGCACAGTTACTGGTAAGTATGGAGCTCGATGAAAAAGATTGGATTCGTGATATCTTGAAAATCAAATTTGTATTTATATTTTAGATTCGTTTTTGCAATGAATCCCATGCACGATTATTTTTCGTCCTTGTCACGACACACAGACACAGACACACAGACACACACACACACACACACAAATAAAAATTTTTTATTAAAAAAATAATAATTTCGATTGATCTGAAGACCGTATTATTCATTAGATGATGCTTCAAAATCGCTAATTGCAGTGATACACTAAGTAGGTCATATATGTTTTCCGTTATTATACAATCCTAAACAATAGGAGTGAACTTGAATCACCCTCCTTCCTTTGACATCAATGGTTTCGTTTACATAAATACCATTTCCATTATAGATTACCCCAATCTATCATGAGACCTATGATTATTTTATTTCCCGTCTTCCCAATAGTCCCCAGACCAATCGGCAATCTTAGGAAAAGCATTGACTGAGGTAAACCAGACTTCAATCCACTGCGCAACCCACGGAAGAGAAAGAAGGAACTTTGCACAAGACAAATTGGATTTGCTGATAATTCATATACATACATACATACATACATACATACATACATACATATATGTATATATAATAATAATAGTCAATGGTTGATTATTAGGGTACTGTTTCTCTATGGCTTGGAACTAAATTCTGAGAAAATGTTCAACTCTCGATTAGATGCCAGTGAGGTCTAGCGATTCATATACTGACTAGAAAAAAAAAAAAAAAAAAACAACATTGTGGAGTGACCATTAAAATAATATTCTGCAAAAAGGTCAAAGAATTGGCGGATTATGGCCAACGTTAAGAACCCATGGTCTTTGAACAATACATACACCCTTTTACCCTAAAAAAACGCACTACGCTGTGAAGACCAAAAACAACCACCACGGCATTTACGGAAATGGCGTAAGGCATTAATTTATAAAAGCAGGCATGTCATTCAAGTTAGGATTTTAAATCAAAAGCAGCAACAGAGAGGTGGAGGAAACAGAATCTTTCTTTTAGAAAGTTCTCATTGCATTTATGTGAGTGTTAATGCAGAACTTTATTATTATTATTAATATTATTTGAATGAAATTATATAAGATATAAACATACTATAAATCCTTGACTACAAAGTGTTATAATGCATTGCCTCAGAACTCGATCTCTTGGTTGTAATGTTCCTTTTTATGATGCTAATTTCTTTTAAGATTATGAAAAACTGAACTAAAATGCGGAGGGCAAATTCGGGATAACAAAAATTTTGGTCCAGGTTGTAAATATTGGTTGCAACCGTGGCCTGGAACTTAAGCCACCAGATATACCTGCCAACCTTTTGTGTCTAGACTTGCCAAGGAACAAAAGACCAAAACAAATACAGAGAGAAAGAGAGAGAGAGAGAGAGAGGAGGAAGCTTGTTGGAGAGAGAAAGAGGGACAACAAAAAATTCTTTATTAAGTCTCTCTCTCTCTCTCTCTCTCTCTCCTGTCTCTTATACACATCTAGATGTGTATAAGAGACAGGTCTCTCTCTCTCTCTCTCTCTCTCTGTAAAACCTGCCACCCTTTAGTGAACCTTAATCTAAAGGTGCAAAAAGGGTTGTTGAAAGTGGTTGAGATGGGCATAGGGAGATATGCGGTGCTGCTGTGCGCGCAGGAGTCTGAGTACGTGAAGAAGCGGTACGGAGGGTACGTTGGGGTGTTCAAGGGAATGCTGGAAGAGGAGGGAGAGACTTGGGACGTTTACAGGGTGGCCGCCGGCGAGTTTCCGGATGAAGTAGGGGTTCATGGGTACGAGGGGTTTGTGATCACGGGGAGCTGCAATGATGCACACGGCGATGATCCCTGGATCCACAAGCTTGTGGAACTGCTGAAGAGTTTGGACAAAATGGAGAAAAGGATCCTTGGCATTTGCTTCGGACACCAGGTAATGTTACTGTTCTCTTTTTATGATTTTCTTTCTGATGGTTTTGACAGCTATGTTGAGTCCTTTTTTTTATTTTATCTTTTTTTTTTTTTTTTTTGGCTGGCCCTGTGTTACGTTGCATCATCTTAAAGTTTGATTTTGTTAGACAAATGATTTTGAGACTGTTAATGTTAACATTTTAAATTTGATGTTTTTCCTCCCTGAAGTCTAGAGAAAAAATCCTAAGTTTTTTTCTTACTCTTTTTATTTAAATTCTATATATCTTTTTAAAATCAATAAAAATCTTATATTTATCGTGCACAAATTATTAGTAATTTGATATATTTTTTAATATATTAATTTTAAAAATTAATAAAAAAATTAAAATTAAATTATATAAATTTATAAAAATTTAAAAATTTGATATGTTTTTTAACGCAAAGGCGCTGTTTGTTTAGTACACCAAAGTTGAGATTATCTTATTTTTAATTTAATTTATAAATTTTAATTATATAAATATAAAAATTAAACACACTATTTAAATATAAATTTATATCATTATATTTTAATTATTAAATATATACTTCATCTGCAATTGATTAGAAACGTGCCAAACTTGCGTTCAACGTAACTTTTTTTATTATTTTTTTTATCCCATGTGTCACGTCTCAATTCTTGAATGACGCTAGTGGGGCCGTTGCCCCTTCGATATAAGGGCAAAATGGTCTTTTCATTTTTTCTTTTTCCGGTCCATTAGCCTGATATGATCGGGGATCATAATAGCTACCTTTCTTGATTCGCTTGGGTCCTCGTGGATCTTAGGTTCCAGGGAAATAGGGATTCGAATCTGGCTTACTGAATTCTCGGATTTCAAATATTTAGGCCCGAAAGATTCAGCATTTTTTTTTTCTCTCTTCAAATAAATGATTTGAGTATTACTATAGCATCTGTAGACGTTGATGTGAAATTCTTTTTTGTCTTTGTTTTAGGACGACAAAATTCAAGTAATGTTGTTATCATTGTGTCTGCAAAATATTACCAAATAATTTTGAAGGTGGTGTCGATCTGGTTGGCAATTGGGCATTGCATAAAACTTCTCTTGATCTCTTTTTCCTTTTGGCCATCCCAATTTTCCAGGTTATTTAAGGATTTCATAGTTGTGTATAGTAAGTAGTAGTTGCCAGGGACAAGTTTTGCTAGCAGTCTCCTTCATCTCCTTCATATTCATTGCTAAAAGAAGAAAATAAACTAAGGAAATATTGACCTTCTAGTAACTTTTACAACCAACTTCCCATTCCCTTCTCTCTCTCTCTCTCTCTCTCTCTTTTCCTTGTCATTTTCAGTTATTTCATGGCAGACTAGCATGATGGTGAGGGGTTTTAGTTGTTTGGAGGCTGTACTTAAGACTTAGATAAGCGCTGTCTCTTATACACATCTAGATGTGTATAAGAGACAGCTCTCTCTCTTTTCATTGTCATTTTCAGTTATTTCATGGCAGATTAGCATGATGGTGAGGGGTTTTAGTTGTTTGGAAGCTGTACTTAAGACTTAGATAAGCGACCACAAAAAAAAATGACACTGTTGTTGTGACACCCACAACACTTTTTATACAAGAATCTTGGCACTCCTGATGCAAACCTAAACGCGGACATTGCGCTTAAAATTACACAAGAGCATGAACCCCAGCCAAATTGATGCATGCCACTCATGAATCATGACTAAGCCGCCAAGGATATGATTTTGTCGGTACAAGACATGCTAGGGCCTAGCACCCATCATTTTATGGACGTGGAAAACAAACAAGGAAAGGAACGAAACATTGATAAATTAAATATTGTAGGCTATTATTTTTCAATGCTTCCAATCAGCATCCGCTTTCTTGCTGATTGGTTGATTACCGTAATCGCGGGGAACACCTTTTTCCTTGCATTATTACGTGCTTACGATAAGGATTTTATGGGCTTAAATTATCAGATACTGTGCCGAGCTTTAGGAGGAGAGACGGGCCGTGCCAGTGGGTGGGATATAGGGGTGACGACTGTCGAATTGTCACCATCAGCATCAAAGCTCTTCTCGACACTAAACTTGCCTACCGTGCTCTCCGTGATTGAATGCCATCAAGATGAGGTTCGTTTTTTTAATTTTGAAATGAAACTGGTAACACCAGATCACAGTCTAAGGTGGTGGGTCGTTTATATGTATGGGCATGTTCCTATGTGTTGTAACCCCGTGTTACTGTTCCAGATCATAAAACTTCCCTCCGGAGCAGAGGTGATTGCATCGTCTGATAAAACAAGGGTTGAGATGTTTATGTGTGGGGGCCACGTCATGGGCATCCAAGGTCATCCTGAGTACAACAAGGACATTGTCCTCCACTTGATTGACCGTCTTGTCAAACGGAATTTCATTACGGTACATCTACGGTAGCCCTCATGTTTTCTATTTTATAGCTCTCGCTTTCACTTTTTTTTCTCCAATCAAACGGTCCACATTGTCCTTTTGTTCTCTCTGTTTTTTTTTTTTTTTTTTTTTTTGTGATAGGAACCATTTGCTGATGAGGTGAAGGCCAATCTGGCGGAACAAGATCCAGATGGCGGGGCATGGAAGCAACTGTGCGCTAGCTTTCTGAAAGGCAAATATCCCTTTACCAAAAATTAAAAAACAAAGGAGAAAAATGTAAATAAGAACTAATCTGTGAAGAACAGGGTGGAGAAAGTGTTTTTAAGTGTTGTTGAAAAAACCTAAAAAAAAAAAGTCTTATTCGCAAGAGCGATAGAAAGTGGCTATTTTGCGAAGGTAAAAGGTCAGACAAGGCTTATGTTGTTCGCTTGCGACTAACGAAAATTAGAGAGTATTGTTTGTTTTGATGAAGTTTAAAATGTCAACCGTGTCAATATTACAATAGATCCGAGCTTTGGCATGGCTACTCCAAGTATGATTGTCTACCGTTTTTATGCATTCTAATTGTTGAATTGAACAGCCACAAGCTAATC
Organism: Kandelia obovata; assembly: GCA_021464305.1. NCBI lineage: Eukaryota > Viridiplantae > Streptophyta > Magnoliopsida > Malpighiales > Rhizophoraceae > Kandelia > Kandelia obovata. The sequence continues at coordinate 4,433,708 of CM038476.1, forward strand.
CATTTGCCACGCCTCCGCCCCCCTTTTCCATTGGAGATTTTATATCAAATTGGCCGCAATCTAATAGAAATTGTGGAGATTTTTTTATGAGATTTGAGAATAAGGCACCATGTTGGCTATAGACATGCCAAAATGTATAGCCACCAACTAAAAATGAATATGATGGAAAGCACAAGATTCAAACAACATTCGAGGAAGTTAAAAGCATCTGAATAATCACCTTTAAATATCGGGAGCAGTCAAATATATTGCGACACAACAATTATTTGGCAAGTTTCCTATCATAGTCGGATTGCTACTCCATCATCACAAGCATTTATTAAGATTAGGAAGTCCGAATCTGACATTCCACTGGACGACATAGCTAGAAGGCAGCAATTAAACGCTCAAGCTTGAGCTTCTCCTGCACTCCGACAGCATGTCCATGTAGAACTGGCACTTGCTGATGTCATTTCCATAGCTGGTTAGGCACTGCAAGAGAACATTTGACACTCTCATTAAAAGTTAATTTCACATTTATGCAAAAGGTAATATGAGTTTCATAGAACTCATTTTCTTAGGAACACCAACAAATTATGGTCAGATGAAAAAACAGGATTCAGTTTCAAAAGACTCATCTATGAAACATCACAACAATGGTATTGAAACAATATTCCTTTGCCTTCTATTGATGAATCCGTAGTCTCAAGGACCAGGGCTTGAAAATGTCTCTCACACTCATGTAATTGAACGCACAACATTCATGTGAAATTGATGGGCAAAAATTATGTTGAAGTCTATGGAACACATTTGCATTAAAAATGTTATAGAAAACCAGCCGCAAATGACGGAAATTTTAGAAATAACAAAGTGGATGATGGAGGTAGGAACTACACAAATGCACAGTTCTGGAACAGTACATTCATTTAGATCCCATTCCCAGTGAAATAAAAAGCCAATGAATAACTATGGAAACAAGCAACCAGACAGAATTTACTAACATCTTGGAATGCCTTGGTTTGAACATTGCATGCATCAGCTCTGGAAAGAGTGTTTGTCGAAGAAGCCTGGGCAGGAGTAGCAGCAGCCTCAGAAACCACAGTCTCATGTTGAATTGTACGAGGACCCATCACAGCATCCACGGCTCTATGTGCCACTGCACTTCCAGTGCCGAAGGCCATGCCTGTAATCAGTCCAAATACAAAGAAAAACTTCAGAGTCACTTTCTTATTAAATTCATAGATGCAGCTAGTGAAAAAATACACTTCCAAGAACACTCGTCCAACAAAATGTTAACACTTTCGTTGAACACCAATCACATACCCTGGGCTATGGTTGAACCAATGCCTCCAAGCAATGACCCGCCACTGCTACTCTGTACAGGAGCAGGAGGAGGAGCATGGTTAACTGCATCAGAACAGAATCACATTAAGATCAGGTTCTATGCAGCAAATTGTTGATCAATCCTAAATACAAGTTCAACAAGTCAACTAAGATAACACCCTGAGCACAAACATGCATCCATATGTCTGAAGACTGTGCATGCATGTTATATGAAGGAATGGTACCTTGTTGGGGTGGTGGGGAGCTACGTGCTGGTGCTGGGCGAGGAGCTGACCGACCAGCAGATCTTCCTGCAAAAAGAAATTTGATCTCCAGTAAAATTGATTATTTAAAGACCAACAGGAACATACATATCGATGACGAGGAGCACGTAGACAGCCACTAATCAGTACATATCAGAGTTAACTCAATTGCCAAGAGAAATTCAAGACTGAAAAACAAATACTCCATGACCAGAGCAATACACAACATGTATGACTAACACACATCTACAGAATACAATAAACATAGTTAAAACAAAAGCCATGAAAATCTCTTGTTGTAAGAGAAAGCAACCAAATACCCCAGAAACCACATGAAACAAACGATAGTAATGTGATCATTAACCAATAATATGTACACCAAATACAGAACTAAGCCTAGGCAAAAAGCATTCACAAAGAGAGATCAAGGAATCGAATACAGGTTAAAGTTTAGGCTAACAGAGACTTCATTTTCTATTACTTTTCTCCATTTCCAGAACCCCAAAATTAAAACAAAAAAATAAAAATGAACACCATCGCCCAGAAATGGCTAACCAAACAGGTGAATAAAAGATCGACATCTAAGGCTAACGATGATTAGATCGAAGAGAAAAATCTGACCTCCGGAACTCCGTCGAGGCATGGCGAGTTAGAGAGGCGGCGGCGGCGAAAAGACAGATGATTCTAGAATAGTTAGTGAACCAGCGGCTATTGAGACGCAGAGAAAGACCGTATTGTTGTGGACTTCCAGGAACCCTGGGTTTGCCAATTTATAAAGGGATTAGGAAGCGGCGGCGGCGTAAAGACAGATGATTCTAGAATAGTTAGTGAACAAGCGGCTATTGAGACGCAGAGAAAGACCGTATCGTTGTGGACTTCCAGGAACCCTGGGTTTGCCAATTTATAAAGGGATTAGGAAGGTGATTAGGTGCGGTCAATTTGTTTGGTCGTGGAGAACGTGTCGAATCTAGATCGGTTGAGCGTTGCCAGTTGTGAATATGAGATGCTGTTATTGTTGACCCGTGGTTTAACTTTTGGGTCTGACAGCTAGACTTGCATGCAGATAATTATTTTGCAACGTGGATAAGGACATCCCCGTGGCTGTTAAACTCAAATTATCAAATATCTTCAGGCTTCGTTTTTCCAAGATATTTTATAAATAATAATAATAAGATAAGGAAAATAATAACATAAAAAACTTCCAGCCTCGTAGCGTGGGTTCTATGTCCAGCAGTTTTTAACTGGGCTTTTTGTTCAAAACTTCCAGCCTCGTGAAGCCTATGAGCCCAACTTGCCCACCAGTCAGGTATATACTATATAAATTAATTAATAAATTCTGATTCAAGTATTTAATGAAATTAAAAAATATATATTTTTTAAAATAATTAATAATTTTATTAGTTAGCATAAAATTTATCTTTTCTTAGATTATAATATAAATTTATCACAATATTTTTTAAATAAAACTACAAGTCATTATTCTTAATTCCTCATCTTATTTATCAAAATAAAATTAAAATTTTTTTGAAAGTGTTATTATATATATTATTTATTTGCATAATAAATTGGGATATGCTTTGGGTTTGTTAAATTCTTTGGTGGGACCTATTTAATTGAGTTTAAATTTGCATATTTTGTAGAAGAAAAAATTGAATTCTCTTAATTTTTGAAAAAATAAAAGTAAATTCAGTATATTTTTTATGTTCCAAGTGACGTATGGTCTCCTTGAAGTCACAATTATAAATTGATGGTAATAGAATTTGTTTTTAATAAATAAATTGATTATTTGATAATTATTTGTAGTATTTTGAAAGAAAAAAAAAAGAACTATGTTATGTTGTATAGTTAAATAATAATTATTTTATATTATAAATAAAAAATATTATTTTAAAAATTATTAAATTATGATTTATTTTTTATATATTTTTATTATACAAAAATTCTGCACTTTTAAAATACAAATTTAACTTATGGTTTTTGAAACTTAAACTGCAATTACAATATAATATATACTTTAATTTAAATTGGCCTATATGATATCAATTAATAAAATAAAAAAAATTCAAGTAGAATGAATTATATTAAATTCAAAAAAAAAAATTCAATAAGTTAATTCTACCTTATAATTATATATACTGTAGATTATTTTATTTTATATTTTCAAAAAATATTAGTACCGCCTTAGTGGACAACGTAACGGTAAAAAAAAAATTGGGCGTGAGACCCGCGCCAGCGAGGACTGGGACTGGGACTGGGACTGGCGCTTATATATAACCCCGTTTCCCTCTCCCCCTCCCTCGTCCCTTGCAACTCAAAAATGCAAAGCAGAGGATTGCGAAAATAGAGCGAACCCCAAGAACGAAGGCGTCGGTCTCACAATGGGGTTCCTCCACCACCAAGATCCGTCTCGGAAGAGGCCTTCCTCTTCCTCTGTGTCTCCTTTCCATCCTCTGAAAATCCCCAAACCCACCGCCTTCAGACGACGGCGGAGGTGTAACCGAAAAAGAATTAGTTTCCATTCTAGCCGATGCTGGCTGTACAACGATCAGTCCTTCTGGTCTTGCTTTGCCCCACCACGATCCCCACAGGCTCCATCTCCGCCGACTCTTTTCCACTTCCAATTTTTGTCTCTGCTCTTCGCTGCGATTTGTCCGCCGGTTTCTTCTCTTTCATTCCCTGTCCGAGCAACCTTCATCTGTCTGTTTCGTAGTTTTCAGAATCTTTAGGGTTTCAAACAGTGTTTTGTATGTTCTTTGTGATTTTCCAGGGTTCTTAGCTTAAAATCGGGGGTTTCAACGTTTTTTTTTTGGGTATTTTCTTTGTAATTTTCCATGTTTCTTGGTTAAATATTGGGGTTTTAAACGTTTCTTTATACTCTGTTTACGATTTTTTCTTTTCTTGTACTAATCGTTAGGGTTTGAAACATTTTTTTTAACACCTTCATTTTTCTTGCTTTTTCAGCGTTCTTGCTTCATCCAATCCGTACGGTTTTGGTGGCGCTGAAAGGGAAGCTTAGTCTGGCATCTTCTGCTGGTCCCCACGATCAAATGGACCTTCAGATCATGATTCTTGAGAAAGATTAATTTTTAGGAACCAGAAATGGGTAAATGCATATGCCATACTTATATACATCTAAAGTTGTCTGACCATTTACCCAATACTTTCTGAGTGCTTGAATGTTCTACCAGGATCATTTTCCTAGTTTGTTGTCTAAAATTGAAACCCCGACATCTAGAAGTCTTGTGATAGTATCTTTGCAGGTTCTCAGTGCACTTGTGACCCATGTGGCATCTGGTGTTAGATTTGAAGTGACATCTGCTTTGGACACTATGGCTCTAGCCTCTGACTATGAGTCGGAAATGATTCCGCTATCACCTTGTATTAATGGTACTTCAATTACTTTAGAATGCATAGATGTTTTGATTAGTAGCCAATTATTCATTAACACTACTTTTCTTCCCTCCAGGTATGTTGGATTATTTGGAGGGATTTAACAATGAGAATCTGCACAAGGTATAGATATTCATAATTCTTGGCATTACAAGTTGAAGTGTCTGTTGTTTTACCCGTTTACCAACTCTGGCTGAGTGCAAGTTTATGGAGTTTTCTGCAAGCTGGATTTTCGTTTGGAAATGCATTGGTCAGGATAATACCTGAAAAGGTAGCATGACCTACCTTTCCTTTTTTTTTTTGCTGGTGTAGTTATCTATCTTTCATCTGGGTTTTTTATTGGGTCAGGTCACCCATCCAGATACGAGGTACACAAAAAATGGGAACTATTGGTACTCTAAAACATCTTTCCTAGGAGATGCAAAAGCGTTATCAGCTCATCCTACCATCTGAGCTATGTAATTATTTTGGTAATTATTCTGTTTATGTGCTGTGAAATTTTCTCTGACTCATAATTATCAGGATCCGTTTTGATCAGTTAATTGTGGAATTCTTGAGGCCTGTTTGCCATTCCTTTTTTTTTGTGTGCAGAATCCTACTGTGAGGAATCAGTACTTTTGAAAACATCATTGGACTCTTGGAAAAAAGCTGAGCTTACCATTAATCCTCTTCTATGTTGAAATTTTTGAATTTTTAGACCACAAAAGCTTCAGCCAGCAATCCTCGAATGGTTAGAAAATGAAACAATATGTTGGTGGTAGTTAAGCTTCACAAGTATTGGAAAAACTTCACAGTAATTGAGCATGACTTTTTTTATTGGAAAAACTTGTTCACTTTTAATAGGATTGGCAAAGATGTACGAGAGTTTGAATCTATGTTACTATCCGATCTTGAAGGCAGGTAATTACCTGTTAAACAATTGTGCTGTGACTGAGAAGGTGAGTCTAGTAATTAAATCTATCTCTTGCTTTCTGATATTATCTTCCAGATAGTAATCATAAATTAAAGTTCAAATTTTCTACCTTTCTAGGGGATCTCTGGTTGAAACTGGATGGTGGGATATCTCATATTTGCTTGAGAATTTGTCATTGGCTTAGCTTCCCTTGCAGTAATTATTTGACTATCCTCTCCCTTTGTCATTTTTGCCCAAATACCTGTAAACGCTGACATTGAAGGTTGCTGTTTGCAGGTCTATTGCTTCTATACAAATTCTTCTTGCTAACTTTTACTTGTTATCCACTGTAAATTCATGATCATTAAGGACCAAGAAAAAGTAAAAAGTGGATCTAATATTGAGGCTTTTGTTTTTGTAAATCTTTCAGGTAGAAAGGCTGGAAAATCAAGGATCTTTTGTTGGAATTGACCCATTACTTTGGTGCCAATTACACCTTCCCTCCTCTGATGTGAGTTAGAGGAAAAGTGCTTCACAAACATCATCTTCTAATTGTTAACATCATCATCGGCTCCCCTGAATCTAGATTTTTTTTTTCTCAAGTAGTTGGGCAAGAGAATTTGGAGAACTGGGGTAATAAAGCAAGTGTGTTTCTGATAATACCTTTGGCAAAATTGATGAAGCTTAAAAGACATGACATCCTATGTTTTTTAAAGGAACAGTAACAGTATATCCATCTTGGGCTTGTGTGGAACTTTCCATTGTAAGCTTAACATGTTGAAAGGCTGTGAGCTGAGGTAAGTGTTCAGCAATACAGGAACATCTTCAGGTCCTTTGTGTTACCTGTCATTTGTGTGATCTTGACAATTCATATCTTCTGTTCTGATTTTTAGTTTGAACAAACTCATATAACATTATTCTTGTTCAGTTGCTGAAGTTTTTTTAAAATGTTTTAGAATCACACTTCCAAAACTAAAACATAGTATTTTTTTTTTTTTTGAAAAAAGGAATGTTTTCTAAGTTGCTAGCTCAGCATGCAACCCACCCAGAATACTTCCAAATTGAAATTTTGAAGTTCAGTAACTCCAAAAATATGTTGGTAAACTGAAAATGTTTCTGCCACTCAGATCAAGGTACATATATGATCAGACTCCGGAACTTCTTTAACCTTTTTAATTCTTCCATTCATACTACTGGAATTTGATCTATAAGTGTTGTGAATGCTGATGACTTTCATCAGTTTCTCATATTTATTTGTCTTGTGCAATGGATAGCAGCGGTTGGTTGGCATTCCCTGACAGCAAGCAGAAGCAGGTTGTGTGCCTTTTTCTTTATTATGCAGCAAACTGACAAGGAAATTGGTAAGGTTGTTAAATGACGATGATTGTGTATTGATCTAAATAGTTTTATCTTTGTATGAGTTCTTGAAATTTGTCATTTTACAAATTTGATTTTGATGTAGCCCAATTCCTTCTATACACAAGTTGCTGGAGTATCTAATTGCGCAAGACATGCTACAAAAAAAGATATACTTGCCAAACAATTGAGTGGCTGAGGAACCTTATGTAAACACCTGGGCTCTGAGTTCCTTGTCAATTTATGAAAATGTATTGTGTAGTAATAACTTTTCAGTTCTTCCACTTCCATCATATTGAAGTTTATCTCCATAGATTTATGCTTTTAATGAGAATGTCTTTGTACTGATTAGAATATTCCTAATGCAGATATCTGGAAGCATATTAAACAATTTTATCAAATGCAATCCTCTGAGTTCAGACTCGCAAGGAAAACACTGGCAGCCAACAATATTGGACGTGCTGAGAAAAGCAGGAACTGCAACAAACCAAGAGGTGCCAAATGAGAATACTTTCAGTCAACCTCAAAACCTGAAGCTCTCAATTCAGCAGACCAAGACTTATGTAACTCCACTAAGCCAATAATTTTAGAAGATTCTACACCTCTCAAGGCTCTTGAAGCACAGATATTTAGTTTGGGCCTCTTCTGGTCCTATGTTTTTCCCTTTTGTCCTTTTCAATGTGAGTATTCTCAAACTGTGATATGCACAAAATCTTTCTATCCTTGTTTCTTTTGTGTTACTTTCTACAAGGCATTTTGAAATTTCAATTGAGTTTCTCTTCCATCCTCAAATGATGAAGTGAAGGATCTCAAGAGGTTTCCAAATACCTAATCTATTCTCTTCAGCATGCATTTGCTACAATTGCATATTCATGGCAAGAAAGCACAAAAAAGAGGATGGTCTCATTCCAATTATTTAATGAACTAATATGAAAATACTCAGCTTGTTTCTCCAAGCTATTAGTTATAAATTTTGGACTGACATATAGAGCTAAAATTTAATTGTGTAGGTTATTCTTTTGGTCTACTTATAGTCTCTCCATAAGAAAAATAACTTGTCAGACAAGAATTGGAGGTGGGGCTTAGAGATATCCTAGTTCTGATGCTTGTCCTCTAGTTGGTTTGACCAAACTACTGGTACCTGTTCTAAGCTTGACGGACTTTTGTCAACTGTTTGGAGGTTTCCTGATATAAGAAGCTTTAAACTTCATTGCATTTGAAGCTAGCAGATATCTCTAGATGGTTTACTTTTGGCATTCTGGATATCAAAGATTTGCAAGGACTTTGCTAAATCTTCTCATTAATCATTTTTGTTGGAGAGTCCTGTATTAACCTTTGCATTTACCAATGTGGTGGTTGTTGAAGTGCACTTCATGAATTGCTATGAAATTCTCCTTTGCTCAGTTTGCATGCTGTTTGACAGTCCGGTCTGCCTTTAAGTGCAATGATTTTAGTTGTCCGATGTTAGGGATTTTCCTGTTGTTTGTAAAATCTTTTGCATATTGAAATGGAAAGTGTTTGACGTTCCATTAAATGCAGAATCAAGCGATCTATTGCTCTGATCCTGCAGCTGAGGTTTAAAGGCACTTGTATAGATGTTCTGGTCACTTCTTCATTGCTTCATTTTTTTTTTTTTTGGCTTAATGTAGAGATGTTAAGGTCACTTAATATGCACAGTGGGTTATTCCTGTGTTAGATACTCCTATCTCTTTACCCTTTGCAAAATCTTGACTACAGACTGGATTGCTTCGCTCCTCTGGGAAATTCTCCCATAGATGCTTGAGTTCTCCTGCTGTTTCCAACTGAAAAATAGTAGACACACTTGTGAGCATCATGAGATCATTCTTTCCAAGTATGAAGAGATGCTTTGTTCTTAAACATGGTGGGATAATGCCAGCCAATTTTGTCAGATACCTACTAGAAGTATATTGTTCTATTGTCATCTTAGAATAAGAATGGTATAAGTGATGAAGCTTGTGAAGGACGCTGGTAAGCACATCATGCCTTTGCTGGCAACCCAGGTATGGCCAATCTAAAGCTGTCAAATTCTTCAGTATTCACTTTGATTTTTTAAAGAAATATTTAATTGTTTCAGTAAGGTGAATATATATATTTTCTCACTCTCTTTGCCATCCACACCATTTTTCAATTGTTTATATGAGATTCTAAGATCCAAAATTTCATTTTTTTACCACTTATTGATAACTTCCCAGTATTTTAAAGGGTAAATCAGTTGTCACAGGTTTGCCTGAAGTCTTCCAGCCCAACAATGTTGCCGAGGAAGTTTTCTGTGGCATACGACCTCAATAGAGTAGCATTATCCCTTCTTCACTTGTAGGAAGTGTTTAGGTGTTGGTATAATACTTTATCCCGTTTCTCACTGATGAATTATGGTTTTTATATATATCATTCATGGTAACCATAAATATGTCTACTCCCTGCTGTTCATTCTTCTTTATTCTGCCTTCAGAGTCCCTTCTTACCCTCGAATTACTTGTTACATCACCGAGACGTTCCTTGACACTGCAGAGAGGAATGGTAAATGTGTAACTCAGTATCCATTCATAGGTTCCTCCCTACCTTGCACATCTGACCTGGAACTTCTGCGCAGAAGCTTTTAAGGCATAACTGGGACAATGAAAGCTTTGAGAACTGTGGGAAGAACAAGGTGTGGCCATTGTGTTTTGCTCTTTGCTCTTTCTTCCCATTATTATGATCATTAACAGGATGCACTGTATACTTTTCCTTATGTAGCCTTTAATTTTGTCAGGGAAAAAATGTCCAAGAGATCTTGCAAATTTTCTTTGAGAAGAGTCTATATCTGACCTGTCTACCGGATCTCTTCATCTAAGGAAAATGGCAGAAGCCTACCGTCAAGGTTTTCCTACTTTATGCAATGCAAACATTTGTTGAGCGGTACAAGGAAATGGTATGCTATCCAACAATTTTTATTATATATGAGTTGATGTTTCCATTTTTTGTGAGGATGTTTACATAATGCGGAGAATGAAGTAAATATTGCCGTTCTTGAGAAGTAGGTGAGTGTTTAAATAGAGGTAGCCGTGGACTGGTGAAATTCTCCATGACTACATCTTTACTCATATTTAATCAAATTGTCATTTAATTTTCTATGTTGATTGGAGTGAGACGTTGGTATGTTGGGCAGGAAACTTGGACGTGGCCCGGCTGCCAGAGGTGGTGGGAAGCTTGTTGATTCCTTTCTCAGAGATGCAAGTGATACTTGGAGTGTGCGATGAAATCTAGAGATGCAGCACTGAAGGTATGCCCGTCTACAGTTTTTTGACTTCCTACTGGTCCACTAATATTTTTCCACTGTGATAAGGAATGAAAAAAAAAAAAAAAAAAGCACCTAAAATCAATTTGATAATTTTCAATTATATTAGTTAATTATTCGAGGCCTTATAACTTAAGCAGACCTCAACAAAAACATCAAACCCGTTTGCCTCTCTCGAGCGACACCCCGCCTCTGTTCACTTGTTCGTGCTCCACACGGCCTTTGCGTCTAAAAAGATTCGCACATACACGCAGACACCTCTCTCTCTCTCTCTCTCTCTCTCTCTAAAATCCTCTGAAACCCTAGGGGTAGGTTTCTGCTAACGCTTTCCATCTATCTAAGTAGTCGATCAATCAATGGCCGAGGAACCGGCGTCTCCTTCGCCGTCGGTGCAGTCGCAGGGGCAGCCACAAACGTCGGCGGCGGCGGCGTCGGCGTCGAACACCGCACCGCTGGGGGCCTCAGTGATTCCCATAGTGAACAAGCTTCAGGATATATTCGCGCAGCTTGGGAGCCAGTCGACGATCGAGCTGCCGCAGGTGGCGGTGGTCGGGAGCCAGAGCAGCGGGAAGTCGAGTGTCCTTGAGGCGCTTGTCGGCAGGGACTTCTTGCCCCGGGGTAATGATATTTGCACGCGGCGGCCGCTGGTCCTGCAGCTGCTTCAGACCAAGAGGAAGCCCGACGGGACCGAAGAGGAGTGGGGGGAGTTCCTCCACCTCCCTGGGAAGCGTTTCTATGATTTCTCCGAGATCAGAAGAGAAATCCTGGTACGCTTTTGCTTTATGCAGTGATTGTGGGGTCCGCCCTGTTCAGATGTAAAGGGAGAATGCGTCTCTGTGTGTGAACTCAATGCCTAATTTGCCTGTTTTGGGAGAGATCAATAATTGCAATTTTAAAACTCAGGACGCAGAGATTGATAATTTTCTTATTACCTGCTAGAGGAAGATAGGCAGACCATGTTATAACTGAGGCTACATTATTTGTCTTTGTAACATTGATTGCTGAAAAGTTGTGGAATCATGTCAGAAACGAGTTTTGAGGGCTTGCTGAACTCTGTTCCACTCTGGGCCTCTTCTGTTATTCTGTACATAGGAAATAGTTGTCTATATTGTTTAATTAAATGCTGGTGTACTCAGGACCTTCTTGTATATCAAAGATTAATCTTTGTTTAATTTGATAAGTTTGATTTGGCAATATAGGCTGAGACGAACAAAGAAGCAGGAGGCAACAAAGGAGTCTCTGACAAGCAGATCAGGCTAAAGATTTTCTCACCGAATGTTCTTGATATTACGCTTGTGGATCTACCTGGTATAACAAAGGTACCTGTTGGCGACCAACCATCAGATATTGAAGCTCGGATCAGAACTATGATCATGACATACATCAAGAAACCTAGCTGTCTGATTCTTGCTGTTACACCGGCAAATTCAGATTTAGCAAATTCAGATGCCCTTCAGATTGCTGGAAATGCAGATCCTGATGGTAAATCTCATTTTCATATCCCATACAGAACAACTTTTTTATGCTATTTTATTTGAATCTTATGTGCAAAATCATTTGCTGACAGGTTACAGAACTATTGGAGTGATCACGAAGGTGAATTCCATCCCTGTTGTCATTTTTGTATGTTTTTATTAATGTACACAAGCATTTGCTCATTTTACTTCCATTTGAACATTTTTCTGTTTCTTGACTACAGTTGGATATTATGGACAGAGGTACTGATGCCCGCAACTTACTACTAGGCAAAGTGATTCCACTTCGACTTGGCTATGTGGGTGTTGTGAATCGTAGTCAAGAGGTAATCTTAATCTGAGTTGTTGTATCTGGTTGTAGTCTTTTTAAGGTATTAGCCTGACAGTTATGTTTCAATTGGCATAACAATTTATTGTTATGATAATTGTTTTAAGGGAATTCTCATTTTCAGCTATCCAATTTCGATAAGATTTAAGGTGTCACTCTATTTCTCGGCTAATAATATTTCTATGTTGCCATGATTCAGGATATCATGCTCAACCGGAGTACTAAAGATGCACTGGCAGCAGAAGAGAAATTCTTTCTCAGTCGTCCAGTATGGATATCATATACTTTAACTGTCATTTTTTGTTGGACTAAGTCAATAAGGTAAGTTGTTTAGTTTGGTTGCATTCATGATGCTGTGTAGGTATATGATGGTCTAGCTGACTGCTGTGGTGTTCCTCAACTGGCAAAGAAATTGAATCAGGTAGAATGTGTGGAAAATTTGATTCCTCTAACACTTCAAGGAAATGTTGTATCTATTTCAAAGTGAATAACTTTTTTTTTTCCTGACTAGTGTAGCTCATATTTCTTTTTTGTTTGTTTCTTGCATCTTCCCCACCATTATGAGCGAATGTTTGAGTCTATTATATTGTGATCTGATTCTATGTATTGCTTTTTGGGACCTCTGCTTGTCAAAGTGGTTGTATGATTCTACCAAATTGCTTTCACAGCCAGCCTTTTGTTTTCATTTTTCAGATTTTAGTTCAGCATATCAAAGCAATACTTCCGGGGCTGAAGTCGCGCATAAGCACGGCATTGGTTTCTGTCGCAAAGGAGCATGCAAGCTATGGAGAAATCACAGAATCAAAGGCATGTGTACTTGGCTTGTCAGGAGTTCCTTACTACTTATTTGAGAATATATTCAATAATTTGATAATACATGTGGATAAGTTAATTTAGTTTTGTTACAGCTATCCATAAGGATCTGTTTCTATGGATAAGTGCCAGATGTTCCATCTGATTTTGTCTTTCTTTTTATCACATACTATAAGATTGTGCCATATTGACAGGATTAACAGTTCTAAATATACATGGTCTTTTCTAGTTTTGCCTGCTGATAATGCTTTTTATTTTTTTAAATAGTCATTACCTTGTTTGGAGCTATATTCTCGCCTTTGACTTCTTCATTTTTATACTAATTACTTCTTTCCAACTCTTTTACAAATATGTCTTAGGCTGGTCAGGGAGCTCTATTACTAAATTTTCTTTCGAAATACTGTGAAGGTAAATCTCATTATTCCTTGTCTTGATTCTCCATCTAACATTCTCTGCTATCTCTCATTAGATGTATGTTGCTACATTTCATATCTTGTTAAGACTGTTAAGATCGTTGATAATATGCAAATTTCTTATTTGAAACAGCATTTTCTTCAATGGTTGAGGGAAAAAATGAGGAAATGTCAACTGTTGAGCTATCTGGCGGTGCAAGGATCCACTATATTTTTCAATCAATTTTTGTGAAGATTTTAGAGGTGTGTTGACTGTTGTTCTCTAGAATTTATGTCATTGTGAGGAATAGTGAAGACATTCCAAACTTTTCTCTTTGTTCTCTTTTTGGAGGTGGGGGAGGGGGTGTGTGGTGTTCTTCTGTAAAGCCCAGAGAATATTGCCTTTTATTATTAAAGCATGAGAGGTTTAGTTGCCATGTTTAGTGGTCCTGGGCCCCACTTATTTAGCAAAATTCAATTTCATGGAAATTTGGATAGCTTTCTGTGGATAATGTAAGAGTTATATCTGGGTAGACACAACCAGTGATTTATCCAAATCATTTGATAACTGGCTAATTGTGTAGGTTTTAATTTGTTGTGCAGGAGGTTGATCCTTGCGAGGATTTGACAAATGATGACATTCGAACTGCCATTCAGAATGCAACTGGTCCAAAATCTGCACTATTTGTTCCAGAAGTACTTCTGAGCTTTTTCTCTTTTTTTGTTCTTCAAAAAATCTTGTTTTTGTTCAAATTTGCATTCCAAATTGTTTTTGTTTTTACTTTTTGTAAGGTGATGCTTATATTTTGATTTTCATACATGTAGGTCCCATTTGAAGTTCTTGTTCGGAGACAGATAGCTCGTCTGTTAGATCCAAGTCTTCAGTGTGCCAGATTCATATATGATGAGTTAATAAAGGTAGAATCTTTCTTTTGTGGTCTTTGGCTATATCAGCCGTGCTTGCATTTGTAACTAGATTTCTGTTTGCTCAGATTAGCCATTGCTGTCTAGTTAATGACCTGCAGCGGTTTCCTGTTTTGAGAAAGTGTATGGATGAAGTTATTGGGAATTTTTTGCGAGATGGTCTGGAACCATCAGAGACAATGATTGGTCACATCATTGAAATGGAGGTATTTTAAAATAAAACTTCCTCAATATTTTTTCGCTCCACTCTTTCCCTTTGGATGATGTCACATTTCATTATTTTCACTTTTAATTCTTAGGCATTTGTTATACATAAAGACTTGTGTTTTCTCACTTTTGATTCTTAGCAATTTTTTATGCATATAAAGACTTGTTTTTTCACTGCAGGCTTTTATGCTTCCAAGAAAATTTTTAGCCTTAATTGATGGGAGCTGTGTAGTGCAATGATAGAATGCCCATCTATTGTGGCAGTTGAACAAATAACTATTGCTTTTGGATATCTGCCTTTTTTGTTTCTGATTACCACATAAACCTTTCCATGTTAGAGTTGGACACAAATTATAAAATGTGTAATGGATGGCCTGGACTTTATGTGGTTTTTGTCTTGATTTGGGCCTTTTGTTTGTGTCCTATTATTGCACAATGCTTGAATCTGTATTTTTTGGATAAGCATGCTCAGTGTAGCTGTAACTACTGCCATGATCAATTAAGGTTCAAAATATGGAATATTGTTTATGGTACAGCATCTATGGTCGAAAAGGGTATCCTGGGAGGAATTCCCAATGTCATTCCTACTGTTAATGAGTTCTCTTCTCTTTACTCACCCAAACTCTCCATAAATCCTCTATTTATTTGACCCGTTCATTTGATAGATTCTATTTTCTTAGTTGGCAAATTAGCCTATTCAGGTGACTCTTTTAGAATGAAGTTGTTGGTTATCTCTTTTGCCCTTTGTTTTTTTTTTTTTTTTGGTTTTTTGTTTCCTTCTCTTTGGCTGTCTACCATTTAGCATTGAACTTACTAACAGGAGAGCTATCATTTACTCATTGTACAATGATGGAGTCTTTGCAGATGGACTATATAAACACTTCTCATCCAAATTTTATTGGTGGGAGTAAGGCTGTGGAGACTGCACTTCAACAGGTCAAGTCTTCAAGGCATCCTCCACCTATATCTGGGCAAAAGGTAAATGTTTGATCTTAGAGATAGTGATCAGTATTGTTGTATGCTGTTCTTCATTATTTTGTTTGGAGTATTTACTTGTTTTCCCTTGGTTCTCTTTTCCTCTCTTTACCACTTTCTTGTGAAGTAGGATGGTGTAGAGCCCGACAAGGCTCGGGCTATTCTGGCTAGACAACTAAATGGAATTGTTCCTGATCAGGTATGGAAACTTACAGTTTCTTTTGCTGGTCATTCTGTTATCCTTAAATTGTTTTAACTCTTACTGTTATTTAGGGGTTAATAACTCTGTCTTATGGTTTCATTTGTGCGATTTACAGGTAGTTCGTCCTACTGCAGATGTTGAAAAAGTTCCGACCACTGGTAATTTGCTTGTTCAGAAGTGTCTAATGAGAGCAGACTTTTGCATATCAGCAAACATATTTCTCCTCACTCTCTGTTGCACACATTTAGTCATTTGATGGTGGCAATAAAAAAAATGTAATTGTTGAAGAATGAACATTTAACTAGGGAACACAGTTAGTTCAAGCTGGGGTATTTCGTCAATTTTTGGTGGACGTGATCACTCCCATATCTCTGCTAAGGAGAGTTCAACCAGCAAGCCATACAGTGAACCTGTCCGCAGTATAGATGCTATGGAGCAAAGCTTTTCCTTGATCCATCTGCCAGAGGTATGTGCATTTTTTCACTTCTCTAGAATCCATAACAGGTTACCCAGGTAACATTCGATAGATCTTTCTTTCTTTTGTTCTAACAGTGGTTATTTTATGTTTTTTAAGCCCCCAACTGTATTGAGGCCCCCAGAGAACCACTCAGAGCAAGAAGCTATTGAAATTGCAGTTACTAAGTTGCTTTTGAGGTCTTATTATGATATTGTCCGGAAGAATATTGAAGACTCAGTACCAAAAGCAATTATGCACTTCTTGGTAAGTTTTTAGCCACAGAGACACCTCTGTTCATTGTTCTTTTAGCCATCTTTTTCTCTGCCTTTTTTTTTCCTTTGTTAGTGTTCTTTTTTTTTTCGGTCAATCTATCTTTTTGTTCAGGGATCTCAATCTTTTAATATCCATGTTGGTGTGCAATTGTATTGAGCCATGGTTAACTTTATTGTATTTTCCATCATTGATGGGAAAAGAAAAACTTAGAAAGGGCATTTCTTTTAAATTTACTCTTAGAATGCTATGCTTTGCGAAAAGTAGTCTTTTGTCTTTGAGATGCTGAGAATGGAAAGTTGGACTTAGACATACATTGAGGACAGAGTGTTGTCTTATAAGTTTTCTGCTCTATGGCTGCCAAGGTATGAAAATGCAGCAAATGACTTTGGAAATGTGAATGTGAAACTGTTTTGTTGGGAAGACATCATGGTGTGAGATACCTTACTTAAAACAACATTTTGAAATCCTATGCTGTTAATGCTGAGCTGGTTTCTGCTGTATTTGCCTGCATGATGTAAATTGGGGACATCTTTAGATTACTTAATTGGTGAGATTCCATAGATACTCATATTACATTGCTAGAATCTAGTCTATTCACCTTAATGCGGCTCCTGAGGGTTTGTGTGTGTTTGATGTGACTTACCTTTCATTTGGACAATTATTTCTTGTTCTTCTACACACTGAAAGGCAAGATTGGTGCATATTCATCTGCTCTGTGCTTGTATGTTTTTTTCTTCTTTAACTGTGGTTTAGCATAATGTTTCCAGTGTCTTTTTGACATCTTTGTGTGTTATTTATGAGGTTAACTGTCATGAATTGAACATTACATTGTTACTGAATTGCTTGACATTTCATTTATGTAGGTCAACCATACAAAGTGTGAACTTCACAATGTCTTCATTAAAAAGCTTTACAGGTCATTTAAGACAATGATTCAATTATTGATTTCATCCTCCATACTGTAGATTGTATGGTACATTCCTGAGTTGATCATACATTTTGGTATCTGTCTTTTCAAAACAGAGAAAATCTGTTCGAAGAGATGCTGCAGGAACCTGACGAGATAGCAATGAAGAGAAAGCGGACACGAGAAACACTCCGAGTTCTTCAACAGGCATTTCGGGTGTGTTTTCCTTGAATCTCTGATTGGTATATGTCTCTTGAGTTCAGTCTCTTTTGAAGTTCTATCATGAATTGTAGTGGTGTATTCAGTCCTTTCAAAGATTGTACTCTAAATGCAGTAAGAATAAGTGGAAGTCAAGGTCACAATTAAAGAGAAAGCAAAATGGTTTTATGTCAGTGACTTTGAAACATGGAAGCTAAATACTTGACATTTTCATACTTGTATCTGTCCTGGTATGTACACTTTATCAGCTGACCACCAATGATTAGTGGTGAAGAACATTAAGTGTTGTAAAAATGAGGTGACCCTAGGTTCATTTGTTTTCATTTGGCTCAGTGTCGCACATGTCATGTGCAGTTTTTTTCTTTTCCTTGACTGACAGTAAATGATCTTTTTTTTTTAATTAAAAAAAAAAAAGACACTGGATGAATTACCATTGGAAGCTGAGACAGTTGAAAGGGGTTATAGTTTAGGTGGAGATCCAACAGGATTACCAAGAATCCATGGATTGCCAACGTCATCAATGTATTCTACAAGCAGTGTTTGCAATGATTCGTACTTGGCATCTCCCAATAACTTGAAGACCCGGAAGTCATCCCACTCACGGGAGCTGCAGTCACATTTCTATGCTAACACTGATACAAATGGAAGTGGACATGCTTACATGCCAGGACTCTATCCAGCAGTCGAATGAACACGAATTTTTACATTGTACAGTCACACTGCATTCATTTGATTGGCCAGTCACTTACGAAGATGGCTATATGCGAAGATTCACTGCTGGTTTGGAACTTGTCATGTTGCTGCCCTTCTACTATTCTGCTTTCTGTTTTCATTATATAGTTTTACAGTTAAAATCATTTTTTGAGAGGCTCTGGCAAGAATAGCCTCTTTGTGCAAACATAGTTAAAGACTTCGTATATTTAACTCTTTAATGGACCTGCAGTATGGGAGTTTCGTGTATTGGGGCACCCTTTCTAGCAAGAATAGCTAGGAGTAATAATCTTCCTCCCTTTTCAGTCGGAAAGCAACTCTTAATATATAGTTTTGGAATGAATAATCTGTTATAGAATTGTTTACCTTTCCTAATGGTATGCTGCCCATTTCTAGCTTGGATCAATGTACATTGTCAGCATTATGGTCTAAGACACTGGATAAGGGCTTGTCTCCTGCTCCCTTGTCAATTGTAGGATTGGTAATTGCCTACTGTCTGCATTCTTGGGCTTGCAAACATGTAAGACTTGGTTTCGGTTTTTGAATGTTCTACTCCCAAGTGGGTCTGACCCGGAAACTATTTTATGGTATAGCCGTGTTCTTTAGAAAATTTGTCCTCAAAACGGGTTTGACCATAACATTGGGCGACCGGTTACCTGTGGTCTTGCATTTTTAACAGCTCAAATCATTTGTTTTGGTCCATCAACTCATGCATTATATGGTGTTGAAACTGAAGTAAGTTATGATCAATTCTGTTAACAGTTCTGCCTTTTGGACACACGTTATGGTATTCGTGGAAGTCGTCACGGCTGATCATTTCTCATTCGAAAATAAAATATTAAGATGATGTGTAACCTCCCCGGCGGCGTAAAAAGTAGAAAACGGTTTCGTTCCATGCCCTCCGCACGATTGTCTAGGGTTTTCAAACACACAGCCCTGGGTTTTTAACCCTTAATAGCTGCCTAAGTCCACTCACTTCAAGGTGATACTCAGCTTCTAAGTCGTGGATTGCCATGATGGTACTTGACCTATGTTTGCACAAAGAGGCTATTCTTGCCATGTATTGGGGCACCCTTTCTACTCAACATGGCACCCTTTCGTGTATTTTAACTGTTACCAGAAATAGACCAACAAAAGAGAAGGGAAGGATTTTTTTTTTTTTTTTTTTGTTGGGAGGAAAATTGCATATTATATTAATGTTTAGGAAAAAGAAAAATCGAAACAATTTTCATTCCGTAAGCGCAGTTGTCACTAAATCATTAGTGGCAACCAACTAAATAGTGACGTGGCAAGATTACCAGAAATAACCTCCAACTGACATCGGCTCTCTGGAACCCCGCCAAAACACAGAAACTTTGACTTCTTGTTGACTCTCCCCTTCCGTCTTCTGTTAAAAGAAGTACAGCAATACGCACACCCCACGCCCAACTCTGAAGCAAGAAAACTCCTCCTCCCCCCCAACCCCAAAAAAAAAAAAAGAAAAATCTTTCGCTTTTCCTCTCGCTTTTTTCTATTCCAATTTTCCCGAGAAAAAAAAAAGAGAAAGGTTTGAAGAAGAAATCCGAGAAGACAAGAAAGAAAATGGCTCTAGACTATGATCGCCATGTCGCCCCCCATGTTAATCGCCGTCGGCATTTAAGTCGATTCCTCCCTACCTTCTCCTGTAGATGCTTTTTAGTGTCTTCTATCGTTTTAGGATGCATCCCCTGGCTTTTCCTTCTCTTTGTCCACAAGGATCTTCCAAAGACTTCTGTTGATGTATCAACTTCTTCTGAGGTATTCACTTTTCCACACTTTCTTGCTCTTTCTTTGTCTTTCCCTCTGCACTCTCTCTCATAGGTTACGTTCCCCTTTTATTTATATGATTACGATGGTGAATTCAATTGAAGATTCTTGTTTCTTCTCTTCTCAATCATCTGTTAGAAAATTAGCCTTTTAATTTATAGGTTGCCAAGGTCAAATTTTTTGAAGAAGAGGGTATTGTTGAACCTTCAAATGAAGAAGTCTTTCTTTCCCACAAGAATTTCTTGGGTCTTTACGAGATAATGGAGAGAGATTTCAAAGTGTTCGTGTACCCCAATGAAGACCTGGAAATTGCCCTTCCTTTGCCAGGCCAGCCT
Organism: Kandelia obovata; assembly: GCA_021464305.1. Taxonomy (NCBI): domain Eukaryota; kingdom Viridiplantae; phylum Streptophyta; class Magnoliopsida; order Malpighiales; family Rhizophoraceae; genus Kandelia; species Kandelia obovata. Next base: position 4,454,209 of record CM038476.1, read on the forward strand.
TGCGGAGAACATGACGGCGAAGCGTACTTCGTTAAGAATCTCTTGGAGAGCAAGTTCGTGACTAAGGATCCTAAAAGGGCTCACCTCTTCTTTGTTCCCTTTTCTTGTCAAAAGTGGAGCGAGATGGTATGCTTCTTCACCCCCAAGAAAAAATGGTTTGTTCTTCTTTTTTTAGTTTGTAATTCATGTACTGACCATAAATCTACTTCCTGTTTCCCCTTTTCGATTTCTAGCTGATAAAACAGATAATAGCAATTGACTGACTCGTTAATAGATGTCATGCTTTCGTTTTATTCATTGACACGCTCTCCATTTTCCAATTCTTTGTTGACCCATCGGTGCATATTTGACTTATGCAGAGATATCCGACGAAGAAAGCGCGGCATGTTCTTAAGAATTTTGTCCATGACTTGAAATCCAAATACCCGTACTGGAATAGGACATTGGGTGCTGATCATTTTTATTTTGCTTGCCCTGGCCTTGGCAAGATTGCGAATGCAACAGCTCAGTTTCTTCTTAAGAATTCAATGCGACTTGTTTCTTCACCAACAAAACATAAAGAATTTCCCCCGCACAAGGAAGTTGCTCTCCCACAGCCAGGGCACTCTGATGGTCTTCCTGCTCGTGCATTTGACTCCAATAACAGGTACTGTAGAAGTATCAGATTATGCCCTTGAATCATGGAATGGAACGTACTTGTATAATTCAAGAGAGTAAACTTGGTGAGCACTTGACATTTTAAAGGGAGACGTTAATGAACTTTGATTGTATGCTGAACTTTACGCCCCCCCCCTAATATCTAGCCAATGCAACTACTGGCTTTTAGCAGCATATTTGTTAAAATCTAGGCATGAGTGAGGGACCACATTGCAATTTCCATACTCTTTCTGCACTTTTCTTTCACTAGTCAGATACATAGAGCATTTTATATATTGTTTTCTAGACCGTGGTACTGCTTTAATCTTGTAAACTAATTTGATTTTCCAGTTTCCGTATAAATGACCTATGTGGTTCGAACCTTATCAGTTTAACGGTGCCTTTCTACTGTTGTAGGGTAATGCTCAACTTCTGGAGTGCTCCTTCTCAGTTGGAAGTGAGATGTGCAAGAAAGAGTGCTTATGAGAATGAACAACTTGGAATTTGGAAGGACGTGCTCAATTGGCATTACCAAATGGAATGGTACAGGAATATTTTTTGCATCTGTCCTCATGAGCTTCAAGCCATTGGTGCTTGTATAACAGCATCAATCCGTTTGGAATGCATTCCTGGTGAGTATTGTGCCTGTATCAGCTGCTGAGCCTGCTTTTGTTCACAGTTTGGTGGGATTTCTTCGTTATAATTGGACATGCTACCTCGACTTATATGCTTGCATCGGCACTGCCCAAAGATAGTCTGTGCTAAAGCAGTTTTAGGAAATACTATAACAGAAATGGGACATTAATTTCCATAGGAAAAAAAAAGGCATGCCATTTGTATCAAAGCACGGATGGTGGTTAGTCGGACTGTCTGCTTAATTGTTCTTATGAATTTCTTTTCACTTCGTGAACCATTTTCATACTTCTGTACTGGATTGCTTATTTTCTCTCTAAGCAATTTGCCTGGCATCCTGCAGTTGTCTGGTATGACAGGTATGACTTGCCTTTCAATAAAATTCTTGACTGGAAAAAGTTTTCAGTAGTCCTCATAGAGAGAGATATTTCCAAAGTGAAGAAAGTTCTTGATGGCAAAGACGAGGCAGAACGCGATAGACTGCAAAGGAACGTCATCGATGTAAGCGGATGTTCTTTTATCTACTTGGGATTTATTGATCAACAAAATTTACTGCTTGAATTTCTCTTGAAAACCTTTGCATGGCTCCTTTTACAAGTTTCTTTTTGCTTCTCTACAACAGCTTTCAAAACTTTTTCAAAGTAACTCGAGTACACGAAAAGCTCATTCATCCTCATAATCTTCTATCCCTTCATTATATGCATGTCAGGTCCAGAGGCACTTGCAGTGGAATTTACGCGCAAAGAAAAAGGATGCATTCTATATGGTCATGTACACTCTGTGGATGCACCGCTTTTTCCTTAGGCACTGAGAATGTCTGGAAAGCAGTTGCTTGATCTTCTGCATGCACCTTAACAGCTATACACCATCTCCAACACAACAAAAAGGATTGAAAGTTTTCCTCTTGCATTTGTTGAAAAAGAAAAAAGTTTCTCTTTTGTATTTGATTGATGGTTCCTGAAGGCCAAACAGTAGATAGCCTTGGTAGATGTATTTGGTTGTTTCATACGCAACTGTTGCTGCTGTTATTAGGTCCATAATTGATCATACTCCATTACCTAAGAGGCACTCCAACATATTATCCTTCTCCCCCCCCCCCCGGAGGCCCTACACACACACACTCAACACATTATTTTTGTCAGGATAACAACAAAAAAAAAAAATGATCGAAAACAAGCATCCAAAAGCTCGTAGACCACTTATAATTAAGTTTAGAACCATAAAAAAAAAAGATCTTTAAAAGGAGAAAGTGATCGAAGGTTGAAGAGGCTTTCATTTGACAAGCAGTAAGCACACATGACTACGCTCATGAACATGTAATCACTTCGTCCTTAAAGCTGTTATGGAGGAACATTAATAAGAAACTCTATATCATCGATGGTATGATGTTCTAACAAATGGATGGAAAAGTTTCAAACTACTAATTTTTATTTTTCCAAAAAAAAAAAAAAAAGAACGATTTGATCGAGTCGAAGCAAACAACTCGTTTAGGTCTCTTAAACAAAAAAGAAAACCCATAAAATAATGTCCGTCCTTGTGGGATAAAGAAGAACCTTGGTTCCATTGTGAAGCATGAGAAGAGACGACAAAAAGACATTTAAAAAAATAAAAAATTAACCGCATATGTCTCAGAACCTAGCATTATCCTTCTTGTTATTATTATTTTTATAATAATAATAATAATAATAATAGTAACAATAATAATAATAATAATTATTGTAATTATTATGAGGGGCGCCTTTAATTTGCAACGAACATTCCCGCCTGCGCTCCGACGCTGTAAATAAACGGAGAGAGAGAGAGAGAGAGACAGAAGAGACCCATAAGTTTTTCGCCATTTAGCAAGAAACCACCTTTCCCTCGCACTTTTTGTTTTCAACTCTTTCAACTTTCCCGAGAAAAAAAGATGGCTAAAGATCGAAGAAACAAGAACAAGAAACGCGAGGATGGAGATGATCGCCCTGACAAGAAACCCTTGGCAGGTGATGATGGACATGCGCATGCCGCGCGACCTGCTAATAATCGTTGCTGGGATTTCATTCTATACCCCCTTACCTTCATCTTCTGCGGCAATCTCAGATGGGGTTGCTTTCTCCCCGCCGTTTGCGCATGCATCTTCATGTTCCTCGTTCTCTTTTTCGCGTACGAGTTTCCGAGCACTCATTTTGATAAATTCACTTCTTCTGAGGTATTCGCTTTTCTTGCGCTTTCTTTCTCTATCTTTCCCTCGTTTTTTTTTTTTCCCTTTTCTTTGCCTAAACCCACTTTCTTGCTTTTCTTGTTTTTGTTGCCCACCCAAATGAATTTGACTTATTTGGGTTTTCAATGTTGTAGGAAAATGTCGAGTTTCCAGTTCAAGATGATGATGGGATTTCAACCGAAATCTATCGCTCACCGGAGACTATCAGGAGGGACTATGTGGAAATGAATTTGTACTTCAGGGTGTTTTTGTACACTGAGGAACTCAAGGATTCCGTTTGCCATTATCCGAGCAAACTTGGTAGGAACTATATGATTGAATGGTATTTCTTCCGGAATATTATGGAGATGTTTATAACTGATGATCCCGAGAAGGCCCACATGTTCCTTATTCCCTTTTTCTGTCATGAATTGCCCAACCAGGTACAATTTCCTTCCACTTATTCTCATTTTGCTTCGATGGGTTAGTTGGATTCCTGTTTTCCAATTGAAAATTATGGGAGAGCTTCCTGGTATCTTGGATTGCAAACTTTCTTGGATTATTGTAATCTTGTTGTCAATAAATTGTTGTTTCTGCAAACTAATTGACTAATTTTCCACGGTTCCAAGTTCTGTTGATGAAAATTATGAGGCAGTTTATACATTTGGTGCTTTAGGTGATGTATCTTTCTTAGATAGTAAGCAAACAATGAGATGGAGAGAAAGGAAAGAGTTTCAAATAGGTAAGGCATCGTATTATGATACATCACGTCTTGACAGGTCTTATGACTGATTATATGATTCCATAACTTCTCTGTAATTTGTGCATATTGGTACTGTGACCTGTGATCATTGTTTTCACTGCCCCACCAACCGTTCTTCTGTTCCATCCAATCAAATAGATAAGGCATCGTATTATGATACATCCCACATAGGATAAGCAACTTTTGGAATTCAAAGTCCAAGTTGAATGTTTATATGCTTATGTTTCTTTTTAATAGGTACCTGATGCTAACTGTATTTTATGCAGGGACAATCCCAAAAGGATGTGACTAGAACTGTCCAGAACTTTGTTCACAGGGTGGTTACCAAGTACCCTTACTGGAACAGAACATTGGGTGCTGACCACTTTTTCGTGACTTGCCGTGAGTCTGGCATTACTGCCACTGAAAATGTCATGCATCTTGTGAATAACTCAATTCGTCTAATCTGTTCATCAAGTCATGATTTCAAATATAGACCACACAAGGATATTTCCCTCCCTCATGTATTGGAACCTCTTGTCTTTCCAGCTGCCGGCGATGATGTCAGAAACAGGTGCTTTCTCTAGTTTACATTGCTCTCCTTGCAGTTGCCGTAAACATAACAGTATAATGGCAACACATCGAGGAACATTCACTACATGAAATGATAAATTATCACGTAAATGGATATTATTATAAGCAATCACACTTTTCATGAATGCCTTTCATTATCTAGAGTTATTTTTCATTGTAGCCTCTAAAGTTTTTCTTTGCACACATGTGGACAGCAGGATAGCTGCAGCTTAGAAATTTAGGTCACAATCTCACAGTTTGAGCACACATTTTTTTTGTTACACGGATTCGAATAAATGCAAAATATGTTGGATGTTGAGGAAGAGGAATTTCTTCAGCCAAATAGGCAAAGTTTCAAGATTTTGTTGGTTTGCATGTAACCATCTTCATATTCACCAGCAAACAGAATGAGTGACGAATTGACAGCCAAATTTTGAGTCACCATGCGTTCTAGTCTCCTTTTTGGGCCTTCGTAGAAGCTGTTTCTTTTATTTTTCAGTTTGCCTTCATGGGGCCATGTCTTGGTTTCATTTGCTTTGTTTATGAAGGAATCTAGGCTCTTGATGTTTTATTCAATCCCCTTTCTTTGAAACTTGAGCATCTTCCATAAGCATTTTCAGGTGTTGCTATTTTCTGCTTGCCAATCTTTTTATTTACCATGTTTGTTGTAGAACTATGAAAAAATACATCATTGGCATACTAGCCATGAACTTTTGATAATGGCATCTTATTCATTAGTGCTATGTTGTAGGACAATACTAGGCTTCTGGGCAGGATACCGCAGTTCTAAACTGAGAGATATACTGATAAATACATGGCAGAATGATAAAGAACTGGACATCCTTGACATCCAGAACTACAGCATGGACAAAGGAACTAAAGCACATCTATTCTACCAAGAGAAGTTCTTGAGGTCTAAGTTTTGCATCTGTCCTTATGGTCCTAATGACCATGGTGGCAACCTACCAACTGCCATTCATTATGGATGTGTTCCTGGTAACAATTTCTTCCCATATCTTATGAGAAAATTAACATTCTTTCTGGAGGTATTCCTCGTTTCTCTTCTCTAAATTATAATATAAGCATTAAAGCTACCGCCCATGAGACAAAGCTGATAAACTGAATTCTGAGGAAGGAAAAACTATCCTCTCTAACCTTCCAAACATGTTCAATGCTGGACAAGGGCTTTCAGTGTCTCAAAAAGGATGGCCTGTATTTGTAACACACTTTTCATATCACGCTGCATTATGGGCAAGGATCATGCATTAAGAATCATTCAAAGTGGGCACAAATGCAGGATTTGCTTCCTATTCTTTGGTTAATGGTTGTAGTAATGAATTATTTGTTCTTTTATACTCTTGGTGCACTGAATTTAGTCTGGTGACTTCAATCCTTGCGGTTGTTTCTCTAAGCTGCCTGTATACTTTCATGCAGTTATCTTGTCTGACAACTATAATTTGCCATTCAATGATACACTTGACTGGCGGAAATTCTCTGTATTACTAAAGGAAAAGGATGTCTACCATATTAAGAATATCCTCAAGAGGATACCAGATGCAACATATATACAAATGCAGAAGAACACAATCAAGGTAAATATAACAATTTTATTTACAAAATGAATAGATATCATTATATAAATGTCTTTAAATGAAACTGTTCAGTGCTCCATTTTAGTTTCTCTTTTCATATTTCCCCAAGTTCCTGAAATGACCTTTTCTCAACATGCCACGCTGCTTTGTTGTTAATAAATCACTTTGCTAGAGGCATTGTAATCTTAGAACTTCAGAATCATCTGTTGCAAATACAAAAGAATTCTGAAGTTCCAGTCCACCATTTTGATTAGAGGTCAATATACAAACAAATCTAGACAGCCTAACTATTTGCTACACTGTAATGTGATGTCATTGTTTTCAACAGCAGAATGGTAAGGTTAGATAAGGTGGCTTTGGGTGGAAACTCTCAACCTTAACTGGTGCCTTTAGTCTCTTGATTGTGCCAGACAACACAGTAATGTAGTGCTCCCAGATAATGAGTCGTCTCTTGTCTAAAATATTTCTTCTTTTTTCGGAATCAGGTCCAGAAGCACTTCGAGTGGTACTCTCCTCCGTACACACTTGATGTATTTCATACGGTGATGTATGAACTGTGGCTGCACCGCCGTGGCTTCGGGTACTGAGTTACTACAACTTTCCCAAGCTCCTGTGAAGCTTACCATCCATCCAGACAATACCAGCTACAAAGCTAATCTTTGCTTTCATTGCTTCAATTGCTCCTCTTCTGAACTTTAATCTGACAGCATGGTTGGTAGCTTAAAGTTTTTCCTTTCACTTTTCTATTTTCACCACCCAGAGTTCCTTTGCTCAGCTCTAATGTGATATGCTTGAGAATGTGGTCTTAAAGGTAGCCCTTGGGATCTCTTGAGAGGGTTTTAACAACAGATAAAAGGGAAAACACTCGCTTCTTTGTACATGAGTAAACAGTACCATCTTTGGTGTACATAATTCATACAGACTTGAGGATCGGATGCACCCATTTCAGTTCATCGTTTCTAGTTCACATTTGTGCTTTATTAACAATTCGCAAAATAATTGAATGGCAAAAGTTCACTCGAGGCAATGTCATTGGATTATTATGTTCATACGCAACATAGCTGCCATTATTAGGTCAATAATTGATCATAGCTTTTACGTACATTACACGTAAGTTAATTTTATCTTCATCAGCACCCCCATTTTCAAAGATCCCTGGCTTGGCCCTGACATTAGATTCACATTTGTTTTTTTTTTTGAAAAAAAAATGATTTGTGTGCATGTTTAAGGCTACTACTACTACACTAAGAATTAAAGTCTTTTTCTCATGTCCTGAGTGACGACTCTTAGTACTGCTCGACGAAGGACATGACAAAAGTTTCAGAGGCACCCGTTTGATAATATATGTATCTATAAGAAGTAAACACACATGACTACGCTCGTGAATGTATAATCGCTTCGTCCTTAGAGCTGTCATGAAGATTGTTGGCAAGAAACTCTGTAACATCGATGGTATGATGTTTGTGACGAGTTGAAGGAAAAGTTTCAAGGTTCAGGGTTCAGATTTACATACATCTATTAAATACACCCGAGTGGTCTGAAAAAGGCAAAAAATAAAAAATAAAAATAAATTGCTATATTAAAAAATTAATGGAATGTTTAATTCTTCGTGTCTTTTTTTTTTTAAAAAAAAAAAATTCATTTTAAATTAAAGAAATTTTATTTTTTATTAAAAAAAAAAATTCATTTTAAATTAAAGAAATTTTATTTTTCATTAAAAAAAAAGGCAATTTTGATTGAATCTAAGCAGACAATTCATTTAGTATTATGATAATTTTTTCTGTTATTATTATTATTGTTATTAACGGAGTCGTTAGTTTGCAACGAAAATTCCCGCGCGCGCTCTCTCGCTCTGTAAATAAACAGAGAGAGGGTCTGTAAACAAACAGAGAGAGGGACGGAGGAGACCCATAGATAGAGTCGTTGCTGTATTCGCCATTTAGCAAGAAACCGTCTTTCCCTCGCAAACTTTTTTTTTTTTTCCTTTTTTTCTCTTTCGACTTTCCCGAGAAAAAAAGGATGATAAGGAATCGAAGGTATCGAAGAAACCAGCCAAATGCTAATCGCAATTGGGCTTTCGTTCTACAACTTCTTGCGTTCTTCGTTCTTCGCAATCTCAGAACGAAAATCTTCCGCGGATGCATCTTCTTGCTTTTCATGATCTTTTTCTTCCCCAAGCTTCCAAACACTTATTTTCATGTATTCACTTCTTCCAAGTCGAAGGTATTCAGTTTTCTTACTTTCTTGCGTTTTTTTTCTTTTATCGTTCTGACCCACTTTCTTGCTTTTCTTGTTTTTGTTCCCCACGCATGAATTTGAAGGAAAATATGGTGTTTCCATTCCAAGATGATGGGATTTCATCTGAAATCTATCTCTCACCAGTGGCTTTCAGGATGGATTATGCCGTAATGGAAAGGATATTCAAGGTCTTTGTGTACACTGATGGAGGCAAGGGTTCTGTTTGCGGTTGTCCGAGCAAACAGGTACAATTTCATGCCACGTATGGGAAGTATGGGAGTGAAGGGTATTTCTTCAAGAATATCAGAGAGAGCTTTTCAACTGACGATCCCACGAAGGCCCACATGTTCTTTATTCCCATCTCTTGTCATGCATTGTGCAAACGGGTACAATTTCATGCCACGTATTCTGATTTTTCCTTGATGGGCTAGAGGGAACCTTGTTTTTCTGATTGAAAAGTATGGGAATGCTTCTCGGTACATTAAATTGCGAATTTTCTTGGATTATAGTAATCTTGGTGTCAACCAATTGTTATTTGAGCAATCAAACAGGCTAATTTTCCTCGGTTCCAAGTCTATGTTGACGAAAATTATGAGGGAGTTGATACATTTGGTGCTCTAAGTGGCTCTCTAACTAATTTCCATAAGAACGTAGATTCCTCTACAGTTTCAGTTTGCAGGTGCGAATATTAAGCCACGTATTTTAGCCAGATGTTGAGCAATCAATAAGATAGAGAGGGAATGCTTCTTTTTATTCTTGCTGTCAGAATATATGAATGTCCATCCCAGTTTAGGAAAAAAATACTTCATTTTTCTTTTGAAGGGTTAGGTGGGGAGGGGAGGGGGTTGTAAGGTGTCAAAAATCCATCGGCAAACACCATGGCAGATGAGATCACCAAATCACAGACTAGGACGGCCTGCAGTGATTTCTGAGACCGGCATGGGTGTCATTTCATATTTAGGCCAATTCTTATTCTAGGAGGAAGGTTGAGGGGGGAGGGCAGGTTATGGAAAGAAGTCTAGGCTAATCACGGACGATTTCAGAGAGTTTATCCGACTCCTTAGTGAACAGGATAGAAAGACCTCATTTTGGCAAAGGCAGAGTTAGATATTTCTGTAATATCCATAAAGCATCATCAAAACTTATGAAAGAGGCTTCCATCTTTGGTAAAGAAAAGCGCTTCACATATATTCGACAGTGGACATGTATATCCCTGTGAGCATGCAGCATTTCCTCCAACACGTATCACATCTTGACAGGCTGTATGTCTGATTGTATGATTGCACGACTTTTCTGCAATTTGTGCATAATGGTACTGTGATCTGTGATCATTGTTTTTGCTACCCCACCAACCCTTCTGCTGTTCCATCCGACCAAATAGACCAGGACATTTAAATTATGTATTATGATACTTCACCATATGACATGAAACTTTTAGTGTCCAAGTTGAATGTTTATATGCTTATGTTTCTTTTTGATACTCACCTGATGCTAACTGTATTTTATGCAGGGACAGTCCCAAGAGGATGTGACTAAAACTGTCCAAAACTTTGTTCACCTGGTGATTAACAAGTATCCTTACTGGAATAGAACAATGGGTGCTGACCACTTTTTCGTGACTTGCCATGAGTCTGGCATTACTGCCGCTGACACCATCTCGCATCTTATGAATAACTCTACTAGAGTTACCTGTTCATTGAGTCATAAGGCCAGATACCGGGATATTTCCCTTCCTCAAATAGTGCAACCTTTTGCCTTTCCAGCTGGTGGAAATTTTGTCAAAAACAGGTGCTTTTCCTAGTTTAGATTGCTCTCCATCCAGTTGCAGTAAACATAACAATATATTAATGGAACTAGATCGAGGAATGTTCACTACATGAAATAATAAATTATCACATAATGAAAATTGTTATAAGCTTTTGCTCTTTTCGTGAGCACCAATTCACTATCTACGTCATTTGTCATTGTAGCCTCTAAAGCTTTTCTTTGGCATACATGTGAACAGCAAGATAGCTGCAGGTTAGAACTCTAGGTTACAATCACACAGTTTAAGCAACTTTTCTGCACTACATAGATCTTAATTAAATGCAAAATATGTTGGTTAATTAGCTTTCATTACCAAGGAATTCAGGTCTTGGATGTTTTATTCATTCAGCTTCCTTTGAAACTTGAGCATCTCCAGTAAGCATTTCAGGCGTTACTAGTTTCCATTTGCCAGTCTTTCTATTTACCATTTATGATTGTTGTGGAACTATGAAAAATATGTCATCAACATACTAGCTATGAATCTTCGATTAGTACATCATATACATTTGTGCATATGTTGCAGGACTATACTTGGTTTCTGGGCAGGACGCCGCAGTTCTAAACTGAGAGACATACTGATAAATTTATGGCAGCATGACAAAGAACTGGACATCCAGAACTACATCATGGATAAAAGTACTAAAGGACATCTATCATACCAAGAGAAGTTCTTCAGGTCTAAGTATTGCATCTGTCCCTCTGGGTCTAATGTCCATGGTGGCCGCATAGCAACTGCCATTCGTTATGGATGTGTTCCTGGTAACAATTTCTTCCCATATTAGGTTATTTACTATGTTCTGTCCGGAGATATTCCCCATTTGTCTTCTCTGAATTATGATATAAGCATTAAAGCTACCACCCATGAGACAAAGATGATAATCTGAATTCTGAGGAAAGAGTGGCTACCCTCTCTGGCCTTCTAAACATGTGCAATACTGCATGAGGTTTTTCAGTGTCTCAAAAAGGGTGACATAAATTTGTAACAAGTATACATTAGTGCCAGAATTTCATTTAATGCTCCATTCTGGGCCATGATCATGCATCAAGAATCACTCAAAACAGGCATAAACACGGGATTTGCTTCCTGTTCTGGGGTTCAAAGTTATAAATTATCTGCTCTTTTATACTCTCAATGCACTTCATTCGGTCTGCTGACTTCAGGCCTTGCAGTTGTTTCCCTAAGCTATTTGTATGCTTCCATGCAGTTATTTTGTCTGACAGCTATAATTTTCCATTCAATGATGTTCTCAATTGGCCGAAATTCTCTGTAACACTACGGGAAAAGGATGTCTACCATCTTAAGAATATCCTCAAGAGGATACCGGATGCAAAATATAAACAAATGCAGAAGAACACAATCAAGGTAAATATAACGCTTTGTTTCCAAAATGACTAGATATCATTATGTAAATGTCTTTCAATAGGACTGTTTACGGCTTAATAATGCTCCATTGTAGTTTCTGTGTTTATCCATCTTTAAGTTCCTGAGGTGACCTTTTTCCAGCATGCCACGTTGCTTATAACACACTTTGCTGGAGGCATTGCTACCTTAGCACTTCCGAATCATCTGTAGCAAATACAAAAGAATTCTGTAGCTCCAGTTCACAATTTTCATTAGAGGTCGATACAAACAAATCTAGCGGCCCAACTCTTTGCTACACTGTAATGTGATGCCACTGTTTTAAACAGCGGAACGGTAAGGTGTAATAAGATGGTTTTTAGTGGAAACTCTTGACCTTATCAGGCGCCTATAGTCTATATAGGGCACTCGTTTGTGTCATCATTTGTAGAGGTACTTTGACTGTGTCAGACAACACAGAGATGCAGTACTCCTAGATAATGAAACGGTCTGTTGTCTAACATTTTCCTGCTTTTTCTGGGAATCAGGTCCAGAAGCACTTTGAGTGGAACTCTCCTCCGGTCACACTTGATGCATTTCATATGGTGATGTATGAACTATGGCTGCGCCGCCGCCGTGGCATCAAGTACTGAGTTACTACAACTTGCACTAGCCTCTGTGAAGCTTACGATCCCTTTCAACAGTAACAGCCACAAAGCCAATCGTTACTTTCTTTTGCTACACTTGCTCCTCTTATGAACTTTAAACAGACAAGATTGTTTCCTACTCCTGTTTCGTTTTCACCACCCAGAGTTCCCTTTGCTCTTCTCTGGGGTGATATGCTTGAGAATGCAGTGTCAAAGGTAGCTCTTGGGACCTCTTGAGAGGGGTTTAAGGACAGAAAATAGGAAGATTACTCGCCGCTTTGTACATTACTAAACCATTTTTGGTGTACATAGGTTCATACAGACTCGAGGGTCGGACACCTATCACATTAGTGCTTTATTCCCAAATTAACGGTTGCATTTCGCGAAGCAATTCGATTGAGTGGCAGAGTATGCTTGATGCAATGCCATTGGAGTATCAGGTATAGCTTGACCAAGTTAGCAAACCACATTGACAGTCATGTGAAAGCATTATCAGCCAAGTGGGTTTCTTCTTGTTTGTCTTCTCCATTGCTAGGCTATCAATCCAGAGAAGCTTATCTATCCTTGTGATTAATAGCCAATTTAGGGTCGACTGGGATGCGATGCATTTGCCGTATGAAGAGATTGGCCACTTGCCATATCAAAAAGAACCCATACCGATTTTTTGTTTACAATGAAAAGCCGCTCTGGCTACACGAACACACAGGCATTACAATTTACAAAACATTTCAAGAGGAGGCAGGAAATACAAAAGAAAGCATCAATATGCACATTTTATAAGATTAAACTAGGTATATATGGGCGGTGCTCAAGTAACCACCACATAGAAGAAAATTGTATCTATAAAGAAGGAAAAAGAAACATCTCTAGATATCTGATGTTAGTATAAACCAGGATTGCACCTTCATCCATGTCAAGAAAAATGGATGCAAGGGCTACATCAAGGGCATTCAGCATCATCTCTAAGTCCCAGGCCACTCTGTTCCAATGTCAGAATCATCGACATCAACCTGTAAGTTGGTTACCATGAACTTGCTGTATCTATGAATAAGTTTCTAATACAGCTGAAGAATATGGTTAATCTTCAATATGCTTCATTTCAAGTCACTAAAAAACCACTACCTGATCATCAAAAGTCACAGGGATCTCAAATTCTGAACCTGAAACATTCCCAAGCTCGTCCAAAGTTTCCTGGAAGTCCTGATACATCATTTAGGTAAATTGTAACTCTTGAAGGTTAGGGCACTTTTTTCCCCTATAACCAAAAAAAAAAAAAAAGATTTGGTATATTCTTTATCTACTGTTTTTCCCAGTTAAGGACATTTTTCAAATAACACAGAATTGTGTCACTCCTACAGGCAAGTATTATGCTTCTATTAACCAAATATCAATAATACTGTCTAATACATAAAGCATCTCTTTGCTAAAGGCTCCACTTGTTCACTCATCTCCTGCCCCCCTGGGGGGGATGTGAATTTAAAAAAACAAACAGAGATAAAGCATTCCACAAGCTGGATTACTGAATGATTGAAGCCTGTGTATTACCTCCTCATCAAGGTTGAGCGATGAATTCTCCACATGCATGGGCAAAGGATCAGTAATAATTTGATCAGTTTCCAGCAAGTCCTACACATAAGACGTGCAAATGTAGTAACTGAAAAGAAAATAACGAAAAAACAGTTCCTCACACAGAGTATTTGATCATCAGCACAAAAGACTAAACACAAACCACCACCCAATGATGGTATCTTGAAGAGAGCAATGTGGTTAGCATGTACCAAGTTCATCAAAGGAGAAAATGGAGAGGTGTCTTTCTCAGCAAAAGAGAGCAAGACCCTGTCTCGTGTGTAATCTCCCAAATTGCATTGTGTCACTAAGATAAGCAACCTTCTTGAACTGACTATTTTGAAAATTCTATCACTTCTGACCTCCAAAAATACAGACTAAGAGTTCATGCGGCACAACCACTTGTCACATGCATTAAAAAGAGAATAATGTTCTGAGTAAATTCAATTTCAGATGTCATGACAAGAGAAGTAGTTCTTGCTGAAGCATATATGCCACAATCAAGTATTATATCATCTGGAAGTGATACATCATTCCTGCAAGTAATGCAAAAGTGATACCTCCTCATTTGGCCTGAGAGAATGTTCAGAATCCAATGGCAAAGGCTTAGTCTCTTCTGGGCTTCCCTGATAAATGAAAAACATAGAGCCGAATAAGTCATACCAGAGCTCAGCACCAGCACCAAAAATCTTTTGAGATAGAAACACCCCACAAGCTATCACCAAATACAGAAGTAACAGCAGAAAATATCTTATAATGTTTTTTGGACCTCAGCAAACCTAGATTGTTTTTTGCGTCTCTCACATATTGTCAATCATAGGATATTATATACGTCCTTCCATTGCCAAAAGCCAAAAAGAATATGATACCTCTTCATCCTGGTTAGCATAATGATTTTCTCTTTCCATTGTTGATGGCTTAACATCAGGAGTTCCCTGAAACAAAAGAAGAGTTGTCAATTGAACAGCCTCCCATTCATAGGGTATAAATATGCCTCCAAATATTAACCACATGCACAAGATAGTTCTGCGAAAGATAGGCCCAGTATAAAGGGACAGAGAGTAGTGAATGGATGTAAAAATTTGACTAAGATTTGTTGTGTGTTGCCCAAGAAAGGAAAACCAAGTAAGTTGCTCAAGATACATACTGGCCCATTTTGATCTGAAGAATTATGCCTCCCACCTCTGTTGAGATCTCTCAAGGTGCCCTTAAGACAGCAAACAGAGGAAAATTTAAGTCACACCAGAGACCAAAACAATCTCATTAATATTGGGTTATAACATCCTGCAACAACCAAGCATTATGAGTTAATCATTGCAACTTCCCCCCTCAACAAATTTTATAAGCAAAGAAAAAATCTGAACACAACTGTTTTCAATTAGAGATAGTACTATCCAAAAGAAAAGAGAATATGAGTGGGGAACACCTAAAAAAGGTGCATGGATCCATTAACTTCTATGCATAGCATTCAATAGGATGACCACAAAAGAAATATTTGTCTTGCTGAAAACAGAATGGAGAAAAAATTCAATGGCAATTTATCAGAGGAAGAATAAAAAGGAAATGAAGTTTCTGTGCCTCAAGGTTATAATAGAAATTAAATATACAATTCAACACTAGTAATCCACCTTATTAGCCCACATCAGGCCACAAGCATTGCAGAGAGTTCTTGGACCAGCCGGTCCTCGACGCATTGCTGGAGTTGCATTCTCACTAGTACCACAATGTTGACATGTACGTGGACTTTAACCAATGCAGAAACATGTGATGATAAAAGAAAGTCTCACATTAGCTTAAAAAAGGAGCAGGATGAGACCAAGCATCATATCATCCTTGTACAATTTGCAGATAATTATGTGAACAAGAAGCCCAAAAAAGTAGCAAAAAACAAGTCACAACTCACATAGATTCATGATGAACAGTTCCATTGATTGGTTCCCACTTGCCAAAATTTGTGTTGTCAGGGTCTTTCAATGATGCAAACTGTCCATTCTTACGATGCATCCTAGCAGAAACATTAGCCTCCAAGATCAATGATTACTTTTAGATGATGAATGTTGAATTAAATAAGATTCTTGAATGGAACATAAGCATGCAAAATATGCACAAAAAATTGATGAAATGGGTCATTGTGAGCATTAAGCCTCGTCAAAATGTTTCAAAATTAATAATCCGCTATATATTTCCAGCCTCTTATTTCTAAATATATTTGAACCTAATCAAAATCAAACAGCCTACTTTATCCTGTTTAATTTCAAAGAAGCAGGTCTACAATACAAAACAGCCCCAAATCTAATAAAGCATTTCTAGCAAGGCTGAGTACATTAACAACATGTAAAGTTTCTTTGTAGATTCCCCAGGTATAAAACCATAAAAGCTTGGCAGGCACATGCACTTGGTTAATACAATCTTGAACAGCCAGAAAAATGTCATAAGCAAGGAATATGGAAAAAATATTATGCACAGTGATGACTCAGTAGCCATCATAAACACTAAAATTAAATGACTATGTTAAAATATATATATGTATATTTAAAAAAGGATGCATCAACCTATCCAAAGCAATGCAGCAAAAGGACATATGCAATGAAATTGTGACAATGTGAAGAAATATTTTATCCTTTAATGTCCATTCTGCACCGTACCTCTCTGCAACCTCTTTGCGGCAAGTATATCGAATTTTCTTTTGGAAGCATCTGTCTTTCCGCTTTTCACGGAACCTTACCAATGAGGCAATTCTTCGCGAGAGCTTTGGGCCTCGCGACATATCATCAATACTCTAACAAAAGCATAGGAAACAATTCAGAGTATTTGATGCAAGTTGAACAGAAAAATTAACAAAGAAGCTTGAAGCATAATTATAATAGAACAAATACCCCGGAATTATTCTGCAGCAGAAATTCAGAAGTTGGAACACTACTAGCAGGAGTATCTGCCCCTTCCAAAAGTAACAGCACTGCTTGCACCTATCACATGCATCTAAACCAGGCTCAGGAAGACACCAAGAAATAAAAAATAAAAATGAAAATTTGAAGATATGAACATCATTTAAATAAATACCCAGTTGCAAACAGAATCAGCCAAAAAGAACATAATAATAAACGCATGAAGTCAGTGATTCCACTCAGAGATGCCCCATGTGACCATTCAAACTACTGGAACTTCTTATTTCGCCTAAACAATAGAACTGAAAAGGTCAAATCCTTCAAATTCCGTTTCCTCCGATTCACTTAACGACCAACTAGGGATTGAAAATCCAACTCCACGATTACCAAAAACAGAAAATAATCGAAATAAACAAGAAGCAAAACGCTGCAGTCATGCAACACAAAAAATTGAAATCATCTAATGCCCAATCTAACAGTCTCTCTACCTCTCTCTCATACATACACACACGCACACGCACACGCAGAGAGAAACCCTAACCTTCTGAGGTGTGACCGCGGGGAAGACATAGACCTCGCCTTCAAATGCGATGGTGAGTTCACTGGTACGACTGGCCTGTTGTACCATTTTAACATTACTACCATTACCCCTGTGCACAGTCCTCGGGTTCGTTCGCGCCACTTCTTCGAATCCACCGTCTCCGTCGACGAACGCCGCCCGCCGGCGAACAACCTCCTCGTAACTTCTCCCTTTCAGGGGCTGCGGATTCACCGTCTCCATTCCAATCAAATCATCACGGCAAAGCAAAAACCCCTTTTTCTCCCTCCCTCCCTCTCTCTCTCTCTCTCTCTCTAACTCTTTGAAAAATTAGCTCCAGAAATTGACCAAAATTGACTTCAAAAACTTTCAGGCAACTATAAAATAATACTCACTAAATATCAACATATTTATTTATTGATTTTATCTATTTATTCTAATCTCTTTTGTTGATTTTTTTAATTTAAGCAAAAAAATTTCAAACAAAAAAACAAAACAAAAAAGGATTTGATGCTGCCATTCACCGTCTCCTCTCTCCGTGTTTCCTAGAAATAACCAAAAATGGTCTAAAATGAGTAAGGACAGAGGAGAGAGAGAGAGATAGAGAGAGGCAGTAAGAGTGAGAAGAGTTGCCTTTTTGTTTTCTTTAATCGTCTTGTTTTCTTTTTTCTCTTTTTTTTTTAATTAATTTATTTTTTTAAAACAAATGTTATATATATATATATATATCTCTCTCATTAAATAAAAAAAATTTCTTAGTGGGGTCCATCCAGGGAACAACTTGAACGCGACGACACGTGGCACGAAATGCCTGAGAGTCAATCCACGTTGCATCCCCGTTGAGGTGGGCGTAGTATTATTCATCTATTGGGCTTGGGCCCATTCACTAGTAGGATTTTTTCATGTTAAACTCACAGTAATAATAAAATATCATATCCTAGTTTATAATACAATGTTTTATTTATTTATTTTTATTTTGTCAATCACTGGTGGAATTGAACACATGAAAAAAGATAGAAAACAGGGGGAAAAAAAATTATATATATATATATATAATAAGATTATTTCAAAGATTAAAGATGATATATTTTTATTTTTATTTTTTTTGTGAGTAATGGGGAAATTAATGGGAAACTTAACAGAGTAGGGAAAATGGATAGCCTTGTCTTTGTGGAATGTGAAATTAAATGTGTTTGGTTTTATGTCTTATTTACGCTTTTTTGCCACTGTATTAGTGACCATCAGAACACAGTGGCATAATTGGAGGGGCCATTGGGAATGTATTGGGAAAAATCCCCCCCCCCAAAAAAAAAAAAAAAAGTGTTTCTACGTATTTTTTTTTTCTTAAAAATTATATTAAAATTTTTTAATAAAAATGTGGCCATAAAACGGATGTGCAAAATGGGATAAGGAAAGCACTCGAAGTGATAGTTGGTAAATCTTTTTTTTATTATTATTAATATTAGTTTAAGTTTGAAATTTTTTATTGGAAACGGAGTAATTAGTCGAGTGTCGGCCCATTTGTGACGGAAGAAAAAGGATTAGAAAGAGTAGGAAGAAAAACATTTGATAAACAAGAAAAGAAAAACCATGAACGTGGACGAGGAGGTGGAGCGACTTAAAGAAGAAGTACAGAGACTGGGAAAGATCCAGCCTGATGGTTCTTACATGGTAATTTCCTCTAAATTGAACATATTAGTGATATCTGGATCAGTTTTGATCTGGTCTTGGATTTCTTTTTTTTACTGTTCAATCTATCAATGGCAGGATGGATCTCTGCCTGGCATATTTGATACAGTCTTGATTCTTGGATTCTCGTCTTGGTTCTTTTGTCAGAATCTGAGTTCTTTATGTTATGATTTTGGTTGTGCCTTTGATTCTTGAACAATTTAAGCCAATGTTTACCCTTTTTTTCTTTTCTTTTTTTTTTTTTTTTCTGGGACTTTGTAGTTTGTTTTCTATCTCTCAGCGTGGGGTGATCAACAAGAATTTCCCAGAAATGTAATCTCATGTTCTGGGATGATTTTATTTTTGTGCACAAGAGTGCAAATTTCTTCAAGAACTGATGAGTGAACCTCTTTTTTTTTTTTTCATGGGAGATGAGAGAACCTTGGAATGGAAACCCTCCACATGTGTTGTTCCTTAGGCGCAGACATCATTTATGCCACAATTCTGGACAGCTAGGATAGCAAAATTCTGGTATTTTTAGCTATTCGACGAGCATTAAAACAAGAAGGAAAACAGTTCTGTGATATAAACGAAAGTGATACCAGGATGGCATGTTAGACTTTAGGTAATACACGGACCATTCTTGGAGAAGAAACTGGGACACAGATTCCTGTATCACATTGCCAGGCTGCAAGATCTGAGAGAGAAATCTCCAGTTGTAGACGCACGTGTCACTGCAGATCCTCGTTACCTCAATTCAAAGATGGGAGCTTTAGATGGGCACTGAACTAAGCCATTATATTTATGACTTTATGATGGATCACCATGGTGTTTCTTGCTTCGGTTTAAATGCAGTTCGCTCTGTTACTTTATTGTGGTTAGCAAAATGTAGGCCGATCTCTACTCTGTGTGTATTGCCCCTTCTGGACATTGTGATTTTCGTGTCTAGGTTTTCACTTTCACGTAGACAACAAAGGAGGCTACACTACATAGAATCTGCGCAGACATAGAAGTCCTGAATATGGAATTAGCAACATGCGTGCCAGTCTGGGTATCAGACTATTGCCACATGACCATTAGGTTAGATTTCATTTGCTGTCTTCACAAGTTGTGGAAGCCCTCTGTTGGCAATGCACTATATAAATTTCTCTGTTATTTTTTTTGTAACCCTCTTGTCTGTAACCCTTGGACTCTGTTCACCTTCACATAGAATTGAACTGTGATGCTGGCTAAAGCAGGAATCTTCTATCATTTTATAAAACTTTAAAAAAAAAAAAATCAGTTCAAGATATGATATCTTTTATTTCTAGGTGCAAGAATAATCTATATTCCATGTCTGATGATTAATTGCCCATAGCAACTGGGTTCCTGCAAAAAGTTTCCATTATTGTTAGTTTTTTGCAATAGCAGTCCTAAACAACATATCACATTTTGAAAGAATATTATTGCAGTAAACACTCATAACATCTGAGCATTTAGAAGAGGAAAATAAACTCACATGTATGAATTGATGCTCTGTTATTTGCATTCGACTAGCCATTTGTAAGATATTCACTTTTCTACATTGCACAAAAGTAATTGTGTTACAGCTGCTTGAGAAAGTAGAATCTATTACTTCAACCACCCCCAGGCAATAGCATTCAAAGAAACTCACTTCACCGCATCCTCTGTTTTGTCGCTTTACAACCTTGTTCACATTGGATCAGGAATATCAATAATACATTATCCTCCAGTGAAACCAAATCAACAGTAAATTAATCTATTCCATTAGGATATTTCAAGTACTCCAATTTCATACATTGCTTTTGAGATCACGAGGTATTCATTGGGTCATACACGCCTGACCATGATAATGGATATTATAATGCATTCAGTTACGCACTCCAATTTCATATATTTTCCCAGCATCTGCATAAGATCCATTGTCTCTTTTGTAGGTCACATTTGGTGTCCTGTTCGATGATGACAGGTGTGCAAACATATTTGAAGCACTGGTTGGAACACTAAGGGCCGCAAAGAAGCGTAAACTTGTCACTTATGATAGCGAGCTGTTGCTGCAGGGAGTGCACGATGATGTGGAAATCACTCTCAAGCCAACGTCTCCTCCCGCAGGACCATCAGCACACGTTCTAGAGAAGTAATTAATTTGGTTTTGCTCTTAGCAAATATTGTTCTGCCATCCTTTGGGGTATTTGATCAATGTAATTGTGTGTTTTTGCAACTTGTCTTTAGATTTATGCAATTTTGGCATCAAAGTAAAAATTTACAACAAAGCATTGAATGTAACTTGGATTATATTTGTCTTGTTAGTTTCTGATCTATTCGTTTCTAATTAGTTATATAACCTCTTAGCCTCTCTTTTGAAAAACCAATGGTTTGCATTTTGTGAAGCCATGAGGGACTTTAAATTTCTGTCCACTAATCTAATATAAATATCAAAAGTAACCACAAAGTGGATATTGAGGCATTATCTGCACAAACTTGAAATTTCTAGTCCAAGCGAGGGTAGGCTTCGCTGAGAAGTAAGCATAATAAACATTTCTTCTAACTTTCGAGTTTGCAGTGGGTTGGCTCACTCTCAAACCAAACCTTTCCAATAATGCACTGAATGATGGAATGATCTCCGCTTGTACCAACTTGGCTGTTCCTTGCAAAGGTCGAGATACCATTTTTCATTCGTGACAAACAATGCTCGCCTGTGGAAAAGAAAAAAGAAAAAAATTACAAATTCTGTAATTGTTTTTGGAGCAAATGGGAAGGTTCAACGTATAACCAAAGACTTCAGTTGTTTGTCCTTATATCACCTACCAACACAAACTCTATATAAAAGTTAGAAATGCATGGCTGCAGAACCATGGAGATACACTGCTTGAGAGCAACCCTTTTGTTTTTCTTGGGGCTCTAGCCACGGTTTCTCCAATAACTGCCATGGTTTGTGTGCATCAATCACAGAATGGCCCGAGACCGCATCTTGCATGCTCATTTGCGCCTCAGCGAATGATGATACTAAGTTGACTGCCAAACGCGTTAATGGCTTCTGCGATTGGTTTGCTGGGAACCGTGCAAATTACGTAAGGCTTACTACCCTACACTGGACGAGAACAGGCGCAGTTGGGAACAATAATTAAATATAATAATAATAATTTGACTGAATAAAAGCATCTCCTTTTACTGTGTCAAATATCATTCACTCTCTCCTTAATTTTTTTTTTTTTTAAAAGTAACATGTCTTATTTTTTATTTAAAACAAAAAAAAAAAAAAAAGAAAGAAAAGAAAAGAAGCAAAGAACCAAAGTTGCTTTTAAAGTCGAAACTCTTTGAATTTGAATCTTAGATGGAGCAAATTCATAATAATAAAAAATAAAAAACAGGGAGAGAAGCCACTGTACATGGATTTTGCAAAATGCATATTTAGGCATGAATATATATATTATTTGTACAGCTCCTCATCGTTTAAAACTTATTCACCTGGAAATTTATATTGGCAATAGGGTCATATTATGAAGGTAGTAGCTTGTATGATGTACACGAGACATGAAGATAAATCAAGCAAAGTTCTGTTACAATATAAAAACTAACACTTTAAAATTTCATATCTATGCAAAAATTAAAGTGTATAAATAAATAACAATAAATAAGAATGGTCATACATATTATAAATTAGATTAAATTTTTAAAAATTCATATATCAGTTTATATATACACCAACTGTACCCCACTTTGTCTGTAAAAGCTAGTGATTACCGACGACAGAGACAAATATGCAGCAACTTATAATTTATGAAAATCATCACTGATATAACAAAGAGAGCAAAAATATTCACAAGCTGCCCATATTCCAGCCACCAATGGAAGAACTCTTTGAGGTAATGCCTCCGGCTGCAAAGGTAGGAGAGGGTAGAGTCATACTCTCATCAACTTTAGAGGATCCAACTGGCAGACGAGCTTCTTCCTTGCTCACGTATTCCATTGCTAGGATATGGGGGTCCAATGCGGCATCAAACTTCATAGCCCGGGTTCACCTTCTGCTGAACATTTCCATAACTCTCTAACTCTTCCATATCCTCCAAACTTCCTAGAAATAAGGGAAGTCTCTGATGCAGCTTCACTGGTTGGATTGAGAGAATCCTACTTTTACCATCAGAACCTCTGCCTCCAGCCTGTTCTACAAGGAAACTAAGGGGATTTGCCTCGTAGACCAGACGGAGATGGTCTCTAGGGTTCATTGCCACTCCACCATACATTAATGTCCGATGAAAATCAGCTACAAGAGAACATATGTACCGGGCAGAGTACTTCTTAGGATACCTGCCTTTCCCTTGTCTAACAGTGTCAATATATCGCCTTAAACCTTCAGGCCAGTCGTAATATCGAGCATCATTTACAGAGTAGATTTGTCCTGACATAGGAGAGAATAGTCAAAAGGCCGATCGTGTGGCAATTATTGCTTAACCACAACTCTAAAAATATGACAGAAGTGAGAAAAAGAACCTGAGAAATTCAATGGAAGTCTAGTGGACATAAATGTAACATGTAACAGGTTGAAATGAAAAATATAACAAAACAATATGGCAAATTACCTCGAGCAGGAATCTTCATGCCTGGGTGGGTTAGAATAAAGTCTCCTGTGGAGTGATCTAACGTAAATGCATGTGTTCCAGTACCAAAGCTGGTGCACAGTAGCGTAGCTGATGAATAGAGGACATAGCCAGCAGCTAGAAGTCTGGTTCCACATTGCAATGAATTCAGAGAAGCCTTCTCCTGCTCAGGGAGATGATCTAGTTCCACAAGGCGTTTATATATGCCAAATATTGTTCCTGTGGGAATGGAGGCATCTATATTTCGAGAACCATCCAGAGGATCTGTTACCACGACAAATGATCCATCATCATTTAACCAAATTGGAGCATCATCTTCTTCTGAAGCCATGACAGCCACTTTTCCAGAATTTTTAAGGGAAGACAGGATGATTTCATTCTGCAAAAAGAAAGATTCACTAGGTAATTACTCATTCATGTACTTTTGCTAGCATTTTCCACTAAAGATCATCTCCATCCGGTGATCTCAAAACTACAATCAATTTCTTGGCATGATTGAGATTTCTCTTTCAACCACAGTGAATGGTGATCTCAAAACTCCAGCACACAAACTTTTCAATCCTACAAATCATAATAATCACAGCAGAGAGAAGAAGAACACCTCTCACAACAACCCGGTAAGGGGGGAACTTGTCCAATTAAAACAAGTGGATTATGAGTGATTGAGACCATCAAGTGTTGCTAAAAAAGATAAAGCAAACGGGAAATGGATTAATATGTTTGCTCCTGTTCTCCCAGACTGCAGTAACAGAGTATTGGACATTTTGGTTTCCTTTAATGAAATACCAAAGAATATTGCCATCAAGCAATAAGATGGTAGCCCAACAAGCAATCTCCGACGTGAATGATGCAGAATAACATAAACCCACTTCTCTAATCCAATTTCCCTTCAAAACCAATAATTAAAATTGCAAACATCACATTCGCCAAAAAAGCAACCTAAAACCAACCATGGCATGTATGAGATTAAACGAAGCTTAAACTTACAGATACAATGTCTAGTGGCTTTGGCGCATCCCTATCAGAGCCACTGCCACTGTTGGTAACTTTACTCTGCTTAGCAAGAGTGGAATTGAAAGGAGAGGCTACAAGAGCAGCAATTCTCTTGCAAGCATACTGTATGTGATCAAACAACACCACCAGGTCATCTCCCACATTGATTCCTCCCCTACCCATATACTCTATCAAAGTGCAAAACCCATTATCTCTACTTGATGGGGTACCCATTTGCGATCTTACACTAAACCCACCAGGAGAAGCCGTTCTTTGTCTGCAAAAGCAATAGTTCCTTCCAACAACCCGAACTTTTGGCTGGAAAAGCTGCAATTTTTGTGGGAAAGAATGGAACTTTGGCAGAAAAAGTGAAGCTCCTGGGCATATAAGTATGGTGGGATATTGCATATTATATGTAGTCTTTGTTTAGGGGGGTTATGGGTGTGGTGAAAAAGTAAGTCAAACACAGGCTGTGGGGGTTGCCTGGGCATGTACCAGGTTGTCTAGGCTTATCCACTTTTTGCAGCGAGGGATAGGCAAAATCCGCCAAAATCAAACGGACGATGAGCGCAGACAAAGATAGAGCGTGAAAGAGACTTTTGGGCCCTTGCTCTTTTTCAAATCGAACTTCTCATGGACTTGGCTATGTTCAAGACTCGAGAAGGCACGGTGGATGGGGAGAATGGGGGTGCGGGTCATGGGCTTTGTTTCCAATTAGTAGTTCTTAATGGTGAACTGACATGGGTCAGTCTAGCCCAGTGCATTACAGGTAAACCTTTGTCTCCTTTGTTCCTCCAGTTGAGTCGGAAGAGCAACAATTTAGCTTCCAGTGAGGCACGAGTGCGCACGCTAAATTTCACTTTTTGTCTACTATCACTACATTCATTAGAAGATAACCCCTCTCCCTTCCTCAACTCTTCGCTTTACCATTAACTCGTTATTGTTTCTTTAAAAGGAATATCATTAATCTGTTTCCTTCTTTCTTCAGTCTTCTAGCCTAATAGGAGACTCATTTAGTAATTTGTCAACTAAACAAGAGTTACTTATCTAAACTTTAAAAGATATATATATATATATATATATATATATATTGTCCGTTCGTTTGTTGATGCCCACAGTGAGTGTAGAAGCAATTTCAAATTCAGTGCTGACAATTATGACCACCTCTTTGTACATGTGAGACAAATTCCGAAACATGTACATTTACTTCATCTCCTAACTTCCAGAATAATTACACATCCAATACACTTACTGTGCAACGGTCAGTTGAGAGATTTTCTGGAAACATTGTACAACTCAATTCACAGAGCGTACTGAACATTCATCCCATCAAAGCCTGGAAAACGAAAAGAATAAGGGAAATTTTGATGAAAAGGATATTCTCAAGTGGTGTTTTGATACATCCTACACAATTTTGGGACCCGAGGAAATTGTAGTTTAGACATAAGCCACAAAAAAGAGAAAAAACACAAAAGCGCCGGACATATGCATCAGGGTAAAAATAAGGGTCACGCCACTCTCCCTTGAAATAGATCCTCTAAGTGAATAAGAATCTAAATTTCTATTTTCGAAATCTTGAGTTCTAATCCTGAAAAAGACATATGGGGTTTAAGAAATTATCTCTCTTAATGAAAAAGAAAAAAAAAAGCCACACCACTTTCATTAAAAAGAAAAACAAATAATGGAAACAAATTGGAAATGAAGCAAAATAAAAACAGCAGACATTGCACATAAAAGTTCAGTGCCTTTTATCCATCAGTACATCCAGTGCAGTAGATTCCAAAGCCTCAGCAACAAACAGCTGCCCTATTGTTTCAGAGTGTTGATAAGAATATAGCACAAGCAGAGGCAGAATAAGACTAATAATAAGTTCAGTGAAATGCAGCTAGTTTCTCTAAATGAGCCTTTGAAAATTACTAACCACCCTGACCATAATGTTCATGTGCGATGATCAAAGGCACTACTTTTCCATAATGGCCAATGTTAGCATGCACACAGCAAAATAAACAAACAATACAACCAGGTCAATTATCTGATGTGGATAAGCCAGTAATTGTAATTAGTTATATTATTGGATTTAACAAAATTTGGTCACCTGTTGTCAGTGAGATGAGGCATACCTTATCAAAAAAGTGAACAAAGAATGAGCAAACTCAAAGCATTATGTACAGATGATCATCTGCTATTGAAGCCTCAGTCGATTAAAGAACACCAAGAAGTGATGTTCAGGAGCCCAATACACAAATCCAATAACTGGCTCCCCTTTAATGTACTGCAGGAAAAGGAAAACATCACCAAATCAAAATAGTTCTCATTGAAGGAGAAGTGAGTTTCACGTAAACACAACCACAAGAAGAAATCACTTAAACAGTATTAATATAACAAGAACAAACCTTTCCATCAAAAATAACAAGTTCACCATCAACCCATTCTGGATTCTGAAGTCCTGGAATGGCAAGACTCCCTTGTCCTTTATATCGAGCAATCTAAGTTGTGGATAAGATCAGAAGAAACCCTTCAACAAAGGGAAGAAAGAAAAGGAACAAAAATAGAAAAAGGGACAGGGCCCATGCTAAATTCAATCAAAAAGTCTAACAAGATACCACTCCAAATTCCTCAGGAATGATGCCTTTATGAGGAAGCTGATCCCTTTTTCCAACCTTAGCACGAAATACCACCTATAGATATTAACAGAGATATAACAATCAATGTCTGAAAAGAAAACAAGATGCAAACTTAGAATCAACAAAAGCTGAACAAAGTTCAGAACTAATAAATTGAATCAACAAGTTTTACCCAAACCTATCAAAAAAAAAAAAGAAGCAAGAGTACCACCTAGTAAGCTTAAAAATGATACTTGTAGTCTTTTTTTGGTCCATTAGCAGGCCCATTAGGCCATGAGATACACAATGAAGATAGCTCTCTCTATTTCCATAAATCTCACACCCCCTTCCAAGATTGGAACCTAGAACCTTGAAGATAAAAGGTCGATGTGCTTGTCCATGTATTGCTTTAGAATCAAATACTGGTAGTCTTTGATACTAAAGCAATATGTGGACAAGCACTATTGGAAAAAGAAGGAAAATAAGCTTATGAATAAACTTTATGTGATTGGGGATAATGCATATTGAAAAGTCAATGTGCAACTGATATGTAGATTCCATATAATGGGACTCAAAGACAATCATAAAAAAGAAAAGACAGCAAGTTGTTCAACTTTTTCAGGTATATCACTACAGATATAAAAATAATGTAACTTACTTGTCCTGCAGGCACATAAGGGTCTCCAGATAATTTTACTGCTTCCACATATTCATAAAACTCAAGATTAGACTCCTTTTTTGCATGATCTTCTTGCCACTGACCAAACTTACGCTGGAGATGTATGACTTCAGAAATGTAAAGGCCATGTGCACCAATATATAGTCCTGCAAAATTTCATATAGCATTAAACCTTTGATCCAACATTGGGTTGAAGGAGTCGAGGATTCGAAGCATAATGAAAAAGAAAAGAACACTATGACGAGAAATCAACAAGGCATCTGAAAGTAACCAAATGATATTCAACTTTTATAACAAATCACCATTTAGAGGATCTGGGGATGCTGACATCTCTATCCGATTGAATGTTGTAGACCCAGATAATGGTTGACGATTTTGAGCTTGATTGAGGGCAAGATTCATCAATTCACCAACTTCTTTCAGTACCTGTACAGTTCAAGCAGAGTAATCATCCGCTAGTGGAAAAATTGATGGCTAATAGTAAATTGAAATCTGTCAATAAAGATGCCACCTACAATGTGAACCAACCTTCAAAGGTATCTTCTCCCTACCAATGACTTTGGCAAGATCAAACATAACAGGGTCCACACTAGGTTGACCTAGAAGCTTAGCTTTTCTATCTCGAGGCTCTTTAGCACCAGTATTCAGTGGGTTGGCAACATTATCTACAGAAAGGGAGAATGATCTGTGCCCCTTTTTCTCAAGCTTTGCAGGAACTCTAAGTGAATCTTTAGCAGCCACATTGCCCAAGAGTTTCTGAGAAAGACCTCCAACAACAACTTTGATTGCAATTTCACTTTGCCCTTGATTATCGATGATTCCATGACCAGAATCCATTTCAATCTCGTCTCTTTCCTTGTCACTTGATCCCTTTACATCTTCTGCCTCTGTGCCTTTTAACTCGATATTATTCTCTTCATCTTCTTCATCCATAATTTGTTCTATCACCTTCGATATAAATTCCTTGTCTACCTTTGCTGGTGCTGTCACTTTCAAAACCTTGACCTTCACACCAGGAATCATATCACTCAAGATATTCTGAAAACCATGCAGTCCCTCAGTTATATCAGAATCTGTATCATCACCATCATCAGGGTCTTCAGTACCCACAACAAATGGGTCATCTTTATCCTCTGTTGTTTCTTGTAGATTGAAACGGCTGGTGGCCCCCAATGATTTAGTGGATATCGTTGAAGGGTCTTGGAACAGTCCTTTCCTTTTCAAATACACAGTCTACAATGTTGTAATAACCCTGTCAGATATTAAACAATACCTAATAGCCCCTACAAGTTCAACTTAAAATTGTACAAGTAACAATGCTACTATATAGTGCAACAAAGGAAAATAAAGATAGCTGCATACAAGCATGCAAATAACTGCCTCAACGAACAGACCACTATATCAGCCCTACAGAAAGGGAGCCAAAATTTCCAAAGGCATGGCATCAGTCATAAATAGGGGTAAGTCTCTTGTCAAATCAAATCACAAAAAAGTAAAAAGTGAGAGTCTCACACTTCTTCGGTGTCTTCCTATTCTTATAGTTCTCTTCTCAAGAACTCAGTTTTGGAATAATATATGCAAAATGAGAAATTGAAGAAAAATCATATCTTTGCATCAAGAACATAATGCAAGTCAAAAGATCAAAATAATATAGCAAACCAGATAACAGATGAAGCAGTGTAGCAAAATACCTGTTGTTTGTATTCGCCTTTCTTATTCATCGTCAGAAAGATCTCAAACAATGGGGCGCCTGAAGCAGCCGTAGCAAGCTGACTGAGAGAGAAGAATTAGTGGTAAGAAAAGCAAGTAGCAATTGCAAATTTGGGAAGAAGACTTAAGAAAATAACTACATGGTATGTTACCATTGTAAACAAGGTATGTTTATTTAACGCTTCCAGAATTCCAGATACAGTAATCTATCACTATGTGAAGACTATTTGTGAATCACATAATGAAAAAAATGCAGCCTTCCTGTAAAACTCAGATAACCTACTAAAAGGAGCCACACAAAGACTGTCTTCAACAACTGCTACAAGTTTGATTCCTCCCTTCATCCTCCCCTCCCCACCCTTTTTCTAAGGAAAATTTAGCCAGAAATCTTGTATGAGTATGTGACTAATTACCGGGGACTGTAACTCCGAGCAACATATCTTCCATGCTCAGCAGTTATGCGTATAATAAGCCCATAAGGATCATGAACGTCCTCTGATATCCCCGACCACCATCCCACCTAGAAGCCAAGAATGTGAAAATAACCATCAACCACAAAGTGGACATAGATGTGAAGCCCCGTAGCAAGAAACCAAGAAGACTTTTAGCCTTATTTCTAGAAACGGAGGACATAATAGACTGAACAAAGGCACCAAAACAGACAAAGAAAGTAAAATGTATTTCTGTTGGTTTCATAAATGGATAGCAAACATGATTAAATAGGAAAAATCAAGATAAAAGCAGAAGCTAGCAGATATTTATGGGTAAAGCACACATTTCATAATCATTACTGGGAGTTTTCATTTATCCTTTCCTTTTCCTTTTTCTTGTTCTCTCTCTCTCTCTCTCTCTCTCTGTTTTTTTTTTTGGGTTCATGAAAAGGTCAAAATACATTTCAAAGGTAGTGAGTACCCATACCCTAGCCACATTCAAAACAAGCCATTGACAAAAAGGTAAAACTAAGCATCAATGCTCAAATTTCCTGACACCTTATGGCGTGAATGTTTCAACATATCAATATGAATTCACATCTCTCCATGAAACAATAAAACACCAATTAAATGGTGTCCCTCCAATCTTCTTTTCCCGACGAAGTCCCTCTGGTCTTCATTCTTGATCTCAAGGACACATGCACAACACTCAAAGCCATTTTTCAACATTTTCTGCACATACCCTTAGTATTCAAGATTTCTAGAGGTGTTAATAGCTGTCTTACAAAAAGAAAATCCAAATAAGGAAATTTTCAACAGCACACAAAAATACTTATTAAGAAGGAAAAATGTTGCCATTGACTCACCAGTCCTGCTCCGGTATTATCTCGTAAAAAAACTGCATCTTGGTAACGTTCCTCTGCTAATGCTCTCTGAAGCAACATGCAAAAGGGAAAAGACAGTGATACATAAAGCATAAGAATCTTCGCAATTTTTTGCCTCTCAAAGGCAAAAATGGCAAACAGAATGACATACCTCAAGATGTGACATCACTCTATGAACAGTGTCATTCATTGCGGCAGCAGCAATTGCCACCTTGAGCCTAGCAGCATCTTCATAATCCTCCCTGTGTACAGCCTTACTTAACTGGGACTGCAAAGAGAGAAATTTTAACACATCAAAACTCAAAACATCATAACATGCAAGAAATGGTACTCCATGAATACAGCATTCGGTTTCTGACATAGAAAAAATGTAAAAGTAAGGCAAAAAGTTTTACAAGTCTGCCACTAAAGCTAATTAGCTCAGTCTCTGGGACGGACACAATGATTTCCTGTAGAAGAAGAGGGAAAATAAATTTTCAACCAAACAACTAGTCTGTTCCTGTTTCTTTTTTATGGTTGAGGATTTTTCCTACCATGTCAGTCTTCTAAAACTTCTGTTGTCCACAAAACTAGTACTTCTCACCATACTCTCGACTAAAAAAACTAACGACAACTTCTTAATATCGGATAGAAGAACAGGGACCAAGTGCCTTGACAACAATAACCAGCAAAGTCCGCCGTTTTGGGCGGTAGGTAAATGAAAAGGCACATTCTACATTAAATCTAGGCAGGCAATTTCACCACCAAAGGTAATTTATTTTCCCCATTTTTTTGTTATCCCAATATCCATCGTTCTCAGTTCATAGTTACAGGAATCAGTTAGGTGGACATAACAAAGAATTAGGCAACCGAGATATACACAAACGGTTATGGATAGTTTGAATATTCCGAATGAATATAGGTAGAAATCACCTTCAAAATGGAAACGAGACGCTCCTGCTCATCGATATCGTCGAAATGCCTTCTCCAGCGATCCCAGTCCCACTCTTCATCATCTCCATCGACATTATCCACCTCTCCGCTCCCCCTCTCCACATTCGATCCACCTCCGGCCCGCTTCCTGCCCGAATTCATGTACGAATCGAACCGCTTCATGGCGCTCCTCACCACGTCCTGAAGCGCCGCATCCCACCGCCACTGATTCGGCGGATTATCGGAGGATGACGGGGAGCCTCCGCAACGGCAGAGAGAAGAATCGGAAATCCTAGGGGCGAGGGAGGGAGAGGGGAAGGGAAGATTGACAGTTTGGGGAGGGTAGAAAGGTCTTTTTGCATGGAGCTTGGGGGTTGACGAGAAGGATAGCCTGTGCGTAGGTGGCGGCGGCGGCGGCGAAGAGATTGAAGCCATAGATTATGCAGAAAGAGAGCGAGAAAAAGCAAATGACTTTCAAAAAAAAAAAAACAGAGAGGATAACGCAAGGAAATGGAATGTTTCTTGGTACAAAAAAATGCGCTCGTGCGCGTGTGTGATTGGGTATCACTCTCCAGGAGTCAATTGGTGGTACGAATAAATATAATAATGTAATTAACAGGTGAAAAAAAGAGACTGGTGGCTTAAATAAAAAGACGCCATGGCGGCGGCGGTGCTGGTGGTAGTGGTGGTGGTGGTACTTATCATTTGGATCCCCAAATGGTTGGATAATATTTCTGCCTTTTTTTTCTTCTCTTTTCCTCTAGTCGTGGTTTGTTTTTTTCTGTGTCACGTTGGCATCTTGTCCATTGTACTCCACCACAGCTTAGTGTCACGGGCTGATTTAAGTATGCTGTCAGCCTGCTTATTGCATGCTAGCTCAATTAGTGCCCCAATCCAAGGTAAGGATAATTCTAGAAGAATACTTAGGTGTCTCTCTCTAAAATGCTCCATTGTAAATATCTAGATATTATCCTTAGAATTCTCTAGAACAAATGATTGTAACCACACATTGAGTAGGTGAAGCAACTATAAATACCAACATTTCTTCCATTTGTAAACACACCTCAACACCTCCACACCTCTCAATAGCAAAGTTCTCTACATTGCTATACTTGTGCCTACTATCCTTCTCTCTATCTCAAAGCCTCTCACTTTCTCTCTCTCTTGAGTTGGTTGTAACTCTCTTCAAGGCTTACTTAGCATCTTCTCTCGCAAGATTGTCTAAGTGTCGCACGGGTTAACACGTCTAAAGCACGTTCAAAGCCTAACTCCGTGACAGGTGGTATCAGAGCAAGGTAATCCTAGTCCCTACTTTGTTCATCTTTGAGTTGTGAGCATGACAGGTGAGGAAGGAGTTGCTGCTATGGAACAACAGTTCGAGCAACAAGTTCGTGGGCGAGAGGAACAAGGTGTCCCAACCAAGCGCAGCAAATCCAAAGTTCCAGCAAAAGAAACGATGAAGTCGCGTGTTGTTGGCTTGGAGAGGAGTATCACGAACGTGAGCTCCGCTGTAGGCGATCTCAGTGATCAAGTCGATAACTTGATCCATGAGAACGCTGAGATTACACGGGCTGTCAGGTCTATGATTCAAGATCTTGGTCGCACCTTCGAGGATCGGATATGCTCTATCAATCAAGAGCTGTCCAACCTACGCAAGTTCATGGAAGGAGAGATCCATGACCTTCGTATGGAGATGGAGTCACGCCACCGAAGTAGCACACACTCGAGTGGTACGACTGCTGCAACCACCAGTGCCCCTGTTGTGCATGGTTTGAAGGTCCCCAAGCCAGCTATGTACAATGGAACCCGCAATGCCACAATGGTGGAAAACTTTCTCTTCGGTCTCGAACAATACTTTGAGGCCATGAGGGTTGTCGACGACCTTGCAAAGGTATGTAACACCTCAATCTTTTTGAGGGATGCTACCCAACTATGGTGGAGAAGGAAGCATTCCGAACGTGAGAAAGGCTTATGCATTCTCAACACCTGGGAGCAATTCAAGGCTGAATTGCGAAAATACTTTGTGCCTCACAATGCGGACAGCGAAGTTAGAGGGAAGTTACGTCGCCTAAGCCAAACAGGTAGTATTTCGGATTATATCAAGAAATTTACTACTATCATGCTTGAAATTGATATGTCCGATAGGGAGCTTCTCTTCCACTTCAAGTACGGTTTGAAGAATTGGGCAAGAGTAGAGCTGGACAGACGTGATGTGCAGACTTTAGATGCTGCCATTGCTGCTGCCGAAATGCTCATCGATTACTCTTCCAAGAATAGAAGGCCGAACTCCAATAGAAGTGAGGAAGAGAACAATGGGCAGAAACAGGATGCAAGCCGCAAGGAGGGTGGAAATCAGAAATCCTCAAGTGGCAATCCCAAGCATAGGCAGAACTCTTTGGGCAAACGTAACACAGGTAATCCCCCAAAGCCGTGTTTCATTTGTGATGGACCTCACTGGGTGAAGGATTGCCCCAACCGTAGGGCAATGAATGCAATGATCGCGGAACTCAACAAGGAGAAATCCAAGGAAGAGTCTCAACTCGACATGGGAGCCATACAACAATTAGGCAACCTGTCAAAGCTTTTCTCTCCAGCAGTTCCTAAGGAGAAGGGACTGTTGTACTCGGACGTCGCCATTGAAGGCAAAACTGCATGTGCAATGCTAGACACGGGAGCAACGCACAACTTCATGGACGTCCAAGAGGCCAAACGTTTAGGCCCTCAAACTTGCAAAGGGGAATGACACCATCAAGGCTGTCAATTCGGAGGCCAAACCTGTCCAAGGTGTGGCGCAAAGAGTAGCTGTCCA
Organism: Kandelia obovata; assembly: GCA_021464305.1. Taxonomy (NCBI): domain Eukaryota; kingdom Viridiplantae; phylum Streptophyta; class Magnoliopsida; order Malpighiales; family Rhizophoraceae; genus Kandelia; species Kandelia obovata. The sequence continues at coordinate 4,488,870 of CM038476.1, forward strand.
AATTGGAGATTGGACGGGTAAATTAGACTTTTCTATCGTTCCTATGGATGATTTGAAAGTCGTGCTAGGTCTTGCATTTTTCTGCAAAACTTCTGCTTTTCCCATTCCTGCTTCAAGTTCTCTTGTGATTCTCGACACGTGCAAGATCCGAGTGATCCCTTTGAAGAGCAAGGGGAAGTCGGAAACATCAACGATTTCTGCCTTGCAATTCAAACGGGGTCTTAAGTCAGGTGACGGTCACGTTCCTACCACAAGGGAACTCAGCAACGGGGAAGACGTAGCAGCACCTACTCCTGGATTGCCACATTCCGTCCAAGGTGTCCATGCAAAGTTCAAGGACGTGATGCCTCCCGAGTTGCCAAAGAAGCTGCCTCCGAGACAAGATGTGGATCACCACATCAAGCTGGAACTCGGTGCCAAACCTCTTGCCATGTCCCCTTACCACATGGCAACCTCGGGGCTTGTAGAATTGAAGCAAGCTACCTCCAAGGAACCTACTGTGGTGCTTCCCGACTGCGAAAGACCTGTCTCTTATACACATCTAGATGTGTATAAGAGACAGCTTCAAAGCTTACTTAACATCTTCTCTCGCAAGATTGTCTAAGTGTCGTACGTATTAGCACTGTCTCTTATACACATCTAGATGTGTATAAGAGACAGTCTCAATAGCAAAGTTCTCTACATTGTTATACTTGTGCCTACTATCCTTCTCTCTATCTCAAAGTCTCTCACTTTTTCTCTCTCTTGAGTTGGTTGTAACTCTCTTCAAAGCTTACTTAACATCTTCTCTCGCAAGATTGTCTAAGTGTCGTACGTATTAGCACGTCTAAAGTACGTCCAAAGCCTAACTCCGTGACATTAGTCACACTTGTGATGCCAGAAATCCAAGGAAAGATAGAAAATACCTGAGAAATTCTAAATCACCAGTTTTCAGTAAATAAGTAAATGAATAAATAAAATTAATAGGAATTTCAATATCCTGGAAACTTCAATTATTCGGTACTATACACTTTACCCCTTTGAACAGTAAGCATATCGTTCACAAGTGAGAAAACTCCAAGAATCTTGAAAGCCAAACATTTTTACAGAACAAGATTTCCATTTCTCTCTTTCTTCTTCCTTTCTTTTCCCTCTTGGTTTGGTTGGTTTGGTTTGATTTTCCTTTCCACTTCTCCCTCTCTCTCTCTCTCTCTCTACATATATATATATATATATATATATATATATATATATATATTATATGTAAAGGCCGGAGGTATTAAATCGAGGCCTTAAGCGTATAATCGTTACGTCACAAGTACGAAAATACCCTTCTCTAATTTTTATGCTTGTTTCAAAAAAAGAATTTTTTTTTGAGAAATTATTGTTATATTATTCTAAAAAAGAGACTCGTTTCATTAATATATTTATAATATAATAAGTTTTTTTTTTCAACCTTAAAATAAATCAAAATCATAATAATAATAATAATAATAATAATAATAATAATAATAATAATAATAATAATAATAATAATAATAATAATAATAATAATGAGGCGATGGCTTTGGGAATCAACCAACCATATATTCATTAATTTTGTGGCAATATGAGCCTGGGCTAAAATATTGGGCCCAACTTTCGAGTCAGTATTGGGCCTAAATATAAAAATAGGCCTGCTTTGGATCCATTTAAAAAGCCCATTAATCCAATGTGAAGTCCACGTCGGATAGCTCGGTGAGTTGGTTACTTATTCCCTAAGCTAGAGGGAGGCGGGGTTCGATCCCCACTTCCTCAACTTCTTCCGCAAGTAAATTCCCCACGAGATTTAAAAATAATAATAAAAATAAATAAAATAAACAACCGGCACGTTTCAGTTTCCGTTCCGTTGGCTCCCCCCCTTCCCTCGCATTGAATGGCAGGTGAAAGAAAAGAATATGCCTCCCGCTTTCAGAAAGACTGAAAAAGAAAGAAATTAAAGGGAAATTAACCGGAAAAAAACAAAGGGCTCAGAAGAAATGGAAGCACTTTTTTGAATTCTTTGGCCGTTTTTTATTTTTATTTTAAATGGCCAGAAACGGAGAGAGGGAGGTTGATACAGAAGCCCGGCCGCCGCAGTCGGGCACGAGACCGCTGAGAGCTCGACCCGACCCGTTCTTGATTGTGTGCCGGTGCTTCAGCGTCATTACCGCTCTCACCGCCATTCTCTGCATTGCCGTTAACGTTATCTCCGCCGTCCGATCCTTCAAGCACGGATCTGACGTACGCATCTCTGGCTGTGCAGCCTGTGCACTGCACTCACAGATATTTCTCTCTTTCTCTCTCTCTCTCTGATGCATGTAGCCGTTGCTTCTTTTAGGTATTCGATGGGATATTTCGGTGCTACGCGGTGGTGATAGCGTTTATCGTGGTCGTAGCCGAGACGGAGTGGGGCTTTATAATCAAGTTCTGGAAGGTTCGTTTTCCTCCTGTTCTTATACTCTGCTGTGACTTTCCTTTTTTATTTTTTCTTTGCCATAAATATAATTAAATGTGATTTTAGTTTATTAGTATTTTTTTTAATTCAAATTTCTAATTGAGATTTCGTCTAAGTCAGTTTTCAAAGTTCCCATTACACTGATATTGTTAGTTTTTTTTTTTTTAAAAAAAAGAAAAGAAAAATTCATAAATTTTGGAGGTCCAATTAATGGAAAATGAAGTGCTAGGACCTCTGTGTTTCCGGAATGTTTGATTCTGTCGATAAAAACATCCAACTGGGAAAAGAAACTCTCCAGAAAGCATATGGCCCAATTCCTTTCAGCAATTTCTTCTAACAGAGATTTGTTTAGTTTACTGTTCCTGCGTGTATGTATTCTTGAGCAGAACTTAACCAGCAATGTCCTGCATTATCATGTGTCTACCATCTACTTATTTATCGCAGACTCACGCTCCCATAGATTATTGTTATTACAACGACCATCAAGCCTTCATTCTGAATTTAATTGAAGTCAGCTGCATGTATCTTTTCTCGTCATTTCTTTCTATCATGAACTAAGTTTGGTGCAAGACCTAATTGTTCTAAACCCATTGCCCTCATTGATAGACCTAAATAAGTGCAAAGAAGATGCAAAAGGAATTAATGAAGAATTAAACCTAGAAATGTTTTCATGTGACGTACTTCTATCAGGACTAAACAGAATAATGCTCAGGATTGGCATGCAAAATAATGGATACCCTGATATCATTTTCATCAAATTTCCATGTTACTCCTATCAAATGTTTGCTTAATATCAAAATTTGGGCTACCTTTTGCAGGTGTTGGATTACTGGGTTGGTAGAGGCATGCTGCAGATATTGTATGTCTTGTGTTTTAGGAAGTATCTTCTTTTTTCTGTCTATTTAGACACACAAAAACTCACACACTGATGACCACAGCCAGAAATATCTGTATTGAAACCTGTGGTTCTATGCTTCAGTGTTGCAGTTATGACAAGAGCTTTCCCTGACTATATTGGGAAGCAGGAGCTCGTTCTTCTTCAGAATATAGCAAGCTATATGCTTCTTGCCTGTGGCTTAGTTTATGTTATTTCGGTAAGAGAACCGAAGAACAGAATTTTCCTAGTTTAAGGAACTAGATCTTCATCCACTTCTCTTTTCCTATTATGGAATGTTGCCTTCATAATATGTACAGTTTAAAATTTAAATACTTGCCAACTTGGAGGAACACGTCTCAATTTCATGCTATGCCGTGACTGATTCACATCAATTGGACTCATAAGTTACATTTTGCAAACCTTAAGGTGAAGGAAAGTGTTGGCTCTAAAATGAGACTTCAATTTTTCCTTGTACAGACCCATTTCTTATCTTACGTGATGTTCATAAGTTCTCTTTGTTGTGCTATTGTTTATGTTTTTATTTGTTTGTTTTCAAAATAATCCTGCATTTGAGTTAATTAGCCAAGACATATAGGTTGCCTGAATTCACAAAAAGTTAAAGCTTGTCTGTGCTTTACCCTTCAAAAAGTTCTGATTGGATTAACTGCAATTCCAATTTCCAGGGAATCTTATGCATTGGCTTTCTCAAACGTGCTCGTCAGCAGAAAGAAATTTCAAGAGAACAGGCAGTCAAGGATTTGGAGGTATGCTAAAGTTTCTGTATCTTTAGAGATAATGAGTGTGGCCTGATGTTTCATTTGCGGTGGTTGTGCTGTGTTTCAGAAGTGTGGGGATTCATTCATTACTGTCCAGTTTGTGCATCTAGGCCTGCGTTGTGACATCACACCCTGAAGGTTAATGCATGGATTATTTTAAGGGGAAATAAAATATCAATGCTTAGATGTCCGCCAGGTTCTGACTGACTTCATCAAGCCTTCACCTCTTTAATATCTTTGTCAGCATTCCATTATTTTTATGACACTGCATATGGAAAGAGCTCTAAGAAATATAGAAAGCAATCTGAAAATCAAAAGGATTTGGCGCCAAGTGATTGAAGTGTATATGAGTCAAATTATTCAGTTTTGTTGATCAAGGTGATAGCTGACTTTTGGGACATAGTTCCCACATAGACTCTATATTTAATGTGGAATTTTTCTGCTTGCTAATGATTGCCACTTTGTAGGAGTTGGAGAGGCGAAGGGAGGAACTTGAACAGCTTCTCATTGCAGAAAGGGATTGATGAACATGGGGGATAGTTGAGGTTTGTGGTATACTCAAAAACAAGCAGAGTGAATTTGCACCGCACTATTGAATTTTTTTTTTTTTTTTTTTGGTCAGATGGTCATTGAAAACAACCTTATTTTGTTAAAGCTGTATAGTTCATGTGAAAAGACATGTATTCATTTTGGTTCCATTTCCTCTAGCCTGTGTCTGCTTCTTATTCCATCGTTTGAGTGGATTACACCGTAGAGTGATTCTTTTTATTACTTGTTTTACACTTAAATGCTCCTCTTGGACCAGATAGATGCGCGTGCTTGTAATTCTTCTGCCTCTTTAGTTTAAAAATTTTACTGCCTCTTTCACTTTATCACATTTCCCCGGAAACTTCGCGTAGAAATGTAGTGTCAGCGTTAAAAAAATTACGGACCCTTTTGATAGTGTATATTTTACAGGGCCGATATACTGGGCCCGTTTCCGATTATTTTATTGATGGAAAATAAAGATCCTCTTCATTATAAAATCTTCAAAATAGTCGGTTGAGATTCTGCCCAACTGCTGGTAGTCAACAATCTACCAGTTAATTCTGAACATGATCAGAACTTGAGGTCATTCTGGGTTTCAATTTCAAAAAGAGTCCCAGTTAATTCGTAGGCAGTTGGATGTTCAAAAAAAATTATTAATTTTTGTTGCTTTTTTTTCTTGCATTGGCCTTTAGTACTTCCATATGATAAAAAAAAAATAAAAAAAAATAATAATACAAAAACAATTTTACTTTGAGATGGCTACAATAAGTGGGTCTCAGAATTTTATTTTACTTCAATAATATTTTATTATTGTGTTCTTGAACATGTTCGGTATGTTTTGTGAAGATAAGTTGGACTATTATTTTCCCAATAAAAAAACTCAAGTAGGTACAAAACGGACATTTATTCCAACACTTAAATGCCAAAAAAGGGTAAAATATACAATTTCATTCAATTCTTTGTTGCCATAACAAGATCGACAGTGAATGTTTCTGTAGGGTCTTACATAATAAGATTTTGTCTAAAAGCTAGGACGATGAAGGAATTTTTTTTTTTTTTTAGATCATAAATTTTATTTTATTTTTTTAAATAAAATAGAAGATTATAGGTTTTCTCCACGAGTGCTATTTGCATGTAAGTACTTCAGATTTCAATACTAAATATAGAGTCACTTTCATTGATTAACTGCTTATGGACCATCCATGGAAAATTGCCTATGTCTTTAGTTCTGATGAGCCGTAATATGAAGAGGCAGTGATGAGAACGAGACCTATTATTTCCTGAGAACTCTCACCATACATGAATGAATTTTCATGCTAGGAACATTCATGAAAGGAATGCAGGAATGCCTGACATGGTGAAATCACCAACATTCACGATTTTTTATTTTTTTCATTTTTCTTAAAGTGGGAAGAAAACAAGCTCAATTTATATGCAATGGAACGGGACAAAAAATCCCACAAACATCATCAAAGGACCGATTGTACAGTTCCTTTTGATGATCTCCAGAACAGATGCTTTGGCAACAAGATAGTTTTTAACTTTTTGATAAATATGGCGTAGCTGTATCACCCATTACCCATCTCTATTCTCTTCTCAACATATCTTTACACTCATAAATTAAATTTTCCTGAAGGGGAATTTTTATAATATTACAGCTGAAAAATGACAGAACTAACCTAGAACCAATTTCGAAAATGACCTGTCTGAACTCCGCGTCCTAGGTCTTCTAGTCTTTTGGAAATTTTATCTTTAAATCAAGATACGCAGCATCAAAGCTTCGGGGAAGTAAAAGGTTGTGTCTTTGAGCAGGGTAACAACCTCGGATCTCAACAGGAAACAAGAGACTTTTGCCCAAAACTGAAGGAATTTCAAGAGCTTGGACGAGAAGGGGTTCACGTGTTAGACTCTAAAATCCAGGATTCAAGAGAAACTCCAAGAACCGAGACCCATAAAGGAAGAGTTCAAATAATTCAAAATTGCCTATTTCTGCCGTTTTAATCACCAAGCCTTTGTTCCTTTTGTTGTCTTAGAAAGCTGTTGGCAAACGGCAAGGGGAGGATGGGATTGGGACCAATAGATATAGAAGCAATGCTTTCTCCAAATTGCTTGGTGCTCCTTGTTGGATTAACGCGACCAAGTGCTCAATGAAGACCGCATCGCAGGGCAATGTGATAGGCCCATCACTTTGCATGCCAAATTCCTCTTCAGACATTTTCAGAAGCTTTCTGAATACCTTGTTATTTAGATACGCCAGGGGAATTGCAATGCGCCTTTCATCAGCCGTGTAGACCGGAAAGTGTCCTTTCTGGGTTACCAATGGCATACTTCCGTTACCCTCTCCACCATTTCTCCATGGTAGCGAAATCCTTTTCCTCTTAATGACAACTAGCTTCTTGCATTTGTTGGCCATAACAATGAGCCTGTTGATCTTGAGGGATTCCATAGTGAGAAAACTAACACTCAAAAGAAACTATAGTATTTGACTGTCAGCAGCGAAAGTTTGTTGGCTTTGAGTGAGTGTTGGCCAAGAAGTGAGCCAATTATTATATAAAAAGGGCCCCGGGGGGGGGGGGGCTTGCAGGCACTCCGCTGCATATTGTTGTTTACAAGACAGGCATTTCAGTTCTATTGTCCATTGTCTCCTTGTTCGCCTGCCTTTTAGCTAAAATCCAAATCCTGGCTGCTGCCACTACCAGATTCCCCTTTTTTTTTTTTTTTTTTTGACAAGCAATGAAACAGTGAAGATGTGAGCAAGAATCGGATTAGCGGAGCTATAACTGTATGTTGGGAGCAAAATCCTAAAATTCTGTTAATCTTAGATTTCTAGGCAAGGAAGCCTAGAAAAATCAGTGAGTTTTCTAAGATAGTTGGGGGGGGGGGAACTAGAAAATTCCAACATTTTCCATTATCTCTAGGCATCGGTTGTGACTAAATTCTGGCTGCACCCGTCGGGTCACTGTTTTTATAGAAAAGCACGCCCGTTGCTAAAGAGACGAACAATATTTCAAATTTGAGCACACTGACAATTGAATTGAAGATATAAGCAAGAATCGAATGAATGCCAAACGAATCCGTTATAAAACGGCTAAAATTGAAACTCTGAGAGTTCTGTTATGCCTCTTGTTTCGTAGGTTTCCTTTGCAGACACACATTGGAAAATTCTATCAATACATTCCCAAGTTCTCACCTCTTGTGTTTTGGTGCGGCGTACTGCTTGCTCCGTAAACGGGGTTTACGAGATTATGCAAAGAAGCAAGAGAGTCTCACCTTAGATACTTCCCAAGAATGTCAACGGTTATTCTTCCAAATTTGTATTGCACAAACATTTCCTAGCGTAACAGTGGACGTTGTCGATCTGTAGACTGGACCCCTTACTAATTACAAAGTCAGTATTGCAGCTCAAGCCTAACTTTTGAATACATTGAAGATTAGCGTTTGGGTCCCACTTTCTTCTTGCAAACTTTCTTCTTCTCGAGTACAGGAGACAAACTGGTGTAATGTTTTGAAGAATTTATTTGTATTATTAAAAGACTGAGAATTTAAATATTTGTAAAAATTATTTAATAAAATTTAATTTATATTTGATTTTATATAATATTAGATTGATCTCATACTAATAGAGAGTATTAAATTAGTTAATAATTTTTATTGTAGTGTATTCAGTATAATTTTTTATTTTTTTAATAAAATTGTATAATATCAACGAAAATGTGGAAAAGGAATAAAGCTATTTCTACTCCCGCAATTTTTATTTTTATTTTTATTTTAAGAAGATTCATCATTTCTTCCCTCTTGTGGCTTATACCCAACAGCGGATTCACATGGAAGTCTATGGGGAAGGTTTAGCAGCCCATGAAATTTTGCATTTCCTCGTCCATTGCTTTTTGAAGATGACAGCTTTAGATTCCATGTCTACATCTACAACCTTGAGATGAATGAAATGAAAAAACAAAAAAAAAAAAAAAAATGCAAGATCGCATTCATTAACCAAACTCAATATCTTGACCTCAAGCTGATTGCATGGTAGACGGTGGATCAAAATAAATAAAAGATGTTGAGATACGCAAAGTGATTTTGAATTTTTATTTTTAAAAATTATAAAATAAGTGATATTTTATTAGTTTAAAAAATAATATTTTTTATTTTCAATATGAAGTAAAATTTTTTAAAATAACCTTATTTTCAATTCTAACTTGGGTGAGCGAACAAGGAAACAACAGTAATATATCTATATAGAGTAAGGAGTTCTGCGGAAGATCCATTGGATGTAGTTGTTCAGGAGGAGGGGCAATTCAGCTTTGTTGTTCATTTTATTGTCGTCTCTTTATTCACCATTCCATTTGACAACCGAAATCCTGTGGCCTCCGTTTGATTCTTCTATACATTGACAATCACGTCCAATGCTGAAGAAGCAAACAGGATATACGGTCGTGTACTTGGGACTTCAGCACAAACTCTTAACTGAAGACATGGGACGTATCGAATGAATGCCCAAGAAGGAGCCTTTAGGGTAAACTGCAAGTAGGAAAACGTCGGAAATTCTGTTATTTATGCCTCTTATTTTGTCGTATCCTTTAAAGACACATTCAAAAAAAAAAAGGGTTGAACTTAACTTCTTTTGTTTTTTTTTTTGTTTTTTTTCATTTCTCATTTTGACTTTTTGTTTTTTTTTTCAATTTTGTTAAAAACAAAATTGTTTACTTTTTCACTTCAACAACCCAATTTGCCTAAGCTTCAACACCAAATAACGAACCTTTTCCATGGTAATATATGAAATGATTTTCCATTTTTACTGGAAGTTAGACAAAGAATTCAGTGGCAACCATGCTGATATGCAAACAGTCATATAAAGGTTTTAGTAGATAGGGAAGTACGACAATGAATCACTACATTAGGAAGCGGTAAGATTCTTTTAGGTGGCATCGATTCAGCTGTTTTCGTCAGCAAATAATCTCATCAGAGCTCAAATACTCGCAATTTCCCACTTTGTTGACCCAAACTCGAATTCATAAGAAGATAAGGAATGAGTAATTTCTTGCAAATCTCCAAAAAGCCACCACATTGACAAGATTACGAGACTAACGAAAATGTCATAAGAGGCAAATATCCTGCCTTTTGCTAAACTGAAAATGTATCCTTAGTAAAAGGCTACCCAGCAACACCAGAAGCTGCTGAGGTAGCTTTGTAGAGCAACAGATCAATACTTTATAGAGCATATAACAGAAGGTGCTCAGAAATCATTAATTTGGTACCATTTATAGAGCAACAGATCTTAGTTTATACAATGAATAATACTGTCAAATTTTTTTCTTCACTGATAACTATATTGGTGCCTGTTTTGGTCCAAGATTTCAAGGTTCAATCTTGCACTTTCTTATTAGATGAACTTGAATTTTGTGTGAACTTCAACCATTTCTGCTTGTTCTTCTCTGCTGCATTCACATTTTGAGAAAATTTTGTGAGCCCTTGTCTCAGTGCTCCTAGATTAACTCCATTACCAACGAGAATGCTTGTCACTCCCATCTTTGAAACCTGTCATTTTGAATAATACAGTTCTGGTTCAATGGCAAGGACTGAAGGGAAAACACAGAAAAAGACTTTAAACCTAAACCAGCTCACTACAAAGCCGATGAGATTTGAAGATCCTCGAAAGTGAGATGCTAGTTTACAGGCAATAGAAGAGACAAAATAAGAAAGGTAAGATATTTGATAGAAGAAGAGGGAAAGGACTTTTTACCGCTTCGATATTTCTATTCTCATCATCAAAAAATAGCATAGAGTTAAAAGGAATCTCAGTCCTCAAATGAATCCTTTGGAAATGCTCAGTCTTGTTCGTCCAACTGGAAAAGATTTCCTGAAAAAAGTGAGATACAAATCATTCGCCAATTTATTGCATCATGAAGCATCAAACACCACAGTAAGGTTCACCCAGATGATAAAGGTCTAAGGAAAGAGGGTTATGTTATAAATCATGAAAATGAGTCAACAGAAAAACAGTCTAAAAAAAGCAGATTGTCTGAGGCCTGGGGAAGGGGGGGTTGTTGTTGTTCAAATCAAGACATTTCATCGATCATTCGTTGTCTTGGATTAATTGGCACAACTCAAAGAAAAAGAAGAAATTCATCTGAAATGATCTCTGCACTCATTAATAGCCTCCTTCCACCCTTTTCTAGACCACCAAGGGATCCTATGCAAAATTTTGAACCAGAAGAGGTGGAGATATAAAGAATATGCACATTCTTTTGATACCAGAAAAGAAAAAAATAATTTAGCTCGTAATCTTTCTCATTCTCTTCCGTCACAACATTTGACAATCCCAGTAACACTGGTGGTCATAAAGGATTAAAAAAAAAAAAAGGCTGAACAATACCAAGGTGACAACCAAATTTTCCAAATTTTATTACTAGTTGACTAGGCATGATATAAAGATGTTTCTTGCATCAATATCCCATTGAATTTTGGCAGGCAGAAAGCACCTGGGAAATAGAATATACTGGTCCATGTAACTATTACGTCTGATATAAAGGAAATCTAAGAACCCCCAGTGTTCCTCCTCAAAAAGAAAAATTCATTTCAGCGTGCAACAAATGGAAAAGAACAACAGCACAAAGCACAACTGAAGATAAGCTGGGAAAAGGAGATTCTTGCCAACCCACCTGGGCTTTAAACATAGACTTCATGTTCAATTTGTCAAGAAAAGTCCTTGCAATATCTGCAGTTGGTGATCTGGAGGCAATGGCCACATCTATCCCCTTGTCCTCGAGGGCATACAATATGCCTTTAGCGTGAGGATACAAAGAAGGCATTTCATGTTTTGAGCGACATTCACTGAATAATGACCAGAGTTGATTACAAGTTTAGAACCATACACACATGTCCAGCCAGGATACAAAAAGGGTAACACTGAAATATAATCACAAACATCATGTATACGCATTAATCTTGCAATAACCAAAAGACGTAAGGTGCTTCAGTCAACATCATCGATCTGCAAAGAATTTGCACAAGCAGCCAAAAATATAATGAAAAAGATTAAACATTTTATGGTTATTTCTCTGCAAATCAATTATAGGTAGCATGTCTGGTTTCATTTAACCATCAATTATCAATCCATTAACCAATTAGGTACCCCAAAATCCGGTCTTCCATCATGCAATAAGAAGCCCCATTTGCGAATTCTAACAACCATGACCAGCCAAAACTCCTTTGAGACTCGCAGATTAGTATTATTCAATTTATTCCCACTTAAAAAGCTAAGCATGAAGATAGAAACTGGGCAAATGAAGTAACAACAAACAAACAAATAAATAAATCTTTAGTTTTACCGAAAACAAGTAAGAAAAAAAGGATGAACAGTAACAACCAGTAGAAAGGCCAGAGAGTGTAATCGAGATCGAAGACGACCAATCTGGGCAACAATTGAAACATTCCTATTATCTGCAGTGCCTCGCTTTTCACCTTCTCATCGCCCATGTCTCTCGCTCTCGCTCTCTCTCTCTCTCTGTGGCGATTTTCTTATCCGACGGAAGAGAGAGAATGAGAAAATAATTTTCTTTCTCCTCCCCACTCTTATTATTATCATTTTTTTTTCTCTTCTTAAATAATTTATCGCCACCGTGTCGTTTCTTCATTGGCTCGTGACTCTCATAATACCTGTTTCCTTGCAGAATCAAAACGACGCTGCACCCCATCCTAAACGATTAGGTGCATCATAAAATTCCAAACTTCACGGGAAACAGATTTTGCGGTGTTTTCAACACCTCTTCAAAATCTAGATTTTTATTTTTAATTTTACTTAAAAAAGTTAAAATATACTAATTTTCATTTATTAAATTTATTATAGATGAAAAATAAAAATAAAAATATGAAATACACATCATTTATGCTTAATTGGAAAATAACATAACTTTGTTAAATATACAATTTTTTTCACAAACCAATAATGAGTAGAGACATAAAAATTAATAAGATTATTGCCTATATTTTGAGTTAAACATAAAATTATCTTAATATTTTTAAAATTTATTAAATATCTATGAAACTGTATATTATATAATAGAAATATATTTTTTATTTTAATAAATTTTATATTCTTTCTTAAAATTAAAATTTAAAACTTTTAAATTAGAAGATTAAGTGCTACTACTACTTAAAATTTACTTTTAACATGATAACATGACCCTAGTATATTATTATGCATTACCATTGGGATGTTCGGATATTTCAAACAGTAATTTAGGTACTTCCAAATTGATGTAAGTAGTAGTAGGAACCTATGAAGGAATTAAATACCAAGGAAAAACAAAGAACCTCCTGGTAGGAAACAGCTGTTCCAGTTACATTTCTCTCTCTCTCTCTCTCTCTCTCTCTCTCTCTCTCTCTCTCTCTCTCTCTCTCTCTCTCTCTCTCTCTATGTGCATCTCTCTTTCTCCCCATTCCCGTTTCTCTCTCTCTCTCTCTCTATTTACATGCCATAAAAGATCCTTACCTTAAAGGTCCACATATGGCTGCATTACCCCCACGTTCTTCCATAACATATACTGGGCCGACATCACTATACATTGCGTCATTGCAAATCTTCTGACACAGTTTCCATGGATCATCATCTTTTTTACCCTCAGGAGATGAGCCTTGGCATTATTATGTTGAACGATGCATTTGGCTGAGTCAAATTCTTTACTCCATGGAGTAAGGTCACTGCCATTGACAACAACATGAAAAGGCAGATCTTTATCCTAACTGTCATTGTGCGTGGAGGTAGCTTCTTGTGAGTCTTCAACAACACAACCTGCAAGGTCCTCCGTAGAGGTTGAAGAAAATTCCTGGTTATCAGCTTCTTTTGTATGGTCACACCCATCAAATTCTGGATAAAGGTATTCCTCCTCTACCCCTATCTCTGATGATTTCTCAGATCCAGACGTGGACGTTCCGGAACTCAAGTTGTCTTCATCAAGTTCCTTGATCTGCCTACACTTCTGGTTCCAGGATGTCCCCAAGTATGTAAAGTCTTTACAGAAATATGAAGTCGTGGGAGACTCAGTCGCCAACCCAGTGGTGTGCCAGCAATCTTCTGCGTCTGAGGATGAATTGGTAACTTGCTCACAATGCCCTTCAGCTTCCTGCCAACAGGCAAACAGTTAAAATCCGATTACTTCACAGAATTCCCAAAAGCTGGAAATCAGTATAGGAGGGCCATAGTTCACCCACTTCTGCCTCAAGATTTAACAAAATTATAATCATTTAGCTTGTATAAAAATATAGAAATATTACTTCTGACTTAGAAATCCCAAGATGGCAAATTAGCAAATTATGCTACCAAAAGTGGATGCTAAACCAGAAAAAAGGAGTAAGCAATCAGATTATAAAATTTACCTTAGCATTGAATCTCATTGATGAAGATTAACAAGCAATTCAGATATGAAAGTTTTGATTCATAAAATATATTGAGTTAATACAGTACACAATCCCTAATGCTCCCAATGCAATGGCAGTGACAAGGGATCAACTAAAATTGTAGTGGTTTCTTGATACTGAACAAAATGACTTGACTTCAAGAAAGTAGGAAGAACATCATAGGTTTATAAAAGGCGGCTACTTATTATTCACTCTGCTAAGAAAAAGGAAGAGAGTGGAATATGCTTCAACAGTCACAGCAACCAGTCATTCCTGGCACTAGCTCCTTGCTACTGGTAAGGAAAAAAAGTTGCTACCTCTATTGGCAACAAGGAACTCTTCCAATGATTTGCTGCCATCTGCCATCTTCCACTATTTCCTGGATCAAACAACTCTTTTGATTTCATCCCTAGTTCATTAATCTGTTCCTGTACAACACTCAGAGGAGACACCACTAAGAGTGAAATCCCAATCCCCAGATCAGTATGAGAGCTAGGGGAACAAACCTGACAGCCAATTGGTACACTGCATCTCTCCCCAAGAAATTCTCTTCCAGTTTCTTGCCCACTTGAACCAAGAAATTGGGAGCAGCAATAGATGTCAGTGGAGACCAGTGGAGAAGGTTTTTGAGGTTGATCCTCAAAAAGTTCATAAATTAACTTCTGGATTTGTGCCCTTTTTAAAGAAGCCTCCCCAGGCAGAAACCAATTTCTATTAAGCTGATCAAAAATTAAAACATTTGTCAACTTGCACAAAGCGGAAATTGGAAAAGTATTCATTAAGCATGTTAATCAATGCATAATGCATCACAACAACAGTGCATTATTAAACATAATATATGCACAGTCCACTAACACCAGATGCATTAGTATTGATACATAACTTAAGGGGTGTCTTTTCAAACACAAGTCCTACTCTACTAACAAATTTTACACTGCCAAAATGTCTGCTACAACCGTTGAATGTGAGTTCTTAAGCTCAACTTCCATTTGATGCTACTTTCACCCTAAGACTTAGATTTGGCAGTTTTGAACCAGAAAAACATACATAACTTATGATTCTCCTGAAAGAAAAGACATCTAATCAAATTCACTTTGAGATTTAATGGGAATGCAAAGACATGCCACACATGGACCAGTGGAATTCCTCCAATTGTCTCATAAATGTTCAACTGAGATAAATACAGTCCAAATTTTGTACTTATCACACATGGATGAAAGGTGTATGTAAGAGTGTGATCTAGAAACAATCCAAAACTTGAAAAAAAAAAAAAAAACAAAGGAAAACAGGAAAATTATGCTCTGGACATTCAAAACCCATGCTTCTTGAAAGGAGATAAGATGACTTACAAAGTTTGAGGACTTTGTTATCTTGAAAGGGCTAAAGTTAAGGGGAGCTTCCTCCAGAAAAAGTTCTACATAGTGGAGCAAGAACAGTCCACAGTCAAATGAATTTTCCTGCTGTGGCAGCTGAAACAAAATGGATAAGAAAAGTTCAAACAAAGTAGCATTTGACCAATTTTACAAAACACAGGCAACAGCATTTCTGAAAATGTAAATCAATAAAATTTTTATAAAGAAATTTAGCAAGGATGCAGAAATCATTGGTTTCAGGTTTACATCAGTAATTTATAAACCAAGAAAAGACTTAAAGACTAAAACTTTGCTAGTGTTACTTGTGAGAATACCATTCAGGACTCTATCTGGCAATAAAAAAAATATAGAATTTAAGCATCTAATCTGTTATGGATTGATAACATGGAATGTGAGACAAAACCTGACTCAACATTTAGTTCCCCCCATCCCAAATGAAGACCAATTTTGTGTAAAAAGCCAAGCAGAACAAAGCATAAGCTTAAGGTGGCTTTGATCATTTTAATTTCATAATCTGACCCTTAAATTAAGGGCAGGTGCAAATATTTTACATAATTGGTCTCCCTGAAGATTCTAAAACTACAAATAGTTTAACTCTTGATCTTATATTGCCCACACACCCGATCCATCTCAATATAATCAACTATAGTTCTGCCAGACAGTACCTATAAGCAACTGCGAGCATTGCAGCCATTACAACATAGACAGCATGGTAAGAGTTATGAGCATCTTGTATATAACAACAGTCTAATACGAGACAGGTATTGTTGTCACCTGAGCAAATCAAGGTTACAGTAAACATGCTTGGATCAAATACCAAAGCTTCCACTAAAATATTCTGGGAAGCCCCTCATGTAAAATTCAGAAACAATCCAAAGATGATTCTGTGGGGTGAGAACTTGGTCTCCCACCATCTCCTCAAGCCCCCCCCAACCAATTTTTGAGGTCTTCCCCCACTTCCCAGAGCCCTTTTTGAGATCTGGGAGCCTCAATTAAAATGCCTAGCAATGGAAATTATTTCCTTTAATTTTCCATCTATTAAATTGTTTCCACATATTTTCAGCCTAACATTAGTATAAACTATATAACTTAAAGTCTAGGCTTGTAATATCCAATTTATGTCCATAATATCTCCCTTAAAGCCTCTGTTGTCCTTTTTCTCTCAACTCTAAAATAAATCTAATATAAATACAAAGCTACTAAATAGTACTACACTTTGAGAAAATGAAAAACCACAAAAAACGTTGCAAGTCTTGTTGAGTTATCCCATGCACTCACATAAATGGGAGGAGCTTGTTTACATTAAAAACAAGATTCTATCAATTGTTTTGTTCATGTCTACAGTGGTGAAGTTCAGACTAAAGACTAGCCTCCATTGTGCTATTTTCAGCCACAAAAGCCACCAAGAGCAAGGGTGAAAGTTATTTTTGGTGACCCCCAAGGTATTCAACCCTGCATCCCTATTTCCCTCAATCCAAAAGGTTTGTTTGTACATCTTGTCCAGCTTTTTAAACTTCTTATGCCAAGACCACATGTTCATATCTAGATTGTTTTTGGCTACTAAGTTTGAGTTTGATTCTTCAGCTACATTACTTTTGGCATCAGCCCACACAATTGAAGATCTGCAAGATGCAGAACTGCTATCTTTTCTTTGCCTCTATTCCCCAGCCAAAAACACATCTCCCAATGCCATCCTGGCTCTACTTTCATCCTAGATAGATTCAGATCATAGAACTCATATTTGAAATGGATCTCATTTGTTCTTCCCACATCACACATTCCTATGAAGTTCAGATTAGTTCATTGCTTCTTAATGTAAAACTGGTTAGCCATCCATTAACCAAGAGAAAAAGTGGACAATTAAGGCCCAAACACATTAGAACCAGAACTATGGGGGAGGGGAAATCATAGCCAATTTAGAAGCAGTACCTCCAGTGGGACAAACCGCAAATCCAAGAACTTTGAAGTCACGTCTTCTGAAGCCTCATTATGCCTTTCTTTCCATTCTTCACATAGATAACTATCATTCCATGACATACAAAAGAAAAAGGTAAGAGTTGAAAGCAATAACATCATAAAGCATTTTGAAACAGTATGTTCAGACAACTGAACACACGTGAATTCCGATAAGTTAAAAGCTTTGGTATGAAGATCACAATTCTTCCCACCATAACTGGAATTACTTGCAGGTTATTGCATTGAGGCACAATGACATTCAATTTCAAACTACAAACAGGAAGTCAAGAAGTAAAACCATCCAGGCATTAAAGCAGCACCACACCCACAACTGTCAAAGATTTTGCACTTAGCACAGTCAATTTCGAGAATTGTAGCAGGGATTCAACATTCTTCATCTGAAAAAGGGTAATCAATCTCATTTAGTTAATAGGATGGGGAGCCTTATCAATATTTTCTGCTCACAGTATATATCTGCTGTTTTTGTAATACAATCTGTTTCCCCAAATGTGCCTTTTCAATTGTCTCTGCACCTATACATTCGCATGCCAAGAATGTCCATAAATTCTAAAAGGCTGATATGAATTAGAAGAAAAAAGTTGCATCACATGATCCTCAAACACAAGATAAATCAGATGGTCAGTCTGACCATTGTCTTTGTGTCAACATCCCTCATGGGACAAAATGTTACTCATAAAAAATGTTAAATCAGAGAAGTGATGCAACCCTTTACCACTTTATGTTTTCAACCTAGTAGAGGTTTAGACTGATAATAAGTTACTAGAAGGCGAGTAACAATTACCTTTGTACAAGATTCCTAAAGCCCTGGTGACTTCCACTGATAGAATCCATGTGCAAGATGCATGGTACCTTATGCAACTTTTCACTTTCATCATCTGCATTATGATAATTAAAATGCTAAAGTGAGATCCTAGCATGCCCACCAAAAGTTCATAACTGAATCTTTGTAAAATTTAGGTCCTTACCTCTGAAATAAGCCACTTCACCCAGATGGCAAATAACAATTAAACTCCAGTGAAGACTGCGACCAAGATTAATTCATATCAGCAAGCAGGTAACAAAAGACTCTTCTCCCAGCTCCAAAGAAGAAAATGTGTATGCAAGCCTCCTCACCTGTAATTTACAGGAATGAAAATGTAATCCTTTTCAAAAAGATTCACTTTCCTTGTCCATTTTTTAACACGTTCAAATGCAGCCCTGCCTTCATAAGCACTAGCAGGATCCTTGTCGAGATCAGCAAGTTTCCGAAAGAAAAAGCTATTGAAAAAATGGAACCGATGCTGGTACTCTGGTTGAATTTTATTCTTTAAATATCTGCCATGGGACAGAGTAGTTCAACATAGAACAATTCATATATTGTACAAGCATAAACAAAATGGCAAGTATCAAAAAGAATTGGAAGGTAATTGAAACCAGAATAAGAAGAATACTCAATCATGCTTCAAACAGGAAACAAAAAGGGAAGGGAAAAAAAAGAAAAAAAGAAAGAGAGCCCACTTTATTCTCCAGGTATGACAAACTTCATTGTACAGCAATGAATTTGAAGACTAAAAACAAACAAAGCCTTCTGAAAACCAAAAGCAATAATGTCCACCTTCTCTACTGTTGATGACTTGGCAATAGGCTTGAGGAACAATAGAGTGCTAATTGGTGAGCAAGGGGAGAAAAAAGGATATATCTACTAAGCATCATGCATATGCTCGTTAATTAAGTTTGGTTTAGCCTTAAGACATACTAAGTCCAATATGAATGGAAGTGTCAGATGTACACAGCTCAACTTCCCAACCTTAATTCAACCCAATTTTCATTTCCTAACCACTCCTTGTCTTAAGAAATCCAGACTAGTACCAGCACAATAACACTACCTACTACAACCCAGTCATAGAGTTGAAGAGTTCACAGGCAACAACTGCAATCAAAACAGTAAGCAGCTTGTGTTTTTATTTTAAATTACTACATTGGAAAGGATCCTAAAATGTATTGTAGGAATCACAGAACAAAAGCTCGATTTTAGTCTGTCTTGAAAAGCATAGCAAGAATAACAGAGTAACTACTGGTGAGAAAATTTCAATACCAGGGTGTTTGTTGAACAATGAGAATCAGAAAGCAAATGATAGTGCAACATTGAACCTTGTACAGCTTCCCTCCTTTATCCTACTGAACTACTATTTCCAAGTTTCAGAACTACTTTGAGCCTAGGTTACAAATTTTAAGAGTAATTACTTTTTTAGGCCAATCTAGAAAATGGTCAAATTTGAGTACATGTAAACAACAAATGAATCCAAGTGTTGCTAAAATACATGCTTGCATATCAGCTTTTGGCATACCAAGAGAAGCAAATAATCAATATGAAAGTGAAACATAGCCATGGAGTACCTTGATTCAAACTTACTTTATATAAAAGTCAATTATGGTGTCATTGATAAATGTGTCTGGACGAAGAAGCTCTACATCTCTCTTACTAATTGAAACAGCATCAGGATCTCCTCTTGGATAAACAATTTCTCCAAAATTCTCACCAAGACTGAAACAAAATATTGAACAGACCACACGAATATTGTTTGAGGATTCAAATGAAGGGAGTTAAAAAGAAGGTTGGAGAGTATAAGAGTGTGCGTAGATAACACATATTATGTTTAGTGAGTAAAATCCTTTTGAGCAAATGTATAAATACAGCACAAAAATTGCATTCTTTTAATGTTTATGGAATAAAGATATCCAAACAGAGGGCTAGAAACTAGCACAAAACCATACCTAAAAATTCATATTTCCTAAATTTTCACAAATACTCCCCAAAAGAGAAATTCACACATTTCACACTCCCACATGAACACCAGGCATACATTTTGGGGCAAAGGACTTACAAAGGAAAAGATGATTTTGGCATGGCCAAGTCATGCCCAAGAAAAGCATTTTCATTGTATTCCTTGTAAGTACTGCAGCAGGAGAGGCAAAAAAAAATTAAATAAAAAAAAATTGGAATTAGTAGATGAACCACACCGAGGAAAAAAAGTATCAAAATAAATTAATCAAATGCTAGTAGAAAGATATGAAACCCGGGTTGAACATGCCTATCAGATCAAGTGGAAGAATGAACATAGATGATAAGCCATCTGACAACAAATCTAGAAATTTAATGATTGTGCAGCATGGTAAACAACAATAAATGAAACCTTGAAATGTTTAATAGGCACTTGACAAGCTACCAACCCCTAAAAAAATTATGCTGAAATATCACTCCACATAACGTATCTATAATTTCTGATCAAAAACTCACTCAAAAGAATGATTCCAGATATCCCTGTATCTGATGTCCAGTGATTTGATTGCTTCTTGTCCTTCATACCAACGAGGATCATAAACTGAAAATTTCAAATTGATCCCTGCAGGAGTTTTGACAACATATGTTCCCTAGTGAGGAATGAGGAATGACTTTTTTGAATGTTTCAAGATTCTTGCAAAACATTTCTAATCAAACAAAACCAAATTTACTAGAGGGAAGAAAAAACTAAATAAAGAGTTTGTTAAAAGCAGATTTCCTCACAAGTGCAAGAAAATGTTCAATTTTCATTCTTATCAAGTACTATTTTCCTAGAGATGCACAGAAACAGAAACTTTAATTAAAAGAAGAATGTGAGCCATATAAACAAAAAATCCAGAAATAGGAAGAGATAAGCATTTTGATCATCATTATATGAATGTTTATGAGAACCAGATATATAAATTATGAATATATGCAAATTATTCACAACAGGGTCTCATCTTAGAAGATTACAAGCATTGGAATTAACAATCTGCTTTTACATAAGAGCTACAAACAAGTTAGATCTCCTCACAAGGCAATGTGGCATCATTGAAGTTTATCTGTAAAAATATTTTATGTTACATATTTCATGTATGGTGTAAAACCCAGTATGGAGTTGAGAGAAGCATTTAAAAGAAAGAAAAAAAAAACCAGCTGCAGAGTATTGGGAGCTTTGAAACGATGACCAATCTGAGGAAAGCCAGTAGTGACAACCAGGAATTTCAAAACATGTTTCCTAACACTGAGGAGCAGCAACATTCCTTCCAGGTAATGCTTCAAGAGCATAGAGCACAGAGTTCTCCTTCTAATAGATGTTGACCCATCGAGATAAACCACAAAAAGTAGAACCAACAGTAATTCTGTAGAATGCACAAACCTGAAATTTTGTTTGCATATTCCTCTCCTTTAGAAATCTCCGGTTTAAAGTGAATGTTAACAATAGCAGTCTCAACCTACATCCAGTGATGCTAAGTTATTTAACTGCCCAAACTACCAAATATGTTACAGCAAGTAATATGCTATGGCAGGATGAAAAGATAGGGTAACTTACCACCCCACACCATTCTGACTCAAAATTAACTATATCATCAACAGGCCACTTGGCATTAAATGTTCCCTTTTCCCCATTTACAGTTGAACCCTCAACTTTGATGCAGCAGTGTGAGAAGGTTAAGTGAGACTGTGTGCAATACAAGTCTCCAAACAATATGAAATCAGGGAACACAATGACTGTCTTATTCACAAAGTCCTGCAATATTGAAAAAAAAAAAAAAAGTTGTGAAGGTCCATAATTCTGACTTCTTTCAAAAACTAAAGCTGACCACTTTTCAAGGTTATGAGATATGAGAATTCTTCTAATGAGACTCCATTTCAAAATGTGAATGCTCCAGACAATCTATAAAACTAGCTAGTTGATGCCTAACCAATAAGACTCATTGCAAAATTTCAATGCTACTATAAAGCACTTCATTCAGAACATAGTTAGTTGTGTGTTAGTTTGATAGAATATCAGGCATTCAATTAAACATAAAGACAATGGATGGTTCCATCATTTTTCATATGAAACCTTAATTGCCATGTAAGCTTTTGGAGTTCTACCTTGTTGAATCCAATAAAATAACAACAATAATAAAGATTCTTAAGCATCATTAAATTGCACCCACTTACGATTTCATGTCCAACAGAGCCACACTCTGCAATATATTCTTCTAATGAAACTGAAAAAAAGAAACAGAAAGACAGTGTTAAGTAACATGACAAGAGTCCCCTACTCTTTCATAAAGCTTGAAGTTATAACCTACTAAATCCATCTCTTGCATGCCAAGCTAAGGACAAAGAGCCTGAAATTAGAGAAATATGCAGAAGAATGTACAAGAGTTTAGCATATGATGAGGGAGAACCTTCTTTTTTTAAAGGAGCAGAGACAGGGGTGGATGAATTTGCCTCAATCAGGTCATCATCATCTGATATCACACCAACTTGCTCAGTCTGCAACAGATATTAAATAGATAGCTTTCACTGCAACTTTTTTTTTTAACCATCCAGAGAAAAAGAATTCAACGATTAAAGTACCAAGCCAATTAGGATAGGTGTTAGCACACCTCACAAATGGAAGAACTTGACAGAACAAAAGTATCCACTCCAGAAATTTCATCCTTAACAGCATTTCCTTCCTGCAGACTGGACACATGACACGCTACACAATATTGGTGACAATCTCCTGCACCAGTAATGTCAATATCTATTGTCAGGTTGCAAATTCCCCTAGATGGAGTATTGGTCCCTTCTGCAATTATAGAGGAATATACAGAAAAGAATAATACAGCACTTAATAAGAATCAGGGGAGAAATATAAGAAAATTGAGAAGTAGAGTCCCTTACCATCACTGCAAACATTGATTGGTTCATCATCAACATTGACAGGATCATTCCTGCTTTCCTTCTCTAGAGCCCCTGTACAAGCTGAAACTTCATGGGAATTTTAAATGGGCATGCATGAGTCTCTTGAAGAACAAAGCATTGATAAAAGACTGAAGCAACAATTAAATCCGTGGGCACAAAAACTGCAAAGGAGAGATGCAGCAAATCAAGCACTAGTGTCCCTTACCTCCAATGCCAACATCAATTGGTTCATCATCAACATTGATAGGATCATTCTCACTTTCCCTTTCTAGAGTCCTGCTACAAACTGCAACTACAAGGCAAAATTAATGGATGATCATTCATGAGTCTCTACATGGAAAAATATTGATAGGATCATTCCCACTTTCCTTTTCTAGAGTCCCGATACAATTGACTACTACATGGGCAAATAAATGGACGAGTATGCCTAGGATGGACTACAACCTTGAGTTATGGGGATAGCCGCTTCAGTTTTATTGTACAATGAAATTTCTAGTCAACCACTAAAAATAAAAGAAAATAAAGTACAGAAAAGGAAAATATGCCCATTAGATTAAATTTCTGATGACTTCATCTTCATTTTCTTCTTAACGACAAAGGACCAATAAAAGATTCATGGTACTACAAAACTTGTTTTATCCAACATTCATAGAAATGCATAGAATGCACGTCCCCAAAAGGAAGGCTGCAACTAACCCTCCGCAGATTCTGCAATGTGGGAATTCTGTGCACAACAATACCCTTCCTGGTAGGTATATACAAGGATACATAACTGTGTGTGTGCAAGTCTGCATGTGCTAGTATTTTGAGAACTCTAGGACACAAAAACTTTTTCCTAAGAAAAGTTTTAAATGTAAAGCTGAAAAGCAACAAAAGACTTTTAATCAGAATTAAAATTAAAATATAGATAAATGTTAATGATAAAACTTGTTAATTTTGATCTAAAAAATTCATCTTTAGGGAAAAGCCCAAACTGGGGAGAAACAAACAGCCATCAATCCCTTTTTTCTTTTTCTAACTTCAATCACTGGGGTCATAAAGACTAAGGAGCATGATAGAATAAAAGAAGTGAATACTTTGTGCATTTTCATTTCTCTTTTACAGTCACTGGTCATTTTTTGGGTGGCTCGGAGGGGCAAGCTTTGAGAACTACGGTGAAGGAATTTAAACATTTTCTGTTCTCTTTCTCACCAAATGTTCTCCGAGCCCTACTGTAGTTAAATGTTGTTCAATTCATGTTCAAACCCTACGCATGTTCCATAGTTCATAGCTGAGCAGGCAGAAGCCACATTAGGTTTTAGAAGATACAACTAAAAAAATAATAATAAATAAAAAATAAGGACAAGTAATTAGAGCATCATCATCATTCTTGAGTATTTTTATGTAATTTTCCCTCACCAAACAGAAGCAATCCGTTAGTCAATTGGGCTCAACTTCTTATAGAAGCTCATCCTTACACACAAACAGGAAAAAATAAAAATAAAAAAAGAACATCTACTCATAACAACGGTCTAAATATCCGCACCAAAATCAATTTAAAAAGAAACTCACAAAATCACACAGAAAACCAAACGTCCCTTTCTTTCGCTTTTTCCTAATCTTCACATCGCCCAGACAGCCCAGTCTACCACTAATTTGCTCCCAGTTTTACAAGAATCCAAGTGAGCAGACATCAACTCAAAAGTTCAAGATTCACCCCCATTTTCCCGCACTTTTCGGTCCGGCAAACAGAAAAATTCAACGTTCAAATTTCCAAGAATTGAAAAAGAAAACCAAAACAGAATCAGTAAAAAGAAAGGAGAAAAGAGTCGTGAGAGAAACTTACAACACTCAAGAAACTTGTACTTGTCGACTGGAGAAGACTGGCGGAGGAGATTTCGCCTCCTGCGAATCTTCTTAGGCTTAGGGTTTCCAAACTTTCCAAGAAGCCTCTCCGACGTCTGCTCCACCCGCTCGTCCTCCTCGCCGAACTCGAACACGCCGAATCGCTTCCTCGGACTCGCCGGCCGAGTCATGACTCGCTGCTCTCACTCGTTCTTCTGAGTCGCCAATGCCACTATAACAAGCAGAAATTTAAAAAAAAAAAGAAAAAAAGAAAAATGCTTTTTGTAATTTGGGAAAGTGTAGCTTTTTGCACAATTTGAACGAGAAAGAGTGGGAGGGCGCGCCCATATTTATACTGGGCATTGGGCAGTCAACTATTAAGTCGGTTGGGCCCACACGCAAAAACGGCGGTTTCTTTTTTTATTTTTTTTTATGCTATAACGGTAACGTTGATTTCCCTTTTCTTGTTGCTTTTTGTCGTCATTTTCTATTATTATATTGGACTAATTTCGTCATTAATTGATATTTTTGTGATATTCCTTTATCTGGGAGGATTATATACGAAGAATCGGGACCATGCCTCCAAAGCAAATTCAGCACATTAAAAACTAAAAAAAAAGAAAAGAAAAGATAAAAAGACTTCAAATTGCAACTGTGACTCAGAGGTTTTTTGAGGTGAACAGAAAAATGGTTTGTGCAGTTCTTCCAATACTCAATGCTTGATCACCACTTAAAATTGCCAATCATTGGGAAGCGGCACTTGCAGCACTCAGGTCCACAGAAAGATCAAGAGCCTGAACCACTCAACCAAGAAGAACCCCAGTCAGTCATGCAAAGAAACCCACATTTTTTTTTTCGAGTTATGATCTTGCAAACAAAAGATTCCCATTTATGTTTAAACAACAAGCAGCGTCATAGCAGATTAATGAAGCATGCAAATGCGTATTTCTGGTCATCCGAAGGTACCTTTCCAGTTATTTTACCATACATTGCAATCACGTCATCAACTGTGGTCTCAAAGTGCGTTGTCCCATCATAACTCTGCAAAGAATATCAACATTTCAATACTTAGTCTGAAATCCTAGAGCATTCAGTAGGTTCTATAAGATTATGACCTCTTATATGTCTGACTTACGAATAGTACATGCATGCACACAAACATCTATAGGCATTGTATGGAAGATAACCAACTTGAAGAACAAACGCAACTACTAACTGCTTATCTTTTCACAGAGGAAAGCAAGAGAGTGAACAATTGATCAATGCACATCAGCTTACCTTAGATATGAAGCAACAGTCGGTTTCAGGATTGTTGGTAGGTACAGATCTATCATAAGTATCATAGAATATCTCATCCACAGGACCAAGCAGATCGATTCCTGGCTTCAATTCTGCTTCCGGATTGTTAGTCTCGGCTTCAGTTGAAACAAAAGCAATGTATTTTCCTTTTGGAGCAACATTGTGTGCATAAGAACAACAAAAGAGGTACCTGAAGCAATGTGGGAACACAGTCAAGAAAAATATCTTAGAAGCTGCATGGCTTCATTCAAACATTTCTTTGCTTAGATATTTGATCAAGTTTTTATCATGCAAAAGAACATGTGAAGTACAATTTGCGTGATATACATGTCTGATTTGCGGCCGAGCTGCTTTTGTGGCAAGATAACCTGGGCTGAGTGAGAATCACTGGTGTCTGGAATAGGATGGCTCATTATACAGATAGCACGAGCAACTTTTCCAATCTTCTTAACCTGTCATATTAAAAGGGCATATGAATAGAAGGATTTATCTTCGCACTTCCACCAGAGGAAAATTACAGGATTGTTCTCAGCCATTCACAAGCTTGTTGGAAGTTACCTTGTCTGGCAGATATGAAGGATCACAAACAACTTTCTTGCATTTTGCAGTTTCCCCTTCAGATGTTACGCCTATGGCTTTCCCATCTGCATCAAACTTTACCTGTCGTAAAAAAAAATTAGAATATGGCCTAACATAAATCAGAATTCAAATGTTTTCTGTTGAGTCTGAAGCTTGAAAGCAGGCGAACACCAGGTCTTGAGAGATTCACAAGCCTTATGATGGAAGGGAAAAAGAGGACATGAAAAGAAATATCATGGCAGATTTACCTTACAGCCTGGCTTGTTGAGCATATAAGTTCCACCATATACTGCACTTAAACGGGCAAATGCCTGCCAAAAGACTAAAAGGTGTCAAAGCAACTTACGTTCCCAGCCTAAAGCCAGAGAAATTATGGACTCAAGCAAACCTGAGGCAATTCTCCAAGCCCATATAACGGATAGATATAGGGTGATCCACCTTGAAAGCGTGCCAAAGACTCTGCATAGAGCTTTAGAAACAAACAGGGAAACAGGCAACTTTTAATATCAATGGAACTTAGAGATTAGAACTTCAAATCAGAAATTTTGTTATTGAGAAACACAAATGCATTATGGGTTGTAAATGAACCTTCATTCTCTTTACAAAGTCCAGAGCTGGTTGATCCAAGTAACTGTCATCGAGGTGAAGCGCCAAGGCATGACCAATAAAGTCAATCGTATCGTCCTCGAGACCATATTTTCTGGCATATTCAAATATTAGCTAACTTAAGTGTCCAAGGCAGTTTGTTCATGAGCAATAATACACCTAAACACACCATGCACATATATAGATGCAACTATATGGAGGAAACTCTCACGAGATAAGCTCTCTTGCTGTAACTTTGTTCAAATCAAGGCCGTCGTGAGACTTTGGATCATTGTCTTCATAGTCTTGGACATAAATGAAGAACTTTCGAGCACGACGCTTCTCGAACAGTCCCATTAAATTTGATTTGAGTGCTTCAACATCAGTTGCTGGAACTTTGTAGATCTGAAAATCATGATTCAATGCTAGTTTAGCTTTTGAGCAAAAACATAAAGTCACTTGGCTGACTTTGAGACAACAAACCACCTCAAAGAAAACAGAAAATCTAAATCAGTGTAAATGCACCATACCTTGCCTTTATTGTACACAAAACTGCCATCAACAGCCTTGAAATTGAGGTACTTTGTAACATCCGTGTGGATGAGAATACGGACCAAACCCCCATTGCCAATAATGAACTGCCGCAGCAAAATAGAAAGGGAAATTAGAAAAAAAAAAAAAAAAAAAGGACATATGTATAACATATTAAGGCCCAATTTATTGCCAAGCTAGCAATTACTAAATGCGCTGCAAACGGTGGACAATTATGCCACTTCATGCAAGGAAAAAGCTTTCAAGTGCATAGGGATTCGTAGCAATTACAGGTTCAGCTATCAACATTAATTTGTTGAATTTCTAGTCTCACAACCTCATTCATTTTCCTACACTGTCCAATGCAGTCCCCAACGAAGAACCTGGGAAGATAAGGATTGCAGCAATGTGGGGAAGAACAGAAGTAAGGATATTTATATCGGTTCAAAATGTGTCACATTGTGCAGTGACGAAACCTAAAAGGCATGTTAAAAATATCTAGAGTGGGTGTTAAGGCATCAGAGCAACAGAGAAAGTAGAGAGTAAACATGTTGCATCGGTAAACAAATGGACTAGTCAGTATGATCTGGGATACGTACCTTCGGTATCATATCAACATTATATTCCTTGCTTACACCCAGGCCTTCTGGTGGCTTATCGCTTCCCCTGAAGCGCTTCCAAATCTACAATGATCAAGAGAGTTGAAAAAAAAAACAAAGAAAGAAAAGCAGAAACAAGAATAGGAAAACTGATGGTCAGTTAAAAGCTAGATTGTAGAGAAAATTAGCAAATGAAAAGGCACGGCAGTAGTGCTATTAGCCGAGTCACCTGATTAAGATTGAGAGAGGTTGATTCGCCACCATAATAGTCATTTCTGTCCATTTGCAATACCTGTTTCAAACAAGGATTCAAAGAAAAACATACTCAGATGTCTCTGATCTGAACTAGACGACAAAATATTATAATGTGAATTGCTTAAGGAGCCCCTTATGGAAATTGCACACGATAAGTGGGCATCAAAAGTAAGACCCTTTATCCATGCAGATGCAAATTGAGAACTTGAAAGACATCGCTAAGGAAAGCAATAGACGTATTGAGGCAGGCCTCTTTGCAACTCCCAATTCAATAGTATTAGAAAGTTGTCTACCTAGAATGCTGGGTCAATTCAACAAAGCATTCCCCTTGCAAGATTACTGTTATTCTATTCATGAAAGTCAAAAAGACACGCAGAATTATGGGATTTAATTTATCTATTTCACATATGCTTGCGGATAGCTTGAAGAGAAATGAGCATTACCTTGAGTCCGTCAACAGAAAGAAGACCACTCAGGATGCATTCCTTGAGGCCAGTCCCAAGAACTATTACATCATACTCTTCATCCATGCTGCCAATTACCTCGACCCCAATTGAGAAACCGCAACTTTCAGATACTAAAGAGAGAGAGAGAGAGAGAGAGAGAGAGAGAGAGAAAGAGGCGCAAAAGGGGAGGGAATGGATCAAGAAGTGCAGTGTGGCTTTTTGAGCTATGCAATTTGGAGCAGGTCTTCAGCGGGAACCAACGACAATAACGCAGGAACGACGTACGACTTTCATACCCACGCTCCCTTTCAGCGCGTGCTATACACCACGTTCCTATTAGCCTCTTTTAACTTTGAAATTAATATTTAATATAGGCGGTTGTGTTGCAGACGCACAGTTCCTCTTGAGACCTAAAGGTTGGAGAGAATGACTTGGTGGGCCAGCCTCTAGCAGATGACTGGGGACCGTTGGATCTAGCATTAGTAGCCTGTCTTGCTTGCTTAGGGTTAATTTACATCGTACCCCCAACGAGCCTACGGCGGAACAACAATGGGAAGATCCAAGTGCACATTTGATGGATTCGTATTACACATACCTGCAAGTTAAACGCATTAACCAGAAGATTCCAATCAAAACAAAATTTATGGGTTTTTCACAACTTGACTTGAACCGAAATTTATCAACCATCCCTTTAATTTGCCACACAGAGATTACGAAATTTACGTGTATTGTTCGTACATTAGGCTGCTTAATCAAAAAAGTAACATTGCTCTCTACATTACAATATTTCCTTCCAATTGAACCACAATCATAATCCCTATACACTTTTTATTCAGTTTCATTGCACTACAGAGCACACAAACAACAATATTTCCTAGAACCAACGGAACTTCTTCTTAGGGGTTGTAAATAAAAGTGTTTTAACAAACTTATAAATACCACCCCCTGATAAGAATTTGGCTACTGGCAAATGCTTCTTACTTTTACTCATGTTGAAGCACATTTCCAATAATCAGGGGGATCAGACTGTCGATACTAAAACCATCATTAACTTCCATCATCGTCTTCTTCGGTATAAGAATACGAAAAAGGGCCTTCAGATTTATACACCAACCGCAATGTCATTGATTCCTTCCAATTCAGTCAGGAAAAGGTAACCTGCAAGACGTTCAAGTTGCAGTCAGCCAATGTTCTCCATAAGCCTAGCTGCTTCTCACCAACACGTCTAACTAATACGCAAAACCATAAAATCTTCTTATAATGTGCAAAAGGGAATAATTTTACATTTGTCTTGTTTAAGATAACAAAAATTTTCAAAAACTTCCGTGATCGAGAATTTAGACTTAAGATTTAGGGTATCAACCACTAAATGGAATGAGAATAGCTTTATGAGTAAGGGAAGACTGTCCCATTTTAATAGTTTATCATACAAGAGGCATTTTAGCGGTCCTAAAAATTTATTGTAAAAATCTAAAATGCATTTCTGTGGTACCAAACAGATTATTAAGAATATCGTCGAGTGTAAGACCGGATTCATATTATTTCAGGTGCATAGTTGTGCTCCCTGCATGAGAGAAAGATAGAACCAACCCCAATTTAAGAAAAGTGTAAGAGGTGTCACAGTCTTGAGCAGCATCTGCTAAGCTGCTATTATTGGTCATCATAGAGCCTGATGACTGGCCTTGTTCAAATATATTGGTTTCGCAGATCGGTAATTTCATAACCTGCCAAATGGAGAACTCAACAAGTGAGAAAGTAGGCAACAGCAAAGAACTGAAACATAAAAGATCTCAGAAACCCACTTGCTGTTTTAACCACTGGTTCTCTTCCATTAATTGGATTTTCTGCAAATTAAGGAGGAAAATAAAAAATAAAAAGAGAGAAAACAAAATATTATTGGCATTTAATACCTTGAGAAAATATTATAAATTTTGTTATTTTTATGGTGATCATAGAACTGTGTGAATAGATTTCAAAGTTTCAAAGTAGTTGACCTTGCTTCTGAGGTTGCTGATCTCATTTTCAATTCTTTCACCCTGAACAACATATACAGGAGAACAATTTACGTTCACAGGATGCAAGTTTTGTAACATACTAATTCGGAGAACCAATTTAACCCAAGCAAGAAAAGCCACGCAAACCTTTGTTTGCACGACACGTTGCAAACTTCCTACAAGTAATCCCTCTAAATGTTGTAATTCTTCCATTTTCAGCCCTTGAAGCTCTTCACCCCTCATTTGCCTGTAATCATTAGATGATCCATCAGAATCTTTTTTTTTTTTTTTTAATCTAATAATTGGAAAGCACATCTGTTTTGCTACAAAATTGATAGCCTTAAGGTATGTAAATATATGGGCCATGCAGGACTACCTTAGTTCACGAGTCTTCTCAGCCAATTCCTTGCTCAACATAGTATACGAAGAATCACCAACCTAAAAAGACAAAAAAAAGAAAAAAAAAAATGCTCTTGATAACTTAATCAAGCTATCCTAGAACTTGGACAATCAAATTCTATTCTCATTTGCAGAATCTTGCCAGTATAAGGCGCACTATAGGGCGGTAATATCATATTGCTAAAATGAAACACGAGATCCAAAGAAGGGAAGAGTTACTATAAGTGGAGTGACATGCAGATTACTTTCTAAACAAAATCTATTTCCTAGCTTTCTTCATTTTCTTTCAGTTAAATTAAGGTTATTTAGCTGCAAATTACAAATGCAATTAAACTGGGCTATCAAAAACATTATTTATGTACAAGTTATTGTCTGTCGTTACAAAGCAGATCCAGGATATGTCCCACAATGGTCTACTTACAGGAAGATTATGTCATAATACATATAGGAGCTGCAGCAAGTTTATTTATAAGTGGGCGTTATGCATACAGAGATATACGACAGCTAGCTAGCATCCAGGGTAAAAACTAAGAGCCTCATGCTCTATGGTCATCTCTTGTGGGCATGAGTATATTTA